>CM057338.1:600015474-601245444 GCA_030015575.1 Agapanthus africanus | reverse complement strand
GAACCTTATGTTTATAAGAAGACTGTAAGAAGAGCTGTCGCATTCCTCGTATTGTACGTGGATGACATTCTTCTGATAGGAAATGATATTCCTATGCTACAGTCGGTCAAATCTATCTTATCACTAAGGTTCTCCATGAAGGACCTGGGTGATGCCACATACATCCTGGGCATAAGGATCTATAGGGATAGATCCAAAAAGTTATTGGGATTGTCCCAAACCAGGTACATCAACACCATCCTAAAGAGATTTAGTATGGAAGACTCCAAGCGGGGTACCTTACCCTCTTGCCATGGAGTCACTCTCTCCAAGGATTCTTGTCCAAAGTCCGATGAAGAGAGAGCTCGCATGAGTATTATACCCTATGCTTCGGCAGTAGGATCTATAATGTATGCGATATTATGTACACGCTCAGATGTAGCTTATGCACTTAGTGTTGTAAGCAGGTATCAATCCAACCCAGGGGAGAATCACTGGACAGCTGTGAAGAACATTCTTAAGTACTTGCGAAGGACTAAAGAATTGTTCTTGGTGTATGGTAATGGAGATCTCCAAATGGAGGCCTTTACCGATTCGAGCTTCCAGAACAATAAGGACGACAACAAATCTATCTCAGGGTTTGTATTTACCCTCAATGGAGGGGCGGTAAGTTGGAAGAGTTCCAAACAGGATACCGTTGCAGTCTCTACGATGGAGGCTGAGTACATTGCTACAAATGATGCCGCCAAGGAAGCCGTCTGGATGAAGAAGTTCGTCTCGGAGCTAGGAGTAGTTCCAACCATTATTGATCCAATACCATTGTATTATGATAATAATGGGGCTATGGCGTTGGCCAAGGAGCCTAGGTCCCATCAGCGGTCAGACACATCCTGAGGCGCTTTCATTTGATCCGGGAGATTGTAGATCGCCGCGAGATCGAGATTAAGAGAGTAGACACAAAGAATAACGCCGCGGATCCACTAACCAAGGCCCTCCCTCAGCCGCAGCATGAGCGACTTTTTGAGATGTTGGGTATGAGATACGCCAATAACCGGCCTTAGTGCAAGTGGGAGATTGTTGGATATATGTATGCCCTAGAGGCCATTATATGATAGTGGATGTATTTATACATGTATATATATATATATATATTCAGTATACATTCTTGCTCGACATGATAGTATGCTATCTGGTTCTTCTTTATCTGACATGTAGATTTGATCATGCTTTTACTCATTCATACATGTTAATGAAGCCCTGAGGATATCGGCTTGATTACTGTGATTATGATGGAGATCATACTAGTGGGACATCTGTAGTTTATAAGCATATCCTGAAATGTCCCTAGTCATAGGTATATCGAGATGGGGCATCGATATACCAGAGTAGACTAGCGTATATGATACTAGACCCATATGATGGGCGATGGATGTTCCCACATTCATCGATGTTTCACATCAAGATCATATACGGGTGCTCAGTGTTGACTGGGTACACTGGACGGACTCACCGAGAACTCCTATATGGAATTATATCTATCGTCGGATAGCAGTTCTCAGGTGACACTGGTACAGGTTAGTCTGTATGTAAGTCCACGTTGCGACCCCCGGTTCTTACGGGGAGGCGGAAACGATATAAAATCAAAATTTTAACGCAAGAGGCAACATGGACTAAGCTAGGTCGGGATCTTTACCTAAACTAAAACTAGCATACTAAGCTAAAGATATTTAGCTACTCGGATGAAGATGGTTATACCTAAACTTGAACTCCTTCTCTTCAAGCTCCGATGGTGGTTCGATGGCTCCTTCTCGTTGTCTCCGTACGCCGAAGATAGATCCACTTGAAAGCTCCAACCTTTAGCTCCTTCTTCGTTCTTTGAAGAAACTAGTTCACTTGGTTTGCTAAACCTAGTGAACTAGAATGAGTAGAGATGATTTAGAATGGGATTTTATCTATGGTTCTTGATTCTCAACTCATGAGACAAGAGAACCATAGATCAAGAGAGGGAGCAAGAGGTTGAGGGTGAGAGCAAGAGGAGAGCTCAAGAACAAGAGAGAGAATGAGCAAGAAAGAATGAGCAACTCTTTTGTCTTTCACCCTCTCATAATCCAAAGTGATCATAACTCATCATATCAAAAAAGTCTTATGTGATGGTTAGAAGCAACCATAACCTTATCATGTCATGCACTCATTTTACTCAAATGAGCAAGCAAGTAAAAGTCTTTGGCATGAAATGATAACCATGGTTATCATGATGGTCAACTAGTCAAGCCTAGTCAACCGGTCAACAAGTCAACAAAAGTCAACAAGTCAACAAAGTCAACAAGTCAACAAAAGTCAACAAGTCAACAACCATATCACCATAATACTTAATTAATATAATAGTTAATCACATATCATATTCTCATTAGGGTTGAGCATAAAGTCAAATAGTCAACGGTCAACTGTCAACAACCCTAATGAGAATCCGCAGCCTCTGCCTCCCTGTCAACTGTGCATACACACCCGCATCCGCGTTCCGAGGAACACGAATGCAAACTGGATAAATCCAATCCCATAAGGCACACTAGGATCTGGCTTAAACCAAAGCCCGCTAGTGTAAACTGTCCGGACACTGTACGTGCACAAGTGCACGGATGTGACCGAACCCTGTCGCAAAACCATGCGACCTGTCGCAATACCATGCGACCTCTACTCTTTTGCCTAAAGGCGAAAAGCTTTCTGTGTGGGACTCTAAAGACTCGACACTACGCTGGCAGTGGGTTTAACCACAGACCGCAAGCGGCACTAGCTGTGCGTAACGGTCCCCCGGTAATGCCGACAAGAAGACGGACGAGGCGAAACCCATCTGAACTCCTACTGAGCCTGAGTGTGACATTCTCCGTACAGTCCGGTCTGTTCGTCTGATACATCGCATGGCGGGCCTAGGGGGCGGTAAACGTCAGTCCCCCAATAGCGGTACAAGTCGTGCCGGAGTGAAGCCCAATACACCCTGAGATAACACTGGAAACCTACCAGTATATCTCGTTTGCCCTGGCCAGGGACTACTCGTGTAATGGCTCTCCTAGACACAGCGCGATGTCAACCCCCAATACCGGGAGAGACGAATCCTGTCTAACCGTCACTGCCTCCAAGTGCTTCGGGACTGCACCCAACCACCACCTGTTTGCACGACTCCTTTGAGCCGTGGTAGGGTAGTGATCAAAGTACAGTGGGAACACACCCGAGGCGAAGTGACAGTGTCAAGTCAGCGGACTAAGCTGTACTCATGTCACCTGGGAACTGAAAACTGACGATAGGTATAATACCAACTAGTCAGTTCCCGACGAGTCATGTCCAGTGTACCCGTAACCTAACGAGCACCCGCATACTATCTCAAGTACGACGTACTGACGGCTGTGGGACAGACCGTCTCCCACACTGGGATGAGAAGCGCATGCGCTAGTCTACTCCGGAGTATCGATGCCCTGTCTCGATAGTCCTGCGACCAGGGACCAGAATAAGGATGTGCTTATAGATTACCCAGCCCCCACTAGTGTGACTGCCATCACAACGCTGGTAATCAAGCAAAGATCCTAAGGGCTCCACTAATGCGTATAAGTGATATACTGAAATAAACACAAGTACACATTGAAGTAGAAACAAACCAAGTAGCATACTACTATTTTGAGCAAGATTGTATATACAAAGTGAATATCCCAAGCATCCATTAAGTAATATACAAACTAGTATGATACAGTAATGGCCTCTAGGGCATATACACTAACAATCTCCCACTTGCACTAAGGCCATGTACTTGCGTATCGAAGACCTATCATCTCGATCAGCTGCTCGAACTGAGTCTGGGGCAAGGCCTTGGTGAATGGATCTGCAGTGTTGTCTTCTGAAGCGACTCTCCGAACCTCGATCTCCTGGCGATCCACGATCTCCCTGATCAGGTGATACCGCCTCAAGATGTGCCTGGATCTCTGATGGGACCTGGGTTCCTTCGCTAATGCTATAGCCCCGTTGTTGTCGCAATACAGAGGTATTGGATCAACAATGGACGGAACCACCTGAAGTTCTTTCAAGAACTTCCTCATCCAGACAGCTTCTTTTGCGGCATCAGATGCAGCGATGTATTCCGCTTCCATCGTCGAGTCTGCAACGGTTTCCTGCTTGGAACTCTTCCAACACACCGCCCCTCCATTGAGGGTAAAGACAAAACCCGACATGGACTTGGAATCATCCTTGTCACTCTGGAAGCTGGAGTCAGCAAAGGCCTCGATCTGGAGGTCTTTTCCGCCATACACCAAGAACATCTCCTTAGTCCTTCTCAGGTACTTGAGAATGTTCTTTACCGCTATCCAGTGTTTCTCCCCAGGGTTTGACTGATACCAACTTACCACACTCAGTGCATAAGCTACATCCGGTCTGGTACACAACATCGTATACATTATAGAGCCTACCGCAGAAGCGTAGGGTATAATAGACATGCGATCCCTCTCCAAATCAGTCTTGGGAGACATCTCTTTAGAGAGGGTGATCCCGTGACAAGCCGGTAGGTTACCGCGCTTGGAATCTTCCATACTGAATCTCTTCAGTATGGTGTCGATGTACCTGGACTGTGAAAGTCCTAATATCCTCTTGGATCTGTCACGGTAGATCCGGATACCCAGAATGTACGAGGCATCACCCAGGTCTTTCATGGAGAACCTGTGTGACAAGAACCCCTTGACAGATTGTAGCATAGGAATGTCATTTCCTATTAAGAGAATGTCATCCACGTATAAAACGAGGAATACTACAGTTCTCGCTACAAATCTACTATAGATGCATGGTTCATCTGGATTTTTGATAAAGCCAAATTCTTTGACCGTCTCATCAAAGCAGATGTTCCAACTCCGCGATGCCTGCTTTAGTCCATAGATGGACTTAAGCAACTTGCACACCTTTCCGCTGCTCCCACTCTGAATGAAACCCTCTGGCTGGTCCATATAGACACACTCCTCTAAATTTCCATTTAGAAAAGCTGTCTTTACGTCCATTTGCCAGATCTCATAATCGTGGAAGGCAGCAATGGCAAGAAGGATCCGAATGGATTTCAGCATGGCTACTGGAGAAAAGGTTTCGTCGTAGTCCAAGCCAGGTCTTTGACGAAAACCCTTTGCTACCAGCCTAGCTTTATAGGTCTCAACCTGTCCATCTACACCAATCTTCCTTTTGAAGATCCACTTGCATCCTACGGGTTTTACCCCGTCTGGAGCAATGTCCAACGTCCATACCTTGTTGGTGTACATGGACTCCATTTCGGTCCGCATTGCATCCAGCCATTTCACTGAGTCAACGCTCTGAACGGCCTGCTGGAAGCTAGTAGGCTCATCATAATCTATGATGCAATCCTCTCTATCCCCGTCTATGAGAAAACCGCAGTATCTCTCGGGCGGATGAGACTGCCTACTACTCCTGCGGAGCGGCGTAGGAATGTCCTGTTCTGTTGAACCCTCTGGTTCCACTAACCTTTCAGTAATAGTCTGTGGTTCTGGAATTTCTTCCAGTTCCACTGCGCTCCCACTATTTTCCTTTTCCAAGAACTGGTGTTCTAGGAAGTGGGCATTACGAGAAACAAGGACTTTTTGTTCCTCTGTGTAGTAGAAAAGATACCCCCTGGTGTTTTTTGGGTATCCCACAAACTTGCACAGTACTGAGCGTGCCTCGAGTTTGTCCGCATGCTGCTTTTTGACAAAAGCTGGACATCCCCAGATCTTCAGATATTGAAGATAGGGTTTCTTCCCACTCCACATTTCATATGGGGTGGTAGGCACAGTCTTAGTCGGAACTCGGTTCAAAAGGTATGCAGCTGATTCTAGCGCATACCCCCAGAATGATCGCGGTAACTCAGCGTTACTCATCATGGACCGCACCATATCCAATAGGGTGCGGTTCCGTCTCTCCGATACACCGTTATGTTGCGGGGTGTATGGAGGAGTAAGCTGAGAGAGAATTCCGTTCTCTTTTAAATAGTCCAGGAACTCGGCACTTAAGTATTCTCCACCTCGATCCGATCTTAGAATCTTAATACTTTTGCCTGTCTGTTTCTCTACTTCATTCTTATACTCCTGGAATTTTCCAAAGGCCTCGGACTTATGTTTCATTAAGAAGACATAACCGTACCTTGAGAAGTCATCCGTAAAAGTAATGAAGTAAGAATGTCCGCTTCGGGCATGTGTAGACATTGGACCGCACACGTCACTGTGTACGAGTCCCAAGAGCTCGCTCGCTCTTACTCCATGTCCAGTAAACGGAGTCTTTGTCATCTTTCTTTGAGACAAGATTGACAAGTGGCATATGATTGATATTCGAACGCATTCAAATATCCTTCTGTATGCAACTTAGTCAACCTTCTCTCATTGATGTGACCCAATCTACAATGCCATAAGAAAGTCTGATTTATTTCTGGAGACTTTCTTTTGTGTGTATTCTGGACATTAAAAATCTGTGGTTGGTTTAACACGTATATACCATTACTCAATGTACCTGACCCAATCAAAACCTGATTAAGGTGAATGTTTACAACATTACTTACAAACGCAAATTCATAACCTTCTTTAGAAACTAAAGATACAGAAATGATATTACAAGTTGCGTTGGGTACAAAAAAGCAATTACGCAAAACCAAAACATGTCCATCTGACATTCCCAGGTGATAGTCCCCCACGGCTTTAGCATCCATGCTAGCTCCGTTCGCAACTTTGAGGGTCATGTCACCTGCCTTCAAAACCCTACGGTTTCTCAACGCCTGCAAAGAATTACAGATATGAGATCCTGATCCAGTATCCAATACCCAGGAAGTAGAGTTTATTGAAAGACAGTTTTCAATAACATACACACCTGAAGCTGAAGCTGCAACCTGCTTCAATTCCTGTGTTCTGGCCTTACAGGCCCTGCAATCATTCTTCCAGTGTCCTTTCTTATGACAATAGAAGCATTCTTCCTTATCCACAAGCTTCCCCGCTATCTTTGTTGCTTTTCCTTTTCCCTTCGTATCCACTTTACTAACACCGCCCCTTGGTTTGGCGGGGGCCTTCTTCTTCTTTCCCTTGGCTTTCGCCTTGGACCTAGAAGAAGATGATCCCCCTACAAACAAAGTGGATGTTTCCCTACCTTTCTGTAGGGTGCCCTCTGCGCTCCTCAGCATGTTGAGGAGCTCTGATAGTTCAACCTCTTTTTCTTGTAGGTTGAAGTTCAGTATAAACTGGGCGTAAGTGGAAGGAAGGGACTGGAGAACTATATCCGTATATAGCTCACTCTCTAATGTGATCCCTAGGTCAGCGAGCTCCTCAATGAAGCCGATCATCTTTAGCACGTGCTCGGCTACTGATGATCCGACGGCCATTCTTGTCGAGAATAACTTTTTCGACGCTTCGTATCTTGCGATACGTGATTGCTCTCCATACAGTTCTTTTGTATGGAGCAATATGGACTCCATGTCCATATTCTCATGCCTCCTCTGATGTTCGTTGTCCATCGAGGCAAGCAGGAGGCATTTGGCCTTCGCGCTATCAATTTCCCAAGTCTTGCGGATTTCCTTATCCGCGACACTGGAAGTTGGACCAGGGACAGGGGGAGCTTTGGTGGTAAGAAGATACCCCAGCTTGTCATAAGTGATTGCTATCTTGACATTCCTGAGCCAATCTTTGTAGTTTGGCCCTGTCAGTTTGTTTTTATCTAGGAGTAACTTAAGTCCAGTCATGTTGATTGGTCGCTGCAATTAGGAGAGAGAAGAAGAAACACTCAGCATGATGCTCTTGCAAGTTTAGAGTGGTTTTTAGTTTGTCTAAACAGGATGGCTCCCACTGTTTCTCGAATCCCTCCTCAAACCATAAAGGAAGAATTAGTCAGGATCAATCCCACCGTACAATACTTGCTTAACCGTTCAGCCAGGCCGGTGTCGGTACTTCGAGGGAGGTTTTCCAACGCTTTCGCGAAGTTCCTTAATTAAAGAACCTCTTTTCCCTGGGGGCGTAGCCCCGCTAACACCTTTCTAGGCACCTACTAGGTTTATAGCATTGATCGTTAAGTGAGAAATTTCCCGAGGAGTAGCATATACTCACAGTAGGATCGGGATCCAAATATCATCGTGTGACGAAACTGAAGGAATCCTACCAGAATCATCACACTCCAAATGGTATGCAAATCTAGCAAGTTTCAGTACTTATGAAACTCCCGATGTGGATTTTTGCCCCATGCTCTTATGACCTTGGCGTGAGGTCAAAATGTCATAAGTCACATGTCAAGTTCGTCCCATCATTATCCAGGTTAACTTGAATCCACCCGTACATACCCTTGACGTAGGCCAAAATGGCAGTACGACTGTCTCAAACCAACGCATTCTATCTATGCAACAGATAAATATCCGGCAGCTACCAATCACTATGCCTTGGCGTGAGGTCAAAATACATAGCTTGAATACTACCGAATATTTAACTGAAATGATGGAGGGCTACGGATGGTTTTGGCAAAACCGTGAACGTAGTGAACTTGATTTGGTCGATGGAACGAGATAGCTTTTAAATGGAGTGGCTCAAACTCCGTATTTTAAAAGTTTGTTTTGAAAAGAACCGAGTGGTTTTTCGAAAGTGTTCCAACGACTTTAACTTGGTTTATTATCTTGCATTAGTTCTTTTAATGCGTGATATTCTTGCATTAGTTCTTTTAATGCGTCCCATCATTTAAACCTACCATTGCAGAAAACAACCAAAATATGACGTACGCTTATGCCATTCGCATTCGCCACGGGGCCCCGTCATTACCCGTTAGGTTACTTAACTAACGACAGAGCGGGGGTTGGGCTAGCGCGTCTGCAAAACATAAGCAACGCCTAAATAATATCATATATAGATATACTGCAATGATAAACATTTCAGATCACAGATAAATACATTGGATATACTAGGAATCTGTAATTTGTACGAGCCTGTAACAAAAACAGATTACACGGTCGCGGTGAATAGCCAAAACCCCACCCAAGACCCCTACGGGTGCGGCAAACTACCCGCCAAGTACCCGAAGCGTAGCAACCTCCCTCATCTCCATGAGTAGGCCACTCGACACTTCGGCATACCCGGTAGTTTGTGCACCCCCTCCATGGGTCTATCCTAGGAGCAAAAACAGTAAAAAGAAATTATACAATGACGGCTACAACCCCGACCCGGTTGTGCGGCCATACAAATAATTATTACATCAATTTACAAATTTACATGAAATTGCAAGAAAAGAAAACTCTCGTCTCACAACCCCCGGCTATTCACCCGCGACAATCCAACATATTTATATACACATTCCAGCACATTATAGATCATGTATAACCCCGACTAATCGACTTATAGCGATTAGCCGACGTTCAATACATGCAAACATCACAGATATAACCATCATAGTCAAAGTGCAGTGAAGTTCGGAAAAATACGGAATTATAGGACCCCAAAAGGAAATTTCTTTTCTGGAAAATCTGGGCACATATAATATATTTCAAAAATCCCAAAACCAACACAAACACACACTGCACGAAAAACGATGCACAGAAGACGACAAAGCGCGGCGCTTCCGCGGCGGATGCCTAGCTCGCGCGGCGGAAGGGCGGCGGTTTAGACGAATTACTGTATCGTTTTTCTTGGGTGTTCACACAAAACCCTGAGCCGAATTTAGGAGTATAAAGTTTTTCATTTTGACCAGAAAAAATTTCAACAGAAACTCAGATTTTGTAAAAGTTTGGTTTTTGGATTTTTTCGGTTCCGAACTTCGTTACACTTCACTACCAAGCTAGTTTAAGTTTAGTTAGGCTCTGATACCACTGTAAGTCCACGTTGCGACCCCCGGTTCTTACGGGGAGGCGGAAACGATATAAAATCAAAATTTTAACGCAAGAGGCAACATGGACTAAGCTAGGTCGGGATCTTTACCTAAACTAAAACTAGCATACTAAGCTAAAGATATTTAGCTACTCGGATGAAGATGGTTATACCTAAACTTGAACTCCTTCTCTTCAAGCTCCGATGGTGGTTCGATGGCTCCTTCTCGTTGTCTCCGTACGCCGAAGATAGATCCACTTGAAAGCTCCAACCTTTAGCTCCTTCTTCGTTCTTTGAAGAAACTAGTTCACTTGGTTTGCTAAACCTAGTGAACTAGAATGAGTAGAGATGATTTAGAATGGGATTTTATCTATGGTTCTTGATTCTCAACTCATGAGACAAGAGAACCATAGATCAAGAGAGGGAGCAAGAGGTTGAGGGTGAGAGCAAGAGGAGAGCTCAAGAACAAGAGAGAGAATGAGCAAGAAAGAATGAGCAACTCTTTTGTCTTTCACCCTCTCATAATCCAAAGTGATCATAACTCATCATATCAAAAAAGTCTTATGTGATGGTTAGAAGCAACCATAACCTTATCATGTCATGCACTCATTTTACTCAAATGAGCAAGCAAGTAAAAGTCTTTGGCATGAAATGATAACCATGGTTATCATGATGGTCAACTAGTCAAGCCTAGTCAACCGGTCAACAAGTCAACAAAAGTCAACAAGTCAACAAAGTCAACAAGTCAATAAAAGTCAACAAGTCAACAACCATATCACCATAATACTTAATTAATATAATAGTTAATCACATATCATATTCTCATTAGGGTTGAGCATAAAGTCAAATAGTCAACGGTCAACTGTCAACAACCCTAATGAGAATCCGCAGCCTCTGCCTCCCTGTCAACTGTGCATACACACCCGCATCCGCGTTCCGAGGAACACGAATGCAAACTGGATAAATCCAATCCCATAAGGCACACTAGGATCTGGCTTAAACCAAAGCCCGCTAGTGTAAACTGTCCGGACACTGTACGTGCACAAGTGCACGGATGTGACCGAACCCTGTCGCAAAACCATGCGACCTGTCGCAATACCATGCGACCTCTACTCTTTTGCCTAAAGGCGAAAAGATTTCTGTGTGGGACTCTAAAGACTCGACACTACGCTGGCAGTGGGTTTAACCACAGACCGCAAGCGGCACTAGCTGTGCGTAACGGTCCCCCGGTAATGCCGACAAGAAGACGGACGAGGCGAAACCCATCTGAACTCCTACTGAGCCTGAGTGTGACATTCTCCGTACAGTCCGGTCTGTTCGTCTGATACATCGCATGGCGGGCCTAGGGGGCGGTAAACGTCAGTCCCCCAATAGCGGTACAAGTCGTGCCGGAGTGAAGCCCAATACACCCTGAGATAACACTGGAAACCTACCAGTATATCTCGTTTGCCCTGGCCAGGGACTACTCGTGTAATGGCTCTCCTAGACACAGCGCGATGTCAACCCCCAATACCGGGAGAGACGAATCCTGTCTAACCGTCACTGCCTCCAAGTGCTTCGGGACTGCACCCAACCACCACCTGTTTGCACGACTCCTTTGAGCCGTGGTAGGGTAGTGATCAAAGTACAGTGGGAACACACCCGAGGCGAAGTGACAGTGTCAAGTCAGCGGACTAAGCTGTACTCATGTCACCTGGGAACTGAAAACTGACGATAGGTATAATACCAACTAGTCAGTTCCCGACGAGTCCTGTCCAGTGTACCCGTAACCTAACGAGCACCCGCATACTATCTCAAGTACGACGTACTGACGGCTGTGGGACAGACCGTCTCCCACACTGGGATGAGAAGCGCATGCGCTGGTCTACTCCGGAGTATCGATGCCCTGTCTCGATAGTCCTGCGACCAGGGACCAGAATAAGGATGTGCTTATAGATTACCCAGCCCCCACTAGTGTGACTGCCATCACAACGCTGGTAATCAAGCAAAGATCCTAAGGGCTCCACTAATGCGTATAAGTGATATACTGAAATAAACACAAGTACACATTGAAGTAGAAACAAACCAAGTAGCATACTACTATTTTGAGCAAGATTGTATATACAAGGTGAATATCCCAAGCATCCATTAAGTAATATACAAACTAGTATGATACAGTAATGGCCTCTAGGGCATATACACTAACACTGTAGACCCGAGATCGTCATAGAGTCTTGTGTGCTCTCCCACTGTACTTTGATTACCACCCTACCACGACTCTACTGAGTCATGCAAACAGGTGGCCGTTGGGTACAGTCCCGAGACACACGAAGGCGATGAGCGATAGGAAGGATTTTCGTCTCTCCCGGTATTTGGAGTTGATGCTGTGCTGTTCTCGATTGGTTATATCAGTAAGTCCCTGGCCAGGGCTGCTGAGATTTACTGATAAGTGTTATCAGTAGTTTCTCGATCTGTTATAGACCATTCACCGGCATGACTTATTGAGTTATTGGGGTCGACGTGACCATCCCTAGACTCGATATGCAGCATATCTGACGAAGAGACCGGACTGTACGGTAGTATTGCCGGTTGGCTCGACGGGAGTTGTAGCAGGTTCGCTTGTTTTCTTCTGATCGCTCAATACCTGGGTGGCCGTTACGTTTAGCTGACCGCTTGCGGCTTGGGGGTGTTTGATATGATCATCACCCACTGCCGGCGTATTGACGAGTCTTAGAGTCCCACAATGGAGTTACCTAGTCTAGGCGAAACGTTGTGGTGCGCGTATGCGATATGCGCATGGACCCGGTTAAAATGCGCGTATGAGATACCTTATATTAATCGGGGGGCTTGCCTTTGGTTAGATCGTATGTGATATGTCCGGATTGATAAATCAAGTGTTGATTTATCATTTAACCATTGGTTTCTCACTTAAAATCCTTTCTTGTATTTTTGAGGTATGCATGCATGTATGCATTCATTCTTGTTCATGCACATACGGATGTGCATGCACACATGCATACATACATCATTCTATCATGGTTGTTTATACATAGAAAATGGTGGCAATATAAGACTCACACCATGGTTTATATTATGGATTATTGTAACACCCGAGCCCAATGCTACTAATTTCAGTTACCGTTTGAACGTAGTGTGGCACTTATTTTGATTTATCTTGCTTGATTGTTACTTATTGTAATTTTACCCCGACAATTCATTTCTGCATATAACAATTTAAGACATCTAAAATAAAATTAAAAATATTTGTCATGGCCTGCTTGACACCCCTAACCTTGTGGTAGCGTCCGTGCATCGTGTTCTCGTCCCGCTCATTGAAACGGGCGAGTTTGGACGGCTACGCGTACGTACGTGTGTCCGTTTTGGGGGCATGCATTTTGATCGTAAAATACTTCAATTTAAACTTTGGATCTCGCCTAAAATTTTCTTATTTCAATTTCAATTTTTTAGACCCGACCCGGGCACAATTTGGAAATATTTTACTTTGCGCCAAAATCCCAATTTCTATTATATTTTAACTGTCGAATATATTTTTATTAACCTCAAAATATTACTGTTTCACTATAATCTTTCACAAAACATTTTATTCCAACCAATCAGATTTTTGCTTAAACCCGTGGGCCCCTCTCTCTATCTCTCTCTCTCCCTATCTCTCTCTCTCTCGCTTTTCCTCTCCCCTCGCGATCTCTCTCCTCTCTGTATCTCACTCTCCCCGTCTCTCTCTCTCTCTCCCTATCTCTCTCTCTCCTCTATATATATTTCTTTCCCTCTTAACGTATCCCATCACCAGCGAACCCTACCGCCGCCTCACCCCGTCACCGCCGCCCCAACGCTGACACCACCATCACCGGCCTCCTCGCTTCCTCGTCCTCGTCATCTCCTCACCCTCATCACCTTCTCTCCCATCTCCTTCCTTCCGAGCCTGCACACCCCGACCAGGCCCGTGCACCCCCTGCACACAGTTGCACCGCCGGGAGTCGCCGCCGGTGACCTCGTCCCCGTGTCCCCGGTCTTCGTGCGCACTCAGTAAGCTTCTTCTCCTCTCCTCCTCTCTTCTCCTTTCTTCTTCTTTTCTCGGTTCATATTTTATTGCTCCATAGGTTGCCGTCGTTGTCGTCGTAGGCCGACCGCCGGAGCTCCGTCGACGTGATCGGCGATCACCACCCCTCCACAGATCCTTGCGAGCACCCTCGTCTTTATCATCCTTCTCTTCCTTCTTCTTGATTCTCCTTTTGTCGTTTCTTGAATCCTTAAAATTGTAGATTCGCTGTTTTTGGGTTCGCCGGAATCCGGCCGTCCCGGCGACGTGTCCCGACGATCCAGCGAGGTACTCTGATCTGTGTGGTTCCACTGTTCGTCGTTTGGGTTCATTCGTGCGTCCGTCACGAGTTTTCCCCGCCGACGTTTTACGTTCCGTTTTCCTGATCCGCGACCCATCGAGGCAAGTACCCCTTACTACATGCTAAATAATATTTACTTACACATTGATGACACCCTAAACCTGTAGTTTTAACTTTAGTAAGATCATTTCCCATTTTCGTGTACAATATTGTTATATATCATTTTATCTTTCAAACTTGGAACCTACCTTTTGCAATTACTGTATTGAACCTAATAACAACAATTACATGTTTTAATTTCACTTTCACTAATGACGTAGCCTATGGCACTTTATCTATCGTTTTACTACATTCGGACACTCGTGTACATTTAACCTGCATAAACTGTGATTTCATCCATGGAACCCATATATATATATATATATATATATATATTTATATCATTGCATCCATGAAATCTTAAACTTGGTAACATGATTAAACGGCTACAATTGTCATACTGCATTCTTATAATGTTGAAATCATCTCTGTGACACAATTGATAACTATACTGCTAATTGAGTAAATCTGCCTATTGCTTAATTCATTGCTTAGATCATGCTGTTGATAACCATGCTTGATTATGTGACTGAGTATGAGCACACCCATGATATTTTTTACATCTTGACCGGACCCGCTACATATTGATTTACCCGACATGGTACCGTATACTGCTTGACTTGACCTGATGTACCATGACCTGATCCGTTACCTGATCTTGTGTCTAATGCCAACAAACTTGACATGTAGTCCTCATGGACCGTTCCTGTTGTCTGTCCAGAAAAACCTGTTTACCTGATCCTGTGTTGGCATTAGTTTCTTGATTACGGGATACCTGACTTGACATACACTTATAACTTGGGGGTATGGGGAAATCAAAGGTGAAACCTGACTTGTAACTCAACAGTTCGCTGCTTGTTCTAATCAGTTTTAGGCTAGGCCAGCCTTGGAATGATGATGCTGACATCATTCATCTGTACACATTCCTGTTTGGTGCCTAGCGGCATGTCTCGATTTCAGCCCGAGAATCTGGGGCCTTAGTCCCGGGTATGTACAGGATACTATTAAGTTACATCAATGATTCATCAATTTGGTTTCAAAGACTTTAGAACAGAAAACCTGATAGAACGGTTTAGTTTATCCACTGCACACTACCCTGCACTGCTCTGATTTATATTATTGTTACCCTTACTTTATTCATGTTTATATTCGCATTGCCTGTTTATTATGTTATTACTTGATGACTTGACGCGCTGACGTCTGGGTTTTGAATGGCCCAGATTCTGTACCGCTGTCGCAGTCCGAGCAGGAGTACTTCAGCCGACAGGCTGAGCTGTGAGTGTCAGCCGTTGTTAGTTTTCTTTCCTGCATTTATTTCCTGATGTGAGCCCGCATTATGGGACATACATTCCAGTTATTTAGTATTGGATCTTTCGCTTCCGCATTTTATTATTCTTGACTCATGCTATCTTGGGTTATGGACATGTTTTAGATAGTTTTATTTTGTTCTTGATATCTCTACAGACGTAAGGTGACTGTGGATGGATACTTCCTACCGACAGGTAGCATGGTTGGCTATATCACGTGCCCATTTTAGCGTACTCTGGGAAGCGGGGCGTGACATGGTTCTTTTGGTATCAGAGCCATAGGTTAGTCGGGTTGATTCTTTTGTAGTTGGGTATTATACCCAATACACGAATCAGGATACCCGTGTTTAGGAAACATGTCCTGCCATCTTGCCGTTTTACCATCCTTGAATCAAATTCTTCCTGATTATGTCTTCTACGATATACAAACTTCCTTTGCATGTCGACTCGAAACCTGATTCCTTGTTATCTCTAGGACTTAGGCGACTTGGGTGGAGTTATGTAATTGTGACTATGATACCGCGGCATAGTTACAATGCGGCACTCTATTTAAGTAACTTGGAGTTCTAGCCTTGATCTATATTTCGAATCTATCATCATGCTAATGTTGGGTGTTTTGATTTCAGGAATATTGCAGATAAGAATTTGAAGACGTACCAAAGGCGTGTGGACGAAGCCGCCATGCTTGGGGTGATAAGAGGAATGCTGGAGAATCAAAAGAAACAGACCGAGTTGATCCAGCAGCAAGCGGAATCGTTTCAGGAAGGTTTGCAGATCGTTCAGCAGTCTGTGAACAATGTTGGAGCTAAACCAGTTGACCGAGTAGGGACCGTAGCAGATTTCAGGCGTTTGGGTCCGTCTACATTTACTGGTTTGGAGGAGCCGTTGCCAGCGGAGCAGTGGCTAGTCGACACAGAGAACTTGCTAACTGCGACACAGATTCCAGATGAGAAAAGAGTTGATGTGGTACGCATTTAGTTAGTGGATTACGCCCGAGAATGGTGGCTTGTGAAGGAGAACCGTTTGCCCAAGCCGATCAAGTGGACGGATTTTTCAAAGAGTTTCCTGGAGAAGTTCTTCCCGTGGACTGCTCGGGAGGAAATGGAAGAGAAATTCAACGGGCTAAAGCAGAATGGAGCACCCGTGGATGTGCATGCAGCAGAATGGACAAGACTCAGTAGATTCGCTGGACCTTTAGTTGCCAACGATGCAGAAAGGGCACGGAGGTTCATGCGCAGCTTGGACATGGACATCCAGAGGCAGATTGTCTCCCTGGGTTTGACCACTTTCTCACAAGTACTTGCGGCGGCCCGAGAGCAGCAGAGTTTATCTGGGATGAAGGGGAGTTTGCAGCAGACAGCAGTTACGGTAAAGAAGCCAGCATTCGTACCAAACCGAGCTCATGGTCGTAGAGGTATTCCAGTTGACCGTCGAGGTGTAGCACCCATGAAGAAGCCTGTTGTCGTCGAGCGAAGTAAGAGCATGACTTGTAACTACTGCAATTTACCTGGCCACATGCAAAAGGATTGTCGAAGGAGTCTGGGACTCTGTTTGGTTTGTGGAGCGGCAGATCACACCGTTAGTGCTTGTCCGTCGAAGCTTCGTACGAGAGATGATATTCAGAAGCCTCCGTAGAGACCGTTCCAGGGACAGAAACAGCTGACTCAAGGACCTAATCAGGCTCGAGCTTTTACCTTGACAGCGGAAGAAGCTAAGGCGTCATGAGAAGTTGTCTCAGGTACTCTACTCGTTCATGGTTTTCCCGCATTAGCGTTATTTGATTCTGGTGCATCCCATTGTTTTATGTCATCCAAGTTTATAACTACACACTCGATTGACTACACGACCCTGTCTAGTTTCTGGGACATACACACTGGGAATGGGAAAATCATAGCTGGTAGGGAATGTAAAGATTGTACAGTTGTTGTGTGCGGACGGGAGCTTTTTGCAGATTTCTTGGTGATTGATACGGGCAGCTACGAAGTCGTCTTGGGAATGGATTTTCTTGGCACTTTCCACTCTCACATTGATTGTAGGGCAAGGAAAGTAATTTTCCAGATTCCCGGACATCCCGAGTTTAGCTTCACTGGAGGAAGCAGTTCTGTCGGGCCAGTCGAGTTTAGGGCTAGGCCGACAAAAAATATTCTTGCATCAATGGAAGTTGATAAAAGTGAAGAGCCGGCTGTTGTTCGCGATTTTATGGATGTGTTTGAAGATATATCGGGATTACCGCCGAAGCGAGAAGTGGAATTCGCAATTGATCTTATTCCTGGTGCAGCGCCAGTATCCAAAGCATATTATCCAATCGCACCAGTAGAGCTGGAAGAAGTCAAGAAACAGGTTGCTGAATGGCTTGAGAAGGGTTGGATTCGAAGCAGTAACTCGCCTTGGGGAGCTCCAGTTCTTCTAGTAAAGAAGAAGGATGGCACAAGAAGGATGTGCATCGACTATCGAGAATTAAACCGGGTGACTATTAAGAACAAGTACCCGATCCCTCGCATTGGCGAACTTTTCGAGCAGCTTAGTAGCGCGAGGGTATTCTCGAAGCTGGATTTGCAATCCGGATATCATCAGGTCCGAGTGAAAGCAGAAGATATTTGCAAGACGGCGTTCCGAACTCGGTATGGACATTACGAGTACTTAGTGATGCCCTTCGGAGTAACGAATGCGCCGGCAGTATTCATGGACTTGATGAACCGAATCTTTTCACCGTTCTTGGACCATTTTATTGTGGTATTCATTGACGATATTCTGGTTTACTTGAAGAGTTTATAAGAGCATGCAGAACATTTGAAGATCGCACTGCAGACGTTGAGACAGGAGAAGCTATATGCGAAGATGAGTAAGTGCGAGTTTTGGCTGGAGGAAGTAAAGTTTTTGGGGCATGTTGTGTCTGGCGATGGAATCGCCGTCGATCCCGAAAAGATTGCAGCAGTTCGTGATTGGCCAATTCCAAAGAATGTTGCAGAGATAAGAAGCTTTCTTGGACTCGCCGGGTATTACAGAAGATTTGTGGAGAACTTTGCTCGTCTGGCGGAGCCGTTAACCAAGCTTACACGCAAAGAGGTACCTTTTGTATGGACGGATAGATATGCGTTAGCTTTTGAGACGTTGAAGCAGAAATTGATAACCGCCCCTATTCTGACCGTGCCAGAAAATTCCGGAGGATTGGTGATTCACAGCGACGCATCTGGGAAAGGATTGGGATGTGTTTTGATGCAGCATGGGAAGGTTGTAGCGTACGCATCGAGACAGTTAAAGACCCATGAGAAGAATTACCCAACTCATGACTTGGAACTTGCGGCTGTGATTTTCTCTTTGAAGATTTGGAGACACTACCTTTTAGGTGAAAGGGTCGAAGTTTTTACTGATCATAAGAGCTTGAAGTATGTGTTCACACAGAAGGAGCTTAATATGAGGCAGTGTAGATGGTTGGAGCTGATGGCTGACTACGATCTTGATCTTAAGTACCATCTGGGGAAGGTTAATGTCGTACCGGATGCGCTTAGTCGGTTTCCAGCAATTCAGGTGTCAACTACGCAGAAGGAGCTTGTTGAAGATTTTCGAAGATTTGACTTGGAGGTTGTACTACCGCATTCTTCGGGACAGTTGATGCAGCTGCAAGTACATTCGTCATTGATCGAGAATATTAAAGCAGCGCAATCGCAGGATCCTAGACTGCAAAAGTTTCGAGGACAGGTTGAAAACGGACTACGAACAGATTTATTGATCCACGAAGATGGTTCGTTGAGGTATGGTAGCCGTTTGTGTGTGCCGAAGGGAGATATTCTTGAAGAACTTATGAAAGAAGCACACAGTTCAGCTTATTCTGTACATCCAGGAGGCACAAAGATGTACCGAGATATTCGACAGCATTTCTGGTGGGAAGGCATGAAACGGGAGATTGCTCGCTTTGTGGCAAAGTGCTTGGTGTGTCAGCAAGTTAAGGCTAAACATCAAAGGGTTGCTGGTTTATTGCAACCACTTCCGATTCCTCAGTGGAAGTGGGAACATATAACCATGGATTTCGTGACGGCTTTACCACGGAGTCCAAAAGGCAACAATGCTGTATGGGTGATTGTTGATCGATTGACCAAGGCAGCTCACTTTATCCCTTTTCGGGCTGGTCAATCAACAGAGACTTTGGCGGAGCGGTACATGCAGGAGATTGTAAGATTGCATGGAATACCGGTAAGCATCGTGTCCGATCGGGACACTCGGTTTTTATCACACTTTTGGCGGAGTTTACAGGAAAGTTTGGGGACTCGATTGAAGTTTAGCACAGCTTATCATCCTCAAACTGATGGTCAGTCCGAGAGAACAATCCAAACTCTTGAAGATATGTTGAGAGCATGCATGTTGGACTTCAAGGGGTTTTGGGAGGATCATCTACATTTGGTGGAGTTTTCTTACAACAACAGTTTTCAGGCAACTATCCAGATGGCTCCATTTGAAGCTTTGTATGGTCGTAAATGCCGTTCACCTGTTTGTTGGGACGATGTAGGTGAATGAAGATTATTGGGACCAGATTTGGTTGTGCAGACAGTTGAGAAGGTTAACACTATCAGAAGTCATATGAAAGCAGCTCAAGACCGACAGAAGAGTTGGGCGGATATGTCAAGAAGACCTCTAGAGTTCGCCGTGGGTGATTTGGTATTCTTGAAGATATCACCAACTAGAGGGGTGATTCGTTTTGGAAGTCGAGGAAAGCTCAGTCCTCGATTCGTAGGACCCTTTGAGATCTTGGAGCGTGTTGGTGAGGTGGCGTATCGTTTGGCGTTACCGCAGTTCTTGGCAAATGTGCACGATGTGTTTCATGTATCTCAACTCCGTAAGTATGTTCGAGATGAAACGCACGCATTGGATCATTCGGAGCTAACAGTACGAGAAGACTTGACTTTTGAGGAGCGACCGATTGAAATCGTGGATCGAAGGGAAAAGGTTCTTAAGAACAAGGTGATCCCTCTTGTGCTTGTTTCTTGGGGTGATCGCTCGCATGGAGAGCCCACTTGGAAACGAGAAGATGAAATCCGGCAGAAGTTTCCTCACCTTTTCTTGTAGTTATTTTGTCATCAATCTTTGTATTCTTGGAATTTCGAGGATGAAATTCTTTTTGTAATTGGGTATAATATAACACCCGAGTCCAATGCTACTAATTTCAGTTACCGTTTGAACGTAGTGTGGCACATATTTCATTTATCTTACTTGATTGTTACTTATTGTAATTTTACCCCGACAATTCATTTCTGCATATAAAAATTTAAGGCATCTAAAATAAAATTAAAAATATTTTTCATGGCCTGCTTGACACCCCTAACCTTATGGTAGCGTCCGTGGATCGAGTTCTCGTCCCGTTCATTGAAACGGGCGAGTTTGGACGGCTACGCGCACGTACGTGTGTCCGTTTTGGGGGCATGCATTTTGATCGTAAAATACTTCATTTTAAATTTTGGATCCCGCCTAAAATTTTCTTATTTCAATTTCAAATTTTTGGACCCGACCCGGGCACAATTTGGAAATATTTTACTTTGCGCCAAAATCCCAATTTCTATTATATTTTAACTGTCGAATATATTTTTATTACCCTCAAAATATTACTGTTTCACTATAATCTTTCACAAAACATTTTATCCCAACCAATCTGATTTTCGCTTAAACCCATGGGCCCCTCTCTCTATTTCACTCTCTCTCTCTCTCCCTGTCTCTCTCTCTCTCTCGCTTTTCCTCTCTCCTCTCGGTCTCTCTCCTCTCTCTATCTCTCTCCTCTCTCTCTCTCTCTCCTCTCTATATATTTCTTTCCCTTTTAACGTAACCTATCACCAGCGAACCCTACCGCCGCCTCACCCCGTCGCCGCAGCCCCAACGCCGACACCACCATCACCGGCCTTCTCGCCTCCTCGTCCTCGTCATCTCCTCACCCTCATCACCTTCTCTCCCATCTCCTTCCTTTCGAGCCTGCACACCCCGACCAGGCCCGTGCACCCCCCTGCACACAGTTGCACCGCCGGGAGTCGCCGCCGGTGACCTCGTCCCCGTGTCCCCGGTCTTCGTGCGCACTCAGTAAGCTTCTTCTCCTCTCCTCCTCTCTTCTCCTTTCTTCTTCTTTTCTCGGTTCATATTTTATTGATCCATAGGTTGCCGTCGTTGTCATCATAGGCCGACCGCCGGAGCTCCGTCGACCTGATCGGCGATCACCACCCCTCCACAGATCCTCGTGAGCACCCTCGTCTCTATCATCCTTCTCTTCCCTCTTCTTGATTCTCTTTCTGTCGTTTCTTGAATCCTTAAAATTGTAGATTCGCTGTTTTTGGGTTCGCCGGAATCCGGCCGTGCCGGCGACGTGTCCCGACGATCCAGCGAGGTACTCTGATCTGTGTGGTTCAACTGTTCGTCGTTTGGGTTCATTCCGTGAACCGTGCGTCCGTCGCGAGTTTTCCCCGCCGACGTTTTACGATCTGTTTTCCCGATCCGCGACCCGTCGAGGCAAGTACCCCTTGCTACATGCTAAATAATATTTACTTATACATTGATGACAGTCTAAACCTGTAGTTTTAACTTTAGTAAGATCATTTCCCATTTTCGTGTACAATATTGTTATATATCATTTTATCTTTCAAACTTGGAACCTACCTTTTGCAATTACTGTATTGAACCTAATAACAACAATTACATGTTTTAATTTCACTTTCACTAATGACGTAGCCTATGGCACTTTATCTATCGTTTTACTACATTCGGACACTCGTGTACATTTAACCTGCATAAACTGTGATTTCATCCATGGAACCCATATATATATATATATATTTATATCATTGCATCCAAGAAGTCTTAAACTTCGTAACATGATTAAACGGCTACAATTGTCATACTGCATTCTTATAATGTTGAAATCATCTCTATGACACAATTGATAACTGTACTGCTAATTGAGTAAATCTGCCTATTGCTTAATTCATTGCTTAGATCATGCTGTTGATAACCATGCTTGATTATGTGACTGAGTATGAGCATACCCATGATATTGTTTACATCTTGACCGGACCCGCTACATATTGATTTACCCGACATGGTACCGTATACTGCTTGACTTGACCTGATGTACCATGACCTGATCCGTTACCTGATCTTGTGTCTAATGCCAACAAACCTGACATGTAGTTCTCATGGACCGTTCCTGTTGTTTGTCCAGACAAACCTGTTTACCTGATCCTGCATTGGCATTAGTTTCTTGATTACGGGATACCTGACTTGACATACACTTATAACTTGGGGGTATGGGGAAATCAAAGGTGAAACCTGACTTGTAACTCAACAGTTCGCTACTTGTTCTGATCAGTTTTAGGCTAGGCCAGCCTTGGAATGATGATGCTGACATCATTCATCTGTACACATTCCTATTTGGTGCCTAGCGGCATGTCCCGGTTTCAGCCCGAGAATCTGGGTCTGTGGTCCCGGGTATGTACGGGATATTATTAAGTTACATCGATGATTCATCAATTTGGTTTCAAAGACTTTAGAACAGAAAACCTAATAGAGCAGTTTAGTTTACCTACTGCACACTACCCTGCACTGCTCTGATTTATATTATTGTTACCCTTACTTTATTCATGTTTATATTCGCATTGCCAGTTTATTATGTTATTACTTGATGACTTGACGCGCTGACGTATGGGTTTTGCATGGCCCAGATTCTGTACCGCTGTCGCAGTCCGAGCAGGAGTACTTCAGCCGACAGGCTGAGCTGTGAGTGTCAGCAGTAGTTAGTTTTCTTTCCTGCATTTATTTCCTGATGTGAGCCTGCATTATGGGACATACATTCCAGTTATTTTGTATTGGATCTTTCGCTTCCGCATTTTATTATTCTTGACTCATGCTATCTTGGGTTATGGACATGTTTTAGATAGTTTTATTTTGTTCTTGATATCTCTACAGCCGTAAGGTGACTGTGGATGGATACTTCCTACCCACAGGTAGCATGGTTGGCTATATCACGTGCCCATTTTAGCGTACTCTGGGAAGCGGGGCGTGACAATTATTATTTCTATTTATGTTAAAACAAAAGAAAAGAGATAAGATTAATTCATGGATTTGTTTCTACACTCTTCTTTTGACCTAACCATGTTCACCTACTTATTTACCATGATTTAATCTTTCTCTTGTGTTTTAACTAAAGTAAAATAAATATCCATAATAGAGAACCATGGTTTGAGATGAAGAGGAAAAATATATATAGATATATTTTCCATTTTCTTCACAAGGGTTAATCTTTTACTCTTGTTCAAAAAGCCATCATCTTCTTCCTCCTTCTTCTTTTGCTCTCTAGATTTCTATAGTGAGCAAAACACTCATCAAGTTAGGTTTTTGAAGTGAGAATAGCCACCACAACATCATTCTACACAAGTCTAGCCCACTTGTTTAGAGTATTAGCTTCATTTCTTTCTCTTGATAAAGTGAAGTTGCAAGCTTGGACAAAGGAGCTTCGGGTGGATCGTCGTGGACGGTAGAAGACCTCAAGCTAACCGTTTTCCAACTCTCAAGTGGCCAAGGAGTCAAGAATAGGGAGCTGCAAAGGTTGTACTCTCAAAACCCTAGCCTTTGTTACTTGTATTGTTATGAAACCCTAATTTTTCTAGGATAGATCCTTTGTATGCTTACTTAGCACCATAAAAATATAATCTTTGGTACATTTGATGCTTCCAAACCTCTCATAGGGTGCTAGGTAAACCTAACAGATAGTCCTACGACTAGGGACCTGCTTAAGGATGTGCTTGTGGATTACCCAGCCCCCACTAGTGTGACTGCCATCATAACGCTGGTAATCAAGCAAAGATCCTAAGGGCTCCACTAATGTGTATAGGTGATATACTAAAATAAACACATGTACACATTAAAGTAGAAACAAACCAAGTAGCATACTACTATATTGAGCAAGATTGTCTATACAAGGTGAATATCCCAAGCTTCCATTAAGTAATATATAAACTAGTATGATACAGTAATGGCCTCTAGGGCATATACACTAACATCGTAGTCGTAATTCTAACATCGATTCAGGCTATTTAGACGACGTTAAAAAGTTCGAATGGATATCAATAACTCATATTTTCCCTCGCTGGAAATTTTCCAAAAGTTGGATTTTTTCCAAGTTTAAAATCTTCAGAAAATCATGCAAGCGATTCTGTGGTCCCTCTAGAAGAACGATATCCAAACTCGACTTTTTGGATCACGGAACTGCGGTCATACCCTAGGGTTTGCGGCAGTTCCATGGCGACATGAGTGAGGCATGGGTCGACCCTTCTACGGATGGTTTATAGGAGCTGTGGCATGTTCTGGGTACTTTTTAAACTCCGCTCAAGTGTTGAGCTCTTTGGGAAATTTTGGGTATTTGTTTATTCGATTGAAAAGTTTAACATCGTCTATCTATCTGTGATTGTGATACAATATTTGGAATCCACATAATTAGTTATGAGATAACTAGTTTGAATTTTATAAATCTAGCAATTTAGTTTCATTTGATCGGTTGCCACGGAATTTTGATGAGGATCAAAAGTCCGTCGCAATTACGTAGCGTACGCGGATACTCGTCGGGTAACCTTACTAAATAGCCACGCCCCAAAGCCCCGACCAAGTGACTGTAGGAGAACCCCGTCGCCAAAAGCATCCGTTCGGGTGCTCACGGCCGCGGTGTTCCGCCTAAGTGCACTTCGTCGACGGTATCGGGGGTGCGGCTGTCTACTAAAGTTTCCGACGAGAATTCGATCAGGTTATCGGGAATCTTGTTGAATTACCCAACAGGTTATTGGAAAGTGTTTTCAATATCGAGACTAAAATGCGGGGTTTATAATTGTTAGGCATGTGATGTCTAAGGAATCCATTTGTTCGGGCATGAAATCCAAAGTATGTGATACATTGGCTTTGTGATGTCTAAGGTGGTTGCGGATTCCAATTGTTGTAGTTTTTCACTTTCTTTTCTGCGACCGTAATTATAATATGTGGTGTATCGCCCGTTTCGTTGCTATACGACAATGACAATTGGGATACGCATATTTACTTACGTTGATGACATGTGATGTTATGTGTTGCTGTGATATGTTATATTGGATCGTCTTGTTTTGAATAGCCGGGTTTTTTTATGTGAGATGAGAGTTTTTCATTTTCATTTATGTAAAAGCTTGTATGTAATATTCTTTTATTGGGGCACTTCCGGGTTGAGGATGATGTCGCCATTGATGTATATTATTTACTTTTCCGCATTAGGATAGACCCAAGGATGTCACGACCCGAAATTGGCACGTGACGACCCTAATACTACGCAACGTCTACATGCGTAACGTAGTAAAAGAAAGCCAAAACCCAGCAATCTAAACCATCAAAAGTAATAAGAAAGTGATAATAGTATTTTCAAAACCTTTGAAATCACAACCCAAATTCTTTAAAGTCTCACTTTTATCCATTAAAATTTTGGCAACACCTCCTTTGTAAAACAAGCCCCCAAAATGGGTACAGCATAAATATAAAGTAAAGAATCCCAAATGAGAGCAAAATCTACGCCCAACGGCGGAAAACAAACACTACAACAGATATACGACGTCGTAGCGAAGAAAGAGACGATATATATATAAAACTGCATAAAAACTTCCAAGTCACAAAATAATATACAATATCGTCCTCACACCAAGTCACTAAGTCATACATAATACTGGTAGATGGAGAGTACATGGATACAACGAATATACAATACAACCTCGGATAACCACAAAACCCACCTGGCAAAACTGCACACTGTCAGGCGAAGTGGTATCCGTAGCCAAAAGATGATACGAAGGATGGAAATAGCCTGCCTCTGACGATCCTGAGGAACACCTGCAAACACTGTGGCACAACGGGGGTGAGTTGCCAACTCGTGAATAGTAAATAACATATGCAGGTAATCGCGAGTATGCACGTACAGCGTGAATCTAACATAAGCATTTAATATCAATGAATAGTCATATGTAATACAATAATCATTAAAGGTACACTAACTTGTGCAACTACACATGAAGCGGTAATAATATGACAATCTGTATGTAGCATCATGTAAGGTACTATTAATACATGAAGAAATGATTTGAATAAAGGTATGTAAATGCAACAGTCATGGAAGGTACTCTAACGGGTACACTAATGCATGAAGCAGTGCATAAACAATAAATGTGGAGTATGGAATACAACATGTCATTTCCACGGAAATCCTAACCTCGTGGTAGTAACAAAATCCAACAAGACAGTCCAATTCCCAATTTCCACAAATCAGCCCCCAAACTGGCTCTCATATCATGTAAATCTCAAATATCCTGAATGTACAACATCAAGTAGATCTCACATATCCCGTATGTACAATATCAAGTATATCTCACATATTTCGAATGTACAACATCAAGTAGATCTCACATATCCCATATGTACAATATCAAGTATATCTCGTATACCCCGAATGTATAATATCAAGTAGATCTCACATATCCCGTGTGTACAATATCAAGTGAATTATCAAATGTCCTAAATCCAATGTCAATGAGTCCTTTACATTCTAGGTATATTTGCATGAATAAAAACGATGATGTATATAATTAATGTCAATACACATATATTAGCGTCCCATTCCACTACTATTGGTGTAAGGGCATATATAACAGCGGCCTAATCCTCTGTTATATATACAAAGGAGTAAAAAGAAATATCATGAAACCAATGTGTCGAGCATCGACACAGAAATGCTGATCTATCAGGTGCTGTCACCATGACTGGCCCCCTGATCGGTACGTATCATACGCTATCCCGAAAGCTCGAGTGCCTAGCTCTGACCCTCGCCTTTCGACGTATCCATACGCACATGACTCCCGTCGGTATCCCCATGATAACCGCTGAGTCATTGGTAATGTCACCGGATGGTATGGTTCCCCCACTAACTCATCCCCTCACTGAGATTCTTACCCCGGGGTACCTCCGGGCCCCACTATGTACCCTCACACGGATCCCTCTTCTCCTCGCGTGGGGTATATATATATATCCAAACCGATAAATCTCATGGTGGCTGCTGAAATATCATATCAAGGGAAACCGAGTTTTTCAAATAATGCATAATTTCATGAAACTCCCACGGTCCCCAAATCCAGAAAACATCATGAAAAATCCATATCTTAATGCGAAAATCCATGAATATAACATACGCATCATAAATCTGAAATGCGAGCATATAAAGGAAAAGCCGCAATTAACTGTAACAAGTTAATATATAAAACATGGGGTTCCTAATATCTCCAATTTTTAATTATACAACAATAAGGGTAAATACGTAGCTATAGCCGGATATATGTGAACACATGAAGGTATAGCAGAAAATATAGGTATCTACCTATTAGTAATGATGTGATATACCCGCCAGGTATAAGTGAAGTATGAAATGTAAAATACACCTGTAGCTATGTCCTGAAGTGTGTATGTACATATCGCTAATGGTACGAAACCCTATAGGTATACAGGTAACTAGCATGTCAAAGCATATGTGTAAGCATGTAGGTATACAGGTATGCTATATGTCATATGCGATAAGAAATATGAATCAATGTCACAATGTCCCTAACCAGACAATATCATTCTATATGTGGGTTGTGCGTGACAAGGCAATTATTGACGGTGTGTGTGACATACAATCAGTGCTCGTGCAACATGAGCCGTCAATAATAGTGCAGTGTCCTGAGGATACTGGTCCAAGCACAACAATTTACTAAGTAGTAGGGTAAGTGCACAATTCTAAATATGATATAGAATATGCGACAAGTCTAATCATTTCTATCCAAGACGCATAACGCCATGCGGGCAATTCCCCTGTAGATGTTAAATCTACTCACCAACACTCCTGGCTAAGTGTAGCCAACCACCTGTTTTTCCTTTGTAGCTGTGTCCGTAGTCCCCGGCTGCGAACTTACAACAGTAAGACAATAAAACAAGTGTATATTAATAATAACCCTAAAACACGTACACACTACTTTAGACCGACGCAACAACACAAAACATACTCTCAAGTGTTCGTATTGTGGCTAACAAACGTAGCGACACGACGAAAACAACTTAAGAGCAAAACCACCCAAAGTGCACGATCCGTGTCGTATAACGTATCGCGCGAACACAAAGCACTACAACCTACTTAAGTGATCCCAGATTTCGCATACAGAGAAAACACAACAACTAAACAAGACCAAACACACCCAAACCAAAGCATAGAGCTACCCTCAAAAACCTACACCCCAACTCACCCTAGAGGCCGAGGTCGCCGGAATTTCCCCTCCTGTCGCCGGCCGAGGTCCGAGCAGGTGGGTTCGTGTCTTAGGTGGGGTCCTATGGTCACAGGTACTACAAAACGACATTGTTTGGTTTTCTAGTAACAAATTCGGGTCACAGCAGGTCATTGATATCATAAATCGATACTAAAATACGATATTACGCACAAACCCTAACTTTAAACATTCTAAACTGAAAATAACTAGCTACGAAGCACAAAAACTAATTAAAGAAGAGATAGAGATCATTACCTAGCTAAAAGAACTCAAAGGCCCAAGCTTTACCTAGCTCCATGGCATCCAAGATGTGAAAGATAAGATTTTGATGAAGTTTGTGAAGAATTGGGGATTTGTGAAGGATTTTATGAGGAAAAGAGAGAGAGAAATTGTCAAGGGAAGAAGAGAGGGGAGGGCTCGGCCAAGTGAGGGAGTGGGTGAGGAAGTGAGTAGAGTTTCCTAGCAATTCCTTGTATTTAATGCACATAAATGCATTCACACATACACTTGCACACATGCATGCACCTTGACGTTGTTTTCTTTTTCTTTAAAACTTAATCCATATGCACAAACAAATATCTAGATAAGGTGGGAAGGGTTTTCTTACACAAACTTAATTTAAGAAAAGTTCACTTAAGCAAAATTTCCCAAAATGTGAATACCGCATAAAAAAATATTAAAATTGGGAAAAATTCAAATTGAACCAAAACGTCCCATATAACCCCAAAGCTTGCGCACTAGCTTTATTTTTGCTAAACTAGGTGCTGAAAAGTCTATATGGTCGTTTGATCACAGTCGGCTAAAAACAGAAAATACCGACAATTTTACCCAAAAACGGAAGAATTCACATAACGATTTCTAAAACGTTACAATCTCCCTCCTTATAAAAATTCGTCCCCGAATTTAAAATTCTCACCAAGCGTACCTTCAAAGAGAAGAGTACAAAACTCCCAAATCTCGCTCGCAGCCTCCCAAGTGATCACCTCACTGAGCGGCTACGTCCAAGAAAACTCTCCACAGATGGCAAGACCCTTGACCAAAATTTCTCCACCTGCCGAACCATTTACACCAATGGCTACCGGTGAACAAAAAGATCGGGTCAAAGCTAAGTGGTCTGATGCTGAATCATGTGGGAAAGTCATGAAGGTAATTGCAAAGTATCAACACAAAGAAAACGGGGTGAATAGTCAAAAATCTGGGCGGAAGTGCCAAGTTATAGGCAACGGAACCAACTCGCTTTAAGGATCTCAAAAGGACCTATGATCCTGGGATAAGATTCCCAAAACTCAACACGTCATTCATCGAAAAGTCCGTAGGAATACATGATCTCCTACTGCGAACCCAAGTCTGCGACCACCATGGTCGGCATAAGACCTCTGTCCGCACAGGACTGTCATCATCCTGACCTGAACTAACTGGATCATACCCGAAGTCTCTAGGCTAGCTGGGGTCCAAAAAATCCTACTCACGAAGAGTCAGAAAAACAGAATGGCGATCGACACAACCGAATAACAAAACCTAAAGGTTGCCAATTAGATAGTCTCTTGATAACAGCTATCGAATGGGAACTCTAACAATGGCAAGTGACGATCCCAACTGCCGACAAAAACAAGCACATGCGCACAAGCAGAACAAAGAACAACTGAGCAATCCGAGTATAACCGGACAACAAACACCCCAAATGGAGTCACACCCTGACTAAACCTGGGTAGACGCCACAACGCAAATTCATAGAGATCTGCTCCTATTCCCTCTCCGGAACGGTTAAAGATTGAAACTCTCCAGCCGGTCTCAATGCTCAACCAAAGCACACAACAAGACAGGCACCTTGAAATGAAATCCAAAACATCACTCTTCATCCCGGTCCACCAGTAACTGTAAGTCCACGTTGCCCACCCGGTACTTACGGGGAGGCGGAAAACGGAATAAAAATCAAATTTTTATCAACTTAGGCAACATGGACTAGACAAAGAAGGATCATTGCTAAACAAAAACAAGCTAAAGCTAACTAGAAACTAGCTAAGTGTAAGAAAGGTTATACCTAGGGCTTTATGTAAGTGCACGGCGGCGCCCCGGCCGTAATCCGACGCCGGAATGCGGAAGCGGTGATAAACATTAACTTTGCGGACTTAGCAAAACGGCACCCCCGCGCACTAAACACCCGGATCGTAACCATTAACAAGTCTAAGCTAACTAGAAGATAGGGAATAGAGATATACCGACGATCCAAGTCCTCCGGTCTTCTTGTCATGGTCCCGATCTCCTGCGGAAAAGTCCCGTCTCCTCCTCGTCGCCGGAAGTGCACCACATCGCCTACTTTGTTTACGGGCTCCCACCTCAATGCCGAGGCAACTCGGGAACGAAGCCGGCTACTCGACGTGCCCAAGATATGCTGTAGAAGATCTAGAGAAGAAGTCTCATTTTTGGGGTTCATGGAATTGCCTTTTGTGGTGGAGGAAAAACAACTTGGAGAGAGGTGAGAAAAATGTAGCATACCAAAAGAATGAATGTATCATATTTTCTCCACTTATGAAATGAATCCCCATCCCCTTTGAAAATGGCCGGCCCTCTTTTTGTCAAGTGTGATTGGAGAGAGAAAAAGAAAGGTCAAGGGGGTGGGTGGAATGCAATGATGCAAGCAAGTGATGATGAAAGAATCCAATGATCACAACCATAACCCACACTCCAAAACAAGTAATCAACAACCATGATGGTTACTAAAAGTCAAGCCATCATGAAGATATGAAGTCAAATGATGGGATAAGTATCATGACATGATAATATGCAAAGACCCCTTCCACAAATGCTTATTTGCAACAATGCAAATAAGCCCTCCTCCACCAATCTTCGGCCAATGAACGGAACAATGGAAATCGGCCGAAACGAAAAGCAAACTGGCAACTCCAGAAAACTGGTCCCGTAATAAATTACAGGAAAACCCCGATACTGTGCATACACACCCGCATCTGTATTTCGACCGAAATACAAATGCAATGAGACAAAATCTCCACTGTACTATACTAGAATCCGGCTTATACCAAAACCGGCTAGTAATATCTGTTCGATCCTGATCCGTGCAATACCGCACGTATCTGATCGAACCCTGCCATATAACCATACGGCCTATAGTACAGACTGTCCGATCCTGATCCGTGCAATACCGCACGTATCTGATCGGACCTTGCCATATCTCCATACGGCCTCTACAACCTTTCGCCCGAAAGCTGAGTAACTGAATGTGGGGGACTCTAAAGACTCATCAACACCTTGGTTGTGGATTTAACCACTAGCACGTCAGAGGTATAAGCCAATACGTAACGGGCTACCAAGTATTGACTAAAAGGGACGTCTGTGAGTGAACTCAGCCTGACAACCCTACTGAGCCTGTCAGTGACAATATCCGTGCAGTCCGGTCCGTTCGTCTATGAGTATCGCATGGCGGGCCTAGGGGGTTGGTAAAAGTCAGACCCCCAAAAGCGGTACAAGTCGTGTCGGAGTGTAGCCCAGAACACCCTGAGATACTACTGGAATACCTACCAGTAAATCTCCTTGCCTTGGCCAAGGACTTTGTGTAATGGCTCTCCTAGACACAGCACGACCTCACCCCCAATACCGGGAGAGACGAACCCCTGAAGATACGCTCACTGTCTCCATGTGGCTCGGGACTGTACCCAACTAAAACCTGTTTGCACGACTCCTTTGAGCCGTGGTAGGGTAGTAATCAAAGTACAGTGGGAACTCACACGAGACAAATGACGATCCCCAGGTCGATGAACTAACCTGCACACATGTCACCAGGGAACTGCCATCTGACGTCTGGTATATTACCAACTAGCATGTTCCCGGCGAGTCCTGTCCGGTGTACTCATAACCCAATGAGCACCTGTATACATCTTAGGTGATCCAACTGACACCAGTGGCTTGTGAGACCGGCCACCGCCCCTCGTCGAGGTCTCGACTGTATACACTAGTCTACTAATGGAGTATCGATGCCCAGTCTCGAAACTCCTACGACTAGGGACCTTTTAAGGATAAGCTTATAGACCCCAGCTCCCACTTATATGATCGCCCTCATACTGCTGGTGGTCAAGCAAGAATCCTAGGGGCTCTATCAACGTGTAATAGCGACGTGTCAGGTCACCTAAAACAGTACACGATGATAAAGGTAAACCAGATAGCATACTATCATCTCGAGTAAGACTGTCCTACCGGGATAGGTCCTCCCTCAATCATTACAATCACGTACCTGTGACCTAATAATTGACTCTGAGGGCACTATCTCCAACAATCTCCCACTTGCACTCAAGGCTAATTATTGCGATGTCGCATACTCACAGCCCGTGTGATACCGAACATCCAACTCCTCTACTAGTCAGTCTCACAAAGCTCGTTTGCGGAACTATTGCGTTCGAGGAATAGCCTCAGTGAGTGGATCCGCTTAGTTGTTTCTTTCTATGTCTCTCTATATCTCAAGTTCGCGGAGAAAGCCATCTCCCGAAAAGAGCAATACCTGTCTCAGAATATGTCTGGATGTCTGATGGGACCTAGCTCATAAATGAACTCCAAATCCAAACTTCTTAGACTGTATAGTCAACTGAACTTAATCAGTATCCTGCGCCATGCCACCCTCAGTATTGCCTTGGACCACCTGTCCAAAATACTTCCCCTCATCAGAAGGAAAACTATAGCTCTGACAACCTCCTTGTCGTCCATGTCACCTTGGAAGCCTGGAATGATAACTGTTTCCCGAATGAGGCTGTCGTTATCATATCCCTAGAACATCCACTTATGTTCTAAAACTACTTCCGACTGTTTCTCCAGGATTGGATTAATGTCAACTTATTGCATCTAGTGCAAGAACAATGTCTGGTGTGGTACTTGACATCTCATGATTGACTCAATCGCCTGAGCAAGTGATCTGCCAATCATGCACATCCCTCTCCCCTTTAGTCTGTAAGACACCTTTAGAGAGGGTGACTCCATTACCTGCAGGTACACTACCGTGCCAGGAGTCGTCCATTCTAAATACTCTTAGAATGCTGTCTAAGTGCCCAGATTGGGAAACCACCCAAATCTAGATCTAAAACCATAGATCTAGTAACCAGTTTGTCTGATATAAAATCCATTTCCTTTGTGGAGAAACTACTGTGTGACGACCAAAGTATAACCGATCGTAGTGTAGGAGTTTCTTTTCCTACTCTGTGTATATCATTCAAATACCAGGATATCACACCCTAATACCTTCTCAACAGATCCATCCCCTATTCTGATGAAGTCAAACCCATGACTGTCACGTCAGAAATAGATGATCTATCTCCGCTACTGGTGCTTCAGTCTATAAATAGACATAAGCTACCTGTCCACCAATGCTTCCGCTGCTCCCACTGACTATGACAACCCTCTGGCAGAGTCATATACACGTACACTTCTAAAACTAGTTTAGAACGACGCTATACTCATCCTCCCGCCGGGTCTCGCACCCTGGAACAACATCAATGGTAATTTTGGGTAAACAAGAACTTCCCTGTCACCGTTCTTGAGGCTACCGTAGTACCTCTCGGGTGCCTGAAGTTACCCACCTTATCTGCGGAGTGGCCAATGGAATGTCAAACCGGATTGAATCTTAAGGTTCCTTATCAAATCTTCAGTAATCGTTTGTGGTTCTGGAATCACTTCCAGTTCTACCATACTCCCACTACTGTTTTCTGAAAAAATCCATTTTTATTAAAACTGTGGCGAGTCTAGAACAATATTGCTATTGTTCATCCAGATGGTAGAAAATTAACCCGCGTCATAGCCTGAGTCAACCCACAAACAGCCATTACAGAAACGTGCCTTGAGTTGTCCAGTGTCTGGTTTTAATCACAAACCGGACAACTCCCCGTACCTTAACATCGTTAAGATATGAACTGTTCTATATCCAATATAGAAACAGAGGCACTGATTTAATTAAACCAGATTCAAATCATGCAGCTGTCCCCAGCGCATGTCAACTAAATGGAAGGAGGCCGATCAGCGTTACTCAACTTAGGAATACTTCCAATTATGAGTAACCTGAAAGAGAAGCAATTTCTCTTAATCACTACTATCAACTGAATACCATACACAAGTATCTACATCTTCGATCACTTTGAAGAATCCCGATACTTGCTACACCTGGTTCTCTACTCTATTCAAATACCTATAACTTCTCCAAATTCGGATCCTGTGTTTCCGCGAAACACCTGTCTAAAAACTAGAGAAGTCATAAGTAAACCGAATATAGTACGAGGACCAAGCCCTCTGTCCTGATGGACCCTGGACAACATACAATGCTCTGTATAAGTCCCTTGAGTCTGATAACTCATTCACTGTGTGTCGTAGGTTGAAAACTGTACTTATGGTTAAGAAGAATTACACCGCTGTTCAATGCTCCTTACCTAACCATCCACTGATATAGGTAAATGTCATAGACATAATTTCAAAAAGGTACATCTCACTCTATGAAAATAGACGTACAGATATATCAATTTGAAATTGGTGCATAACTGCGGATATTCAAAACCAAATATTTGCCAACCGGCAAACAGCCCAGGTGATTTCCTCAAATATCACCGATTACAACGAATCCCGATATAATGAGGATAATCACCCAATTCCCAATAACTTACTCCCACTCATCATCTGTAAAATCATACAGATGTGAGAATCGTATCTGGTAAATACATACCCTGGAGTAAGTATCTAATCGGGAAATCAGTTTTCTATTAACAGTACACAGTGAAACTGAAACATTGAAATGTTTCGATGGGGTATCCTGGTATTCCTAGTAATGCCTCTTCCAGATTTACGACTGTAACCGTATAATTCTTTGCCACCTCTCCAAATCCCTTCATATGTCTTTAGTCATTACCTTCTGCACACCCTTTTAGGCCAAATGGTTTTCTTCCTTCCTTACCGTTCGGCACCAGCCTATGGTTTGGAAGAAGACTATCCAATAAGCATAATGGGTGTACTGTCCCAATCCTAGGAACACTCGCAATGAGAGAGGGTGAAGATAAAAGACAACCGAATAAACCTTATTCCTATTTCTCCTGAACCAGAATCCATCCCCGAACTGGAACAAGTTCCATTCGAGTTCGTATATAACCATACGATGGAGTATCCAAATAAATTGTGGATCTTCGTAGTGATACGGAGTGTCCTGGAGAAATAAAAAGGTGATGTGGGAGTGGTAACGAAATATTTGGTTTGGTCGTGAAAATCTGTTGCAATTTACTTTGCCCTCTTACTAATCCCTTGCTTTGTCTGAACTTAATACCTTCTGCACACCATCGTTAAGCTAATTGGTTTTCTTCATTCCGTACCGGTCGGCACCAGCCTAAGGTTTGGAAGAAAACAATCCAATTTGCGTAATAGGTGTACTACCCCTAAACCAAGGAGTACTCGTAACCTGAGAGAGGGTAAAAGGAAAAGACAACTGAATAATCCTATCCGTTTTCTCCAGAACCGGAAACCATCCTCGAATAAATTCTTTCGAGTTCGTATCTAACCATACGATGGTTTTGTCCAATGGAAGTGGACGTTCGTAGTAAAACGGGGTGTCCTGGAGAAAAGGGCAAAAGTAGGAGTGGCAATGAGGTTTGCAACTCTGACAATCCAAAAGCCGGTGTTTAAGAAGGTTCGGTCAACTTGGTCACCGAGTCATAGTCTTAGGGTCGGGTCAAATGGTCGCTGCCAGAGAGAGAGAGAAAAGAAACACTCAGCGTGCACTCTAACCTAGATCAGAATGGTCACTAATTTATCTAATCTGGAATCCTCCCACTGTTATCTCAAATTCTCCTCCAAACCTAAAAGAAGAATTAGTCGGGGTGACCCGAGGAGTAAACTAACTCATCAGTGGGAATCGGGATCCAACTCTCATCGCATGATAACGTGACGGAATCCGCTCACGGTATCACACTCCAGAAGGTATGCGCATATCTGGCAAGTTTCAGTTCTTTTGAAACTCCCGATGTGATTTCTGCCCCATGCTCTTATGACCTTGACGAAGGCCAACAAATCATAAGTCACATGTCAAGTTCTACCCGTCATTCTCCAGGTTGATTTGAACCCACCCGCACAAGCCCTTGACGAAGGCCAACAAGGCTATACGACTGTCCCAAACCAACGCATCTATCTATGCTGCAGAAAGGCAACAAGCAGCTACCATACACTATGCCTTGACGAAGGCCAACAAACATAGCATGAATACTACTTACTACCCGGCTGAAACGACGGAGGGCTACGAATGGTTTCTGGCGAAAACCTTTAACGTAATGATCTTGATATCGTTGAAGGAACGGATAGCTTTTTGAAAATATAGTGACGAAAACCGTTGCTAAAGAGGTCACTCCCGGTGAAGGGATCTCGGCTCTTTCCCCGTAGAATGGGGTGCAGGATATTCCAACTGAATACCACGGTGCAAAGCAAAAGTAATCGGCTATAGTGAAGTTAATGCCCTGACGCAAACTTTTTGTCCAAGGGGTCATTCCCGGTGAAGGGATCTCGGCCCTTGCCTCGTCGACTGAGGAGCAGGATATTCCAACTGAATACCACGATGCAAAACAAAAGTGAACGTCCTTGCAATAACAGCTTTTTGAAAAGTGTTCCAACAACATCAGATTAGGTTTGTTTTTAAACTTGCATTGATCCGAATCAATGCAGTCCCATCAATTGATCACACCAAAAAGAACGAAAATATACTGATGTACGTATATGCCATCCGCATTCGCCACTGGGTCCCGTCATTACCCGTTAGGTTAGCTAACTAACGACAGAGCGGGGACTGGGCTAGCGCGGATGCAAAACATATACAACATCTACTAATATATATACCAATATATTATATTCGCTCAAGGCGTGAATAAAATGCAACATCACAGAGAATGAACAGCATCACAGAAACAATACAGATATCTGGGATCCCCGGGTTTCACAGAGCCACTGCTGAAACCCGACGTTCCCCTGGTCGTGTGGATAGCCTGTGCAATGAAATCCTAGACCCCTACGGGCGCGGCAAGTTACCCGCCAAAACCTGAAGCGAGGCAGCCCCCTTCAGCAACGTGAATGGACCACCCAGCACTTCACGGAATCCGGTAACTTGGGCACCCCTCCTGGGTCAACCTGTACCCCCTACGAGTGCGGCGAATAGCCCGCCAATCCTAGAGTGAAGCCCCCTCCGTCTCAATGCCATGAGATGCGGGCTTGTTGCCCTCCAGAACCCGGCTATCCGTGCACCCCTCCGCGGGGCAATCCTAGTACAGAAAGTAAAATATACATACACCGGGTACATCGACCGCAACCAGGTCGTGCCCCAAAATAATAATACAAACAGGCAGTGACGGCAGTCCACATGTCGGACGCTCGCCCCGCAAAATCAAATGTACATAATACAACAAAACTGTACTAGCATTGCATCCAGGCTATCCCCCACGACCGATCCGCAACATCACAGCATAAACATAGAACATCAACGTGAAAGTCACGTTCGCAAATCCGTCTAACCGGGCTATAGCAGTTAGACCGGATTTACCGATCGAGTGACATTCACGGTCGCAGATATAATGTAAATACTGTGAAAAATGTGTTTAAAATTTTCCGATTGACCAAAAATTAACAATTGGGCCCCCAATCAAAACTGTAGCACTCACAGAAAACCTGAGCCCAATTTTAATATTCCAAAACCCCTAATTACAGCCCATAAGCCCACTGCAAAAAAATTTCCACACGAGCCCATACACCTGCGGCGGAAGCGCGGCCAGAAGGGGGTTTTGGCCGCCCTTCCGCGGTCGTACGGAGGAGTCGTGTCACCAAATTTTTTCAGTGTGCTTAGAACTCCCTGCACATCATTCTGAGACGACCTGAAAAATTTTTAGACTCCAAAAAATTTCGACAGAAACTGATGCGAAGGCAATACGGGTTTTGGAACTTTTTGATCGATCGGAAATGCAAACACATTACACAAAGCTAGAGTAAGTTAATGGCGAGGCTCTGATACCACTGTAAGTGCACGGCGGCGCCCCGGCCGTCAATCCGACGCCGGAATGCGGAAGCGGTGATAAACATTAACTTTGCGGACTTAGCAAAACGGCACCCCCGCGCACTAAACACCCGGATCGTAACCATTAACAAGTCTAAGCTAACTAGAAGATAGGGAATATAGATATACCGACGATCCAAGTCCTCCGGTCTTCTCGTCATGGTCCCGATCTCCTGCAGAAAAGTCCCGTCTCCTCCTCGTCGCCGGAAGTGCACCACATCGCCTACTTTGTTTACGGGCTCCCACCTCAATGCCGAGGCAACTCAGGCACGAAGCCGGCTACTCGACGTGCCCAAGATATGCTGTAGAAGATCTAGAGAAGAAGTTTCATTTTTGGGGTTCATGGAATTGCCTTTTGTGGTGGAGGAAAAACAACTTGGAGAGAGGTGAGAAAAATGTAGCATACCAAAAGAATGAATGTATCATATTTTCTCCACTTATGAAATGAATCCCCATCCCCTTTGAAAATGGCCGGCCCTCTTTTTGTCAAGTGTGATTGGAGAGAGAAAAAGAAAGGTCAAGGGGGTGGGTGGAATGCAATGATGCAAGCAAGTGATGATGAAAGAATCCAATGATCACAACCATAACCCACACTCCAAAACAAGTAATCAACAACCATGTGTAAGTGCACGGCGGCGCCCCGGCCGTCAATCCGACGCCGGAATGCGGAAGCGGTGAAAAACTTAAATTTTGCGGACTTAGCAAACCGGCACCACCGCGCACTAAACACCCGGATCGTTACCATTAACAAGTCTAAGCTAACTAGAAGATGGGTTAGAGATATACCGACGATCCAAGTCCTCCGGTCTTCTCGTCATGGTCCCGATCTCCTGCGGAATGTTCCGTCTCCTCCTCGTCGCCGGAAGTGCACCACGTCGCCTACATCGTTTACGGGCTCCCACCTCAATGCCGAGGCAACTCGGGCACGAAGCCGGCTACTCGACGTGCCCAAGATTCGCTGTAGAATGTGTAGTAGAACTTGTGTCTCTTTTTGGGGTAGTGGAGGTTGCCATTGGTGAAGGAAAAGAGAGCTTGGAGAGAAGTGAGAAAAATGGAGCATACTCAAGAAGGAATGTATCATATTTTTCTCCACACATCCAAAAAAATGAAAAATGAATCCCATTCCCTCTCTTGGAATGGCCGGCCCACACCCCCCCTTGTGTGATTGGAGAGAGAAAAAAGAGAGCAAGGTCAAGGGGTGGGTGGAAGCAATGATGCAAGAGGGCATCAAGAAAGAATATGATCACAAGCAAAAACCACACACAACCACAACCATCATCAACAACCATGATGCTAACAAAGTCAAGCCATCATGAAGTATGAAGTCAAGCAAGTCAAAGGAGGGTGCTATCATGATACAACAAAATGCAAAGACCCCCTTCCACAAATGCCTATTTGCAACAATGCAAATAAGCCCTCCTCCACCAATCTTCGGCCAATGAACGGAACAATGGAAATCGGCCGAAACGGAAAGCAAACTGGCAACTCCAAAAACTGGTCCCGTAATAAATTACAGGAAAACCCCGATACTGTGCATACACACCCGCATCTGTATTTCGACTGAAATACAAATGCAATGAGACAAAATCTACACTGTACTATACTAGGATCCGGCTTATACCAAAGCCGGCTAGTAATATCTGTTCGATCCTGATCCGTGCAATACCGCACGTATCTGATCGAACCCTGCCATATATCCATATGGCCTATAGTACAGACTGTCCGATCCTGATCCGTGCAATACCGCACGTATCTGATCGGACCTTGCCATATCTCCATACGGCCTCTACAACCTTTCGCCCGAAAGCTGAGTAACTGTAAATGTGGTGGACTCTAAAGACTCGTCAATACTATGGCTATGGATTTAACCACTAGCACGTCAGAGGTATATGCCAATACGTGACGGGCCACCAGCTATTGACCAAAAGGGACGTCGATGAGGAAGCTCACCCCGACACCCAACTGAGCCTGTCAGTGACAATATCCGTGCAGTCCGGTCCGTTCGTCTATGAGCATCGCATGGCGGGCCTAGGGGGTTGGTAAAAGTCAGACCCCCAAAAGCGGTACAAGTCGTGTCGGAGTGTAGCCCAGAACACCCTGAGATACTACTGGAATACCTACCAGTAAATCTCCTTGCCTTGGCCAAGGACTTTGTGTAATGGCTCTCCTAGACACAGCACGACCTCACCCCCAATACCGGGAGAGACGAACCCCTGAAGATACGCTCACTGCCTCCATGTGGCTCGGGACTGTACCCAACTAAAACCTGTTTGCACGACTCCTTTGAGCCGTGGTAGGGTAGTAATCAAAGTACAGTGGGAACTCACACGAGACAAATGACGATCCCCAGGTCGATGAACTAACCTGCACACATGTCACCAGGGAACTGCCATCTGACGTCTGGTATATGACCAACTAGCATGTTCCCGGCGAGTCCTGTCCGGTGTACTCATAACCCAATGAGCACCTGTATACATCTTAGGTGATCCAACTGACACCAGTGGCTTGTGAGACCGGCCACCGCCCCTCGTCGGGGTCTCGACTGTATACACTAGTCTACTAATGGAGTATCGATGCCCGGTCTCGAAACTCCCACGACTAGGGACCTTTTAAGGATATGCTTGTAGACCCCCAGCTCCCACTTATATGATCGCCCTCATACTGCTGGTGGTCAAGCAAGAATCCTAGGGGCTCTATCAACGTGTAATAGCGACGTGTCAGGTCACTTAAAACAGTACACGATGATAAAGGTAAACCAGATAGCATACTATCATCTCGAGTAAGACTGTCCTACCGGGATAGGTCCTCCCTCAATCATTACAATCACGTACCTGTGACCTAATAATTGACTCTGAGGGCACTATCTCCAACAATCTCCTACTTGCACTCAAGGCTAATTATTGCGACGTCGCATACTCACAGCCCGTGTGATACCGAACATCCAACTCCTCTACTAGTCAGTCTCACAAAGCTCGTTTGCGGAACTATTGCGTTCGAGGAATAGCCTCAGTGAGTGGATCCGCTTAGTTGTGTCTTTCTATGTCTCTCTACATCTCAAGTTCGCGGAGAAAACCATCTCCCGAAAAGAGCAATACCTGTCTTAGAATGTGTCTGGATGTCTGATGGGACATAGCTCATAAATGAACTCCAAATCCAAATTTCTTAGACTGTATCGTCAACTGAACTTAATCAGTATCCTGCGCGCCATGCCTCCCTCAGTATTGCCTTGGACCACCTGTCCAAAATATTGCACCTCATCAGAAGGAAAACTATAACTCTGACAACCTCCTTGTCGTCCATGTCACCTTGGAAGCCTGGAATGATAACTGTCTCCTGAATGAGGCTGTCGTTATCATATCCCTAGAACATCCACTTATGTTCTAAAACTGCTTCCGACTGTTTCTCCAGGATTGGATTAATGTCAACTTATTGCATCTAGTGCAAGAACAACATCTGGTGTGGTACTTGACATCTCATGATTGACTCAATTGCCTGAGCAAGTGATCTGCCAATCATGCACATCCCTCTCCCCTTTAGTCTGTAAGACACCTTTGGAGAGGGTGACTCCATTACCTGCAGGTACACTACCATGCCAGGAGTCATCCATCCTAAATACTCTTAGAACGCTGTCAAGTACCCTGATTGGGAAACCACCCAAATCTGGATCTAAAACCATAGATCTAGTAACCAGTATGTCTGATATAAAATCCATTTCCTTTGTGGAGAAACAATTGTGTGACGACCAAAGTATAACCGATCGTAGTGTAGGAGTTTCTTTTCCTACTCTGTGTATATCATCCAAATACCAGGATATCACACCCTACCACCTTCTCAACAGATCCATCCCCTATTCTGATGAAGTCAAACCCATGACTGTCACGTCAGAAATAGATGATCTATCTCCGCTACATCTGCTTTAGTCTATAAATAGACATAAGCTACTTATCCACCAATGCTTCCGCTGCTCCCACTGACTACGACAACCCTCTGGCAGAGTCATATAGACGTACACTTCTAAAACTAGTTTAGAACGACGCTATACTCATCCTCCCGCCGGGTCTCGCAGCCTGGAACAACAGCAATGGTAATTGTGGGTAAACAAGAACTTCCCTGTCACCGTCCTTGAGGCCACCGTAGTACCTCTCGGGTGCCTGAAGTTACCCACCTAATCTGCGGAGTGGCCAATGGAATGTCAATCCAGATTGAATCTTTAGGTTCCTTATCAAATCTTCAGTAATCGTTTGTGGTTCTGGAATCACTTCCAGTTCTACCATACTCCCACTACTATTTTTCTGAAAAATACATTTTTAATAAAACTGTGGCGAGTCTAGAACAATATTGCTATCGTTCATCCAGATGGTAGAAAGTCAACCCGCGTCATAGCCTGGGTCAACCCACAAACAGCCATTACAGAAACGTGCCTTGAGTTGTCCAGTGTCTGGTTTTAATCATAAACCGGACAACTCCCCGTACCTTAACATCGTTAAGATATGAACTGTTCTATATCCAATATAGAAACAGAGGCACTGATTTAATTGAACCAGATTCAAATCATGCAGCTGTCCCCAGCGCATGTAAACTAAATGGAAGGAGGCCGATCAGCGTTACTCAACTTAGGAATGCTTCCAATTATGAGTAACCTGAAAGAGAAGCAATTTCTCTTAAATCATTACTATCAACTGAATACCGTACACAAGTATCTGCATCTTCGATCTCTTTGAAGATTCCCGATACTTGCTACACTTAGTTCTCTACTGTATTCAAATACCTATAACTTCTTAAAATTCGGACCCTGTGTTTCCACGAAAACACGTGTCTAAAAACTAGAGAAGTCATAAGTAATCCGAATATAGTACGAGGACCTACCCCTCTGTCCTGATGGACCCTGGACAACATACAATACTCTGTATAAGTCCCTTGAGTCTGATAACTCATTCACTGTGTGTCGTAGGTTGAAAACTGTACTTATGGTTAAGAAGAATTACACCGCTGTTTAATGCTCCTTACCTAACCATCCACTGATATAGGTAAATGTCGTAGACATAATTTCAGAAAGGTATATCTCACTCTATGAAAATAGACGTACAGATACATCAATTTGAAATTGGTGCATAACAGCGGATATTCAAAACCAAATATTTGCCAACCGGCAAACAGCCCAGGTGATTTCCTCAAATATCACTGATTACAACGAATCCCGATATAATGAGGATAATCACCCAATTCCCAATAACTTACTCCCACTCATCATCTGTAAAACCATACAGATGTGAGAATCGTACCTGGTAAATACATACCCTGGAGTAAGTATCCAATCGGGAAATCAGTTTTCTTTTAACAGTACACAGCGAACCTGAAACATTGAAATGTTCCGATGGGGTATCCCGGTATTCTTAGTAATGCCTCTACCAGATTCACGACTGTAACCGTATAGTTCTTTGCCACCTCTCCAAATTCCTTCATATGTCTTTAGTCTTTACCTTCTGCACACCCTTTTAGGCCAAATGGTTTTCTTCCTTCCCTACCGTTCGGCACCAGCCTATGGTTTGGAAGAAGACTATCCAATAAGCATAATGGATGTACTGTCCCAATCCTAGGAACACTCGCAATGAGAGAGGGTGAAGATAAAAGACAACCGAATAAACCTTATTTCTATTTCTCCTGAACCAGAATCCATCCCCGAACTGGAACCAGTTCCATTCGAGTTCGTATATAACCATACGATGGAGTATCCAAATAAACTGTGGATCTTCGTAGTGATACGGAGTGTCCTGGAGAAATACAAAGGTGATGTGGGAGTGGTAACGAAATATTTGGTTTGGTCGTGAATATCTGTTGCAATTTACTTTGCCCTCTTACTATTCCCTTGCTTTGTCTGAACTTAATACCTTCTGCACACCATCGTTATGCTAATTGGTTTTCTTCATTCCCTGCCGGTCGGCACCAGCCTAAGGTTTGGAAGAAGACAATCCAATTTGCGTAATAGGTGTACTACCCCTAAACCAAGGAGTACCCGTAACCTGAGAGAGGGTAAAAGGAAAAGACAACTGAATAATCCTATCCGTTTTCTCCAAAACCTGAAACCATCCTCGAATAAATTCTTTCGAGTTCGTATCTAACCATACGATGGTTTTGTCCAATGGAAGTGGACGTTCGTAGTAAAACGGGGTGTCCTGGAGAAAAGGGTAAAAGTAGGAGTGGCAATGAGGTTTGCAACTCTGACAATCCAAAAGCCAGTGTTTAAGAAGGTTCGGTCAACTTGGTCACTGAGTCAAAGTCTCAGGGTCGGGTCAATGGTCGCTGCCAAAAAGAGAGAGAAAAGAAACACTCAGCGTGCACTCTAACCTAGATCAGAATGGTCACCAATTTATCTAATCTGGAAACCTCCCACTGTACCTCAAATTCTCCTCTAAACCTGAAAGAAGAATTAGTCGGGGTCACCCGAGGAGTAAACTAACTCATCAGTGGGAATCGGGATCCAACTCTCATCGCATGATAACGTGACGGAATCCGCTCACGGTATCACACTCCAGAAGGTATGCGCATATCTGGCAAGTTTCAGTTCTTTTGAAACTCCCGATGTGATTTCTGCCCCATGCTCTTATGACCTTGACGAAGGTCAACAAATCATAAGTCACATGTCAAGTTCTACCCGTCATTCTCCAGGTTGATTTGAACCCACCCGCACAAGCCCTTGACGAAGGCCAACAAGGCTATACGACTGTCCCAAACCAACGCATCTATCTATGCTGCAGAAAGGCAACAAGCAGCTACCATACACTATGCCTTGACGAAGGCCAACAAACATAGCATGAATACTACGTGCTACCCGTCTGAAACGACGGAGGGCTACGAATGGTTTCTGGCGGAAACCTTTAACGTAAAGAACTTGATATCGTTGAAGGAACTGATAGCTTTTAAAAATATAGTGACGAAAACCGTTGCTAAAGAGGTCACTCCCGGTGAAGGGATCTCGGCTCTTTCCCCGTAGAATGGGGTGCAGGATATTCCAACTGAATACCACGGTGCAAAGCAAAAGTAATCGGCTATAGTGAAGTTAATGCCCTGACGCAAACTTTTTGTCCAAGGGGTCACTCCCGGTGAAGGGATCTCGGCCCTTGCCTCGTCGACTGAGGAGCAGGATATTCTAAATGAATACCGCGATGCAAAACAAAAGTGGACGTCCTTGAAATAACAGCTTTTTGAAAAGTGTTCCAACAACATCAGATTAGGTTTGTTTTTAAACTTGCATTGATCCGAATCAATGCAGTCCCATCAATTGATCACACCAAAAAGAACGAAAATATACTGATGTACGTATATGCCATCCGCATTCGCCACTGGGTCCCGTCATTACCCGTTAGGTTAGCTAACTAACGACAGAGCGGGGACTGGACTAGCGCGGATGCAAAACATATACAACATCTACTAATATATATACCAATATATTATATTCGCTCAAGGCGTGAATAAAATGCAACATCACAGAGAATGAACAGCATCACAGAAACAATACAGATATCTGGGATCCCCGGGTTTCACAGAGCCGCTGAAACCCGACGTTCCCCTGGTCGTGTGGATAGCCTGTGCAATGTAATCCTAGACCCCTACGGGCGCGGCAAGTCACCCGCCAAAACCTGAAGCGAGGCAGCCCCCTTCAGCACCGTGAATGGACCACCCAGCACTTCACGGAATCCGGTAACTTGGGCACCCCTCCTGGGTCAACCTGTACCCCCTACTTGTGCGGCGAATGGCCCGCCAATCCTAGAGTGAAGCCCCCTCCGTCTCAATGCCATGAGATGCGGGCTTGTTGCCCTCTAGAACCCGGCTATCCGTGCACCCCTCCGCGGGGCAATCCTAGTACAGAAAGTAAAATATACATACACCGGGTACAACGACCGCAACCAGGTCGTGCCCCAAAATAATAATACAAACAGGCAGTGACGGCAGTCCACATGTCGGACGCTCGCCCCGCAATATCAAATGTACATAATACCACCAAAACTGTACTAGCATTGCATCCAGGCTATCCCCCACACCGATCCGCAACATCACAGCAAATACATAGAACATCAACGTGAAAGTCACGTTCGCAAATCCGTCTAACCGGGCTATAGCAGTTAGACCGGATTTACCGATCGAGTGACATTCACGGTCGCAGATATAATGTAAATACTGTGAAAAATGTGTTTAAAATTTTCCGATTGACCAAAAATTAACAAGTGGGCCCCCAATCAAAACTGTAGCACTCACAGAAAACCTGGGCCCAATTTTAATATTCCAAAACCCATATTTTAAGCCCAGAAGGCCTCTGTAAAAAATTGGTGAAGTGATCTCCACAGTGCGCGGCGGAAGGGCGGCGGGAAGGTGGTTTTCGCGGCGGTTCCGCGCTCCCACTGTGGAGTTACTTCGTCGAATTTTTACAGAGCTCTTAGATTTTCCAGTACATCAATATTTTACAACCTGAAAAATTTTTCGACACCAAAAATTTCCAACAGAAAACTGATGTGGGCAAATACGGGTTTTTGGACATTTCGATCGATCGGAACTGAAAAACACATTACACAAAGCTAGACTAAGTTAATGGGGAGGCTCTGATACCACTGTAAGTGCACGGCGGCGCCCCGGCCGTCAATCCGACGCCGGAATGCGGAAGCGGTGAAAAACTTAAATTTTGCGGACTTAGCAAACCGGCACCACCGCGCACTAAACACCCGGATCGTTACCATTAACAAGTCTAAGCTAACTAGAAGATGGGTTAGAGATATACCGACGATCCAAGTCCTCCGGTCTTCTCGTCATGGTCCCGATCTCCTGCGGAATGTTCCGTCTCCTCCTCGTCGCCGGAAGTGCACCACGTCGCCTACATCGTTTACGGGCTCCCACCTCAATGCCGAGGCAACTCGGGCACGAAGCCGGCTACTCGACGTGCCCAAGATTCGCTGTAGAATGTGTAGTAGAACTTGTGTCTCTTTTTGGGGTAGTGAAGGTTGCCATTGGTGAAGGAAAAGAGAGCTTGGAGAGAGGTGAGAAAAATGGAGCATACTCAAGAAGGAATGTATCATATTTTTCTCCACACATCCAAAAAAATGAAAAATGAATCCCATTCCCTCTCTTGGAATGGCCGGCCCACACCCCCCCTTGTGTGATTGGAGAGAGAAAAAAGAGAGCAAGGTCAAGGGGTGGGTGGAAGCAATGATGCAAGAGGGCATCAAGAAAGAATATGATCACAAGCAAAAACCACACACAACCACAACCATCATCAACAACCATGATGCTAACAAAGTCAAGCCATCATGAAGTATGAAGTCAAGCAAGTCAAAGGAGGGTGCTATCATGATACAACAAAATGCAAAGACCCCCTTCCACAAATGCCTATTTGCAACAATGCAAATAAGCCCTCCTCCACCAATCTTCGGCCAATGAACGGAACAATGGAAATCGGCCAAAACGGAAAACAAACTGGCAACTCCAAAAACTGGTCCCGTAATAAATTACAGGAAAACCCCGATACTGTGCATACACACCCGCATCTGTATTTCGACTGAAATACAAATGCAATGAGACAAAATCTACACTGTACTATACTAGGATCCGGCTTATACCAAAGCCGGCTAGTAATATCTGTTCGATCCTGATCCGTGCAATACCGCACGTATCTGATCGAACCCTGCCATATATCCATACGGCCTAGAGTACAGACTGTCCGATCCTGATCCGTGCAATACCGCACGTATCTGATCGGACCTTGCCATATCTCCATACGGCCTCTACAACCTTTCGCCCGAAAGCTGAGTAACTGTAAATGTGGTGGACTCTAAAGACTCGTCAATACTATGGCTGTGGATTTAACCACTAGCACGTCAGAGGTATATGCCAATACGTGACGGGCCACCAGCTATTGACCAAAAGGGACGTCGATGAGGAAGCTCACCCCGACACCCAACTGAGCCTGTCAGTGACAATATCCTTGCAGTCCGGTCCGTTCGTCTATGAGCATCGCATGGCGGGCCTAGGGGGTTGGTAAAAGTCAGACCCCCAAAAGCGGTACAAGTCGTGTCGGAGTGTAGCCCAGAACACCCTGAGATACTACTGGAATACCTACCAGTAAATCTCCTTGCCTTGGCCAAGGACTTTGTGTAATGGCTCTCCTAGACACAGCACGACCTCACCCCCAATACCGGGAGAGACGAACCCCTGAAGATACGCTCACTGCCTCCATGTGGCTCGGGACTGTACCCAACTAAAACCTGTTTGCACGACTCCTTTGAGCCGTGGTAGGGTAGTAATCAAAGTACAGTGGGAACTCACACGAGACAAATGACGATCCCCAGGTCGATGAACTAACCTGCACACATGTCACCAGGGAACTGCCATCTGACGTCTGGTATATGACCAACTAGCATGTTCCCGGCGAGTCCTGTCCGGTGTACTCATAACCCAATGAGCACCTGTATACATCTTAGGTGATCCAACTGACACCAGTGGCTTGTGAGACCGGCCACCGCCCCTCGTCGGGGTCTCGACTGTATACACTAGTCTACTAATGGAGTATCGATGCCCGGTCTCGAAACTCCCACGACTAGGGACCTTTTAAGGATATGCTTGTAGACCCCCAGCTCCCACTTATTTGATCGCCCTCATACTGCTGGTGGTCAAGCAAGAATCCTAGGGGCTCTATCAACGTGTAATAGCGACGTGTCAGGTCACTTAAAACAGTACACGATGATAAAGGTAAACCAGATAGTATACTATCATCTCGAGTAAGACTGTCCTACCGGGATAGGTCCTCCCTCAATCATTACAATCACGTACCTGTGACCTAATAATTGACTCTGAGGGCACTATCTCCAACACCATGATGGTTACCAAAAGTCAAGCCATCATGAAGATATGAAGTCAAATGATGGGATAAGTATCATGACATGATAATATGCAAAGACCCCTTCCACAAATGCTTATTTGCAACAATGCAAATAAGCCCTCCTCCACCAATCTTCGGCCAATGAACGGAACAATGGAAATCGGCCGAAACGAAAAGCAAACTGGCAACTCCAGAAAACTGGTCCCGTAATAAATTACAGGAAAACCCCGATACTGTGCATACACACCCGCATCTGTATTTCGACCGAAATACAAATGCAATGAGACAAAATCTCTACTGTACTATACTAGAATCCGGCTTATACCAAAACCGGCTAGTAATATCTGTTCGATCCTGATCCGTGCAATACCGCACGTATCTGATCGAACCCTGCCATATAACCATACGGCCTATAGTACAGACTGTCCGATCCTGATCCATGCAATACCGCACGTATCTGATCGGACCTTGCCATATCTCCATACGGCCTCTACAACCTTTCGCCCGAAAGCTGAGTAACTGAATGTGGGGGACTCTAACCACTAGCACGTCAGAGGTATAAGCCAATACGTAACGGGCTACCAAGTATTGACTAAAAGGGACGTCTGTGAGTGAACTCAGCCTGACAACCCTACTGAGCCTGTTAGTGACAATATCCGTGCAGTCCGGTCCGTTCGTCTATGAGTATCGCATGGCGGGCCTAGGGGGTTGGTAAAAGTCAGACCCCCAAAATCGGTACAAGTCGTGTCGGAGTGTAGCCCAGAACACCCTGAGATACTACTGGAATAACTACCAGTAAATCTCCTTGCCTTGGCCAAGGACTTTGTGTAATGGCTCTCCTAGACACAGCACGACCTCACCCCCAATACCGGGAGAGACGAACCCCTGAAGATACGCTCACTGTCTCCATGTGGCTCGGGACTGTACCCAACTAAAACCTGTTTGCACGACTCCTTTGAGCCGTGGAAGGGTAGTAATCAAAGTACAGTGGGAACTCACACGAGACAAATGACGATCCCCAGGTCGATGAACTAACCTGCACACATGTCACCAGGGAACTGCCATCTGACGTCTGGTATATTACCAACTAGCATGTTCCCGGCGAGTCCTGTCCGGTGTACTCATAACACAATGAGCACCTGTATACATCTTAGGTGATCCAACTGACACCAGTGGCTTGTGAGACCGGCCACCGCCCCTCGTCGGGGTCTCGACTGTATACACTAGTCTACTAATGGAGTATCGATGCCCAGTCTCGAAACTCCTACGACTAGGGACCTTTTAAGGATAAGCTTATAGACCCCAGCTCCCACTTATATGATCGCCCTCATACTGCTGGTGGTCAAGCAAGAATCCTAGGGGCTCTATCAACGTGTAATAGCGACGTGTCAGGTCACCTAAAACAGTACACGATGATAAAGGTAAACCAGATAGCATACTATCATCTCGAGTAAGACTGTCCTACCGGGATAGGTCCTCCCTCAATCATTACAATCACGTACCTGTGACCTAATAATTGACTCTGAGGGCACTATCTCCAACACTTTATGTTCTTCTCTCCTTGCTCCTTGGAGTAGTGGAAAGAGGTCACCTTTGTCGTCTTCTCACGTCGAAGAAAGATCCACCCGAAAGCCTCAACCTTTGGCTTCAACTCCAAGTTAGAAGTAACTAGGGTGTAAGAAGTGCTAATCCTTAAACCCTAGATGAGAGTAGAGATTATCAAGAAGGGGTTTTTCTCAAGCTCAAGTGTTTCTCAACACATGAGAGGGGAGAGCTTGAGGGAGAGGAAGAACAAGAGAGAGAAAGAAAAAAAAATAGAATGAGAGAAAATATGAATCATTCTCTCATATATGTGTGCATTATTGTAATTACATAATTAGCAAGATAATTGTCATGGTTAATCAAGACATGACCATTATCATTTCATTTTTAATGCAATTTGCAAGGATCAAAGAGCATCTTCCAAATGAAATGATGATGGTCAAAGTGTCAGCCTAGGTCAACAAGTCAAGGAGGTCAAATGGTCAACAACCATAACCATGCACAATTATTAAACTAATATCAATTAACCATAATACACACATAAGCATTAGGGTTAATAAAATGACAATGGTCATTAACCCTAATCAAAGTCCTCTCCCTCTGTCTCAAGCAACTGTGCATACGCACCCGTATTCGTGATCCGAGGAACACGAATACAAAGAGATAAAACCAATCCCAAATCATATAATAGGATCCGGCTTAAACCAAAGCCCGCTAGTATAAGCTGTCCGGACAGCAAACGTGCACAAGTGCGCGGATGTGAACGAACCCTGTCGCAAAACCATGCGACCTCTACTCATTTTGCCTAAAGGCGAATAGCTCTCTGTGTGGGACTCTAAAGACTCGACACTACGCTGGCAGTGGGTTTAACCACAGACCGCAAGCGGCACTAGCTGTACGTAACGGTCCCCAGGTAGATGTCGATAAGAAGACTGACGAGGTGAACCCCATCTGAACTCCTACTGAGCCTGTATGTGACAGTCTCCGTACAGTCCGGTCTGTTCGTCTGATACATCGCATGGCGGGCCCAGGGGGGCGATGAACGTGAGTCCCCTAATAGCGGTACAAGTCGTGTCGGAGTGTAGCCCAGAACACCCTGAGATAACACTGGAAACCTACCAGTATATCTCGCTTGCCCTGGCCAGGGATTACTCGTGTAATGGCTCTTCTGGACACAGCGCGATGTCAACCCCCAATACCGGGAGAGACGAATCCTGTCTAACCGTCACTGCCTCCAAGTGCTTCGGGACTGCACCCAAAAACTACCTGTTTGCACGACACCTTTGAGCCGTGGTAGGGTAGTAATCAAAGTGCAGTGGGAACACACTCGAGGCAAAGTGACAGTGTCAAGTCAACGGACTAAGCTGTACTCATGTCACCTGGGAACTGATAACTGACGATAGGTATAATACGAACCAACAGTTCCCGACGAGTCCTGTCCAGTATACTCGTAACCTAACGAGCTCCCGCATACTATCTCAAGTACGACGTACTGACGGCTGTGGGACAGACCGTCTCCAACACTGGGATGAGAAGCGCATACGCTAGTCTACTCCGGCGTATCGATGCCCTGTCTCGATAGTCCAACGACTAGGGACCTGTATAAGGATGTGCTTATAGATCACCCAGCTCCCACGAGTGTGAGCGCCATCACAACGCTGGTAATCAAGCAAAGATCCTAAGGGCTCTACTAATATGTATATCAGCGATATGCTAAAAGAAACACATGCACATATTAAAGCAGAGACAAACCAAGTAGCATACTACCATTTCGAGCAAGATTGTATATACAACTGTGAATATCCCAAGCTTCAATCAAGTAATATACAAACTAGTATGATACAGTAATGGCCTCTAGGGCATATACACTAACAATCTCCCACTTGCACTAAGGCCATGTACTGGCGTATCGAAGACCTATCATCTCGATCAGCCGCTCGAACTGAGTCTGGGGCAAGGCCTTGGTGAATGGATCTGCTGTGTTATTCTCCGTATTTACTCTCTTCACCTTGATCTCCTGGCGATCTATGATCTCCCTGATCAGGTGATACCGCCTCAAAATGTGCCTGGACTTCTGATGGGACCTGGGTTCCTTCGCTAAAGCTATAGCTCCGTTGTTGTCGCAATACAACGGTATTAGATCAACAATGGTAGGAACCACCTGAAGCTCCGTGAGGAACTTCTTCATCCAGACAGCTTCCTTTACGGCATCGCAAGCAGCTATGTACTCCGCTTCCATAGTTGAGTCAGCAACGGTCTCCTGCTTAGAACTCTTCCAGCAAACCGCCCCTCCATTGAGGGTAAAGACATAACCCGACATGGACTTGGAGTCATCCTTGTCACTCTTGAAGCTGGAGTCAGCAAAGGCCTCGAGCTGGAGGTCTTTTCCGCCATACACCAAGAACATCTCCTTAGTCCTTCTCAGGTACTTGAGAATGTTCTTTACCGCTATCCAGTGTTTCTCCCCTGGGTTTGACTGATACCGACTTACAACGCTCAATGCGTATGCTACATCTGGTCTGGTACACAACATCGTATACATTATAGAGCCTACCGCAGAAGCGTAGGGTATAATAGACATGCGATCCCTTTCCAAATCAGTCTTGGGAGACATCTCTTTGGAGAGGGTGATCCCGTGACAAGCCGGTAGATTACCACGCTTGGAATCTTCCATACTGAATCTTTTCAGTATGGTGTCGATGTACCTTGACTGTGAAAGTCCCAACATCCTCTTAGATCTATCACGATAGATCTGGATCCCCAGAATGTAGTTGGCATCGCCCAGGTCCTTCATGGAGAACCTCTGCGACAAGAATCCTTTGACCGCCTGTAGCATAGGAATATCATTTCCTATTAGGAGAATGTCATCCACGTACAAGACGAGGAAAACTACAGTTCTCCCTACAATCTTACTGTAAATGCATGGTTCATCTGGGTTTTTGATAAAGTCGAATTCTTTGACAGTATCATCAAAGCAGATGTTCCAACTCCGCGATGCCTTCTTAAGTCCATATATGGACTTTAGCAACTTGCACACTCTACCGCTGCTCCCACTCTGAATGAATCCCTCCGGCTGATCCATATAGACGCACTCTTCTAAATTTCCATTTAGGAAAGCCATCTTCACGTCCATCTGCCAGATTTCATAATCGTGGAAGGCAGCAATGGCAAGAAGGATCCGAATGGATTTCAGCATAGCCACTGGAGAAAAGGTCTCGTCATAGTCCAAGCCAGGTCTTTGACGAAAACCCTTTGCAACAAGTCTAGCTTTATAGGTCTCAACCTGCCCATCTACACCAATCTTCTTTCTGAAGATCCATTTGTAGCCTATGGGTTTTACCCCTTCTGGAGCAAAGTCCAAAGTCCAAACTTTGTTGGTGTACATGGACTCCATCTCGGCCCGCATTGCATCCAGCCATTTTACCGAGTCGCCGCTCTGGATGGCTTGTTGGAAGCAAGTAGGCTCACCATAATCCATGGTGCAATCCTCTCTATCCCCGTCTATGAGAAAACCGTAGTATCTCTCGGGCGGATTAGACTGCCTACTACTCCTACGGAGTGGCGCTGGGATGTCCGGTTCTCTTGAGACTTCTGGTTCTTCCAAGCTTTCAATAATAGCTTGTGGTTCTGGAATTTCTTCCGGTTGTTCTATTGCGCTCCCACTTATCTGATTTTCTAAAAATTCAGTTTCCAAGAAGTGGGCATGCTGAGAAACAAAAACCTTTTGTTCCTCTGCGGAATAGAAAATATACCCCCTGGAGTTCTTTGGGTATCCTACAAATTTACATAGTACTGAACGTGCCTCGAGCTTATCCGCATGCTGCTTTTTTACAAAAGCTGGACATCCCCATGTCTTAAGGTACTTGAGACAGGGTTTCTTCCCACTCCACATCTGATATAGGGTGGTAGGCACAGTCTTGGTTGGAGCCTTGTTCAAGAGATATGCAGCTGTTTCTAGCGCATAACCCCAAAAGGATCGCGGCAACTCAGCCTTACTCATCATGGAACGAACCATATCCAATAGGGTTCGATTCTACCTTTCCGATACACCGTTGTGTTGTGGTGTGTATGGAGGAGTAAGCTGAGAGAGAATTCCATTCTCTTTTAAGTAGCCCAGAAACTCGGCACTTAAGTATTCACCACCTCGATCAGATCTCAGTGTCTTGATACTTTTGCCTGTTTGTTTTTCAACTTCATTCTTGTATTCTTGAAATTTCTCAAAGGCCTCGGATTTGTGCTTCATCAAGAAGACATGCCCATACCTAGAGAAATCATCTGTGAAAGTAATGAAGTATGAATAACCACTTCACGCATGTGTAGACATTGGACCACACACATCACTGTGTATGAGTCCCAAGAGCTCGCTTGCTCTTTCTCCGTGTCCAGTGAACGGAGTCTTTGTCATCTTTCCCATGAGACAAGATTCACAAGTGGCATAAGACTGATACTCAAACGGATTCAAGTATCCCTCTCTATGTAACTTTGTTAACCGTGTCTCATTAATGTGACCCTGTCTACAATGCCATAAGAAAGCCTGATTTGTTTCCGGAGACTTTCTTTTAAGTGTGTTCTGGACACTGAAGATCTGAGCTTGATTCAATACGCATATCCCGTTTTGTAATGTACCTGACCCAATCAGAACTTGATTTAGGTGGATGTTAACTACATCGCTTACAAAAGTAAAATCATATCCTTCCTTAGAAATTAAGGATACAGATATGATATTACAAGTCGCACCTGGTACATAAAAACAGTTACGCAGAATCAATATCTGCCCAATTGTCAATCCTAGATGATATTCCCCTACGGATTCAGCATACATGCTCATTCCGTTAGCAACCCTGAGAGTCATATCACCTTTCCTGATAACCCTACGGTTTCTCAGAGCCTGTAACGAATTACAGATATGAGATCCTGATCCAGTATCCAATACCCAGGAAGTAGGGTTAACTGACATACAGTTCTCTATTACAAACACACCCGAAGCCGAAGCCACAACATGCTTCGAATTCTGGCTACTGGCTTTGCAAGCCCTGCAATCCTTCTGTCCATGTTCATTCCCGTAACAATAGGAAGATCCCTCTTTTACTGCATCCATTCCTGAAACTTCTGCCTTTCTCTTTCTTTCTACTTCTTTGGTTTCCTTCAGGGTAGTAGGTAGAGACTGTTGAACTAAGTCAGCATCTGACCTGCTCTTCAACGTGGTCTTCAGGTCCGAGATCTCAAAATAGCTGGTCTCTATAAGGACGTTGTCCCCTACAGATGACCCGATAGCCAACCTCGCTGGAAGCAATTCGTTCGAGGTCTCATATCTTGCGATACGAGATTGCTCTCCATATAAAACTTTGTTATGGAGGAAGATAGAAGCTGAGTCCATCTTCTCGTGTTTCCTCTGGTATATACCATCAATTGAGGCTAACACGAGGCACTTGGATTTCGCACAGTCTTCTTCCGATGTCCTACGGATATCAATATCCGCGACAGGGGAAACTGGACCTGAGACGGCAGGGGTTGGATCAGACAAGAGGTGTCCCAGCTTGTCCTGGGCAATGGACATCTGGACAGACCCTTGCCAGTCAAAACAGTCAGATTCAGTCATTTTATTATCTAGATGTAACCTAGGTGCGGTCATTGGGTCGCTGCAATTAAGAGAGAGAGAAGAAAACACTTAGCATGACGCTCTTGTAAGTTTAGATTGGTTTTTAATTTATCTAAACAGGATGGCTCCCACTGTCTCTCGAATCCCTCCCCAAACCATAAAGGAAGGATTAGTCAGGATCAATCTTACCGTACAATACTTGCTTAACCGTTCAGCCAGGCCTGTGTCGGTACTTCGAGGGAGGTTTTCCAACGCTTTCGTGAAGTTCCTTAATTAAGTAACCTCTTTTCCCTGTGGGCGTAGCCCCGCTAACACCTTTCTAGACACCTACTAGGTTTATAGCATTGATCGTTAAGTGAGAGTTTTCCCGAGGAGTAGCATATACTCACAGTAGGATCGGGATCCAAATATCATCGCGTGATAAAACCGAAGGAATCCTACCAGAATCATCACACTCCAAATGGTATGCAGCGCTAGCAAGTTTCAGTACTTATGAAACTCCCGATGTGGATTTTTGCCCCATGCTCTTATGACCTTGACGAAGGTCAACAAATCATAAGTCACATGTCAAGTTCTACCCGTCATTGTCCAGGTTAATTTGAACCCACCCGTACATACCCTTGACGAAGGTCAACAAGGTAGTACGACTGTCCCAAACCAACGCATCTATCTATGCTACATATGAACACCCAACAACTACCAATCACTATGCCTTGACGAAGGTCAACAAACATAGCTTGAATACTATTGAATATCCATACGAAACGACGGAGGGCTACGAATGGTTTTGGTGAAACCGTGAACGTAGTGAACTTGATATAATCGATGGAACGAGATAGCTTTTAAAAGGAGTGGTTCAAGCTCCGCGTTTAAAAGTTTAGTTTTGAAAAGAACCGAGTGGTTTTCAAAGTGTTCCAATCGACTTTTACTTGGTTTATTTTCTTGCATTAGTTCTTTTAATGCGTCCCATCATTTAAGCCTACCATTGCAGAAAACAACCAAAATATGACGTACGCTTATGCCATTCGCATTCGCCACGGGGCCCGTCATCACCCGTTAGGTTACTTAACTAACGACAGAGCGGGGGCAGGGCTAGCGCGGTTGTAAAACATAAGCAACGCCTAAATAGTTATCATATATAAATATATAGCAATGATAGACATTAAAGATCACAGATGAATACATTGGATATACTAGGAATCCGCAATCCGTTCGAGCCTGCAACGAAAAGCGGATTACACGGTCACGGTGAATAGCCAATACCCTACCCAAGACCCCTACGGGTGCGGCAAACTACCCGCCAAGTATCCGAATCGAAGCAACCTCCCTCACCACCGTGAGTAGGCCACTCGGCACTTCGAGATACCCGGTAGTTTGTGCACCCCCTCCATGGGTCTATCCTAGGAGCAAAAACAGTAAAAAGAATTATACAATGACGGCTACAACCCCGACCCGGTTGCGCGGCCATACAAATAATATTATTACATCAATTTACATGTTACAATGAATGAAAGAAAAAGAAACACTCATCTCACATCCACCCCGACTATTCACCCGCGACAATCCAACGCATTCATATACACATACCATCAGCAAACACAGATCACAGATATGTATAACCCCGACTAATCGACATATAGCGATTAGCCGACGTTCAATACATATAAACATCACAGATATAACCCTTATAGTCAAAGTGTTGTGAAGTTCGAAAGAAAATACGGATTTACAGGACCCCAAAAACAAATTTCTATTCTGGAAAATCTGGGCACATATAAACCATCTTAAAAATCCCAAAACCAAGCCAGAAAAACACTGCACCAAACTCGACCCAGAACCGAGCCAAAACGGCAGCGGTTGCGCGGCAATAGCTTGCTATTGCCGCGGAACCGCGGCTCTTTGGTCGAATCTCTGGATCGTTTTTGGTGGCTTTCTTCACAAAACCCTGAGATGATTTTTGGAGTATGATTTATTTCATTTTGAACAGAAAAAATTTTAACAGAAAGTTTGGGTTTTGAAAACTCGGTTTTGCGATTTTTCCGATTCGAACATCCATACACTTTACTACCTAGCTAGTTTATGTTTAGTTAGGCTCTGATACCATTGTAAGTCCACGTTGCCCACCCCGGTACTTACGGGGAGACGGAAAACGGAATAAAAATCAAATTTTTATCAACTTAGGCAACATGGACTAGACAAAGAAGGATCTTTGCTAAACAAAAACAAGCTAAAGCTAACTAGAAACTAGCTAAGTGTTAGAAAGGTTATACCTAGGGCTTTTTGTCCTTCTCTCCTTTCTCCTTGGAGTAGTGGAAAGAGGTCACCTTTGTCGTCTTCTCACGTTGAAGAAAGATCCACCTGAAAGCCTCAACCTTTGGCTTCAACTCCAAGCTAGAAGTAACTAGGGTGTAAGAAGTGCTAATCCTTAAACCCTAGATGAGAGTAGAGATTATCAAGATGGGGGTTTTCTCATGCTCAAGTGTTTCTCAACACATGAGAGAGGAGAGCTTGAGGGAGAGGAAGAACAAGAGAGAGAAAGAAAAAAAAATAGAATGAGAGAAAATATGAAGCATTCTCTCATATATGTGTGAATTATTGTAATTAGATAATTAGCTAGATAATTGTCATGGTTAATCAAGACATGACCATTATCATTTCATTTTTAATGCAATTTGCAAGGATCAAAGAGTATCTTCCAAATGAAATGATGATGGTCAAAGTGTCAACCTAGGTCAACAAGTCAAGGAGGTCAAATGGTCAACAACCATAACCATGCACAATTATTAAACTAATATCAATTAACCATAATACACACATAAGCATTAGGGTTAATAAAATGACAATGGTCATTAACCCTAATCAAAGTCCTCTCCTTCTGTCTCAAGCAACTGTGCATACGCACCCGTATTCGTGATCCGAGGAACACGAATACAAAGAGATAAAACCAATCCCAAATCATATACTAGGATCCGGCTTAAACCAAAGCCCGCTAGTATAAGCTGTCCGGACAGCAAACGTGCACAAGTGCGTGGATATGAACGAACCCTGTCGCAAAACCATGCGACCTCTACTCATTTTGCCTAAAGGCGAATAGCTCTCTGTGTGGGACTCTAAAGACTCGACACTACGCTGGCAGTGGGTTTAACTACAGACCGCAAGCGGCACTAGCTGTATGTAACGGTCCCCAGGTAGATGTCGATAAGAAGACTGACGAGGTGAACCCCATCTGAACTCCTACTGAGCCTGTATGTGACAGTCTCCGTACTGTCCGGTCTGTTCGTCTGATACATCGCATGGCGGGCCTAGGGGGGCGGTGAACGTGAGTCCCCTAATAGCGGTACAAGTCGTGTCGGAGTGTAGCCCAGAACACCCTGAGATAACACTGGAAACCTACCAGTATATCTCGCTTGCCCTGGCCAGGGACTACTCGTGTAATGGCTCTCCTGGACACAGCGCGATGTCAACCCCCAATACCGGGAGAGACGAATCCTGTCTAACCGTCACTGCTTCCAAGTGCTTCGGGACTGCACCCAAAAACTACCTGTTTGCACGACTCCTTTGAGCCGTGGTAGGGTAGTAATCAAAGTGCTGTGGGAACACACTCGAGGCGAAGTGACAGTGTCAAGTCAACGGACTAAGCTGTACTCATGTCACCTGGGAACTGATAACTGACGATAGGTATAATACCAACCAACAGTTCCCGACGAGTCCTGTCCAGTATACTCGTAACCTAACGAGCACCCGCATACTATCTCAAGTACGACGTACTGACGGCTGTGGGACAGACCGTCTCCCACACTGGGATGAGAAGCGCATACGCTAGTCTACTCCGGAGTATCGATGCCCTGTCTCGATAGTCTAATGACTAAGGACCTGTATAAGGATGTGCTTATAGATCACCCAGCTCCCACGAGTGTGAGCGCCATCACAACGCTGGTAATCAAGCAAAGATCCTAAGGGCTCTACTAATATGTATATCAGCGATATGCTAAAAGAAACACATGCACATATTAAAGCAGAGACAAACCAGGTAGCATACTACCATTTCGAGCAAGATTGTATATACAACTGTGAATATCCCAAGCTTCTATCAAGTAATATACAAACTAGTATGATACAGTAATGGCCTCTAGGGCATATACACTAACAGTAACTATCTCACAAGTCACGCCAAATGTTGGTGGAACTTAAATGAACACCGAAGCTGACTGATGTGCCTGTGCTAGGATTTCGCGTCTCTGCCCATCAGCAACAGGTATACACAAACGCGTCCCTAAACGTAGCACACCCTGGTCACAAATCAAGGACTCTGAACATTTACCTAGCCGAGTATGCTCAGAATCTCTGACGAACGAGCATCGGCGGGCTGTGCCTCGCGAAAGCGATTAAGGAAAAGTGGTCGGGCGCGGACATGAGCAAGCTGTCCCCTCAGAAGAGGCGAACCTAAGCTGTACTCCATGATCACACAATAACTGTAAATCTACAGAAGACTGTCTCAACAATCAAAACCCGCTGCAGGAAGATGTACATTAAGCTCTGGTGGTCCGTGAAAATCTGACACGACTCTCAAACAAGTAGTGTCTCCCAAATCTCCAACGCGCTACCACCTCAGCCATCTTCAGATCATGAGTGGGATATCCTGCTCGTACTTCCTCCAACCGTCGGGAAGCAAAAGCGATAACTCTATAGTGTCACCTCTGTACACCGTCGAGCCCCACTCGTGAAACATCACAGTTAAACAACAAAGTCGCCCGAAGCAGAAAGCAAGGAAAGAACCGATGCAGTTGTTAACCAAATCTCCAACCGCTGGAAAACTCCGCACGCATGCTTCAGTCCAAAAAAAAGAACCTCCTTTCAGGTCAGTTCAGTCAACAGCGCAGTGATACACTAACAATCCTGCACGAAACGGCGGTAAAAACCTGCTAAGCCCAAAATCAACGGACCTCCGTCCGTACACAAGTCTGGGCCAAAGCTGTATGGCCTTGATCTCCCTCGGAACCATACGAAACCGTCTCCCGTAACTACAAGACCTAGAAGTCAACACAAACCAGCCTGAAGGAACACTCCGAGAATCTAACAAACAGCTGGCACTCTCCCAATGTCTTCAAAACAAATCCTCAAGTGCTATTCCTGTTCCTCACATCACATTAGAATAGACCAGAATGTCATCAATGACGCAACAATAAACTGGTCGAGGAACGGCCTGAAGAAATCTGGTTCATCATATCTACAAATGCTGCTAGGGCATTGGTGAGTCCAACGACACAACCAAAACACACAAAGCCATAGCATGCACAAAAGCAGACTTCAGAATGCCATCACTCCGAACCCGCAGCGATGATGACCTGATCCCCAAACAAATTTAGAAAAATGTCTCGCACTCAGGAGCTGAATCGAAGAAATCGTCAATGCGAGGTAAAGGATACCTATCCGCACCGTAAGCCGGTTCAATTGACGATCCATCAATACACAACCTCAAACTGCCGTCTTTCTCCTTGACGAACAGAAATAGGAGCTCCACAAGGCGAAATAACAGACGTACAAACCCCCCAACAAACAACTCTGCAACTAATCCTTAAGCTCCCTAAGCTTCGCCGGCTCATCTGAAACAACGTCGGAAAACTCTCGCACGAAAGGAAACCGGTCCAACAAATCCACTATGGCTACGGTATCACGAATGAATGCAAAGAATCCACGAAATCCTCTCCTCAAAATCCGACTAGCAAAGAAAAAGGCTGAATTCAAGCCGTGAGAGGCGGTACCACTGTCCACCTGCACAACAAGAACTGACTTGCCGGGAAAACAAACCTGACTGTTTTCTCACGGTAGTCCACAGACGCCTAGCACGTAGCTAACCAGTCCGTGCCCATGAGAACGTCAAACCCAACATCTCTAGAAGGATCAAGTGACGAACGAATCTCCTAACCGATTGTCATACGACTGAAATACGTGTCGCGCAACAAAAGAATCGCTGACAGAAATTAACACAACAAACGACTGATCTAGCTAACACGACTCTTGGCCCAACCACGGCATAAAGTGTACAAAACAACAAGTACATCCAAGAACATGTGAATTTAGAGTACCTGCAAACTCAGCATTAGACGCCCGCGCGTCTCGATGAGTAGAAGCAAACTCCAGAGTCTGTCTTCTACCCGAAACAGGCTGAAATCCTCCTCTCTGCGGTATAGATGCTTCGTGACCACGTGGCTCAGTACAAACTCGAACCTGATGATCCAAACTCCCGCACCGATAACATCCGGAAGAAAACTGCTGACCATCCTGGGGATAAGAGCTAGACGACTGTCCTCGCCTCAAGCCTCTGGTACTCCCATGACGTGCACGAAACCTATCACGACGACTGAACCTCTGTCTATGGGCTGGTACACTGGCACGGGTCCTCCACTGTACAGGGACTTCCAAAGTCTTAGGAAGACGGGTCTCGTCAACTGAGGCTGCATCCACTGGTGCTGCGTAGGTGACGGAATACTGTGTGCTGACCGCAAGGAACAACTGGGTAACAGGGGTGACAACCTCCTGTCGCTGCGCTCGAATGGTCTCAACCAATGAACTCATCGTCTAGCGCAAGTCCTGCATATCTGCCACAATCCTAGCGAGATAATCTGTCAAAGGCGGATCTATCTGCTCCTGTGCAATGAGCATGCCATCCTGGCCAGTCCTCGTCCTACCCGAGTCAATACTGGCATCGGCCCTCGCTGTACCTCTCTGAGTCCCCATAGTCGTCGGCGGAAAAGGCTATAAATAGAATATAAGATTCGATAAGAACACGGAAATCGAATCACAAGAATATGTATCATCAAGGAAGGAATTTCAAGCAATTTGTACTTAGGCGTTTAGGCGGAGTACTGCATCGTGAGTATGCTGCAGACATACACACACTACGTTACTCTGCTTAAGCTACCTACTCCATCATACCAAGGTCATCCTACACTCCGAAAGGTAAAACCTAGCGCTCTGATACCAACTTTGTCACGACCCGAAATTGGCATATGACGGCCCTAATACTACGCAACGTCTACAGGCGTAACGTAGTAAAAGAAATCCAAAACCCAGCAATCTAAACCAAAAAAAGTAATAAGAAAGTGATAATAGATTTTTCAAAACCTTTGAAATCACAACCCAAATTCTGTAAAGTCTCACTTTTATTCCTTAAAATTTTGGCAGCACCTCCTTTGTAAAACAAGCTCCCAAAATGGGTACAACATAAATATAAAGTAAAGCATCCCAAACGGGAGCAAAATCCACGCCCAACGGCGGAAAAAAAACACCACAATAGATATACGACGCCGCAGCGAAGAAAGAGACGATATATATATAAAACTGCATAAAAACCTCCAAGTCACAAAATAATATACAATATCGTCCTCACACCAAGTCACTAAGTCATACATAATACTGGTAGATGGAGAGTACATGGATACAACGAATATACAATACAACCTCGGATAACCACAAAACCCACCTGGCAAAACTGCACACTGTCAGGCGAAGTGGTATCCGCAGCCAAAAGATGATACGAAGGATGGAAATAGCCTGCCTCTGACGATCCTGAGGAACACCTGCAAACACTGTGGCACAACGGGGGGTGAGTTGCCAACTCGTGAATAGTAAATAACATATGCAGGTAATCGCGAGTATGCACGTACAGCGCGAATCTAACATAAGCATTTAATATCAATAAATAGTCATATGTAATACAATAATCATGAAAGGTACACTAACTGGTGCAACTACACATGAAGCGGTAATAATATGACAATCTGTATGCAGCATCATGTAAGGTACTATTAATACATGAAGAAATGATATGAATAAAGATATGTAAATGCAACAGTCATAGAAGATACTCTAACGGGTACACTAATGCATGAAGCAGTGCATAAACAATAAATTGTTGGGTATAGTGCCCTCAAAGTCAATTATTGGATCGCAGGCACGTGATTGCAATGATTGAGGAGGACCTATGCCGGCAGGACAGTCTTACTCGAGATGATAGTATGCTATCTGTTTTTCCTTTATCAGTCGTGTACATGTTCAGGTGACTGATTACATATTACACGTTGATAGAGCCCTTAGGATCTTGCTTGACTACCAACAGTATGAGGGCGATCATATACGTGAGAGTTGGGTAGTCCATAAGCACATCCTTAATAGTGGTCCCTAGTCGTGGGAGTTTCGAGACAGGGCATCGATACTCCGGAGTAGACTAGTGTATACAGTCGAGACCCCGACGAGGGGCGTTGGCCGGTCTCACAAGCCACTGGTGTCAGTTGGATCATCTATGATGTATACAGGTGCTCATTGGGTTATGAGTACACAGGACAGGACTCGCCGCGAACCTGCTAGTTGATATTATACATATCGTCAGATAGCAGTTCCCGGGTGACATGTGTACAGGTTAGTTCATCGACCTGAGATCGTCATTTTTCTCGTGTGAGTTCCCACTATGCTTGGATTTCTATCCTACCATGGCTCAAAGGAGTCATGCAAACAGGTAGTTTTTGGGTACAGTCCCGAGCCACATGGAGGCACGAGAGCGGATCGGCAGGGGATTCGTCTCTCCCGGTATTGGGGGTAGAGATCGCGCTGTGTCTAGGAAAGACATTACACCAAGTCCTTGGCCAAGGCAGCTGAGAATTACTGGTAGGTACTCCGGTAGTTTCTCAGGGTGTTCAGGGCTTGTCTCCGACACGACTTATACCGCTATTGGGGGTCTGACGTTACCAGCCCCCTAGGCCGGATATGCGATACTCATAGACGAACGGACCAGACTGTATATACATTGTCACTGTTAGGATCAGTAGGGTTTCAGGATGAGTTCGCTCATCGGCTACCCTTGAGGTCAGTACATGGGCTGCCGTTACGCACAGCTAGTGCCGCTGACGGCTTGTGGTTAAACCCACTGCCAGGGTACTGACGAGTCATTAGAGTCCCCCACAGATAGATTCCTAAGTTCGGGCGAAACATTGTAGAGGCCGTATGGTTTTATGGAAGGGTTCGGAAAATGCACGTGCGTTTACGCACATGTCATATTTCGGGCAGATAATACCTGTGGGCTTTGGTTTAAGCCGAATCCAAGTATTATACTGTGTAGATATAATATCTTTGTCTCAGTTGCATTTGTATTCGGTCGTAATACAAATCCGGGTATGTTTATACTGTTACGGCGTTATCCTGAAATTCATTTCGGGATCGCTTTTGGAAGTTGCCAGTTTCCAGTTTTCTATCACCCGTATTTAACATTTGGTTTAATATGGATTTATCTTTTCATCATTGGGTGAGTCATGAGGTGAGTCATGAGTGTGGAAGGTTCTAGAAGAGGTGACTAGGTTAGTGACTCATTGTTTGCATTAATGAGTTGATGATGTGTATTATGTGACTCATTCTTTTGCATTAATGTTTCTTGTTCTTGCTAAGATATTTCTTCTTGATCTTTTGTGGGAAGCTTTTGTAATGGTCACCACTTGCTCCTACACTCACCTCCCTCCTTCTATATATGTGGCCGGCCCATTCTTGGAGAGGTAGATGGTTGTTGATTAAAAAGTTTATGTGATTTGGTGTATGGAAATTTCATAGCTCATTTCTCATTTCATATCATTCCAAATGGCAACTTCATTAACCGTTCGTCCATGGCTTTGGACAAAGTGAGACAAAGTGTTCTACTCATTCTCTACATCAATCTTGGTCATCTCTTTTAGCAAACTTGATGACCGAGTTTCCTCGGGTCAGAGGCGGGAGCTCGTTTAAAGATCCGTTGACGTGGTGCCACCTAGACGAGGAGATCGGAGATCGACGAGATCGGAGCAGCTGCAACAGGAGCGTGGGATGATGGTTAAAGAACGAAGGACTCGGATCGTTCGGTATAACCTTTCTACCCTCTTTATACTTTGTTAGTTTAGCGTTAATGGCAGATCCGGGTTATACTATGCGATAGCGCCAGTTATAAAAGTTTTTGTTCCGCATTTGGCGTCTGAAAGACGGCCGGGGCGCTACCGTAGACTTACATGGTATCAGAGCCACGCCATTAAGCTTTACTAACTTGTGCTAACACATTTAAAACATTGATCGGACCGAATTTCAAAAACTATAATTTTTCTATTCAATGTTTCTGTCGATTTTAAATCTGGTTTAAAAATTATTTTGATGATCCCAGAAAATTGAGCAGGGTTTTTTAAGCACACTGTAAAAATCCGGTCACGTGATCTTACTGTACCGCCGCGGATCCGCGGTCAAACCTTGGGTTTGACCGCGCATCCGCGACCAGTACATAGGAACAGTGGTCCAAATTGCTTCAGTATACTTGACTTGGTAAATTATAGTTTTTGGTATATTCCATTTGGGCCCAGATTTTGGTACTGTACTGCAGATGTACGTGGGGCCTACTTCGGGAAGTTTTGTCGATCGAAATTTTATACTTGTTAGTTTACAGTACTTACATTATATCTCCGACCGTGAATGTCATTCGAGCGGTAAACCGCGTCTGATTGCTATAGTTCTTTTAGACGGGTTTGCGAACGTGACATTCGCGTTGATGTTCTGTGTTGTGCTGTGATGTTGCGGATTTGTCGTGGTGGATAGCAGTGTGCAATGGTAGTGCAGTTTGAGTTTATTTGTACATTTGATATGTTAGTGCACGGCGGCGCCCCGGCCGTCAAACCGACGGCCAAATGCGGAAGCGGTGATAAACTTTAATTTTTGCGGACTTAGCAAACCGGCACCACCGCGCACTAAACCCCGGATCGGGCCATTAAACTTATCCTAGCTAACTACAAGACGGGTTAGAGATATACCGAATGATCCGAGTCCTTCGGTCTTCGTCTCCACTCCGATCTCCCGCGGATGCATCGTCCGTCATCTCCTCGTTGTCGCCTCTTCGCCGGAAGGGCACCACATCGCCTGCATCTTTTACGGGCTCCCACCTCAATACCGAGGCAACTCGGGCGCGAAGCTGGCGAGTCGACGCGTCCAAGATTTGCTGTAGAAAGTGTAGTGTAGAGCTTATGTCTCATTTGGGGTTTGTTGCCTTTGAAGATGATGGAGGAATCAAGATAAGAAAAATGGTGCTTGCATTTTTCTAGCATGAAATGAGATGAACAAATTTTCCCTCTTGAAAATGATCCTCTCTTCTTCTTCTCTCAAGTATGAAAAAACTTCTCATCTTAGAAAATGGTGGAGGAAAGAATATAAAGCATGAAGGGAGGTGATGGTAGGAGCACAAGTGGTGACCACATCCAAAACATCATCATAACAAATTCACATCAACCTCTAATCACCTCAAATCACCAAAAAGCAAGTGATGATGATAGAAAAGAATGGTATCAAAAGATGCTTTCATAATTAATACATTTGCAAGAAACCCCTCCACAATGTGTAATTTGCAAACTTGCAAATAACACCCTCCATCGGAAAAGTCCGGCCGGGAAAGAACAAAGGAAAACCGGCCGGAACGGAATGCAAACTGGCAACTCCAGAAAACTGGTCCCGTAATAAATCACAGGAAAACCCCGATACTGTGCATACACACCCGCATCTGTATTCCGTCCGGATACAAATGCAATGAGACAAAAACTACACTGTACTATACTAGGATCCGGCTTAAACTAAAGTCGGCTAGTAATATCCGTCCGATCCTGATCCGTACAATACCGCACGTATCTGATCGAACCCTGCCATATAACCATACGGCCACTAGTACAAACCGTCCGATCCTGATCCGTGCAATACCGCACGTATCTGATCGGACCCTGCCATATCTCCATACGGCCTCTACAGCATTTCGCACGAAAGCTTGAGTAACTGAAAGTGTGGTGGACTCTAAAGACTCGTCAATACTATGGCTGTGGATTTAACCACTAGCACGTCAGAGGTATAAGCCAATACGTAACGGGCCACCAGCTATTGACCAAAAGGGACGTCGATGAGCAAGCTCATCCTGACACCCTACTGAGCCTGTCAGTGACAATATCCGTACAGTCCGGTCCGTTCGTCTATGAGCATCGCATGGCGGGCCTAGGGGATTGGTAAAAGTCAGACCCCCAAAAGTGGTACAAGTCATGTCGGAGTGTAGCCCAGAACACCCTGAGATACTACTGGAATACCTACCAGTAAATCTCCTGCCTTGGCCAAGGACTTCGTGTAATGGCTCTCCTAGACACAGCGCGACCTCACCCCCAATACCGGGAGAGACGAACCCCTGAAGATCCGCTCACTGCCTCCATATGGCTCGGGACTGTACCCAACTAAAACCTGTTTGCACGACTCCTTTGAGCCGTGGTAGGGTAGTAATCAAAGCACAGTGGGAACTCACACGAGACAAATGACGATCTCAGGTCGATGAACTAACCTGTACACATGTCACCAGGGAACTGCTATCTGACGTCAGGTATAAGACCAACTAGCATGTTCCCGGCGAGTCCTGTCCGGTGTACTCATAACCCAATGAGCACCTGTATACATCTTAGGTGAACCAACTGACACCAGTGGCTTGTGAGACCGGCCACCGCCCCTCGTCGGGGTCTCGACTGTATACACTAGTCTACTCTGGAGAATCGATGCCTTGTCTCGAAACTCCTACGACTAGGGACCTTTTAAGGATATGCTTATAGACTACCAGCTCCCACGTATATGATCGCCCTCATACTGCTGGCCGTCAAGCAAGAATCCTATGGGCTCTATCAACGTGTAATAGTGACTTGTAAGGTCACCTGAAGCAGTACACGATGATAAAGGTAAACCAGATAACATACTATCATCTCGAGTAAGACTGTCGTCCCGAGATAGGTCCTCCCTCAATCATTGCAATCATGTTCCTGTGATCCAATAATTGACTCTGAGGGCACTATCTCCAACAATCTCCCACTTGCACTCAAGGCTAATTATTGCGATGTCGCATACTCACAGCCCGTGTGATACCGAACACCCAACTCCTCTACTAGTCAGTCTCATAAAGCCTGTTTGCGAAACTCTTGCGTTCGAGGAATAGCCTCAGTGAGTGGATCCGCCTTGAAGTTTCTTTCTATGTCTCTCTATATCTCAAGTTCGCGGAGAAAGCCACCTCCCGAAATGAGCAATACCTGTCTTAGAATGTCTGGATGTCTGATGGGACCTAGCACATAAATGAACTCCAAATCCAAACTTCTTAGACTGTATCGTCAACTGAGCTTAATCAGTATCCTGCGCCATACCTCCCTCAGTATGGCCTTGGATCACCTGTCCAGAATACCGCCCCTCGTCAGAAGGAAAACTATAACTCTGACAACCTCCTTGTCGTCCATGTCACCTTCGAAGCCTGGAGTGATAACCGTCTCCTAAAGGAGGCAGCCGTTATCATATCCCTAGAACATTCACTTATGTTCTAAAACTGCTTCCGACTGTTCCTCCAGGATTGGATCAATATCAACTTATTGCATCTAGTGCAAGAACAACATCTGGTGTGGTACTTGACATCTCATGATTGACTCAATTGCCTAAGCAAGTGATCTGCCAATCATGCACATCCCTCTCTACTTTAGTCTATAAGACACCTTTAGAGAGGGTGACTCCATTACCTGCAGGTACACCACCATGCCAGGAGTCGTCCATTCTAAATACTCTTAGAATGCTGTCAAAGTACCCTGATTGGGAAACCACCCAAATCTAGATCTAAAACCATAGATCTAGTAACCAGTATGTCTGATATAATGTCCAAGTCCCATGTGGAGAAACCACTGTGTGACGACCAAAGTATAACCGATCGTAGTATAGGAATATCACTTCCTACTTTGTGTATGTCATCCAAAACCCGGATATCACACCCTACTACCTTCTCAACAGATCCATCCCCTATTCTGATGACGTCAAACCTATGACTGTCACATCAGAAATAGATGATCTATCTCCGCTATATCTGCTTTAGTCTATAAATAGACATAAGCCTGATGTCCACCAATGCGTCCGCTGCTCCCACTGACTACGACAACCCTCTGGCAGAGTCATATAGACGTGCACTTCTAAAACTAGTTTAGAATGACGCTATATTCATCCTCCTGCCGGGTCTCGGAGCCTGGAACAGCAACAATGGCAAGTGTGGGTAAACAAGAACTTCCCTGTCACCGTCCTTGAGGCTACCGGAGTACCTCTCGGGTGCCTGAAGTTACCCACCTTATCTGCGGAGTGGCCAATGGAATGTCAAAACAGATTGAATCTTTAGGTTCCTTATCAAATCTTCAGTAATCGTTTGCGGTTCTGGAATCACTTCCAGTTCTACCATACTCCCACTACTGTTTTTGAAAAAAAAATCCATTTTTATTAAAACTGTGGCGAGTCAAGAACAATATCACTATTGTTCTTTCTTATGGTAGAAAGTCAACCCTCGTCATAGCCTGGATCAACCCACAAACAGCCATTACAGAAACGTGCCTTGAGCTGTCCAGAGTCTGGTTTTTAATCATAAGCCGGACAACTCCCCGTACCTTAACAACGTTAAGATATGAACTGTTCTATATCCAATATAGAACCAGAGGCACTGATTTAATTGAACCAGATTCAAATCATGCAACTGTCCCCAGTGCATGTCAACTAAAAGGAAAGAGGCCGATCAGCGTTACTCAACTTAGGAACACTTCCAATTATGAGTAACCTGAAAGAGAAGCAATTTCTCTTTATCATTACTGAATACCGTACGCAAGTATCTACATCTTCGATCACTTTGAAGAATCCCGATACTTGCTACACCTGGTTCTCTACTCTATTCAGATACCTATAACTCCTCAAAACTTAGACCCTGTGTTTCTACGAAACACATGTCTAAGAACTAGAGAAGTTAAAAGTAAACAGAATATAGTATGAGGACCAACCCCTCTGTCCTAATGGACACTGGACAATATACAATACTCTGTATAAGTCCGTTGAGTCTAACAACTCTTTCACTGTGCATCGTAGGTTGAAAACTGTACTTATGGTTAAGAAGAATTACACCGCTGTTTAATGCTCCTTACCTAACCATCCACTGATATAGGTAAATGTCATCGACATAATATCAAAAGGTATATCTCACTCTATGAAAATAGACGTACAGATATATCAATTTGAAATTGGTGCATAACAGCGGATATTCAAAACTAAATATTTGCCGACCGGAAAACAGCCCAGGTGATCTCCTCAAATATCACCGATTACAACGAATCCCGATATAATGAGGATGATCACCCTATTCCCAATAACTTACTCCCACTCATCATCTGTAAAACCATACAGATGTGAGAATCATACCTGGTAAATACATACTCTGGAGTAAGTATCTAATCGGGAAAACAATTTTCTTTTAACAGTACACAGTGAACTGAAACATTGAAATGTTTCGATGGGGTATCCTGGTATTCCTAGTAATGCCTCTATCATTATCCAGATTCACAACTATAACCGTATAATTCTTTGCCACCTCTCCAAATCCCTTTATATGTCTTTAGTCATTACCTTCTGCACACCTCTTTAGGCCAATTGGTTTTCTTCCTTCCCTACCGTTCGGCACCAGCCTATGGTTTGGAAGAAGACTATCCAATAAGCATAATGGGTGTACTGTCCTAACCCTAGGAGCACTCGCAATGCGAGAGAAGGTGAAGATAAAAGACAACCGAATAAACCTTATTCCTATTTCTCCTGGACCAGAATCCATCCACGAACTGGAACAAGTTCCTTTCGAGTTCGTATATAACCATACGATGGAGTATCCAATAAACTGTGGATCTTCGTAGTGATACGGAGTGTCCTGGAGAAATACAAAGGTGATTTAGGATTGGCGAAGAAATACTTGGTTTGGTCGTGAATATCAGTCGCAATTTACTTTGCCCTCTTACTAATCCCTTGCTTTGTCTTAATCTTAATACCTTCTGCACACCGTTTAGGCTAATTGGTCTTCTTCATTCCACACTGTTCGGCACCAGCCTAAAGTTTGGAAGAAGACTATCCAATTTGCATAATAGGTGTACTATCTCCTAAACCAAGGAGTACTCACAACTTGAGAGAAGGTAAAAGGGAAAAGACAACTGAATAAACCTTATCCGTTTTCTCCAGAACCGGAAACCATCCTCGAATTCCTTCGAGTTCGTATCTAACCATACGATGGCTTTGTCCAATGGAAGTGGACGTTCGTAGTAATACGGGGTGTCCTGAAGAAAAAAAAAAAGGGTAAAAGTAGGAGTGGCAATGAGGTCTGCAACTCTGACAATCCAAAAGCCGGTGTTTAAGAAGGTTCGGTCAACTTGGTCACTGAGTCGTAGTCTTAGGGTCGGGTCAATGGTCGCTGCCAGAGAGAGAGAAAAAAGAAAACACTCAGCGTGCACTCTACCCTAGATCAGAATGGTTTCCAATTTATCTAATCTGGAAACCTCCCACTGTACCTCAAATTCTCCTCCAAACCTGAAAGAAGAATTAGTCGGGGTCACCCGAGGAGTAAACTAACTCATCAGTGGGAATCGGGATCCAACTATCATCGCATGACAACGTGACGGAATCCGCTCACGGTATCACACTCCAGAAGGTATGCGCATATCTGGCAAGTTTCAGTTCTTTTGAAACTCCCGATGTGGATTTCTGCCCCATGCTCTTATGACCTTGACGAAGGCCAACAAATCATAAGTCACATGTCAAGTTCTGCCCGTCATTCTCCAGGTTGATTTGAACCCACCCGCACAAGCCCTTGACGAAGGCCAACAAGACTATACGACTGTCCCAAACCAATGCATCTATCTATGCTGCAGAAAGGCAACAAGCAGCTACCAAACACTATGCCTTGACGAAGGCCAACAAACATAGCATGAATACTACGTGCTACCCGTCTGAAACGACGGAGGGCTACGAATGGTTTCTGGCGAAAACCTTTAACGTAATGAACTTGATATCGTTGAAGGAACGGATAGCTTTTTAGAAAATATAGTGACGAAAAACTTTACTAAAGAGGTCACTCCCGGTGAAGGGATCTCGGCTCTTTCCCCGTAGAATGGGGTGCAGGATATTCCAAATGAATACCACGATGCAAAGCAAAAGTAATCGGCTATAGTGAAGTTAATGCCCTGACGCAAACATCTGTCCAACGGGTCACTCCCGGTGAAGGGATCTCGGCCCTTGCCTCGTCGACTGAGGAGCAGGATATTCCAAATGAATACCACGATGCAAAACAAAAGTGAACGTCCTTGCAATAACAGCTTTTTGAAAAGTGTTCCAACAACATCAGAATAGGTTTGTTTAACCTGCATTGATCCGAATCAACGCAGTCCCATCAATTGATCACACCACAAAGAACGAAAATATACTGACGTACGTATATGCCATCCGCATTCGCCACTGGGTCCCGTCATCACCCGTTAGGTTAGCTAACTAACGGCAGAGCGGGGACTGGACTAGCGCGGATGAAAAACATATACAACATCTACTAATATATATACCAATATATAGTATTTCGCTCAAGGCGTGAATAAAATGCAACATCACAGAAATGTACAGCATCACAGAACAATACAGATATCTGGGATCCCCGGGTTTCACAGAGCCACTACTGAAACCCGACGTTCCCCTGGTCGTGTGGATAGCCTGTGCAATGAAAACCTAGACCCCTACGGGCGCGGCAAGTCACCCGCCAAAACCTGAAGCGAGGCAGCCCCTTCAGCGCCGTGAATGGACCACCCAGCACTTCACGGAATCCGGTAACTTGGGCACCCCTCCTGGGTCAACCTGTACCCCCTACGAGTGCGGCGAATAGCCCGCCAATTCCAGACTGAAGCCCCCTCCGTCTCAATGCCCTGAGATGCGGGCCCGTTGCCCTCTAGAACCCGGCTATCCGTGCACCCCGCCGCGGGGTACTCCTAGTACAGAAAGTAAAATATATATACAACGGGTACATCGACCGCAACCTGGCCGTGCCCCAAAAGAATAATACAAACAGGCGGTGACGGCAGTCCACATGTCGGACGCTCGCCCCGCAATATCAAATGTACATAATACAACAAAACTGTACTAGCATTGCATCCAGGCTATCCCCACCGACCGATCCGCAACATCACAGCAAAACACAGAACATCAACGTGAAAGTCACGTTCGCAAATCCATCTAACCGGGCTATAGCAGTTAGACAGGATTTACCGATCGAGTGACATTCACGGTCGCAGATATAATGTAAATACTGTGAAATAATGTGTTTAAAATATCCGATCGATCAAAAATTAACAAGTGGGCCCCCAAGCAATACTGCAGCACACACAGAAAATCTGGGCCCAATTATAATATTCCAAAACCCCTAAAAAAAGCCCAGAAGCCCACTGGAGAAATTGGACACAGTGAGGACACCAATGTGCGGCGGAACCACGGCCCAATGGGGGGTTTGGCCGCGGTTCCGCGCTTCAGTCGTCGACTGACTGTGTCGAATTTTCCCAGTAGTCTTAGAAATTCCAGTACATCAATTTTCTACAACCTGAAAAATTTTTAGAGACCAAAAAAATTCGACAGAAAACTGATGTGAACAAAAATGCAAGTTTTGGAATTTTGGTCGATCGGAAATGTAAAACACATCAAACGAAGCTAGACGAAGTTAATGGCGAGGCTCTGATACCACTGTTAGTGCACGGCGGCGCCCTGGCCGTCAAACCGACGGCCAAATGCGGAAGCGGTGATAAACTTTAATTTTTGCGGACTTAGCAAACCGGCACCACCGCGCACTAAACCCCGGATCGGGCCATTAAACTTGTCCTAGCTAACTACAAGACGGGTTAGAGATATACCGAATGATCCGAGTCCTTCGGTCTTCGTCTCCACTCCGATCTCCCGCGGATGCATCGTCCGTCATCTCCTCGTTGTCGCCTCTTCGCCGGAAGGGCACCACATCGCCTGCATCTTTTACGGGCTCCCACCTCAATACCGAGGCAACTCGGGCGCGAAGCTGGCGAGTCGACGCGTCCAAGATTTGCTGTAGAAAGTGTAGTGTAGAGCTTATGTCTCATTTGGGGTTTGTTGCCTTTGAAGATGATGGAGGAATCAAGATAAGAAAAATGGTGCTTGCATTTTTCTAGCATGAAATGAGATGAACAAATTTTCCCTCTTGAAAATGATCCTCTCTTCTTCTTCTCTCATGTATGAAAAAACTTCTCATCTTAGAAAATGGTGGAGGAAAGAATATGAAGCATGAAGGGAGGTGATGGTAGGAGCACAAGTGGTGACCACATCCAAAACATCATCATAACAAATTCACATCAACCTCTAATCACCTCAAATCACCAAAAAGCAAGTGATGATGATAGAAAAGAATGGTATCAAAAGATGCTTTCATAATTAATACATTTGCAAGAAACCCCTCCACAATGTGTAATTTGCAAACTTGCAAATAACACCCTCCATCGGAAAAGTCCGGCCGGGAAAGAACAAAGGAAAACCGGCCGGAACGGAATGCAAACTGGCAACTCCAGAAAACTGGTCCCGTAATAAATCACAGGAAAACCCCGATACTGTGCATACACACCCGCATCTGTATTCCGTCCGGATACAAATGCAATGAGACAAAAACTACACTGTACTATACTAGGATCCGGCTTAAACCAAAGCCGGCTAGTAATATCCGTCCGATCCTGATCCGTACAATACCGCACGTATCTGATCGAACCCTGCCATATAACCATACGGCCACTAGTACAAACCGTCCGATCCTGATCCGTGCAATACCGCACGTATCTGATCGGACCCTGCCATATCTCCATACGGCCTCTACAGCATTTCGCCCGAAAGCTTGAGTAACTGAAAGTGTGGTGGACTCTAAAGACTCGTCAATACTATGGCTGTGGATTTAACCACTAGCACGTCAGAGGTATAAGCCAATACGTAACGGGCCACCAGCTATTGACCAAAAGGGACGTCGATGAGCAAGCTCATCCTGACACCCTACTGAGCCTGTCAGTGACAATATCCGTACAGTCCGGTCCGTTCGTCTATGAGCATCGCATGGCGGGCCTAGGGGATTGGTAAAAGTCAGACCCCCAAAAGCGGTACAAGTCGTGTCGGAGTGTAGCCCAGAACACCCTGAGATACTACTGGAATACCTACCAGTAAATCTCCTGCCTTGGCCAAGGACTTCGTGTAATGGCTCTCCTAGACACAGCGCGACCTCACCCCCAATACCGGGAGAGACGAACCCCTGAAGATCCGCTCACTGCCTCCATATGGCTCGGGACTGTACCCAACTAAAACCTGTTTGCACGACTCCTTTGAGCCGTGGTAGGGTAGTAATCAAAGCACAGTGGGAACTCACACGAGACAAATGACGATCTCAGGTCGATGAACTAACCTGTACACATGTCACCAGGGAACTGCTATCTGACGTCAGGTATAAGACCAACTAGCATGTTCCCGGCGAGTCCTGTCCGGTGTACTCATAACCCAATGAGCACCTGTATACATCTTAGGTGAACCAACTGACACCAGTGGCTTGTGAGACCGGCCACCGCCCCTCGTCGGGGTCTCGACTGTATACACTAGTCTACTCTGGAGAATCGATGCCCTGTCTCGAAACTCCTACGACTAGGGACCTTTTAAGGATATGCTTATAGACTACCAGCTCCCACGTATATGATCGCCCTCATACTGCTGGCCGTCAAGCAAGAATCCTATGGGCTCTATCAACGTGTAATAGTGACATGTAAGGTCACCTGAAGCAGTACACGATGATAAAGGTAAACCAGATAGCATACTATCATCTCGAGTAAGACTGTCGTCCCGAGATAGGTCCTCCCTCAATCATTGCAATCACGTGCCTGTGATCCAATAATTGACTCTGAGGGCACTATCTCCAACATGATATTACGGGGCGAGCGTCCAACATGTGGACTGCCATCACTGCCTGTTTGTATAATATTCTTTTGGGGCACGACCGGGTTGAGGTCGTTGTACCCGTTGTACATATTTTTCATTTCTGTACTAGGTTTTACCCCGCGACGGAGTGCACGGATAGCCGGGTTCTGGAGGGCAACGGGTCCGCATCTCATGGCTTTGAGAGGCAGAGGGGCCTCACTATAGAATTGGCAGATTATTCGCCGCACTCGAGGGGGGTACAGGTTGACCCAAGGAGGGGTGCTCAAGTTACCGGATTCCGTGAAGTGCCGGGTGGTCCATTCACTATGCTGTAGGAGGCTGCCTCGGTTCAGGTTTTGGCGGGTAACTTGACGCACCCGTTGGGGTCTAGGTTTCATTGCACAGGCTATCCACACGACCAGGGGAACGTCGGGTTTCAGTAGCGGCTCTATGAAACCCGGGGATCCCAGATTATCTGTATTGTTCTGTGATGCTTATTACTTTTCTGTAATGCTGCATATTATCACGCCTGGAGCGATTATTGTATATTGGTATATATACTATTAGATGTTGTATATGTTTTACACCCGCGCTAGTCCAGTCCCCGCTCTGTCGTTAGTTAAGTAACCTAACGGGTGATGACAGGACCCAGTGACAAATGCGGATGGCATATACGTACATTTTATTTTCGTTCTTTTTTGGTGTGATTAACTGATGGGACTGCGTTGATTCTGATCAATGCAAAGGAAAACAAACCTGTTTGGATGTTGTTGGAACAATTTTAAAAGGTGTTATTACAAAGACGTTTTCTTTTGTTTTGCATCATGATATTCAGTTGGAATATCCTGCACCTCATTCGACGAGGCAAGGGTCGATATCCCTTCACCGGGAGTGACCCCTTGGGCAGAAGTTTGCGTCAGGGTAGTAATTTCACTATAGTCGATTACATGTTGCTTTGCATCGCGGTATTCAGTTGGAATATCCTGCACCTCATTCCACGGGGAAAGAGCCGAGATCCCTTCACCGGGAGTGACCTCTTTAGCAAAGGTCTTCGCCAATATATTTTTATAAAAAGCTATCAGGTGTAAGTCCATATTGCGACCCCCGGTTCTTACGGGGAGGCGGAAACGGTATAAAATCAAAATTTTTATCGCAAGAGGCAACATGGACTAACTTATGGTCGGGATCGTTACCTAAACTAAAACTAGCAAACTAAGCTAAAGATGTTTAGCTACTCGGATGAAGATGGTTATACCTAAACTTGAACTCCTTCTCTTCAAGCTCCGGTGGTGGTCCGATGGCTCCTTCTCGTCGTCTCCGTACGCCGAAGATAGATCCACTTGAAAGCTCCAACCTTTAGCTCCTTCTTCGGTCTTTGAAGAAACTAGTTCACTTGGTTTGCTAAACCTAGTGAACTAGAATGAGTAGAGAGGAAGTAGAATGGGATTTTATCTATGGTTCTTGATTCTCAACTCATGAGACAAGAGAACCATAGATCAAGAGAGGGAGCAAGAGGTTCAGGGTGAGAGCAAGGGGAGAGCTCAAGAACAAGAGAGAGAATGAGCAAGAAAGAATGAGGCTCTCTTTTCTCTCTCACCCTCTCATAATCCAAAGTGATCATAACTCATCATATCAAAAAAGTCTTTTGGTGATGGTTAGAAGCAACCATAAGGTTATCATATCATGCACTCATTTTACTCAAAAAGCAAGCAAGAAAAAAGTCTTTGGCATGAAATGATAACCATGGTTATCATGATGGTCAACTAGTCAAGCCTAGTCAACCGGTCAACAAGTCAACAAAAGTCAACAAGTCACCAAAGTCAACAAGTCAACAAAAGTCAACAAGTCAACAACCATATCACCATAATACTTAATTAATATAATAGTTAATCACATATCATATTCTCATTAGGGTTGAGCAAAAAGTCAAAAGTCAACGGTCAACTGTCAACAACCCTAATGAGAATCCACTACCTCTGCCTCCCTGTCAACTGTGCATACACACCCGCATCCGCGTTCCGAGAAACACGAATGCAAACTGGATAAATCCAATCCCATAAGGTACACTAGGATCTGGCTTAAACCAAAGCCCGCTAGTGTAAACTGTCCGGACACTGTACGTGCACAAGTGCACGGATGTGACCGAACCCTGTCGCAAAACCATGCGACCTGTCGCAATACCATGCGACCTCTACTCTTTTGCCTAAAGGCGAAAAGCTTTCTGTGTGGGACTCTAAAGACTCGACACTACGCTGGCAGTGGGTTTAACCACAGACCGCAAGCGGCACTAGCTGTGCGTAACGGTCCCCAGGTAATGCCGACAAGAAGACTGACGAGGCGAAACCCATCTGAACTCCTACTGAGCCTGAGCGTGACATTCTCCATACAGTCCGGTCTGTTCGTCTGATACATCGCATGGCGGGCCTAGGGGGCGGTAAACGTCAGTCCCCCAATAGCGGTACAAGTCGTGCCGGAGTGAAGCCCAATACACCCTGAGATAACACTGGAAACCTACCAGTATATCTCGTTTGCCCTGGCCAGGGACTACTCGTGTAATGGCTCTCCTAGACACAGCGCGATGTCAACCCCCAATACCGGGAGAGACGAATCCTGTCTAACCGTCACTGCCTCCAAGTGCTTCGGGACTGCACCCAACCACCACCTGTTTGCACGACTCCTTTGAGCCGTGGTAGGGTAGTGATCAAAGTACAGTGGGAACACACTCGAGGCGGAGTGACAGTGTCAAGTCAGCGGACTAAGCTGTACTCATGTCACCTGGGAACTGATAACTGACGATAGGTATAATACCAACTAGTCAGTTCCCGACGAGTCCTGTCCAGTGTACCCGTAACCTAACGAGCACCCGCATACTATCTCAAGTACGACGTACTGACGGCTGTGGGACAGACCGTCTCCCATACTGGGATGAGAAGCGCATGCGCTGGTCTACTCCGGAGTATCGATGCCCTGTCTCGATAGTCCTGCGACCAGGGACCTGAATAAGGATGTGCTTATAGATTACCCAGCCCCCACTAGTGTGACTGCCATCACAACGCTGGTAATCAAGCAAAGATCCTAAGGGCTCCACTAATGCGTATAAGTGATATACTGAAATAAACACAAGTACACATTGAAGTAGAAACAAACCAAGTAGCATACTACTATTTTGAGCAAGATTGTATATACAAGGTGAATATCCCAAGCATCCATTAAGTAATATACAAACTAGTATGATACAGTAATGGCCTCTAGGGCATATACACTAACAATCTCCCACTTGCACTAAGGCCATGTACTGGCGTATCGAAGACCTATCATCTCGATCAGCCGCTCGAACTGAGTCTGGGGCAAGGCCTTGGTGAATGGATCTGCAGTGTTATCTTCTGAAGCGACTCTCCGAACCTCGATCTCCTGGCGATCCACGATCTCCCTGATCAGGTGATACCGCCTTAAGATGTGCCTGGATCTCTGATGGGACCTGGGTTCCTTCGCTAAAGCTATAGCCCCGTTGTTGTCGCAATACAGAGGTATTGGATCAACAATGGACGGAACCACCTGAAGTTCTTTCAAGAACTTCCTCATCCAGACAGCTTCTTTTGCGGCATCAGATGCAGCGATGTATTCCGCTTCCATCGTCGAGTCTGCAACGGTTTCCTGTTTGGAACTCTTCCAACACACCGCCCCTCCATTGAGGGTAAAGACAAAACCCGACATGGACTTGGAATCATCCTTGTCACTCTGGAAGCTGGAGTCAGCAAAGGCCTCGATCTGGAGGTCCTTTCCGCCATACACCAAGAACATCTCCTTAGTCCTCCTCAGGTACTTGAGAATGTTCTTTACCGCTATCCAATGTTTCTCCCCAGGGTTTGACTGATACCGGCTTACTACACTCAGTGCATAAGCTACATCCGGTCTGGTACACAACATCGCATACATTATAGAGCCTACCGCAGAAGCGTAGGGTATAATAGACATGCGATCCCTCTCCAAATCAGTCTTGGGAGACATCTCTTTAGAGAGGGTGATCCCGTGACAAGCCGGTAGGTTACCGCGCTTGGAATCTTCCATACTGAATCTTTTCAGTACGGTGTCGATGTACCTGGACTGAGAAAGTCCCAATATCCTCTTGGATCTATCACGATGGATCCGGATCCCCAGGATGTATGAGGCATCACCCAGGTCTTTCATGGAGAACCTTTGTGACAAGAACCCCTTGACAGATTGTAGCATAGGAATATCATTTCCTATTAAGAGAATGTCATCCACGTATAAAACGAGGAATACTACAGTTCTCGCTACAAATCTACTATAGATGCATGGTTCATCTGGATTTTTGATAAAGCCAAATTCTTTGACCGTCTCATCAAAGCAGATGTTCCAACTCCGCGATGCCTGCTTTAGTCCATAGATGGACTTAAGCAACTTGCACACCTTTCCGCTGCTCCCACTCTGAATGAAACCCTCTGGCTGGTCCATATAGACACACTCCTCTAAATTTCCATTTAGAAAAGCTGTCTTTACGTCCATTTGCCAGATCTCATAATCGTGGAAGGCAGCAATGGCAAGAAGGATCCGAATGGATTTCAGCATGGCTACTGGAGAAAAGGTTTCGTCGTAGTCCAAGCCAGGTCTTTGACGAAAACCCTTTGCTACCAGCCTAGCTTTATAGGTCTCAACCTGTCCATCTACACCAATCTTCCTTTTGAAGATCCACTTGCATCCTACGGGTTTTACCCCGTCTGGAGCAATGTCCAACGTCCATACCTTGTTGGTGTACATGGACTCCATTTCGGTCCGCATTGCATCCAGCCATTTCACTGAGTCAATGCTCTGAACGGCCTGCTGGAAGCTAGTAGGCTCATCATAATCTATGATGCAATCCTCTCTATCCCCGTCTATGAGAAAACCGTAGTATCTCTCAGGCGGATGAGACTGCCTACTACTCCTGCGGAGCGGCGTAGGAATGTCCTGTTCTGTTGAACCCTCTGGTTCCACTAACCTTTCAGTAATAGTCTGTGGTTCTGGAATTTCTTCCAGTTCTACTGCGCTCCCACTTATTTCTTTTTCTATGAACTGGTGTTCTAGAAAGTGGGCATGTCGAGAAATAAGAACTTTTTGTTCCTCTTCACAGTAGAAGAAATATCCCTTGGAATTCTTTGGATATCCCACAAACTTGCACAGTACTGAGCGTGCCTCGAGCTTGTCCGTATGCTGCTTTTTGACAAAAGCTGGACTTCCCCATATCTTAATGTGATTAAGATGGGGTCTCTTCCCACACCACATCTCAAATGGTGTGGTAGGCACAGTCTTAGTGGGAACTCGGTTCAAAAGGTATGCGGCTGATTCTAGCGCATACCCCCAGAATGATCGCGGTAACTCAGCGTTACTCATCATGGACCGCACCATATCCAATAGGGTGCGGTTCCGTCTCTCCGATACACCGTTATGTTGCGGGGTGTATGGAGGAGTAAGCTGAGAGAGAATTCCGTTCTCTTTTAAATAGTCCAGGAACTCGGCACTTAAGTATTCTCCACCTCGATCCGATCTTAGAATCTTAATACTTTTGCCGGTCTGTTTCTCTACTTCATTCTTATACTCCTGGAATTTTCCAAAGGCCTCGGACTTATGTTTCATTAAGAAGACATAACCGTACCTTGAGAAGTCATCCGTAAAAGTAATGAAGTAAGAATGCCCGCTTCGGGCATGTGTAGACATTGGACCGCACACGTCACTGTGTACGAGTCCTAAGAGCTCGCTCGCTCTTACTCCTTGTCCAGTAAACGGAGTCTTTGTCATCTTTCCTTTGAGACAAGATTGACAAGTGGCATACGATTGATATTCGAACGCATTCAAATATCCTTCTGTATGTAACTTAGTCAACCTTCTCTCATTGATGTGACCCAATCTACAATGCCATAAGAAAGTCTGATTTATGTCTGGAGACTTTCTTTTGTGTGTATTCTGGACGTTGAAAATCTGTGGTTGGTTTAACACGTATATACCATTACTCAATGTACCTGACCCAATCAAAACTTGATTAAGGTGAATGTTTACAACATTACTTACAAACGCAAATTCATAACCTTCTTTAGAAACTAAAGATACAGAAATGATATTACAAGTTGCGTTGGGTACAAAAAAGCAATTACGCAAAACCAAAACATGTCCATCTGACATTCCCAGGTGATAGTCCCCCACGGCTTTAGCATCCATGCTAGCTCCGTTTGCAACTCTGAGGGTCATGTCACCTGCTTTCAAAACACTACGGTTTCTCAACGCCTGCAAAGAATTACAGATATGAGATCCTGATCCGGTATCCAATACCCAGGAAGTAGAGTTTATTGAAAGACAGTTTTCAATAACATACACACCTGAAGCTGAAGCTGCAACCTGCTTCAATTCCTGTGTTCTGGCCTTCCAGGCCCTGCAATCATTCTTCCAGTGTCCTTTCTTATGACAATAGAAGCATTCTTCCTTATCCACAAGCTTCCCCGCTATCTTTGTTGCTTTGCCTTTTCCCTTCGTATCCACTTTACCAACACCGCCCCTTGGTTTGGCGGGGGTCTTCTTCTTCTTTCCCTTGGCTTTCGCCTTGGACCTAGAAGAAGATGATCCTCCTACAAACAAAGTGGATGTTTCCCTACCTTTCTGTAGGGTGCCCTCTGCGCTCCTCAGCATGTTGAGGAGCTCTGATAGTTCAACCTCTTTTTCTTGTAGGTTGAAGTTCAGTATAAACTGGGCGTAAGTGGAAGGAAGGGACTGGAGAACTATATCCGTATATAGCTCACTCTCCAATGTGATCCCTAGGTCAGCGAGCTCCTCAATGAAGCCGATCATCTTTAGCACATGCTCGGCTACTGATGATCCGACGGCCATTCTTGTCGAAAATAACTTTTTCGACGCTTCGTATCTTGCGATACGTGATTGCTCTCCATACAGTTCTTTTGTATGGAGCAATATGGACTCCATGTCCATATTCTCATGCCTCCTCTGATGTTCGTTGTCCATCGAGGCAAGCAGGAGGCACTTGGCCTTCGCGCTATCAATCTCCCAAGTCTTGCGGATTTCCTTATCCGCGACGCTGGAAGTTGGACCAGGGACAGGGGGAGCTTTGGTGGTAAGAAGATACCCCAGCTTGTCATAAGTGATTGCTATCTTGACATTCCTGAGCCAATCTTTGTAGTTTGGCCCTGTCAGTTTGTTTTTATCTAGGAGTAACTTAAGTCCAGTCATGTTGATTGGTCGCTGCAATTAGGAGAGAGAAGAAGAAACACTCAGCATGATGCTCTTGCAAGTTTAGAGTGGTTTTTAGTTTGTCTAAACAGGATGGCTCCCACTGTTTCTCGAATCCCTCCTCAAACCATAAAGGAAGAATTAGTCAGGATCAATCCCACCGTACAATAGTTGCTTAACCGTTCAGCCAGGCCGGTGTCGGTACTTCGAGGGAGGTTTTCCAACGCTTTCGCGAAGTTCCTTAATTAGAGAACCTCTTTTCCCTGGGGGCGTAGCCCCGCTAACACCTTTCTAGGCACCTACTAGGTTTATAGCATTGATCGTTTAGTGAGAAATTTCCCGAGGAGTAGCATATACTCACAGTAGGATCGGGATCCAAATATCATCGCGTGACGAAACTGAAGGAATCCTACCAGAATCACCACACTCCAAATGGTATGCAAATCTAGCAAGTTTCAGTACTTATGAAACTCCCGATGTGGATTTTTGCCCCATGCTCTTATGACCTTGACTTTGGCCAAAATATCATAAGTCACATGTCAAGTTCTGCCCGTCACTATCCAGGTTAATTTGGATCCATCCGTACCTACCCTTGACTTTGGCCAAAATGGCAGCACGACTGTCCCAAACCAACGCATCTATCTATGCTACACATGAACACCCAATAGCTACCAATCACTATGCCTTGACTTTGGCCAAAATACATAGCTTGAATACTATTGCCTATTCATGCGAAGCGACGGAGGGCTACGAATGGTTTTGGCGAAACCGTGAACGTAGTGAACTTGATTTAATCGATGGAACGAGATAGCTTTTAGAAGGAGTGGCTCAAGCTCCGCATTTAAAAGTTATTTTTGAAAAGAACCGAGTGGTTTTTCGAAAGTGTTCCAACGACTTTAACTTGGTTTATTATCTTGCATTAGTTCTTTTAATGCGTGATATTCTTGCATTAGTACTTTTAATGCGTCCCATCATTTAATCCTACCATTGCAGAAAACAACCAAAATATGACGTACGCTTATGCCATTCGCATTCGCCACTGGGCCCCGTCATTACCCGTTAGGTTACTTAACTAACGACAGAGCGGGGGCTGGGCTAGCGCGTCTGTAAAACATAAGCAACGCCTAAATAGTAAGCAATGATAAACATTTCAGATCACAGATAAATACATTGGATATACTAGTAATCTGTAATTTGTACGAGCCTGTAACAAAAACAGATAACACGGTCGCGGTGAATAGCCAAAACCCCACCCAAGACCCCTACGGGTACGGCAAACTACCCGCCAAGTACCCGAAGCGTAGCAACCTCCCTCATCTCCATGAGTAGGCCACTCGACACTTCGGCATACCCGGTAGTTTGTGCACCCCTCCACGGGTCTATCCTAGGAGCAAAAACAGTAAAAAGAAATTATACAATGACGGCTACAACCCCGACCCGGTTGTGCGGCCAAACAAATAATTATTACATCAATTTACAAATTTACATGAATTGCAAGAAAAGTAAACTCTCGTCTCACAACCCCCGGCTATTCACCCGCGACAATCCAACATATTTATATACACATTCCAGCACATTACAGATCATGTATAACCCCGACTAATCGACTTATAGCGATTAGCCGACGTTCAATACATGCAAACATCACAGATATAACCATCATAGTCAAAGTGCAATGAAGTTCGGAAAAAATACGGAATTATAGGACCCCAAAAGGAAATTTCTTTTCTGTAAAATCTGGGCACATATAATATATCTCAAAAATCCCAAAACCAACACAGACACACACTGCACGAAAAACGACGCACTAAAGACAACAAACCGCGGCGCTTCCGCGGCGTCCAAGAAGGGTCACGCGGCGGAAGCGCGGCGGTTTAGACGAATTGGTGAATCGTTTTTCATGGGTGTTCTAACAAAACCCTGAGACGAATTTAGGAGTATGAAGTTTTTCATTTTGACCAGAAAAAAATTCAACAGAAACTCAGTTTTTGTAGTTTTCCGGTTTTGTGATTTTTTTTTTCGGTTCCGAACTTCGTTACACTTTACTACCTAGCTAGTTTAAGTTTAGTTAGGCTCTGATACCACTGTAAGTCCATATTGCGACCCCCGGTTCTTACGGGGAGGCGGAAACGGTATAAAATCAAAATTTTTATCGCAAGAGGCAACATGGACTAACTTATGGTCGGGATCGTTACCTAAACTAAAACTAGCAAACTAAGCTAAAGATGTTTAGCTACTCGGATGAAGATGGTTATACCTAAACTTGAACTCCTTCTCTTCAAGCTCCGGTGGTGGTCCGATGGCTCCTTCTCGTCGTCTCCGTACGCCGAAGATAGATCCACTTGAAAGCTCCAACCTTTAGCTCCTTCTTCGGTCTTTGAAGAAACTAGTTCACTTGGTTTGCTAAACCTAGTGAACTAGAATGAGTAGAGAGGAAGTAGAATGGGATTTTATCTATGGTTCTTGATTCTCAACTCATGAGACAAGAGAACCATAGATCAAGAGAGGGAGCAAGAGGTTGAGGGTGAGAGCAAGGGGAGAGCTCAAGAACAAGAGAGAGAATGAGCAAGAAAGAATGAGGCTCTCTTTTCTCTCTCACCCTCTCATAATCCAAAGTGATCATAACTCATCATATCAAAAAAGTCTTTTGGTGATGGTTAGAAGCAACCATAAGGTTATCATATCATGCACTCATTTTACTCAAAAAGCAAGCAAGAAAAAAGTCTTTGGCATGAAATGATAACCATGGTTATCATGATGGTCAACTAGTCAAGCCTAGTCAACCGGTCAACAAGTCAACAAAAGTCAACAAGTCACCAAAGTCAACAAGTCAACAAAAGTCAACAAGTCAACAACCATATCACCATAATACTTAATTAATATAATAGTTAATCACATATCATATTCTCATTAGGGTTGAGCAAAAAGTCAAAAGTCAACGGTCAACTGTCAACAACCCTAATGAGAATCCACTACCTCTGCCTCCCTGTCAACTGTGCATACACACCCGCATCCGCGTTCCGAGAAACACGAATGCAAACTGGATAAATCCAATCCCATAAGGTACACTAGGATCTGGCTTAAACCAAAGCCCGCTAGTGTAAACTGTCCGGACACTGTACGTGCACAAGTGCACGGATGTGACCGAACCCTGTCGCAAAACCATGCGACCTGTCGCAATACCATGCGACCTCTACTCTTTTGCCTAAAGGCGAAAAGCTTTCTGTGTGGGACTCTAAAGACTCGACACTACGCTGGCAGTGGGTTTAACCACAGACCGCAAGCGGCACTAGCTGTGCGTAACGGTCCCCAGGTAATGCCGACAAGAAGACTGACGAGGCGAAACCCATCTGAACTCCTACTGAGCCTGAGCGTGACATTCTCCATACAGTCCGGTCTGTTCGTCTGATACATCGCATGGCGGGCCTAGGGGGCGGTAAACGTCAGTCCCCCAATAGCGGTACAAGTCGTGCCGGAGTGAAGCCCAATACACCCTGAGATAACACTGGAAACCTACCAGTATATCTCGTTTGCCCTGGCCAGGGACTACTCGTGTAATGGCTCTCCTAGACACAGCGCGATGTCAACCCCCAATACCGGGAGAGACGAATCCTGTCTAACCGTCACTGCCTCCAAGTGCTTCGGGACTGCACCCAACCACCACCTGTTTGCACGACTCCTTTGAGCCGTGGTAGGGTAGTGATCAAAGTACAGTGGGAACACACTCGAGGCGGAGTGACAGTGTCAAGTCAGCGGACTAAGCTGTACTCATGTCACCTGGGAACTGATAACTGACGATAGGTATAATACCAACTAGTCAGTTCCCGACGAGTCCTGTCCAGTGTACCCGTAACCTAACGAGCACCCGCATACTATCTCAAGTACGACGTACTGACGGCTGTGGGACAGACCGTCTCCCATACTGGGATGAGAAGCGCATGCGCTGGTCTACTCCGGAGTATCGATGCCCTGTCTCGATAGTCCTGCGACCAGGGACCTGAATAAGGATGTGCTTATAGATTACCCAGCCCCCACTAGTGTGACTGCCATCACAACGCTGGTAATCAAGCAAAGATCCTAAGGGCTCCACTAATGCGTATAAGTGATATACTGAAATAAACACAAGTACACATTGAAGTAGAAACAAACCAAGTAGCATACTACTATTTTGAGCAAGATTGTATATACAAGGTGAATATCCCAAGCATCCATTAAGTAATATACAAACTAGTATGATACAGTAATGGCCTCTAGGGCATATACACTAACATCAGGTTCCTTCAGCGATACCAAGTTCATTACGTTAAAGGTTTTTCGCCAAAAACCAGCAGTAGCCCTCCGTCATTTCTTTTGGGTATTCAGTAGTATTCAAGCTATGCATTTAGGCCAAAGTCAAGGCATAGTGTTTGGTAGCTGCTGGGTATTCATTTGTTGCATAGATAGATGAGTTGGTTTGGGACAGTCGTTCTGCCGATTGGCCAAAGTCAGAGGCATGTGCGGGTGGGTTCAAATTGACAAGATAATGACGGGAAGAACTTGGCATGTGACTTATGGCATTTTGGCCAAAGTCAAGGTCATAAGAGCATGGGGAAAAGATCATATCGGGAGTTTATAAAGAAACTGAAACTTGCCAAGTATGCGCATACCTTCTGGAGTGTGATAACGCGGCTGGATTCCGTCACGTTATCATGCGATGAGAGTTGGATCCCGATTCCTACTGATGAGTTGGTTTACTCTTCGGGTGATCCCGATTGATTCTTCTTTTAGGTTTGGAGGAGAATTTGACAGTACAGTGGGAGGTTTCCGGATTAGATAAAGTGATAACCATTCTGATCTGGGTTAAAGTGCACGCAGAGTGTTTCTTTTCTCTCTCTCTTTGGCAGCGACCTTTGACCGACCCTAGACTATGACTCAGTGACCAAGTTGACCGAACCTTCTTAAAATACTGGCGTTTGGATTGTCTAAGTTGCATAAGTCATTGCCGCTCCTTCTTTTACCCTTTGCATTTCTCAGAACACCCTGTATTATTACGGACATCCACTTCCATTAGATAGATCCATCGTATGGTTATATACGAACTCGAAGGGACTTCTTCGAGGATGGATCAAGGTTCAAGAGAAATTGAATTGGTTTATTCAGTTGTCTTTTATTATCACCTTCTCTCAGGTTGTAAGGGCTCCTTGGTTTAGGAGAGTACACCTATTACGCTTATTGGATAGTCTTCTTCCAAACCATAGGCAGGTGCCGAAAGGTAGGGAAAGAAGAAAATCAATTAGCCTAAGTAGGGTGTACAGAAGGTAAGATGTAAAGAGAAAATAAAGGGATTAGAAAGAGGGCAAAGTAAATTGTGACTGTTATCATTCACGACCAAACCGCGTACTTCATCGCCACTCCTATTTCACCTTTAAAAGAATAAGTTATTATTCAGTTATCTTTTATCATCACCTTCTCTCAAGATGTGAGTACTCCTAGGTTGAGGAAGGTACACCTATTATGCTTACTGGATAGTCTTCTTCCAGACCATAGGCTGGTGCCGAACGGTAGGGAAGGAAGAAAACCATTTAGCCTAACGATGGTGTACAGAAGGTAACGACTAAAGACAAATAAAGGGATTTGGATAGATGGCAAAGAAATATACGGTTGCAGTCATGAATTGGATTATGGAATATGCATTACTAGGAATACCAGGATACCCCTAGAAGCATTTTCATGTTTCAGTGCATTGTTAAAGGAAAACTGTTTTCCCGATTAGATACTTACTCCAAGGGTATGTATTTACCAGGTATGATTGTCACGACCCGAAAGAGCACGTGACTGGCCCTTGAACCATATGAAGTCTATAGGACTCCATCTGATCCAAGTAAGCCAAAACCCAGAAATCTAAAACCATTTTAAGGATAAATAAACAACAAGAAATATACTATACAACGCCGACTGGCGAGGATCAAAATTCAAAAGAAACCCAGATAAGCATGAAAACTGTAACACTACTAAGCGCGACTCTGAGGTCGAAATAATACATCACTAATGTCTGAGTCTGAAACAATATACAAGTTTTTGGTTGATGGAATTTCTAGATACAATGAATAATATATGTACAACGGCGGTTCTAATACAAAGAACCCACCTATCAAGCAAATCACCCGCAAAGGGAAGCAGTGTGCCAGAAATGCCGCTCTGGAACCTGTATGGCAAAGCCTGCAAGAACTGTGGCACAACGGGGGTGAGTTGCCAACTCGTGAATAGAAATATCTACAAGAAGAAACCGAATGCAAGACATAAACCTAGGTCAAACAATCAGTAATATAAACCACAAGAGTACGTCTGAAGCATGATAAAGTGGCAATGTAACATCTAAGCATGTATGTAGTGCCAAGTACTTAGGTAATAACATGTCATCAGTATAAGGTATGTCTGCATGAAGTATGATCAATGTAAATCCAGTCTGTATGTGATCAAGTCTATATAAAAGTGGAACCCGTCCACCCATCACCCAATGACAATAAACGTGGAACCCGTCCACCCGTCACCCAATGACAATAAGCATCATGCATGCAAATGCGAGGATATAATCAAATCATGGAAAACATCATGAAACCCGTGCCTAGCATCGACACGTAAATCCTCATCTATCGGGCTCTGTCAGTCCGGATTAGCCCACGGGCTATGTCTGCGGAATCGGCCCTCGGCCCCGGCAGTACGCCTATATCCATCTATCGACTCTGGTCAGTATCCTCTGGATAACCGCCAGGTCCAACCAATCACCGGTAGGTAGTAGTCCCTCTGCCAGGCTCACCGTCTACTACACAGCAAAACCGTTCTCACCCCGGGGTACCATACCGGGTCCACCATGTACCCGCAATCGGCCTCATCTGCCTCCTCGAATCGGGTTTCACATGTCGCTCTCAGCACCGAGAAAACACATGGTGGACGCACTGAAATATCATATCAAGGATAACCGGGTTTTTAGCACAATTATATATTCTCTTTTGAAATACCCACGGTTCCCAAATCCAGAAATATCATGGAAACCACATATCTCAATGCGTATAATCAAAACATGATGTATGCGACATGTAAGAAAGGTAGGCATATCAGAAGTCATGCAACATGGAATAGTAATGTGCACATGTCGAGGGAAACCGCTCTTTTAAAACGAATCAGTTTTGAAGAACATCTTGCGGTTCCCAAATCTCTAATCAAGTCAGAATCATCTATGCTTGTGTACAGGTATAAGTGTACAATATGCCATGCAAGAATCATATCATGAATGCAACAGTACTACAGTATAGTGGCATGGCAATTATCGATGATGAAGTGTGTGAGCCGGAAAGCAAGTGTACGTGGAACATACACATCATCGATAATGGTGCTGGTGTCCTAACAGCATGATAATAATATAGCAATAAACATATGCAAAGCAATGTGAATAGCATGAATATGCGGAAATCGAATAATCAACCTAACAGTAAAGAATCTACACCCAAATGTATATGTCATGCAGTTATGCCATTTGAAATAAGAATGACTCGGGTCTAGTCTAACATCTACTATGCAAACTACAGATCTAAGTATCAAGTCAATCGGGAGGGGTATGGAAACCACCTAAATCTGAGTCAATATATAGATATAATAGTCGGTGATCCCGCCTCAATAGTATCGCGTACGATACAACATATCATATGACATCCTCAAGTCATGAGTGCGGATCTATCATCAATATAAAGCTCGTACGGTAAATCGTCGTACGGCATCCCAATAGCTGGGTATGGGTCAGTATCACATTCCTCTCATCAAATATCAGGTATCATTATCATCATATCATATAATCTAGGGTACATATCTAAGTCTAGTATGAATCAATACCATCTATAAAAGTATGGAAGCGGGGGTAAAACACATGCCCAACGGCCCGCTAAGATCACATGTCGTATCGTAAGTACGAATCACATCAAATCACCGATCTCACGGCACAAAGCCCAAAATCATCGACTCATCTTCAATGTCATCCAATATCATCATCAACACAGTGTAAGTATAATGAATATGCAAGGGTGTGCGTGTAGGTGTAAATCTATTCTAGGGTTCTCGACTATGAACTACACTAGTCACTTCTAACCCTACACTATCCATAATACACCTAACTCCATATCCACGACACACTATAGCTATCAAGCATAATATATAGTATACCAACTACGGACTGTGGGGGTGCTATACGCCATCCATCCGACTTCCTCCAGTAGATATAATCTACTCACCTTGCATCTTCATTTGTAGACATCGCCACACGCTTGCTTGTCGTCCCGAAGTCTTCATGGGTACCTACATATCAAAATATCGTTTATGTGCATTAAAAACCAAATCAATGCTAAAACGGCATACGAAACCCAAAACGATACGATAAGGGACCTATAGGTTAGAACCTACGGCACGCCTTCAAAACCATCAATAAATCCTCTATATCGTCGTATAAATGCCAAATAGTCGAGGTAAAACACAAGACACAAATTCAGAATTTAGAATACGGAATACGGAAACACGAATCCGAAATAGCAACTAAGGAAATATGTTCCAGATTTCACCCTAGGTCAAATTAGACAAATCTATACATACCAAGGGCCTAATCTACAGATAAGGGAACACCAAAACCAAAACGAGCAAGTTTGGTGGGGTCCAGGCCGCAAATTGTGGCCAAACAGAATAAATCAGCGGCCGGCTCATGGAGTTAGGGGTTGGGTTCTTGGTGGTAGCTTCCTGGGTGCCTGCACATGTCACTGTCCAATCAATTTTAATTTAGGATATCTCGGGTGATAGCAGATTCAATATACCCTTCACAGATTCCATAATTTCTCCGATATCGGTTTCTAAATCCGTATTTCGGGTTTCAACTCTCAAGTTAGGGTCTCAATTCATGCACTAGGATGATAGTATAACCTCTACTGAGCTTAGTTTCACAATACAACACAAAATTCTTCACAACCCTAACTAGGTTTTTCCTAAAGTCACCAAAATCACACAATATCGGTTCAATTATATCATGGGGGTAAAGGAAATGTTAAACTAACTTAATGATCCAGAAAATACCTCATTTGGCAACTCAAGAATTTTCTTGAGTTGCCCCTAGTGTCCAAAATCCTTGCTTCCTTGGTCCAATGTGTAAATCTTGAGCTTGTGCACACTTTTAATGAAATGAGAGTGGGGTTTTGGAGTTGTTTTAGAGGTGTTTAGAGAAGTTGAAGAGGGGAGGGAGGTGAGGAGCAGGAGTAGCAGCAGTAACAACAGGGAGTGGGAGAAAAATGAGTGAAGGTTGAAGGGAAAATGGCTAAGTCTTTAGTCAAAGAAGCCCATACCTCTCTCTCTCTCATCAACTACTAATTTCTTTAATATAAACCCTTTTTCCATTTCTTTTCTTTTCTCTAAATTCCTTCTCACTCAAATAGTAAACCCAAATGAGAAACCATGGTGGAAAATGCACAAGTGTGAAAAAAAGAATGATATGTGCATGTTTTGCACAAAAATGCTAAAAAACCGATTAGCGATTTTTAATCGCGATTAGCACAAAATTAGCCTATAAATAATCAATTAAACTTAGAAATGGCATAATTCTCTAATTTACCCTATTTTAGAATTTTCCATAATTTTCCAAAAATTTTCCCCATTTATTTGTATTTAATTATACCGAATTATTAAAATATTCAATAAAATAATATTAAATTATAAGTTTCCCAAAAATAATATTTTTATTATTTCGAAATGTTACAATCTACCCCCCTTAAATAAATTCGGTCCCCGAATTTAAATTTAAACACCCAAATACCAAAACATTTCAGTAAAGTCCAAATTGTCGGGGTTCCGAAAACATCAATACGTAGAGAATATCATAAAAATGTACTGCTCTATAAGAAATCAATCCCCAAAAATGTATATAAGAATATCCGGTGCGTCTGGTGCGCACGGAATCAATATCCATATATGTGTCACACAGGTGTACAAAACAACATATAGGTGCAACTGGTGTGCACGAAACATCTGTCATAGGCAACGTATGTGCCTGACAGCAAAATCAGGTGCATGTGACATGCACGAAGAATCCCGATTTAGTGCATCTGGCGTGCACCAAAATCGTATATCAAAACACTAAAGGTGCATGAAAACTATGCTGGAAGTGTAAATCAAATCACTGCATAAGATAGGCGTGAAATTACAATCAATAGCTCAAATGTAATAACTTATGCGCAAAATATAAATATCCAGTGGGTGCATGAAACAATATCATGAAACTCAGTCATCAAAACTAAATCATGCAATAGAACGCCCAAAATGCCAAAATTCCAAGATGACAGATACGTGATAATCGAATCACAAAATCACAAATCATAAATACCGTCGTCGGTAGTTCCTCCTTCAAGGTCGAGAAGGAGTCGGTGTATCCAATGCTAGTAGCGCAAGATATCTACTTGCTTCTTGCTCACGGTCTGGTGTCCTCTGACTCTGTGTCCTTATCTTCTCTGCGGATTACCTATCTCGCAGTCAATCGGCTCATCGGCCCTGTCAGGTGTGCTAATGGGGACGATTCCGTTCTAGCACCTCTCTGGTCATCTCTCGGTCAATCCTCACGACCACTCATAAAGCTGCATATTACTGGCGTCGGCCTCTGGCTCTCTGAATGCACGTCACACATCTGATCCTAGGTGCAAGCATCGTTGCAGCAGTGTCCTGGAAGGAATCCTGCTCAGGGTCTCTTCCAATCATGCCTATGCCGATCTGTACGGAGGCTGGTACTCTTGCATAATCTCTTCTCGCTCAATGGACATCTGTGTCCTCAGCACAACATTTTCTCGGAAATTGGTCGCATCCCAATGCCTTTGTAAGCATATCAGGTCTCTAGTCTCGACGGGAAGTAATAACAGCTCGTCAGCGTCTTGCATGAACCTCTGGTTCCACTTGTCTCTATCGTCGTCCACTATGACGTCACGCCATGCTATCTACGCACTGCACTATTCTCGGACATGGTCAATCCGAAGTCTCTCGCACGGACCCGAAAGTGCGTACTTTGTAGCTTCATCATTCTATAGAAGATGTCTGGCCGAACAGGTCCTCGGGAACGCGTCCCAATCATCGGAGGAATACTCAATACTCGTCCATCCTTGATCAATTCGCAACGCATCTGGGTAAGGTCGTTTATCCGAACCTGGTCAGTTATCTCTTCGACGATGCCGAACTCTGGCCTGCTGGGTCTGCGCAATATGACCACTCCTGGGTCTAGGTCTTCTCGTATCGTTTTCCAGAAAGGTCCTGTCGAGGTTTCTCTCTCAAATCTCATTCCTGCCGAATTTCCCGGAAGTCATCATCCATTACTGAAGCTAATTCTTATTCCGGAACGGCTGCATACTTATCGCGCCTCTTTCTGGAAGATATATCCATATACAACGCCTCTGGGTGCGTATCACATCTCTGATGTCAGCGGAGTGGGACGTCATCTCGTCGAAATCTCTTGCGAACTCCTTTCTTCACTCTGCTTCAATGTCGACCGATTCGGACTCGTCTCATCGTGGCTGCATGGACTGGGCTCCAACGGCTATACTCGTATCTGGAGTCTCCCAAGCAAAGCATCCCATCACATGATATCCGAATGATGTCGAACATTCGATCGACTCGTTAGAACCTTATAATCCCCCAAGAGATCAACATCTTGAGTACAGTTTAATAGTATCGAGTACATGCCACAACGTCGGTGGTCCAGCCGTAGAAGGGCAAACCCAAGCCTCACTAATGGCGCCGCGGAACTGCCGCAAACCCTAAGGTTCAAAGGCTTTCACACGGTCATTAAGTCGAGTTAGGGTTTCATTCTTCTAGAGGGTCCATAGAATCACCTGCATGTCTTTCCGTATACTTTAAACTTGGAAAATGGGCTCCTGACATTCGATCGTCTCTATCGACTCTCAACGAACCTGCGTGAAGTCGTCTCTAGCTGGAAACAATCTAACTGATAACCTCGCATCGGTAAACGAACGAACCACATGTCCTAGTCATTCATCCTCAGGTGACTAGCGACCGTCCATCATATCTCTAAGTATATGTTCATGCTGCAGTAGCTCCAACCATCTGGGCGATATCTCGTCATTTGCAGCAACAACTGGCTCATTCGCCTGTACGCCGAACAACGCCTCTATCCTCAAGGAAAGGCGACACATTGGCGGTCATCTCTGAATCTGTCTACTCTAGATCTGAGTAAGACTCTCCACACTGGAAATCTTCAACTCTACTGGGCCCGCTCCGGCGCATAAATCGGACGAATCATCTTCGTCTCTCAAATCGGGTAGATCGGCTATCATCTATCTCATATCTGCCTGGAAGCTAAGGCAATCTCAGCATCGTAAGCTCCGGAAGCGACATCCTGTCAATCTCAGCAACAGCTGGTCCATCTGTCTGTACGGTAGGCGACATCATAATCTCTGAGGTATGATGTACATCAACAGTCCTCTCTCAACCGGCAGCTCTAACAATAGCCCGATCATCCGGTGCAAAACCAAGCACTCGCCTCCACTAGAGGTCACAATCATCAATACTAACTCGAGACGTTCCCATGTCACCAGAAACACAATGGTCGGCCCTCGTACCAGACGAGCTCGCCCTGACCGTAACCCTAGCAGCAGCCCAAACTACGCTCAAACATGGCGACAGGAACCTCAATCGAGTATCGAAGAGAGCAGATCAATGGCAAGAAAGGAAACAACAGATCCAGAGTGGATACATGATCATAAGAAGGAACATCATCAATGAAGGTATGATCATGAAACTAATAGAATCGGGGATCTCAAATGCACGTATAATCATGGATATGAAGAGAGTCACTGATCTCGAAAATATGTACATCCTAAGGTTCCTTAAGCGGAGTGGCGTGTCGTAAGTATGCCGCGGAACATACCCACGGTACGTCACTCTACTTTAGTCACCTATTCCATCAACTAAGGGTAATCCTATGCGACGAAAGTTCGGGTCTAATACCCTCTCGACTAAGTCTAAGTTCCGTAAGGTCAAGCCTAAGTTCCGTGTATATATAAATGCCCTAGGCTCTATATAGTCAAACTTAGACTCGAACCAAGGTCAACCTAGCGCTCTGATACCAACTTTGTCACGACCCGAAAGAGCACGTGACTGGCCCTTGAACCATATGAAGTCTATAGGACTCCATCTGATCCAAGTAAGCCAAAACCCAAAAATCTAAAACCATTTTAAGGATAAATAAACAACAAGCAATATACTATAGAACGCCGACTGGCGAGGATCAAAATTCAAAAGAAACCCAGATAAGCATGAAAACTGTAACACTACTAAGCGCGACTTTAAGGTCAAAATAATACATCACTAATGTCTGAGTCTGAAAAAATATACAAGTTTTTGGTTGATGGAATTTCTAGATACAATGAATAATACATGTACAACGGCAGTTCTGATACAAAGAACCCACCTACCAAGCAAATCACCCGCAAAGGGAAGCAGTGTGCCAGAAATGCCGCTATGGAACCTGTACGGCAAAACCTGCAAGAACTGTGGCACAACGGGGGTGAGTTGCCAACTCGTGAATAGAAATATCTACAAGCAGAAACCGAATGCAAGACATAAACCTAGGTCAAACAATCAGTAATATAAACCATAAGAGTACGTCTGAAGCATGATAAAGTGGCAATGTAACATCTAAGCATGTATGTGTAGGGTTCCTAGGCACTCTCAAGAGGTCTCACAAGACATCAACCATGCCAATTTCAAATTTTACAAGTGCCGAGAAACCCTAATACGGATCGTTAACTAGATATATAGGCGAAACAAATACAAGTAAACGACTTTACTCTAAGTGAACGGAAATACAACCTTTGTAGATCCGGTCCTCCACCTCCATAGCTCCGCAATGAAGTCTCCTCGCTGTCCAAATCGAATCCCGGGCTCTAGCGTCGGCTTCATCGGAGAAATGGGCGGGCAAGGTCGTCGGCTTCGTGCCGAAGATGATCTACGTCGAGGCATCACAAGATCAAGCTCCCACTTCACCAAGTCATGAAACTTGTGAAGAAAACACCCTATACTACTTGGCAAGAGGCAGAGGATGAAGAAATAGGAGGTGGGTTCACTTTAGAATTGGATTTCTCACTCTTATTCTCAAGTTGCCATTGATGGTGGCATAGTTTCTTCATGTTGAAGATGAAGAAGAAGAAGAAAAGAATAGAATAGAAAATATGATAAGTATCTCTTAAAAAAGAAAACAATATGATACTTATCATATATTCAACCATGGTTTAGTGTAGAGATTTAACTAAGGTTAGAAGAATGGTTAGGGTTAGACATGAGACAAGAATGGTGGACTTGTTCAAAGCTTCAAGAAGCTTCAACAAACAAACAAAACAAGCCACCATTGTTTTCTCTTTATCTTTTCCAAAAGAATGATAAATAAATAAATAGATAATAAGTGAATTAACAAAACCCTAACCACTCTCACAACCATGGTTTAATCTTTACACAAACCCAAGTGAGCATGTATCATCAAACATGATACAAACAAGTGCACAAAAGTATATCACATATACAATTTGTGAACTTCAAGTGAGAAAATCCATTTAAAGTGAACCAATACTAGTTAATGTAAAGTAATATATCAAATATATAATTATGCATTAAATCATTAAATCAACACTTGATTCAATGATCCGGTCATATCGCATACAACCGACTAATATCCAATGTATCGGCTTATCGAATCAACCCTTGATTCGATAACCAGGTTATATCGCATACAACCAATCGATACATTCATCGCGAGAATAGAATACGGTATCACATACACGCATTATTCTCGGTCCCGCACATATCTCATATGCGCTCCTATTTCGTTTCGCTTGAGCCAGGAAACCTCTGTGTAGGACTCTAAAGACTCGTCAATACGCCGGTAGCAAATGATGATCATATCAATCACCCACAAGCCGCAAGCGGTCTGCTAAACGTAACGGCCACCCGGGTATTGAGCGATCAGAAGATCGACGAGCAAGCCCGCTCACACTCCTGTAAATCCAACCAGTAACACTTACCGTACAGTCCGGTCTGATCGTCTGATATGTCGCATATCTCGCCTAGGGGTGGTAAACGTCAGACCCCAATAGCTCGATAAGTCGTGTCGATATGAGGTCTATAACAATTCGAGAAACTACTGGTAACACTTACCAGTAAATCTCAGCAACCCTGGCCAGGGATTTCCGGTTATAGCCAATTGAATACAGCGCGACATCAACTCCCTATACCGGGAGAGACGAATCCCCTCCTATCGCTCATTGCCTCCATGTGATTCAGGACTGTACCCAAAAACCACCGTTTTGCACGCCCTCTTGGACGTGGTAAGGTGGAAATCAAAGCACAGTGGGAACCACATAAGACTCTATGACGATCTCGGGTCAACAGACTACTCTGTACCAGTGTCACCAGAGAACTGCCATATGACGTAAGGTATAATACCATCTGGGAGTTCTCGGCGAGTCCGTCCAGTGTACCCAGTCTCTACTGAGCACCCGTATATCATCTCTGATGTCAAACACCAATGGATATGGGATCATCCATCGCCCATCTGTATGGGTCGAGAAGGTATACGCTAGTCTACTCTGGTATATCGATGCCCCGTCTCGATACACCCACGACTAGGGACCTTGAAGGATGTACTTATGGACTACCATGTCCCCACTAGTATGATCCGCATCACAGTCCAGGTAGTCAAGTACACATCCTAAGGGCTTTACCAACATGTAACAGAGAGACAATCGGTGTACACGTTAAGGTAAAGAGTAACCAGATAGCATACTATCATGTCGAGCAAGAAAGTCCTTCCTATATATGTCCAAGCATCCACTACAATATACATCCTATGTATAGTAATGGCCTCTAGGGCATACATATAACTAACAATCTCCCACTTGCACTAAGGCCATCTGATAGCAGTGGTTGTAGTATCTCATACTCAACCATCCCATAAAAGTCTCTCTCTGGGAAAAGGCCTTTTGTGAGTGGATTCGCCGTGTTGTCCTCTGAGTCTACTCTCCTAACCTCGATCACCCTGGAGATCAACTATCTCCATGATCAGGTAATACTGCCTTAGAATATGTCTGGATCACTGATGGGACGGTTGTTCCTTAGCATAAGCCACAACTCCATTGTCTCACAATGGTAGGAACGTAGTTCATCTCATGAACAAATATACACCCAAACAGCCTCTTTGGTAGCATCTTAAGTACCGATGTATCATGCCTTTATCGTCTAGTATGCCACGGTATCTAGCTTGGAACTCTTCCAACATACCGTCCCTTTACTGAGGGTAAAGACAATGCCTGTGACTGAAATTCAGTCGTCTTTATCACCCTGGAACACTTCCAGTGATTCTCCCCAGGATCGATTGATACCATCTCACTACAACTAGTGAGTATCCTAACATCCATTTAGATCTATCTCATAGATCCAATACCCAGGATTTAGGAGGTATCACTTTGATCTTATATGGAGAATGCTTGTGATAAGCGGAGATTGACCGAGCGTAGCATAGGAAACTCCTTCCCTATCAAGAGTATGTCATCCACGTACTCTACGAGGATCACTACCATACTCCCTACTACCTTCTTGTATATACAAGGTTCATCTACCATTTTGATGAAGTCAAATTCTTTGACTACCACATCAAAACAGATGTTCCAACTCCGCGATGCCTGCTTTATCCTATAAAGCATCTTGTACACGTTTCCGCTGCTCCCACTGTCTACGAAGCCCTCTGGCTGTGTACTTATAGACGCTCTCTTCTAAAACACCATCTAGAAAAGCTGTCATGACACCCAACTACCAGATATCGTAGTCATGGTATGTAGCCGTGGCAAGTAGGATCTGGATGGACATAAGCATAGCCACTTGAAAAGGTTTCATCATAATCCACGCCTGGTCGATGACGAAAAGCTTTAACAAGTCTAGCTTTGAAAGTCTCAACTTTTCCATCTATACCAAGTAATCTTCTCAAGATATACTTGCTCCTGATGGGGATTTAACCCTTCAGATATAGCAACCAAAGCCCATACTTTGTTGGTGTACATGGATTCCATCTCAGATCGCTAAGCATCCAGCCATTCTTACAGAGTCCTACTCCTGATGGCCAGCTCGAAACTAGTTGGGTCATCATCTCATGATGCGATCCACGCTCCCACTGTCATCGAGAAACCGAAGTATCTCTCAGGTGGGTGAGGAACCCTACTAGATCGGCGGAGAGGCTGAGGTTCGTTGGTTTCTACTGAATCCTTTGGTTGTACCAAATCATCTGCTGTAGTTTGCATAGCTGGAACCTTTCCAGTTCTACATAACTAACCTTGCCTCGAGCTTGTCCGGATTTTGCTTTTAGATATAGGCCGGACAATCCCAAATCTTAACTAGTTTAAGACATGGGCTCTTCCCATACCATATCTCATATGGAGTGGTAGGCTGTGATCTGATTCAAACCCTATTCAATAGGTATGCAGCTTCTCAAGTGCATAACTCCCAAAAGGAAATAGGTAACTCAGTAGTACTCATCATAGAGCACACCTTATCACATAGGGTGTTATTGCTCCGCCCCGATACACCATCGTGCTATGGTGTATACGGAGGAATAATGCTGAGAGAGAATCTCATTCTCCTTTAGAATAGTCCAGGAATTCCATGCACAAGTATTCTCCTCCCTGATCTCATCATAGGACATAATACTTATACCCGTATTGGTTCTCTACTTCTAAATCATATTCTGTGAATATCTAAAAATGTTCGGACTTGTGTTTCAACAGGAACATATGTCTGAATCTAAAGAGATCATCAGAGAATGTAATGAAGTACAAAGAACCGGTCTTGGCATGTGTAGACAGGGGACCTTTATACATCAACATGTATCATCCCAAGTGTTTACTAACTCTTTCTCTGTTTCCAGTAAACAGAGCTATGGTCATCGTATCTTTGTGACATGACTGGCAAGTTTCATAAGATGTAAATTCAAACAGATTTAAATATGCATCTAAATGTAACTTCAGCTAGTCAGGTCGCATTGATATGACCTAGTCTACAATGCCTCAAGAAGGATTCGTTCATTTCTGAACTCTTCCTCTTGTGTGTGTTCCGTATACTAAAGAACTGTAGTTTGATTTAGAACATTAATGCTTTTAGATAACGTGCCTGAATCGATCAACTTTTGATATAGGAAATGTTTAAAACATTATCCAACAATACAAAATTTTATCATTTCTTTACTGATAAAGAGACTGATATGATTTTGTATATCAGGTTCGGTATCTAATAACATTCGTTCAGAATCAATGTATTGGTAATACAGGGTGACAGTGACCAACAGACTTGGCTGCAACACTTGCCCCATTTTATGCCTCATGAAACTTATCACCCGTTCTCAGTTCTCTACCTTTCTGTAGCCCTATGTAACAGATTACATATCTGGGATCCTGATCTGGTATCAAATACCCAGGACGCAGAGGATACTGAGAAACAGTTCTTTGTAATAAACACACCCGAAGATGATGCATCAGCATGCACTCTCTTCGTTTGGGCGGCACGGGAAATCTGGTATTCCCCAATTTCCTGCTCTGTCTTATAACAATTATAAGTTGGAGCGGGACCAACGTTCCCCAGCTCAGTATAACAAGCGGGTTCGGTCAATATTCCGTATTTTTATCTTGATTAAGGCATGATATGGTCGCTACCTGGAGAGAGAGAGAAGAAAACACTCAGCGTGCGCTCTTGCAAGAATAGATTGGTTATTATTTTATCTAATCAGGATGGCTCCCACTGCTTTTTATCAAATCTTCCTTCAAACCTTAAAAGGAAAGACTAGCCGGGATTAATTACACACTACAAGTTCGCTAATCTTTCAGCCAGGCCAGTGTCGGTACTTTGAGGGAGGTCCCCCGTGCTTTCGCACGAACCTAATTAATGTAAACCTCGTTTTCCCAGAGGCGTAACCCCATTGACACCTTTCTAGACACCTACTTGATCGGCTAATTGGAATGTGTAAAACTCTCCCAGGAGTAACTCTTACGCGCAGCGGGTATCGGGATCCAACTATCTCATAGAAGGTATGCAATCTCATTGCAAATTTCAACACTTGAAATTCCTGATAATTTTGCCCCTAGCGTCCTATGACCTTGACGCAGGCCAACAAATCATAGTGCGCTAGTCAAGTTCAACCCGTCATTTCCTGATTGAATTAAACCCACCCGCACGACCCTTGACGCAGGCAAACAAAGTCGCACGACTACCCTAATCCAATCTGCATCATATGCATAAGCAGATAAATACTAGTTAGCTACCGCACACTACGCCTTGACGCAGGCCAACAAACGTAGCACGAATACTAACTACCACTTATCTGAAATGACGGAGGGCTACGACAGGTTTTTCTGAAAACCTATTGCGTAATGAACTTGATATCGTTGTAGAATCAAATGATTTTAAAATGGTGTGTTTTTTATGCTTTTCTAGTTTTGCTAAAGGGGTCACTCCCGGTGAAGGGATCGTCGGCCCTTTCCTCGTCGAATGAGGTGCGGGATATATCATATATATCACTGTGCAAAGCAAAAACTCTTAAAAGCAATCAAAAGACAAACCGAGTGTGTAGCATCTGCCAGTTATTGCTAAAGGAGTCACTCCCGGTGAAGGGATCTCGGTCCTTTCCTTATCGAATAAGGTGCAGGATATATCACATATACCTCTGTGCAAAGCAAGAACTGTAGTTATCTGTTTTATTTTTTGAAATTCGATTCTACAACATCTTAGGTTTCTTTTATTTCATTAATCATATTAATGAAGTCCCATCATTTAAATACCTAAACATCACAGATAAATACGACGTACACTTATGCCATCCGCATTCGTCTCGATGTCCCCTCGTGCACCGTTAGGTTAGGTAACTAACGGCAGAGCGGGGCAGGGCTAGCGCGGGTGTAAAACATAAGTAACGTCTATATAATATATCATATATACTATATAAAGTATCCATCACAGAACATATCACATAATCACATCACAGATATCGCAGCAGAAGAAACATATGAAATATTGGATATACTAGGACGTCCGTGTTTTCAATACGAGCCAGTATAAAACACGGATTCCACGGTCGCGATGAATAGCCAAACGCACACCCCTAGACCCCTACGAGAGCGGCAAGTAACCCTACCAATTCTAGAGTTAGGAGACCCGGACTCGACTTCTCGAGTTGGTCTCCCACTGGACTCCAGAACCCGGTTACTTGTGCTCTCCTCCTTGGGTCTATCCTAGTGCGGAAAAGTAAATAATATACAAAAGGTGACATCTTCCGCAACCTGGAAGTGCCCCAATAAAAGAATATTACATACAAGTTTTTACATGAATTAAAATGAAAAACACTCATCTCACATAAAAAACCCCGGCTATTCAAACACGACGATCCAATATAACATATCCAGCAACACATAACATCACATGTCAACGACGTAAGTAAATATGTCCATCCCAATTGTCGTTGACATATAGCAACGAAACCGGCGATGTCACATATTACACTTACGGTCACAGAAAAGAAAGTGTAAAACTACAACAGTTGGAATCCGCAACCACCTCAGACATCGCATGCCTGACCAAATGAATTACTTAGACATCGCATGCCTAACAATTATAAACCCCGCATTTTAGTCTCATTATCGAAAACTCTTTTCAATATCAAGTCGGGCAATTCAACAAGATTCCCGACATCCTGATCGAATGCTCGTCGCAAACTTTAGTAGGCGGCCGCACCCCCGACGCCGCTGACGAAGTGCACCAAGGCGGAACACCGCTGCCGCGAGCACCCAGACGGATGCTTTCGGCGACGGGGTTCTCCTACAGTCACTTGGTCGGGGCTATGGAGTGAGGCTGTCTATTAAGTTTACCCGGCGAGTATCCGTGTACGCTACGTGATTGCGACGGACTTTTGATCACATCAAAATTCCGTGGCAACCGATCAAGTGAGACTAAACTGCTGTGTTTATAACATTCATTCAGTTATCTCATAACTTCTTGTGAATTCCAATTATTGTATCACATTCCGAATAAGATAGAAAATGTTAAACTTTCCGATCGAACAATCGAACACCCAAGTTTTTCCGAAACAGCTCAACTCATGAAATAAGTTCAAAGACATTCACTTCGTGCCTCAGTACCAACGGTCAAGCCGTAGAAGGGTCAAGCCAACGCCTCACATGTGGCACGCCGTACTGCCCCAAACCTGAAGGTTCAAAGGACGGTTCAAGACGGTCACATAATCGAGTTAAGGTTTGTTGTCTTCTAGAGGGACCATCGCGTTACTTGCACTACTTAGAACGTCTTTAAACCTCGGAAAAATCCAACACTTGGAAATTTTCCGGCAGGGGAAAAGTTGGGTATTTATATCCAGTCGAACTTTTTAACATATTCAAAAATTATCCGGAATCCACATAGACAAAATCTGATAATTTGATCGAATCATCGAATCCCCAAAACAACCCCAGAAAATTCAACTCTTGAATAAATTTTAAAAATTCCCATAAAACTCAGCATTTAAATAAAGAAGTTACTGTGCAAAAATGGTTGACTGAAGAGACTAAATGGGCGCGGAACCGCCGCAATAGGCGGCTAATGCCGCGGTTCCGCCGCGCTTTAGACAGATCATTAGGTAATTTTTGCACCGTAATTCTTAGAATTTCCTGCTGAATTTTTTAGCAATTTTTAATTTGGAAAAAACCACTTTTTCAGAAAAAGTCCAGAGAGGGTTAAAAGTTAGGGTTTCGGGGTTCGATCGGGTTACTAACATCGTCTACGCATCGCCTAAGGCTCTAGCTAGGCTCTGATACCACTGTAGGGTTCCTAGGCACTCTCAAGAGGTCTCACAAGGCATCAACCATGCCAATTTCAAATTTTACAAGTGCCGAGAGACCCTAATACGGATCGTTAACTAGATATATAGGCGAAACAAATACAAGTAAACGACTTTACTCTAAGTGAACGGAAATACAACCTTTGTAGATCCGGTCCTCCACCTCCATAGCTTCGCAATGAAGTCTCCTCGCTGTCCAAATCGAATCCCGGGCTCTAGCGTCGGCTTCATCGGAGAAATGGGCGGGCAAGGTCGTCGGCTTCGTGCCGAAGATGATCTACGTCGAGGCATCACAAGATCAAGCTCCCACTTCACCAAGTCATGAAACTTGTGAAGAAAACACCCTATACTACTTGGCAAGAGGTAGAGGATGAAGAAATAGGAGGTGGGTTCACTTTAGAATTGGATTTCTCACTCTTATTCTCAAGTTGCCATTGATGGTGGCATAGTTTCTTCATGTTGAAGATGAAGAAGAAGAAGAAAAGAATAGAATAGAAAATATGATAAGTATCTCTTAAAAAAGAAAACAATATGATACTTATCATATATTCAACCATGGTTTAGTGTAGAGATTTAACTAAGGTTAGAAGAATGGTTAGGGTTAGACATGAGACAAGAATGGTGGACTTGTTCAAAGCTTCAAGAAGCTTCAACAAACAAACAAAACAAGCCACCATTCTTTTCTCTTTATCTTTTCCAAAAGAATGATAAATTAATAAATAGATAATAAGTGAATTAACAAAACCCTAACCACTCTCACAACCATGGTTTAATCTTTACACAAACCCAAGTGAGCATGTATCATCAAACATGATACAAACAAGTGCACAAAAGTATATCACATATACAATTTGTGAACTTCAAGTGAGAAAATCCATTTAAAGTGAACCAATACTAGTTAATGCAAAGTAATATATCAAATATATAATTATGCATTAAATTATTAAATCAACACTTGATTCAATGATCCGGTCATATCGCATACAACCGACTAATATCCAATGTATCGGCTTATCGAATCAACCCTTGATTCGATAACCAGGTTATATCGCATACAACCAATCGATACATTCATCGCGAGAATAGAATACGGTATCACATACACGCATTATTCTCGGTCCCGTACATATCTCATATGCGCTCCTATTTCGTTTCGCTTGAGCCAGGAAACCTTTGTGTAGGACTCTAAAGACTCGTCAATACGCCGGTAGCAAATGATGATCATATCAATCACCCACAAGCCGCAAGCGGTCTGCTAAACGTAACGGCCACCCGGGTATTGAGCGATCAGAAGATCGACGAGCAAGCCCGCTCACACTCCTGTGAATCCAACCAGTAACACTTACCGTACAGTCCGGTCTGATCGTCTGATATGTCGCATATCTCGCCTAGGGGTGGTAAACGTCAGACCCCAATAGCTCGATAAGTCGTGTCGATATGAGGTCTATAACAATTCAAGAAACTACTGGTAACACTTACCAATAAATCTCAGCAACCCTGGCCAGGGATTTCCGGTTATAGCCAATCGAACACAGCGCGACATCAACTCCCTATACCGGGAGAGACGAATCCCCTCCTATCGCTCATTGCCTCCATGTGATTCGGGACTGTACCCAAAAACCACCGTTTTGCACGCACTCTTGGACGTGGTAAGGTGGAAATCAAAGCACAGTGGGAACCACACAAGACTCTATGACGATCTCGGGTCAACAGACTACTCTGTACCAGTGTCACCAGAGAACTGCCATCTGACGTAAGGTATAATACCATCTGGGAGTTCTCGGCGAGTTCGTCCAGTATACCCAGTCTCTACTGAGCACCCGTATATCATCTCTGATGTCAAACACCAATGGATATGGGATCATCCATCGCCCATCTGTATGGGTCGAGAAGGTATACGCTAGTCTACTCTGGTATATCGATGCCCCGTCTCGATACACCCACGACTAGGGACCTTGAAGGATGTACTTATGGACTACCATGTCCCGACTAGTATGATCCGCATCACAGTCCAGGTAGTCAAGTACACATCCTAAGGGCTTTACCAACATGTAACAGAGAGACAATCGGTGTACACGTTAAGGTAAAGAGTAACCAGATAGCATACTATCATGTCGAGCAAGAAAGTCCTCCCTATATATGTCCAAGCATCCACTACAATATACATCCTATCTATAGTAATGGCCTCTAGGGCATACATATAACTAACAGTATGTAGTGCCAAGTACTTAGGTAATAACATGTCATCAGTATAAGGTATGTCTGCATGAAGTATGATCAATGTAAATCCAGTCTGTATGTGATCAAGTCTGTATAAACGTGGAACCCGTCAACCCATCACCCAATGACAATAAACGTGGAACCCGTCCACCCGTCACCCAATGACAATAAGCATCATGCATGCAAATGCGAGGATATAATCAAATCATGGAAAACATCATGAAACCCGTGCCAAGCATCGACACGTAAATCCTCATCTATCGGGCTCCGTCAGTCCGGATCAGCACACGGGCTATGTCTGCTGAATCGGCCCTCGGCCCCGGCAGTACGCCCATATCCATCTATCGACTCTGGTCAGTATCCTCTGGATAACCGCCAGGTCCAACCAATCACCGGTAGGTAGTAGTCCCTCTGCCAGGCTCACCGTCTACTACACAGCGAAACCGTTCTCGCCCCGGGGTACCATACCGGGTCCACCATGTACCCGCAATCGGCCTCATCTGCCTCCTCGAATCGGGTTTCACATGTCGCTCTCAGCACCGAGAAAACACATGGTGGACGCACTGAAATATCATATCAAGGGTAACCGGGTTTTTAACACAATTATATATTCTCTTTTGAAATACCCACGGTTCCCAAATCCAGAAATATCATGGAAACAACATATCTCAATGCGTATAATCAAAACATGATGTATGCGACATGTAAGAAAGGTAGGCATATCAGAAGTCATGCAACATGGAATAGTAATGTGCACATGTCGAGGGAAACCGCTCTTTTAAAACGAATCAGTTTTGAAGAACATCTTGCGGTTCCCAAATCTCTAATCAAGTCAGAATCATCTATGCTTGTGTACAGGTATAAGTGTACAATATGCCATGCAAGAATCATATCATGAATGCAACAGTACTACAGTGTAGTGGCATGGCAATTATCGATGATGAAGTGTGTGAGCCGGCAAGCAAGTGTATGTGGAACATACGCATCATCGATAATGGTGCTGGTGTCCTAACAGCATGATAATAATATAGCAATAAACATATGCAAACCAACGTGAATAGCATGAATATGCGGAAATCGAATAATCAACATAACAGTAAAGAATCTACACCCAAATGTATATGTCATGCAGTTATGCCATTTGAAATAAGAATGACTCGGGTCTAGTCTAACATCTACTATGCAAACTATAGATCTAAGTATCAAGTCAATCGGGAGGGGTATGGAAACCACCTAAATTTGAGTCGATATATAAATATAATAGTCAGTGATCCCGCCTCAATAGTATCGCGTACGATACAACATATCATATGACATCCTCAAGTCATGAGTGCGGATCTATCATCAATATAAAGCTCGTACGGTAAATCGTCGTACGGCATCCCAATAGCTGGGTACGGGTCAGTATTACATTCCTCTCATCAAATATCAGGTATCATTATCATCATATCATATAATCTAGGGTACATATCTAAGTCTATTACAAATCAATAGCATCTATAAAAGTATGGAAGCGGGGGTAAAACACATGCCCATCGGCCCGCTAAGATCGCATGTCGTATTGCAAGTACGAATCACATCACATCACCGATCTCACGGCACAAAGACCAAAATCATCGACTCATCTTCAATGTCATCCAATATTATCATCAACACAGTGTAAGTATAATGAATATGCAAGGGTGTGCGTGTAGGTGTAAATCTATTCTAGGATTCGCGACTATGAACTACACTAGTCACTTCTAACCCTACACTATCCATAATACACCTAACACCATATCCACGACACACTATAGCTATCAAGCATAATATATAGTATACCAACTACGGACTGCGGGGGTGCTATACGCCATCCACCCGACTTCCCCCAGTAGATATAATCTACTCACCTTGCGTCTTCATTTGTGGAAGTCGCCATGCACTTGCTTGTCGTCCCAAAGTCTTCATGGGTACCTACATATCAAAATATCGTTTATGTGCATTAAAAACCAAATCAAAGCTAAAACGGCATACGAAACCCAAAACGATACGATAAGGGGCCTATAGGTTAGAACCTACGGCACGCCTTCAAAACCATCAATAAATCCTCTATATCGTCGTATAAACGCCAAATAGTCGAGGTAAAACACAAGACACAAATTCAGAATTTAGAATACGGAATACGGAAACACGAATCCAAAACAGCAACTATGGAAATATGTTCCAGATTTCACCCTAGGTCAAATTAGACAAATCTATACATACCAAGGGCCTAATCTACAGATAAGGGAACACCAAAACCAAAACGAGCAAGTTTGGTGGGGTCCAAGCCACAAACTGCGGCCAAACAGAATAAATCTGCGGCCGGTTCATGGAGTTAGGGGTTGGGTTCTTGGTAGTAGCTTCCTGGGTGCCTGCACATGTCACTGTCCAATCAATTTTAATTTAGGATGTCTCGGGTGATAGCGGATTCAATATACCCTTCACAGATTCCATAATTTCTCCGATATCGGTTTCTAAATCTGTATTTCAGGTTTCAACTCTCAGGTTAGGGTCTCAATTCATGCACTAGGACGATAGTATAACCTCTACTGAGCTTAGTTTCACAATACAACACAAAATTCTTCACAACCCTAACTAGGTTTTTCCTCAAGTCACCAAAATCACACAATATCGGTTCAATCATAACATGGGGGTAAAGGAAATGCTAAACTAAGTTAATGATCCAGAAAATACCTCATTTGGCAACTCAAGAATTTTCTTGAGTTGCCCATAGTGGCCAAAATCCTTGCTTCCTTTGTCCAATGTGTAGATCTTGAGCTTGTGCACACTTTTAATGAAATGATAGTGGGGTTTTGGAATTGTTTTAGAGGTGTTTAGAGGAGTTGAAGAGGGAAGGGAGGTAAGGAGCTGGAGTAGCAGCAGCAACAAGAGGGAGAGGGAGAAAAATGAGTGAAGGTTGAAGGGAAAATGGCTAAGTCTTTAGTCAAAGAAGCCCATACCTCTCTCTCTCTCTCACCAACTACTAATTTCTTTAATATAAACCCCTTTTCCATTTCTTTTCTTTTCTCTAAATTCCTTCTCACTCAAATAGTAAACCCAAATGAGAAACCATGGTAGAAAATGCACAAGTGTGAAAAAAGAATGATATGTGCATGTTCTGCACAAAAATGCTAAAAAACCGATTAGCGATTTTTAATCGCGATTAGCACTAAATTAGCCAATAACTAATCAATTAAACTTAGAAATGGCATAATTCTCTAATTTACCCTATTTTAGAATTTTCCATAATTTTCCAAAAATTTCCCCCATTTATTTGTATTTAATTATACCGAATTATTAAAATATTCAATAAAATAATATTAAATTATAAATTTCCCAAAAATAATATTTTTATTATTTCGAAATGTTACAATGATTCTCACATCTGTATGGTTTTACAGATGATGAGAGGGAGTAAGTTATTGGGAATTAGGTGATCAACCTCATTATATCGGAATTCGTTGTAATTTATGATATTTGATGAAATCGCCTGGGTACAGTTTTCAACCTACGACGCACAGGCTTTGAGTTATTCAGCTCAGCGGACTTATACAGAGTATTGTAAATTGTCCAGTGTCCATCAGAACAAAGGGGTAGGTCCTCGTACTATGTTCTGTTTACTTATGACTTCTTTAGTTTTTAGACAAGTGTTTCGTAGAAATACAAGGTCTAAGTTTTGAGAAGTTGTAGGTATAAGAATAAAGTAGAGAACCAGATATCGTAAGTATCAGGATTCTTCAAAGAGATCGAAGATGTAGATTCTTGTGACTAGTATTCAGATGATAGTAATGGTTTTGAGAAACTTGGTTCTCTTTCGGGTTACTCATAATTGGATGTATTCCTAAGTTGAGTAATACTGATTAGCCTCTTTCCATTAAGTTGATATGCATTGGAGACAGCTGTAAGATTAGAATCTGGTTCCAATTAAATAAGTGCCAAAGTTTCTATATTGGATATAGAATGGTTCATATCTTAACGATGTTAAGGTACGGGGAGTTGTCCAGCTTATGCTTAAAACCAGACTCTGGATAACTCAGGGCACGTTTCTGTAATGGCTGTTTGTGGGTTGGCCCAGGCTATGACGAGGGTTGACTTTCTACCATCTGGAAGATCAATAGTGATATTGTTCTTGACTCGCCACAGTTTTAGTAAAATGGATTTTTTCAGAAAACAGTAGTGGGAGTATGGTAGAACTGGAAGTGATTCCAGAACCGCAAACGATTACAGAAAATTTAATAGGACCTAAAGATTCAATCATGTTTGACATTCCAATAGCCACTCCGCAGATGTGGTGGGTAACCTCATACACCCGAGAGGTACTCCGGTAGCCTCAAGGACGGTGACAGGGAGGTTCTTGCTTACCCAGACTTGACACTACTGTTGTTCCATACTATGAGACCCGGCAGGAGGTTAAGTATAGCGTCGTTCTAAACTAGCTTTAGAAGTGCACGTATATATTATTCTGCCAGAGGGTTGTTGTGGTCAGTGGGAGCAGCGGAAGCATAGTGGGCAAGTAGCTTAAGTCTATTTATAGACTAGAGCAGTTATAGCGGAGATAGATCATCTAATTTTGATTTGACTTCATCAGAATAGGGGATGAATCTGTTAAGAAGGTAGTAGGGTGTGATGTCCCAGTATTATGGATGTCATACACAGAGTAGGAGGTAAAATTCCTATAGTACGATTGGTTGTACTGTGGTCGTCACACGGTTGTTTCTCCGGACAGGATATGGATATAATATCTGACATTCTGGTTTCTAGATCTATGGTTTTAGATCTAGATTTGGGGTAGTTTCCCAATGTAGGTACTTTGATAGTATTCTAATAGTTTTTAGAATAGATGACTCCTGGCATGGTGGTGTACCTGCAGGTGATGGAGTCACCCACTCTAAAGGTATCTTATAGACTAAAGGGGAGAGGGTTGTGCATGATTGGCAGATCACTTGCTTAGGCAATTGAATCAATCGTGAGATGTCAAGTACTACACCAGATGTTGTTTTTGCACTAGATGCAATAAGTTTGTATTAATCCAATCCTGGAGAAACATAAGGAAGAAGTTTTAGAACATAAGTTAATGTTCTACGGATTTGATGACGGCAGCCTCCTTCGGAGACGGTTATCATTCCAGGCTTCAAAGGTGACATGGATGACAGAGAGATTGTCAGAGTTATAGTTTTCCCTCTGACGAAGGGGCCAGTATTATGGACAGGTGGTCCAAGAGGATACTGTGGGAGGCATGGTGCTGGATACTGATTAGGTTCAGTTATCGATACAGTCTAAGAAGTTTGGATTTGGAGTTCATTTATGAACTAGGTCCCATCAGATATCCAGACATATTGTAAGACAGTTATTACTCGATTCGGGAGATGGCTTTCTCCGCGAACTTGAGATTAAGAGAGATATAGAAAGAAACATCAGGGCGGATCCACTCACTGAGGCTATTTCTCGAACACATGAGTTTTACGAACTGGCTTTGTGAAACTGATTAGTAGAGGAGTTGGGTGTTCGGTATCACACGGGCTGTGAGTATGCGACATAGGAATAATTATCCTTAAGTGCAAGTGGGAGATTGTTGGATATAGTGCCCTCAAAGTCAATTATTGGATCGCAGGCACGTGATTGCAATGATTGAGGAGGACCTATGCCAGTAGGGAAGTCTTACTCGAGGTGATAGTATGCTATCTGGTTTACCTTTATCAGTCGTGCACATGTTCAGGGGACTGATTACATGTTACACATTGATAGAGCCCTTAGGATCATGCTTGACTACCAACAGTATGAGGGCGATCATATACGTGAGAGTTGGGTAGTCCATAAGCACATCCTTAATAGTGGTCTCTAGTCGTGGGAGTTTCAAGACAGGGCATCGATACTCCGGAGTAGACTAGTGTATACAGTCGAGACCCCGACGAGGGGCGGTGGCCGGTCTCATAAGCCACTGGTGTCAGTTGGATCACCTAAGATGTATACAGGTGCTCATTGGGTTATGGGTATACAGGACAGGACTCGCCGGGAACCTGCTAGTTGGTATTATACATATCGTCAGATAGCAGTTCCCTGGTGACATGTGTACAGGTTAGTTCATCGACCTGAGGTCATCATTTGTCTTGTGTGAGTTCCCACTGTGCTTGGATTTCTACCCTACCACGGCTCAAAGGAGTCGTGGAAACAGGTAGTTTTTGGGTACAGTCCTGAGCAACATGGAGGCATTGAGCGGATCGGCAGGAGATTCGTCTCTCCCGGTATTGGGGGTAGAGATCGCGCTGTGTCTAGGAAAGCCATTACACCAAATCCTTGGCCAAGGCAGGTGAGAATTACTGGTAGGTACTCCGGTAGTTTCTCAGGGTGTTCAGGGCTTGTTTCCGACACGGCTTATACCGCTATTGGGGGTCTGACGTTACCAGCCCCCTAGGCCGGATATGCGATACTCATAGACGAACGGACCGGACTGTATATATATTGTCACTGTTAGGCTCAGTAGGGTTTCAGGATGAGTTCTCTCATCGGCTACCCTTGAGATCAGTACATGGGCAGCTGTTACGCACAGCTAGTGCCGCTGACGGCTTGTGGTTAAACGCACTGCCAGGGTACTGACGAGTCATTAGAGTCCCCCATAGATAGTTTCCGAAGTTCGGGCGAAACGTTGTAGAGGCCGTATGGTTTTATGGCAGGGTTCGAAAAATGCACGTGCGTTTACGCACGTGTCATATTTCGGGCAGATAATACTGGTGGGCTTTGGTTTAAACCGGATCCGAGTATTATACTGTGTAGATATAATATTTTTGTCTCAGTTGCATTTGTATTCGGTCGTAATATAAATCCGGGTATGTTTATACTGTTACGGGGTTATCCTGAAATTCGTTTCGGGATCGCTTTTGGAAGTTGCCAGTTTTCTATCACCCGTATTTAACATTCGGTTTAATACGGATTTATCTTTTCATCATTGGGTGAGTCATGAGGTGAGTCATGAGTGTGGAAGGTTCTAGAAGAGGTGACTAGGTTAGTGACTCATTGTTTGCTTTAATGAGTTGATGAGGTGTATTATGTGACTCATTCTTTTGCATTAATGTTTCTTCTTCTTGCTAAGATATTTCTTCTTGATCTTTTGTGAGAAGCTTTTGTAATGGTCACCACTTGCTCCTACACTCACCTCCCTCCTTCTATATATGTGGCTGGCCCATTCTTGGAGAGGTAGATGGTTGTTGATTAAAAAGTTTATGTGATTTGGTGTATGGAAATTTCATAGCTCATTTCTCATTTCATATCATTCCAAATGGCAACTTCATTAACCGTTCGTCCATGGCTTTGGACGAAGTGAGACAAAGTGTTCTACTCATTCTCTACATCAATCTTGGTCATCTCTTTTAGCAAACTTGATGACCGAGTTGCCTCGGGTCAGAGGAGGGAGCCCGTTTAAAGATCCGTTGACGTGGTGCCACCTAGACGAGGAGATCGGGGATCGACGTGATCGGAGCAGCAGCAACAGGAGCGTAGGATGATGGTTAAAGAACGAAGGACTGGATCGTTCGGGATAACCTTTCTACCCTCTTTGTACTTTGTTAGTTTAGCGTTAATGGCAGATCTGGGTTATAGTATGCGATAGCGCCAGTTATAAAAGTTTTTGTTCCGCATTTGGCGTCTGAAAGACGGCCGGGGCGGTACCGTATACTTACATAAATGTGGAGTATGGAATACAACATGTCATTTTGTCACGACCCGAAATTACGGAATATGACCAGCTCTTAGACTACGAACGTCTCGAGGCGTACGTACTCTAAGTAAGCCGAACCCAGAAATCCAAACCAAGAAGAGTAGTAGAGTGTAGGAAAACCATTATAAGTCAACCAGCTAGCAATATAATATACAACGCCTAAAGGCGAGGATCACAAAAGAGAAGGAAACTCAAACAGCACGAAATCCAAAGAAATATAACGCGCGACTCTAAGGTCGAAAGAATAAACATCACTGGTCTCTATCTTATTTAAGTACATGTTTGGTTGATGTAACTTTTAGATACAACTGAAATATAATATACAATGATAATGATGGGTACGATACAAATAACCCACCTACTAGAAAGTCACCCGAAAGAAGTAGTGCCCGCAAAGCCGTAATAAAACCTGTGCAGCAACACCAGCAAGAAACTGGGGCACAACGGGGGTGAGTTGCCAACTCGTGAGTAGAAAAAGATCTACGAACAGAAAATCGCATGTATGACGCAATCCTAGGTCATACGATCATAATATATAATCCTCAAATATATAACCAGCAGTCTATAAAAATGACTAGGGTAAATATCTAACCCAAGTGCAATCCCATATGCCCGTGTCAGTGCCTCAGGTAGCAATATATAATATGGATGATGTATGAATGCATGCATGAAACCGAATGCATGTACAGAAGAAAACTGCTTTCATAAATTTGTGAGATTTCGGTATTTTTAAATGAAGTATCATAAATGAAATCAGCATAAACAGTGCCTAGCATCGGCACAAAACATAAATCCCAATATCCCAATATCTCTGTGTCATAATCTTTGTAGCTCAATATCTCAGAATCTCAATGTCTCAATCACAATATCTAGGGCGCCATCAGTCCAGACCGGCCCCTACCATCCATCTCATGACCACGACGGTATCCTCCGGATATCCGACGCGTCGGGTAATATCACCGGTCGGTCGTGCTCCTCTTCCAGGCTCAACGCTATCTCCTGCGATCTTCTTTCCGCGGGGTACCGCACCGGGCCCACCATGTACCCGAAACGGTTCATCCGCCTCCTCGAATTGGGTCTCGAAATCCATCAGCAAACTCATGGTGGACGACTCATACATCATGGGAAAACCGCACTTTTTATTTAAAAGAGAGAAAGCAGTTTATATAAATTTTGCGGTTTTCCCCCTAATCCCGAAAATATCATGGAGATCCGAATCATCAATAGCATGTAAAATCATGAATGTAAGCATGAGAATACATGAATGCAGCATATAATGAATAAAAGTGTGCATGAATGACAAGTAAAAACAACAATGTCCAGCTGGCATATAAGGCAAGTACACTAATATCATGTTACTACTAGCTAAAAAGCTAAATCAAGCAATAATATTCCCTAAGTCTACGTGACATGGCAATTACCGATGAAGATGTGTGTGAGCCGACAAATAAGTGTACGTGGTACATACGCGTCATCGGTAATGGTGCTGGTATCCTAACAGCATGATATCAATAATGGAATATGAATCACAACAGTATGCGATGCAGAGCAACAATAATAATGTGCGGGAGCTGAATACTAAACAAAATGGTAGCTAGACTGTATCTAATGTCATAAGAGTCGTACAGCTACACCGCCTATAGGGCTGATCTAATAGGCTAACTACAGGTAAGGGAAACCGCCTATCCTCTGAGTCGATACATATATATATACATTTATAGTCGGTGATCCCGCCTCGATAATATCACATCCGATACCATATCTCTATAATCAGTTATTCCCAAATCAAGAGTGCGGATCAAACATCAAATTATAGCTCGTACGTAAATCCGTCGTACGGCATCCCTAAATCTGGGTACGGGTCGATATCACATTCGTCATATCATAATCTGGGTACTGACCTACGTCTAGTACAAAGCTAACATCATCACTATCATCATGATCTGACTACTGATCAACAGTCTCGTATGAATCGATATCATCAGCACATATCATCTCAGGGAGTATACCTCGCCCAAGGAGGTCTATCATACTAATCTTGTCATATCATATCATGTCATATCTCGTAACGTAATCACATGTCGACCATTTTATATATATATATCACTATTCCTATGGCATCATCATCCCAAAATCTGCTAAAGCATCAAGACGTATCTCAAATATGAATTTTACCATATCACCGATATCATAATCTCGGATCAAATATTATCGACTCATCTCAAACCCAAGTATCATCCTCAAATCCGTATGTGAACACATAGTCTCATACCCATGTGAACACATATCTATATAGAATCCCATAACCACATATGAAATAATGATGTATGCAAGTATGTATGCGTGTATATGTATGTGTAGTGCACCCACTACCCTAGGGTTTCGTAACCTTTCACCAATCCAACACACCAATATCCATCTTAACATTATCATTAATCCCAAATAACATATAATAATTGTTGGTGTGTATACGCATCCGTATACATCACCACGAACTATGGGGGTGCTATACGCCATCCACCCGACTTCTCCCCGTAGATATAAATCTACCCACCTAGCCTATGTGTGCGGATGCCGATGTCGCCATTTGCATCTCCAATGCCTTGACGCCATGTGGGGTACCAACAAGGATATCACACGCTAAAACACATGAAAACCATGTCGGAAACCAAAATGGTGCACGCTACGCCCATAGGTAAAAACCTGTGGCCTTGCGTGCAATCACAGCCAACAACCCTCTGCCGTTGGCGTTCAAACGCCACCCGACAGAAACGAATCATCGAATACCAAATCCATACTAAAACAAGTCATAAATCATGCGCCAACTTAAGAAAATCAACCCAGATTCTACCCTGATTGGAATCAGACAAAATTGGACATACCAGGGGTCAAGTTTACAGGGTATAGGGCTATGCATAAAAAACGAGGCAGTTCCCTACTGCTCTGGCTGCAAATTGCGGCCAGGTGGAATTAATCTGCGGCCTGGAATGGGTTTTGGGGGCTAGGTCCTTGGGTGTTGGTTTCTATCTGCCTGCATATCTCACTGCCAAGTCAATTTTATTTTAGGGTATCTCGGGTTGTAGCAGATTCCAGAAAGGTCACAAAATCGACAAAATTGCAAATTTACGCCAAGTCGAAATTTTCAGGTAACTAACTGGAAATCTGGGGTATTCTGGGGTTAACTGGTCTCAAACACACATAATAAGGTTACCCTAACAATCAAAACCATCTCTTGGCCAAATCTATCTCAATTTACCTAAAACTAGCACCAACTCACATAATAACACGAGATTTCAGTTAACTACCCATAACTGAGCAAGAAAAGAGTTGGGTTGCGAGATTATACCTTAAGGGGTCCTAGAATGAAGGAGAAAGGAAGGAGGAGGAAAGAAGAAGGGTTGTTGCTGCTGTGGAGCTGCTCCATTTGCTCCAGATGTTGCTGTTGCAGCTGGTGCTGAAGCTGCTCAGGCTGCTGCTGCTGCTGCTTGAAATTTGGTTTCTTTGGTTGCTTTGGTGTTGAGGGCTGATGTTGGTGTGTTTGATGAAGTTGGAGTATTTGATAGTGTAGAGGCTGTTCTTGCTGCTGTTGCAGCTGATGTATTTGTGGCTGAAGTGTTGGGCTGATGTTTTTGTTGCTGTTGTTGCTATATATTTTTTTTTGTGTTGCTGTTGCAGCAGCAACTGCTGTTGTTTTTGAATGAGGTTGTTGTTGTGGCTGTAGTAGCAGCAGATGTAGGGCGGCTGTTTTGTGGCTGATGTAGGGTGTTGTTGTGTGGGGTGAAGTGAAGTTTATGATGGTGTGGTGGTGTGTTGGTTTGAATAAAGTTGTTGCAGCTGATGTTGATAAAAATATGTGCTGAAGTTGTGCTGATGTTGGCTGATGTAGCTGCTGTTCTGGTGGCTGAAAATGTGCTGATGATGTTTGATATGGGGCTGATGGTGTTGCAGCTTGTAGCAACAGCTATGGTGGCTGATGTGTGTGTAGGTGTGTGAGAGAGAGATGTGAGTGTGAGAGGGAAGCAAAAAGTTTTGAAATGAAATGGGGTGTGACATTTGCTTTAAGCCACCATTCTCTCTCTCTCTCAAAACATGCTAGCTTGCACAAGCCATCATGGCTCACTCTCTCCCTACACAAGTCAACCCCCATCCTAATCACCCTTAAACAAAGCTAAAGACCCTTAATTAACCCCAATTATCTTAACCAAATAGTTAACCCATCATGGTTGGCTAAACATGGTTAACCCACCATGGTCATCTAAACATGGTAATCCTAGACTTAACCCAAGTTAACATGCACAGGTGTGTGCAGTCCAGATAAAATTCCAATAAAATATTCATAAAACCAGATAAAATATTTAAAAGCCGTTTTGGTAAACTTTTTACCAAAAACCCCTCATTAAACACACAATTACCACAAAACACAAACTCAGGTGTTACAGTCTTCCCCCCTTAAGAAAATTCGTTCCCGAATTTAAATTTAAAACCCCAAAATTGTAAAACATTCCAAGTCAACGGGGCTCTGAAATCATCAATACATAAAAACGCAACGTGGCGCAATACATGCACATGAGTAATGAGCAGATAACTCGAAATCAAAACTCCGTCAAGCATCCCGCAATCATCGGAGTCAAGGCGAAAACACGAATGCCAAACCCAAAGCAAAACCGATATGCTATAAATCGGAACTATACATGTAAATATCAAATCTGTACATGTAAATATCTTGAAGGAAGTGCATGCCCAATTCTTTTAAAGTCGATGTGCAATGCGCATAACACTGCACTGTGGCGGACGTTTCTATAAGAAAATAGTCATATACGTATATATCTTTCGTTTAATATGCACAATCCGCCGTTTTGAAAATAATTTAGAAGGGTTCCCGGTTTTAAATGTTTCGTGTCATGTCGGACACGTATGTAAATAATGAGACTATAGCTCGCCTTTGGAAATCCCTTCAATAGCTATCAATGTATGAGAAATATATCCAAGTACTGTCCTTTGACTACTCCTGCTCAGTACGAAAACAATAATAAACACCATAAAAAAACGTACGGCTCCTTAATAAATCAATCCCCAAAGTACGCATATGAATACTACGTGTGTCTGGTGCGCACGAAAATCAAAATCCATACATGTGCAAAGCAGGTGCACAAAACGATATCAAGGTGCAACAGGTGTGCACACAACATCGGTCATAGGCAACGTGCGTGCCTGACAGCAAAATCAGGTGCATCTGACATGCACGAAATATCTCGATTTAGTGCATCTGGTGTACACCAAATCTCATCTCATAACATGCGCCCATCATGCGCTAAAAATCCAAATCCGGTGCATCCATCATGCACGAAATCATGAAATCCAATATCAAGCGCCGAACACGCGCAAATCCAATCAGGTGCATAAAATGCATAAAACAAATATCGAGCATCACCCTCGAAATCGAAGTCCAGTGCATCCAAGTGCACAAAATACATGTCACTGCACTGCAAGCATATGTAAACTATATAGAGTGCAAAAACCAAATCGTGTGCGTGCATACGCACAAAATCAACTCAAATGTCTAAAACCCATAAAATCACAAACATGTGAAACCAAGACACGAAAATGATATCAAGTGCAACAACTGTGCAAAAATCGTAAATTCTCAATCATCAAAATCAAATCATGCGAATAAATCGCCTAACAATACCGAAATCAAGTACGGCGGAATAGTTCCGCCCAAGCGCATCCTCCATGAATCTCTGGCCAACTGTCGTGGTCACTCATAGCATATCTCGTCGACGATCCTGAACTCTGGCCTGCTGGTGTGCGTAACATGGCCACTTCTAGGTCCAAGTCTTCTCTGTGGATTACCAATCTCACGATCCATCGGCTCATCGGTCCTGTCAGGTGTGCTAACGGGGACGATTCCGTTTCGGCACTTTTCTGGTCATCACTCGGTCAATCATCACAACCACTCGTAATGCAGCATGTCACTGGCGTCGGCCTCTGGCTCTCTGAATGCACGTGACACATCTGATCCTGGGTGCAAGTATCATTGCAGCAGTATCCTGGAAGGAATCCTGCTCAAGGTTTCTTCCAAGTCTCATCTCTGCCAACTGTCCGGAAGTCATCGTCCTTTATTATCTGCTTCTTGTTCCGGAGCGGCTGCATACTCATCTCATCTCTGATGTCGGCGGAGTGGAACGTCATCATATCCAGATCTTGTACGAACCTCTTACTCCACTTTTCTCTAATGTCGACTGCTTCGGACTCGTCTCATCGTGGCTGCATGGACTGAGCTCCAACGGTTATCCTCGTATCTGGAGTCTCCCAAGAAGTGCATCTCACCATCTAGCATCCGAATTAAGTCGAGCCATCCGATCGATTTGTCAAGACCTAATAATCCCCCAAGAGCTCAACATCTTGGGTACAGTATAATAGTATCGAGTACATACCACAGCATCGGTGGTCCAGCCGTAGAAGGGCAAACCCAAGCCTCACTAATGGCACCGCAGAATTGCCGCAAACCCTAAGGTTCAAAGGCTTTCACACGGTCATTAAGTCGAGTTAGGGTTTCATTCTTCTAGAGGGACCATAGAATTGCCTGCATGTCTTCCCGAATACTTTAAACCTGGAATAATAGGTTTCTGACATTCGATCGTCTCTGTCGACTCTCGACGTCTCCGCGTGAAGTCGTCTCAGCTGGAATCAATCTAATTGATGACCTCGTATCGGGGTAGCGAACGATCCACATGTCCTACTCATTCATCCTTGGTGACTAGCGGCCTTCTATCATCTCTTAGTACAACTTGTACTGCAATAGCTCCAACATCTGGGGAGATATCTCGTCGTTCACAGCAACAACTAGCTCACTCGCATGCACGCTGAACAGTGCCTCGATCATCATGAATAAGTAATACTTCAACGGTCATCAAAGTCTGGCTGGCCTTTGTCAGTGGCTCAATCCTCTGGTGCTAATCTGCATGTCCGAGTAATCTCATACAGCGACCCATCCAACGCTCGTGGCGCGAAAACATCATAAAAAGACACATCTCTGCAATCGTGTGTCGCCGGAATCATGCCATGGTCAGTCCTCGTTCGTGGCGAGCTCGTGCTGACCGCAACTCTTAGCCGTAGCTCTCCCTGCCCGTAATCGTGGCAGCAAAACCATAACTGGTACCGATGAGGCAAGATAAGGAATGAATATGATACTGAACAAAGAAATGTACATCCTAAGGCTTCTTAAGTGGAGTGGCGTGTCGTAAATATGCCGCGGAACATACCCACGGTACGTCACTCTACTTTAGTCACCTATTCCATCAACCAAGGGTCATCCTACGCTCCGAAGGTAAAACCTAACGCTCTGATACCAACTTTGTCACGTCCCGAAATTACGGAATATGACCAGCACTTAGACTACGAACGTCTCGAGGCGTACATACTCTAAGTAAGCCGAACCCAGAAATCCAAACCAAGAAAAGTAGTAGAGTGTAGGAAAACCACTATAAGTCAACCAGCTAGCAATATAATATACAACGCCTAAAGGCGAGGATCACAATAGAGAAGGAAACTCAAACAGCACGAAATCCACAGAAATATAACGTGCGACTCTAAGATCGAAAGAATAAACATCACTGGTCTCTATCTCATTTAAGTACATGTTTGGTTGATAGAACTTCTAGATACAACTGAAATATAATATACAATGTATAATGATTGGTACGATACAAATAACCCACCTACTAGAATGTCACCCGAAAGAAGTAGTGCCCGCAAAGCCGTAATGAAACCTGTACGGCAACACCTGCAACAAACTAGGGCACAACGGGGGTGAGTTTCCAACTCGTGAGTAGAAAAAGATCTACGAACAGAAAATCGCATGTATGACGCAATCCTAGGTCATACGATCATAATATATAATCTTCAAATATATAACCAGCAGTCTATAACAATGACAAGGGTAAATATCTAACCCAAGTGCAATCCCATATGCCCGTGTCAGTGCCTCAGATAGCAATATATCATATGGATGATGTATGAATGCATGAAACCGAATGCATGTACAGAAGAAAACTGCTTTCATAAATTTGTGAGATTTCTGTATTTTTAAAATGAGGTATCATAAATGAAATCAGCATAAACAATGCCTAGCATCGGCACAAAACATAAATCCCAATATCTCGATATCTCTGTGTCATAATCTTTGTAGCTCAATATCTCAGAATCTCAATGTCTCAATCACAATATCTAGGGCGCCGTCAGTCCAGACCGGCCCCTACCATCCATCTTATGACCACGACGGTATCCTCCGGATATCCGACGCGTCGGGTAATATCACCGGTCGGTCGTGCTCCCCTGCCAGGCTCAACGCCATCTCCTGCGATCTTCTTGCCCTGGGATACCGCACCGGGCCCACAATGTACCCGAAACGGTTTATCCGCCTCCTCGAATCGGGTCTCGAAATCCATCAGCAAACTCAGGGTGGACGACTCATACATCATGGGAAAACCGCACTTTTTATTTAAAAGAGAGAAAGCAGTTTATATAAGTTTTGCGGTTTTCCCAAAATATCATGGAGATCCGAATCATCAATAGCATGTAAAATCATGAATGTAAGCATTAGAATCAATGAATGCAGCATATAATGAATAACCGTATGCATGAATGACAAGTAAAAACTACAATGTCAAGCTGGCATATAAGGCAAGTACACTAATATCATGTCACTACTAGCTAAAAGGCTAAATCAAGCAATAATATTCTCTAAGTGTACGTGACATGGCAATTACCGATGAAGATGTGTGTGAGCCGACAAATAAGTGTACGTGGTACATACGCGTCATCGGTAATGGTGCTGGTATCCTAACAACATGATATCAATAATGAAATATGAATCACAACAGTATGCGATGCAGAGCAACAATAATAATGTGTGGGAGCTGAATACTGAACAAAATGGTAGCTAGACTGTATCTAATGTCATAAGAGTCATACAGCTACACCGCCTATAGGGCTGATCTAATAGGCTAACTACAGGTAAGGGAAACCGCCTAAGCTCTGAGTCGATACATATATATATATATACATTTATAGTCTGTGATCCCGTCTCGATAATATCACATCCGATACCATATCTCTATAATCAGTTATTCCCAAATCAAGAATGCGGATCAAACATCAAATTATAGCTCATACGTAAATCCGTCGTACGACATCCCCAAATCTGGGTAGACATTCGTCATATCTTTCATCTAGTATTCTCTATATCAATTATCATAATCTGGGTACTGACCTACGTCTAGTACAAAGCTAACATCATCACTATCATCATGATCTGACTACTGATCAACAGTCTCGTATGAATCGATATCATCAGCACATATCATCTCAAGGAGTATACCTCGCCCAAGGCGGCCTATCATACTAATCTTGTCATATCATATCATGTCATATCTCGTAACGTAATTACATGTCGACCATTTTATATATATATATATCACTATTCCTATGGCATCATCATCCCAAAATCCGCTAAAGCATCAAGACGTATCTCAAATATGAATTTTACCATATCACCGATATCATAATCTCGGATCAAATATCATCGACTCATCTCAAACCCAAGTATCATTCTCAAATCCGTATGTGAACACATAGTCCCATACTCACGTGAACACATATCTATATAGAATCCCATAGCCACATATGAAATAAGGATGTATGCAAGTATGTATGTGTGTATATGTATGTGTAGTGCACCCACTACCCTAGGGTTTCGTAACCTTTCACCAATCCAACACATCAATATCCATCTTAACATTATCATTAATCCCAAATAACATATAATAATTGTTGGTGTGTATACGCATCCGTATACATCACCACGAACTGCGGGGGTGCTATACGCCATCCACCCGACTTCTCCCCGTAGATATAAATCTACTCACCCAGCCTATGTGTGCCGATGCCGATGTCGCCATTTGCATCTCCAACGCCTTGACGCCACGTGGAGTACCTACAAGGATATCATATGCTAAAACACATGAAAACCATGTCGGAAACCAAAATGGTGCACGCTACGCCCATAGGTAAAAACCTGTGACCTTACGTGCAATCACAGCCAACAACCCTCTGCCGTTGGCGTTCAAACGCCACCCGATAGAAACGAATCATCGAATACCAAATCCATGCTAAAACAAGTCGTAAATCATGCGCCAACTCAAGGAAATCAACCCAGATTCTACCCTGATTGGAATCAGACAAATTTGGACATACCAGGGGTCAAGTTTACAGGGTATAGGGCTATGCACAAAAAACGAGGCAGTTCCCTACTGCTCTGGCTGCAAATTGCGACCAGGGGGAATTAATCTGCAGCATGGAATGGGTTTTGGGGGCAAGGTCCTTGGGTGTTGGTTTCTATCTGCCTGCATATCTCACTGCCAAGCCAATTTTATTTTAGGGTATCTCGGGTTGTAGCAGATTCCAGAAAGGTCACAAAATCGACAAAATTGGTAATTTACGCCAAGTCGAAATTTTCAGGTAACTAACTGGAAATCTGGGGTATTCTGGGGTTAACTGTTCTCAAACACACCTAATAAGATTACCCTAACAATCAAAACCATCTCTTGGTCAAATCTCACTCAATTTACCTAAAATTAGCACCAACTCACATAATAACACGAGATTTTAGTTAACTACCCATAACTGAGTAAGAAAAGAGTTGGGTTGCGAGATTATACCTTAAGGGGTCCTAGAATGAAGGAGAAGGGAATGAGGAGGAAAGAAGAAGGGTTGTTGCTGCTGTGGAGCTGCTCCATTTGCTCCAGATGTTGTTGTTGCAGCTGTTGCTGAAGCTGCTTAGGCTGTTGCTGCTGCTTGAAATTTGGTTTCTTTGGTTGCTTTGGTGCTGAGGGCTGATGTTGGTGTGTTTGATGAAGTTGGAGTAGTTGATAGTATAGAGGCTGTTCTTGCTGCTGTTGCAGCTGATGTATTTGTGGCTGAAGTGTTGGGCTGATGCTTTTGTTGCTGTTGTTGCTATATATATATTTTTTTTGTTGCTATTGCAGCAGCAACTGCTGTTGTTTTTGAATGAGGTTGTTGTTGTGGCTGTAGTAGCAGCAGATGTAGGGGGAATGTTTTGTGGCTGATGTAGGGTGTTATTGTGTGGGGGTGAAGTGAAGTTTATGATGGTGTGGTGGTGTGGTGGTTTGAATAAAGTTGTTGCAGCTAATGTTGATAAAAATATGTGCTGAAGTTGTGCTGATGTTGGCTGATGTAGCTGCTGTTCTGGTGGCTGAAAATGTGCTGATGATGTTTGATATGGGGCTGATGGTGTTGCAGCTTATAGCAGCAGCTATGGTGGCTGATGTGTGTAGGTGTGAGAGAGAGATGTGAGTGTGAGAGGGAAGTAAATAGTTTTGAAATGAAATGGGGTGTGACATTTGCTTTAAGCCACCATTCTCTCTCTCTCTCAAAACATGCTAGCTTGCACAAGCCATCATGGCTCACTCTCTCCCTACACAAGTCAACCCCCATTAAACACACAATTACCACAAAACACAAACTCAGGTGTTACACATTTCCACGGAAATCCTAACCTCTTGGTAGGAACAAAATCCAACAAGACAGTCCAATTCCTAATTTCCACAAATCAACCCCCAAACTGGCTCTCATATCATGTAAATCTCATATATCCTGAATGTACAACATCAAGTAGATCTCACATATCCCGTATGTACAATATCAAGTATATCTCACATATCTCGAATGTACAACATCAAGTATATCTCGTATACCCCGTATGTACAATATCAAGTATATCTCGTATACCCTGAATGTACAATATCAAGTAGATCTCACATATTCCGTATGTACAATATCAAGTGAATTCTCAAATATCCTAAATCCAATGTCAATGAGTCCTTTACATTCTAGGTATATTTGCATGAATAAAAACAATGATGTATATAATTAATGTCAATACACATATATTAGCATCCCATTCTACTAATATTGGTGTAAGGGCATATATAACGGCGGCCTAATCCCTTGTTATATATACAAAGGAGTAAAAAGAAATATCATGAAACCAATGTGTCAAGCATCGACACAGAAATGCTGATCTATTAGGTGCTGTCACCATGACTGGCCCCCTGATCGATACGTATCATACGCTATCCCGAAAACTCGAGTGCCTAGCTCTGACCCTCGCCTTTCGACGTATCCATACGCACATGACTCCCGTCGGTATCCCCATGATAACCGCCGAGTCATTGGTAATGTCACCGGATGGTATGGTTCCCCCACTAACTTATCTCCTCACTGAGATTCTTGCCCCGGGGAACCACCGGGCCCCACCATGTACCCTCACACGGATCCCTCCTTTCCTTGCGTGGGGTATATATATATCCGAACCGATAAATCTCATGGTGGCTGCTGAAATATCATATCAAGGGAAACCGGGTTTTTCAAATAATGCATAATTTCCATGAAACCCCACGGTCCCCAAATCCAGAAAACAACATGAAAAATCCATATCTCAATGCGAAAATCCATGAATATAACATACGCATCATAAATCTAAAATGCGAGCATATAAAGGAAAAGCCGCAATTAACTGTAACAAGTTAATATATAAAACATGCGGTTCCTAATATCTCCAATTTTTAATTATACAACAATAAGGGTAAATACATAGCTATAGCCAGATATATGTGAACACATGAAGGTATAGCAGAAAATATAGGTATTTACCTATTAGTAATGATGTGATATACCCTCCATGTATAAGTGAAGTATGAAATGCAAAATACACCTGTAGCTATGTCCTGAAGTGTGTATGTACCTATCGCTAATGGTACGATACCCTATAGGTATACAGGTAACTAGCATGTCAAAGCATATGTGTAAACATGTAGGTATACAGGTATGCTATATGTCATATGCGATAAGAAATATGAATCAATGTCACAATGTCCCTAACCAGACAATATCATTCTATATGTGGGTTGTGCATGACATGGCAATTATTGACGGTGTGTGTGGCATACAATCAGTGCTCGTGCAACATGAGCCGTCAATAATAGTGCAGTGTCCTAAGGATACTGGTCCAAGCACAACAATTTACGAAGTAGTAGGGTAAGTGCGTAATTCTAAATATGACATAGAATATGTGACAAGTCTAATCATTTCTAGCCCAGACGCATAACTCCATGCGGGCGATTCCCCTGTAGATTTTAAATCTACTCACCAACACTCCTGGCTAAGTGTAGTCAACCACCTGTTTTCCCTTTGTAGCTGTGTCCGTAATCCCCGGCTGCGAACCTACAACAGTAAGACAATAAAATAAGTGTATATTAATAATAACCCTAAAACACGTACACACTACTTTAGACCGACCCAACAACACAAAACATACTCTCAAGTGTTCGTATTGTGGCTAACACACGTAGCGACACGAAGAAAACAACTTAAAAGCAAAACCACCCAAAGTGCACGATCCGTGTCGTATAACGTATCGCGCAAACACAATGCACTACAACCTACCTAAGTGATCCCAGATTTCGCATACAGAGAAAACACAACAACTAAACAAGACCAAACACACCCAAACCAAAGCATAGAGCTACCCTCAAAAACCCACACCCCAACTCACCCTAGGGGCCGAGGTCGCCGGAATTTCCCCTCCTGTCGCCGGCCGAGGTCCGAGCAGGTGGGTTCGTGTCTCAGGTGGGGTCCTATGGTCACAGGTACTACAAAACTACATTGTTTGGTTTTCTAGTAACAAATCCGGGTCATAGCAGGTCATTGATATCACAAATCGATACTAAAATACGATATTACGCACAAACCCTAACTTTAAACATTCTAAACTGAAAATAACTAGCTACGAAGCACAAAAACTAATTAAAGAAGAGATAGAGATCATTACCTAGCTAAAAGAACTCAAAGACCCAAGCTTTACCTAGCTCCATGGCATCCAAGATGTGAAAGATAAGATTTTGATGAAGTTTGTAAAGAATTGGGGATTTGTGAAGGATTTTGTGAGGAAAAGAGAGAGAGAAATTGTCAAGGGAAGAAGAGAGGGGAGGGCTCGGCCAAGTGAGGGAGTGGGTGAGGAAGTGAGTAGAGTTTTCTAGCAATTCCTTGTATTTAATGCACATAAATGCATTCACACACACACTTGCACACATGCATGCATCTTGACTTTCTTTTCTTTTTCTTTCTAACTTAATCCATATGCACAAACAAATATCTAGATAAGGTGGGAAGGGTTTTCTTACACAAACTTAATTTAAGAAAAGTTCACTTAAGCAAAATTTCCCAAAATGTGAATACCGCATAAAAAAATATTAAAATTGGGAAAAATTCAAATTGAACCAAAACGTCCCATATAACCCCAAAGCTTGCGCACTAGCTTTATTTTTGCTAAACTAGGTGCTGACAAGTCTATATGGTCGTTTGATCACAGTCGGCTAAAAACAGAAAATACCGACAATTTGACCCAAAAGCGGAAGAATTCACATAATGATTTCTAAAACGTTACATAGGAGGAGAGCACAAGTAACCAGTATCTAGGGTCCAGTGGGAGACCATCTCGAGGAGTCAAGACCGGGTCTCCTAACTCTAGAATTGGTAGGGTTGCTTGCCGCTCTCGTAGGGGTCTAGGTATGTGGGTTTGGCTATTCATCGCGACCGTGGAATCCGCGTTTTTTATTGGCTTAATTAAAACACGGAATTCCTAGTATATCCAATATTTCATATGTGTTCTTCCGCTGCTAATATTTGTTGTGATCACTTGATATGTTGAGACGAATGCCTATATTATATTTATGATATATAATTAATATTGCTGCTTTCGTTTCTTATGTGATGCTTAGGAAGCATAATTTGATGGGACTTCATTAATGAGATTAATGAAATAAAAGAAACATAAAGATGTTGTAGAAACTTATTTTAAAAACTGGTAGCTCTAGTTCTTGCTTTGCATAGCGGTATTCCTTGTAGAATATCCAGCACCTTATTCGATAAGGAAAGAGCCGAGATCTCTTCACCGGGAGTGACCTCTTTAGCAAAACTAGCAGATGCTACAACCCACACGGTTTGTCTTTTGATTGCTTCTATAGTTTTAGCTTTTCATAGTGGTATTTGTGAAATATCCTGCACCTTATTCGACAAGGAAAGAGCCGAGATCCCTTCACCGGGAGTGACCTCTTTAGTAAAACTAGTAAAAGCCTAAAAAACACTCATTTTCAAAATCACTCGATTATACAACGATATCAAGTTCATTACGCAAAGGGTTTTCTTAAAAACCTGTCGTAGCCCTCCTTCATTTTAGATAAGTAGTATTTAGTATTCGTGCTGCGTTTGTTGACCTTGTCAAGGCGTAGTGTGCGGTAGCTGATTAGTGCTTATCTGTAAAGCATATGATACGATTGGATTAGGGTAGTCATGCGGCCTTGTTGACCATGTCAAGGGTTGTGCGGGTGGGTTTAATTCAATTAGGAAATGACGGGTTGAACTAGACTTGTGGTCTATGGTTTGGTGACCTTCTCAAGATCATAGATCGCTCGGGGCATAGTATTATCGGGAATTTCAAGTGTTGAAATTTGCAATGAGATTGCATACCTTTTATGAGATAGTTGGATCCCGTTATCCACTGCGAGTAAGAGTTACTCCTGGGAGAGTTTTACACATTACAATTAGCCGATCAAGTAGGTGTCTAGAAAGGTGTTAACGGGGTTACGCCTCTGGGAAAACCAGGTTTATTTTAATTACGTCCGTATGAAAGCACGGGGAACCTCCCTCAAAGTACCGACACTGGCCTGGCCGAAAGTTTGGCGAAATTGTAGGGTGAAATTAATCCCGTCTAGTCTTACCTTTTAGGGTTTGAAGGAAGATTTGATAAAAACGGTGGGAGCCATCCTGATTAGATAAAATAAATAATCAATCTAATCTTGCAAGAGCGCACGCAGAGTGTTTTCTTCTCTCTCTCTCCTGGTAGCGATCATGTCACGTGTAATACCTGGTATCTTGTATATAAAAAAAAGAGAAAAAAATGGACTAGTTTATTTTCCAAATTATTTTCCCACTCCTATTTTAATTTCCCAAATAAAATTTCACCTAATTTTTCTAAACCCTTCTATTTTTCATAATCCTTATTTTCCATACTGAACTATTAAATCCTAACCTTTTATCCTATCTCAAACCCAACTCAGCCCATTCTTTTCCCCTCTCTTTTAATTTTTCCAAAGCCCAACTCTCTTTTTCTTTCTCTTTTTCCTTCCCCGGCCCGACCCATGAACCCCAAACCCGAACCCTTTCCCTAACCCGACCCGATCTACCCACTCCCCATACCCGACCCGCTTTCCCCCTTCTTCCTCCCTCATCTCTCTTTTCCCGCCTTTCCACCTCGCGACCGCTTCTCGCGCGCGCGCCAATAACTCACGCCCACTTCCTCAACGCCCCCGCTTCTCCCTCGAACCGCATGCCCACTTCCCCCACGACCCGCGCCTCGCGACCCATCTTCGCCCCCAACGTCTCCCCCTCGCGCTTCCTCTAGTGTTAGTTATATATATGCCCTAGAGGCCATTACTGTACATACGATGTATATTGTAGTGAATGCTTGGACATATAGAGGGATGACTTTCTTGCTAGACATGATAGTATGCTATCTGGTTGCTCTTTATCTTAACATGTATACTGATTGTCTCTATAATACATGTTGATAAAGCCCTTAGGATAAGTACTTGACTACCAGGACTATGATGCAGATCATACTAGTGGGGACAGAGTAATCGCAAAGTACATCCTTCAAATGTTCCTAGTCGAGGGTGTATCGAGACAGGGCATCGATATACCAGAGTAGACTAGAGTATACGCTTCTCGACCCATATGATGGGCGATGGATGATCCCATATCCATTGGTGTTTGACATCAGAGAAGGTATGCGGGTGCTCAGTAGAGACTGGGTACACTGAACGGACTCGCCGAGAACCCCCAGATGGTATTGTACCTCACGTCAGATGGCAGTTCTCTGGTGACACTGGTACAGGTTAGTCTGTAGACCCGATATCGTCATAGAGCCTTGTGTGATTCCTACTGTGCTTTGATTTCCACCTTACCACGTTCTAGAGAACGTGCAAAACGGTGGCTTTTGGGTACAGTCCCGAGTCACATGGAAGCAATGACTGATAGGAGTGGTTTCGTCTCTCTCGGTATCGGGAGTTGATGTTGCGCTATGCTCGATTGGCCATAACAGGAAATCCCAATCCCTGGCCAGGGTTGCTGAGATTTACTGGTAAGTGTTATCAGTAGTTTCTCGAATCGTATAGACCTTGCATCATCATGACTTATCATGCTATTAGGGTCTGACGTTATACCACCCCTAGGCTGTGATATGCGACATATCAGGCGAAGAGACCGGACTGTACGGTAGTGTTACTGATTGGATTCACAGGAGTACGAGCATGCTTGCTTGTTGATCTTCTGATGGCTCAATACCTGGGTGACCGTTACGTTTAGTAGACCGCTTGCGGCTTGTGGGTGTTTGATATGATCATCACCTACTGCCGGCGTATTGACAAGTCTTTAGAGTCCTACACAGAAGTTTCCTGGCTCAAGCGAAACGGAGTAGGAGTGCATATGTGATATGTGTGGGACCGAGATTAATGCGAGTATGTGATACCGCATTCTATTCTCGCGAAGTGTGATATGAGATATGTGATATAGCCAAGTTATCGGATCAAGCGTTGATTCGATAAGATGTTGCATTTGATATTAGTCGGTTATATGTGATAAGCCGGATTATTAAATCAAGAGTTGATTTAATAATTTAATGTATAATTATATATTTGGTATATTACATTACATTAACTAGTATTAGCTCACTTAAGATTTCTTTTCTCACATTTGATAAACTTTACATATATGTGATATATGTATTGTTTTCTTTTTGGCACAAAATATATGTGTGATATATATAAGTGTGTCATGCTAGGTTACACATGCAACATGGATGTATGAGACTTATACCATGCTAGGGTTAAGTTAGGGTTTTTATTTATGTCAAAAGAGTTTAAGTTTGTTATGGTTAAGCTTGGACAAAAGCTTTTGGATAACCATTGACAAAGTCAACTCTTTTGTCAAGTTTAGGATATTTATTTAACCCAGCCCTTAACCTTAGTGTATGGTTTATTCTCTATATGAGTTAGGCATGATATTTTGTGACCATGGTTGCATTTGTAACCTCATGAGTTCATTCTTTCTTTCATCACAACTTCATCTTCTTCCTCATTCTTGAGCTCTCTTGATTTTGACAAAGTGATGAAACCTTATGAGAAAATGATTTCTAATGTGAGCAAAATTCCTACTTCATCATCCTCTACTACTTGCCATTTAGTATAGGGTGTTTGCTTAACTAATTCCATGATTAGCGAAAAGATAGCTTGGGTTAGTGTCTCCTCGACGTAGATCATCTTCGGCCTTGAAGTCTTCGAAGCAAGCATGTTCGTTTCTTCAAGGGAGCCTCTCTAGAGTCCGGAGTTCACGATCGCAGCGAAGGGGACTACTACACGGAGCTATTGAAGTGAAGGACTGGTCTACAAAGGTTGTATTCCTTGCTCACTTCTTTTGCAAAGTTGTTTGTATTACTTTCCGTACGATTTCAAGTTTACGATTCATGGTTAGGGTTAGCTAGAACGACAAATTTTTGAATTTGGCATGGGCGATGCATCCCGAAACTTTGTTGCCATGCTAGGAAACCCTTCAGTGGTATCAGAGCCATGCTATAAATTTATACGGATTTTGTTAGAATTACGAAACAGAAATACTCCAAAACTTGCATCTCCAAAACCTGCTTATTGTCGATTTTAAAATGTTGTCAAAAAAAATTTCAAACAAGTACAGAGTGATGTATGGGATATATCATGAACACACACAAAATTTCAGGGCATTCCCAAAAATTTTGGCCGGCCACCATCTATGTGTTCTCGGCCAAATCCGAGCACCCCCCTTGAATTTTTGTCAGTGTTCCAGTGGCTTGGTTTTGATGTTTCGGGTGTTGTTTGTTTTTGCTAATTTTGCATGTGATGTGATTTTGCACTATAAACAATTCGGAGTGTTTCTTATTCGTATTTCAAACATTTTTTTGGGTAATTCGCATATTGTCTAGATGAAATTAAAGAGTTCGATCGAATGTCAAAAACCCATTTTTCCAAGTTTAACGTATTCGGAAAAACATGCAAGTGATCCTATGAACCCTCTAGAAGAATGAAACTCTAAGTCGACTTTTTGGATCGCAGAACCGCGATCGAACCCTAGGGTTTGTCGTAGTTCCGTGGCGACATGAGTGAGGCTTCGGTTTGCCCTTCTATGGCCGGTGCATAGGTACTGTGACATATTCTGGGTATTATTGAACTGTGCTCAAGTGTTGAACTGTCGGGAAATTGTGGGATTTTGATGAATCGATCGAAAAGTTTAACGTCGTCCGGGTAATATGTGATGGGATACAATATTTGGAATCCACAAGTAGTTATGAGATAACTAATTTGAATGTTGTAAATCTAGCAATTTAGTCTCATTTGATCGGTTGCCACCGGATTTTGATGTGATCAAAAGTCCGTCGCAATCACATAGCGTACGCGGATACTCACCGGGTAAACTTAATAGATAGCCACGCCCCATATCCCCGACCAAGCGACTATAGGAGAACCCCATCACCAAAAGCATCCGTTCGGGTGCTCGCGGCAGCGGTGTTCCGCCTTAGTGCACTTTGTCGACGGTATCAGGGGGTGCGGCCGTCTACTGAAGTTTTCAACGAGCATTCGATCAGGATGTTGGGAATCTTGTTGAATTGCCCGACTTGTTATTGAAAAGTGTTTTCGGTATCGAGACTAAAATGCGGGGTTTATAATTATTAGGCATGCGATGTCTAAGGAATTCATTTCGTTAGGCATGTGATGTCTAAGGTGGTTGCGGATTCCAACTGTTGTAGTTTTTCACTTTATTTTCTGCGACCGTAAGTGTAATATGTGGTGTATCGCCGGTTTCGGTGCTATATGTCAACGATAATTGGGATACGCATATTTACTTATGTTGATGACATGTGATGTTATGTGTTGCTCTGATATGTTATATTGGATCGTCGTGTTTTGAATAGCCGGGGGTTTTATGTGAGATGAGGGTTTTTCATTTTCATTCATGTAAAATTCATTGTATGTAATATTCTTTTATTGGGGCACTTCCGGGTTGAGGATGATGTCACCATTGTATATTATTTACTTTTCCGCATTAGGATAGACCCAAGGCGGGGAGCACAAGTAACCGGGTTCTAGAGTCCAGTGGGAGACCATCTCGAGGAGTCGAGACCGGGTCTCCTAACTCTAGAATTGGTAGGGTTTCTTGCCGTTCTCGTAGCGGTCTAGGGATGTGGGTTTGGCTATTCATCGCGACCGTGGAATCCGTGTTTTATACCGGCTTAATATAAAACACGGAAATCCTAGTATATCCAATATTTCATATATGTTCTTCTGCTGCAATGTTCTGTGATGGGATCATATTACTGCCTGAGATGAATGCTTATATTATATATATGTGATATATATTATATATTGTTGATTTCGTTTCATATGTGATGCTTGGGAAGCACAATAAATGGGACTTCATTAATGAGATTAATGAAATAAAAGAAACCTAAAGATGTTGTAGAAACATGTTTTAAAAACTGGTAGCTCTAGTTCTTGTTTTGCATAGCGGTATTCCTTGTAGAATATCCAGCACCTTATTCGATAAGGAAAGAGCCGAGATCCCTTCACCGGGAGTGACCTCTTTAGCGAAACTAGCAGATGCTACAAATTCGGTTTGTCTTTTGATTGCTTTTATAGTTCTTGTTTTTCATAGCGGTATTCCTTGTAGAATATCCAGCACCTTATTCGATAAGGAAAGAGCTGAGATCCCTTCACCGTGAGTGACCTCTTTAGCAAAACTAGTATAAGCCTAAAAAACAATCCTTTTCAAAAATCACTCGATTCTACAACGATATCAAGTTCATTACGCAAAAGGTTTTCTTAAAAACCTGTCGTAGCCCTCCGTCATTTCAGATAAGTACTTCATAGTATCCATGCTACGTTTGTTGGCCCGCGTCAAGGTGTAGTGTGCGTTAGCTATTTAAGCTTATCTGCCAAAGTATATGATGCGATTGAGTTAGGGTAGTCGTGCGACTTTGTTGGCCTGCATCAAGGGTCGTGCGGGTGGGTTTAATTCAATCGGGAAATGTACGGGTTGAACTTGACTAGCGGACTATGGTTTGTTGGCCTGCGTCAAGGTCATAGGACGCTAGGGGTAAAACATTATTGGGAATTTCAAGTGTTGAAATTTGCAATGAGATTGCATACCTTCTATGAGATAGTTGGATCCCGATACCCACTGCGAGTAAGAGTTACTCCTGGGAGAGTTTTACACATCACAATTAGCCGATCAAGTAGGTGTTTAGAAAGGTGTCAACGGGGTTACACCCTTAGGAAAACGAGGTTTATTTTAATTAGGTCCGTGCGAAAGCACGGGGAACCTCCCTCAAAGTACCGGCACTGGCCTGGCTAAAAGATTAGCGAAATTGTAGGGTGTAATTAATCCCGGCTAGTCTTTCCTTTTAGGGTTTGAATGAAGATTTGACTAAAACAGTGGGAGCCATCCTGATTAGATAAATTAATAACCAATCTAAATCTTGCAAGAGTGCACGCAGAGTGTTTTCTCCTCTCTCTCTCCAGGTAGCGACCATGTCACACCTTAATCAAGATAATAATACGGATGTATTGACCGAACCCGCTTGTTATACCGAGCTAAAGAACGTTGGTCCCGCTCCAACTTATAATTATTATAAGACCGAGCAGGAAATAGGGGATTACAAGGATTCCCGTGCCGCCCAAACGAAGAAAGTGTATGTTGATGCATCTTCTTCGGGTGTGTTCATTACAGAGAACTGTTTCTCAGTATCCTTTACGTCCTGGGTATGTGATACCGGATCAGGATCCCAGATATGTAATCTGTTACATGGGCTATAGATAGGTAGAGAACTGAGAACGGGTGATAACTTTCAAGAGTTGGAAACGGTGAAATTTTTGCAAGCCAAGCAGTTGGCAATTATCACCCTGTATTACCAAATACATTGATTCTGAACGAATGTTATTAGATACCGAACCTGATATACAACATCATATCAGTCTCTTTATTTTGTAAAGAAGGATATAATTTTGTATTGTTGGATAATGTTTTGAACATTTCCTATATCAAAAGTTGATCGTTTCAGGCACGTTATCTAAAAGCATATACGTTCTAAATCAAACCACAGTTCTTAAAGTACAGAACACACACAAGAGGAAGAGTTCAGAAATGAACGAATCTTTCTTCAGGCATTGTAGACTAGGTCATATCAATGTGACCCGACTAGTTGATGTTACATTTAGATGCATATTCAAATCAGTTTGAATTTACATCTTGTGAAACTTGCCAGTCATGTCATAAAGATAAGATGACCATTAGCTCCGTTTATTGGAAACTAATAAAGAGTTAGTGAACTCTTGTGATTGATGGTGATGTATGTAGGTCCCCTGTCTACACATGCCAGGACTGGTTCTTTGTACTTTATTATATTCACTGATGGTCTCTCAAGATTCGCACATGTGTTCCTGTTGAAACACAAGTCTGAACCTTTTGAGAAATTCAAAGAATGTAAGTTTGAAGTAGAGAACCAAAATGGGTATAAGTATTATGTCCTTTGATGGGATCAGGGAGGAGAATACTTGAGCACGGAATTCCTGGACTATTCTAAAGGAGAATGAGATTCTCTCTCAGTATTACTCCTCTGTATTCACAACAATACGTCGGTGTATCGGGGCGGAGCAATCACACCCTATTAGATATAGTGCGCTCTATGATGAGTACTACTGAGTTTCCTATTTCCTTTTAGGAGTTATGCACTTGAGAAGCTGCATACCTATTGAATTGGGTTCCAACCAAATCAGGTGCCTTCCACTCCATATGAGATATGGTATGGGAAGAGCCCATCTCTTAAGTAAGTTAAGATTTGGGGTTGTCCGGCTTATGTCAAAAGCAAAATCCGGACAAGCTCAAGACAAGATCGGTTCTGTGGAAGTTTGTTGGATATCCCAAGCATTCGCAAGGGAATATCTTCTACCACACTGAGGAGCATAAGGTGTTTTGTTTCTCAGCATACCGCCTTTTGGAAAGGGAATTTCTTGTGAAGAAATAACTGGCCATGAGGTAGAACTGGAAGGAGTTCCAGCTATACAAACTACAGCTGATGATTTGGTAGACCCAGAGGATTCAATAGTTCCCAACGAACCTTAGCCTCTCCGCCGATCTGGTATGGTTCCTCACCCACCTGAGAGATACTTCGGTTTTCTCTATGACAGTGGGAGCAAGGATTGCATCATGAGATGATGACCCAACTAGTTTCGAGCAGGCCATCAGGAGTGGAGACTCTGTAAGAATGGCTGGGTACTAAGCGATCTGAGATGGAATCCATATACACCAACAAAATATGGACTTTGGTTGCTTTATCTGAAGGGTCAAATACCTATCAGAAGCAAGTAAATTTTGAGAAGATTACTTGGTGTACATGGAAAAGTTGAGACTTTCAAAGCTATGCTTAAGTCCATCCGGATCCTACTTGCCATTGCTACATACCATGACTACGATATCTGGCGGTTGGGTGTCATGACTGCTTTGCTAAATAGTGATTTAGAAGGGAGCGTCTATAAGTACACAGCCAGAGGGCTTCGTAGACAGTGGGAGCAGCGGAAACGTGTGCAAGTTGCATTATGAGTTAAAGCTGTTAGTTATATGTATGCCCTAGAGGCCATTACTGTACATACGATATATATTGTAGTGGATTCTAGGACATATATAGGGAGGACTTTCTTGCTCGACATGATAGTACGCTATCTGGTTACTCTTTATCTAAACATGTACTCTGATTGTCTCCTTGTTATATGTTGATAAAGCCCTTAGGATGAGTACTTGACTACCAGGACTATGATGCCGATCATACTAGTGGGGACAGTGTAGTTGCCAAGTACATCCTTCAAATGTTCCTAGTCCTAGGTGTATCGAGACAGGGCATCGATATACCAGAGTAGACTAGCGTATGCGCTTCTTGACCCATATGATGGGAGATGGATGATCCTATATCCATTGGTGTTTGACATCAGAGAAGGTATACAGGTGATTAGTAGAGACTGGGTACACTGGACGGACTCGCTGAGAACTCTCAGATGGTATTATACCTCACTTCAGATGGCAGTTCTCTGGTGACACTGGTACATGTTAGTCTATAGACCCGAGATCGTCATAGAGTCTTGTGTGATTCCCACTGTGCTTTGATTTCCATCATACCACGTCCAAGAGGGCATGCAAAAAGGTGGCTTTTGGGTACAGTCCCGAATCACATGCGGGCAATGAGCGATAGGAGGGGATTCGTCACTCCCGGTATATGAAGTTGATGTTGCGCTGTGTTCGATTGGCTATAACTGGAAATCCCTGTCCAGGGTTGCTGAGATTTCTTGGTAAGTGTTATCAGTAGTTTCTCGAACTGTTATGGACCTCATATCGACATGACTTATCAAGCTACTGGGGTCTGACGTTTACCACCCCTAGGCGAGATATGAGACATATCAGACGAAGAGACCGGACTGTACGGGAGTGTTACTGATTGGATTCGCAGGAGAATGTACAGGCTTGCTTGTTGATCTTCTGATCGCTTAATACCTGGGTAGCTGATACGTTTAGCTGACCGTTTGTAACTTGTGGGTGTTTGATGTGATCATCACCTAATGCCGGCGTATTGACGATTCTTTAGAGTCCTACACAGAGGTTTCTTGACTCAGGAAAAACGGAGTAGGAGCACATATATGATATGTGCGGGACCGAGAACAATACGTGTATGTGATACCGTATTAGATTCTCGCGATATGAGATATCGGCCGGGTATATGTGATATAGCCGGGTCATCGGATCAAGTGTTGATTCGATAAACTGATACAGATTATATTACTTGGTTATTCGTGAAATAGACGGATTATCGGATCAAGTGTTGAATCGATAATTTAATGTATAATTATATATTTGATATATTAAATTACATTAACTAATATAAGCTCACTAAAAGATTCTTTTTCTCGCTCGGGTAATACATTGATATATATGCGATATATGTTAATTGTATTATTTTATTTTGTTACAATAAATATTGTATATGTGATATATAATATTGTAACATATTAGGGTTATTAATGCAACATGTTTAGTGGAGATTAAACATGGTTAGGGGTTTGATTTGGGTTAATCTTTTCTAGAAGTTTCTAGAAGCTTTTCTTTTGTTTCTTGCAAAGATATTTGTTATGATATTTTTGTAGATATTTTGTTAACCCAACCTAACCCTCTAACCATGGTTCATTCTCTACATGGGTTAAGTTATCATACTTAATCCAAGGTTGCATTTCTAACCTCACTTGAGTTTTCATTATTCATCACAAAGAGAATGGTTCTTCTTCTTCCTTCTTCTTCTTTGCTTGAAAAGTTTTCTAGCTTTTTGAGAAGTGATGAAAATGAGTGAGATTAAGATAACAAATGAGAGATAAAATCCTACTTCATCATTCTAATCTATCCTAGCCATTTAGATTAGGGTGTTCACTTCATTTATGAGTGAGAGCTTGTGTTAAAAAAACTTCAAGGTAGATCATCTTTGTTATCGAAGATCGGAAGCAAGCTTGCATCTTTCTTTTCGTAGAGCCTCTCTAGAGTCTGGAAACTTGATGATCGCAGCGAAGGGATTCTACTCGGAGCTTATGAAGCGAAGGACCGGATTACAAAGGTTGTAATCCCAAACTCTTATAAGTAAAGTTGTTTACTTGCTTTGTTTCGTCTAATCTCTAGTTTAAAGATCTTAGTTAGGGTTGTTCGGCACGTCTAAATTTTGAATCGGGCATGGTTGATGCCTTATAGACCCTTGTGAGAGTGCCTAGTAACCCTACAGTGGTACCAGAGCCAAGCTTGAGCTTTAGGAGAAGTCTAGACGAAGTTTAAAGTCCGATCGAACTCCGAATACCCGTAAAACCCTAGTTTCTGGAAAAAATTTCAAAAGTTGATTTTTTCTGCATTAAAAATACTCCAAAACATCAGTAGGGAATTATAAGAATTACTATGCAAAACGAGCCAGTAATTCCCACAAACCGCCGCGGAACCGCGGCAAGACCATGCATTGCGCCGCGGATCCGCGGCCGTATAGGGGAATTGGGCTTTGATTTTGCACAGTAATATCCGTTGGTGTTTCTGCATATTTCTGGGTATTTTAAATCATACTCAAGTGTTGATTTTTCTGGGATTGATAGGAACTCGTTGATTCGATCGGAATGTTTAACTTCGTTTAAGTTTTTCCGGATAATTTTAGAACGTGTTAAAAAGTTCGAACGGATATCAATAACTCACTTTTTCCCCTGCCGGAAAATTTCCAAGTGTTGGATTTTTCCTTTGTTAAAAACCGTTCTAAGTCATGCAAGTAACACGGTGAGCCCTCTAGAAGAACACAAACCTTAACTTTATTATGTGACCGTCTGAACCGTCTCTAAACCTTAGGGTTTTGGGCAGTACGGCATTGCCACATGTGAGGCATTGGTTTGACCCTTCTACGGCTGGACCATCAGTACTGTGGCATGTGATGGATATTTTTTAAACTCCGCTCAAGTGTTGAGCTATTTGGGAAATCTTGGGTGTTTGTTTATTCGATCGGAAAGTTTAACTTTGTCTATTTATCTGGAATGTGATACAATATTTGGAATCCACAAATATTTATGAGATAACTAATTTGAATGTTATAAATCTAGCAGTTTAGTCTCAATTGATCGGTTGCCACGGGATTTTGATGTGATCAAAAGTCCGTCGCAATCACGTAGCGTACGCAGATACTCGCCGGGTAAACTTAATAGACAGCCATGCCCCATAGCCCCGACCAAGTGACTGTAGGAGAACCCCATCGCCAAAAGCATCCGTTCGGGTGCTCGCGGCAGCGGTGTTCCGCCTTAGTGCACTTCGTCTATGGCATCCGCGGGTGTGGCCGTCTACTAAATTTTGCGACGAGCATTCGATCAGGATGTCGGGAATCTTGTTGAATTGCCCGACCTGATATTGAAAAGTGTTTTCGATAATGAGACTAAAATGCGGAGTTTATAATTGTTAGGCATGCGATGTCTAAGGAATTCATTTGGTTAGGCATGCGATGTCTAAGGAGGTTGCGGATTCCAACTGTTGTAGTTTTGCACTTTCTTTTCTGTGACCGTAAGCGTAGTATGTGGTGTATTGCCGGCTTCGTTGCTATACATCAACGACAATCGGGATACGCATATTTGCTTACGTTGATGATATGAGATATTATGTGTTGCTGTGATATGTTATATTAGATCGTCGTGTTTTTGAATAGCCGGGGGTTTTATGTGAGATGAGAGTTTTTTCTTTTTCATTCATGTAAAATTCATTGTATGTAATATTCTTTTATTGGGGCACTTCCGGGCTGAGGATTATGTCACCATTGTATATTATTTACTTTTCCGCATTAGGTAGACCCAAGGCGGGGAGCACAAGTAACCGGGTTTTAGGGTCCAGTGGGAGGCCATCTCGAGGAGTCGAGACCGGGTCTCCTAACCCTAGAATTGGCAGTGTTGTAGAAACTTGTTTAAAAACCGGTAGCTCTAGTTCTTGCTTTGCATAGCGATATTCTTGTAGAATATCCAGCACCTTATTCAATAAGGAAAGAGCCGAGATCCCTTCAGCTGGAGTGACCTTTTTAGCGAAACTAGCAGATGCTACACACTCGGTTTGTCTTTTGATTGTTTTTATAGTTCTTGCTTTGCACCATGGTATTTATGAAATATCCTGCACCTTATTCGATAAGGAAAGAGCCGAGTCCCTTCACTGGGAGTGACCTCTTTAGCAAAGCTAGTAAAAGCCTCAAAAACACTCCATTCAAAATTCACTCGATTCTACAACGATATCAAGTTCATTACGCAAAGGGTTTTCTTAAAATCCTGTCGTAGCCCTCCGTCATTTCAGATAAAGTACTAGTTAGTATTCGTGCTACGTTTGTTGACTATGTTAAGGCGTAGTGTGCGGTAGCTGATTAGTGCTTATCTGTATAAGCATATGATGCGATTGGATTAGGGTAGTCGTGCGACTTTGTTGACTATGTTAAGGGTCTTGCGGGTGGGTTTAATTCAATCGGGAAATAACGGGTTGAACTTGACTAGCACTTATGATTTGTTGACTATGTTAAGATCATATAGCTGCTAGGGGTAAAAGAGTATTGGGAATTTCAAGTGTTGAAATTTGCAATGAGATTGCATACCTTCTATGAGATAGTTGGATCCCGATACCTGCTGCGAGTAAGAGTTACTCTTGGGAGAGTTTTACACATTACAATTAGCCGATCAAGTAGGTGTCTAAAAAGGTGTTAACGGGGTTATGCCTCTGGGAAAACGAGGTTTACTTTAATTAGGTCCATGCGAAAGCACGGGGAACCTCCCTCAAAGTACCGGCACTGGCCTGGCTGAAAGGTTGGCGAACTTGTAGGGTGTAATTACTCCCGGCTAGTCTTTCCTTTTAGGGTTTGAAGGAAGATTTGACTAAAACAGTGGGAGCCATCCTGATAAGATAAATTGATAACCAATCTAATCTTGTAAAAGCGCACACTGAGTGTTTTCTTCTCTTTCTCTCCAGGTAGCGACCATATTACGCCTTACTCAAGATAATAATACGAATGTATTGACCGAACCCGCTTGTTATACTGCGCTAAGGAACGTTGGTCCCGCTCCAACTTATAATTGTTATAAGACAGAGAAGGAAATTGGGGATTACCAAAATTCCCGTGCCGCCCAAACGAAGAAAGTGCATGCTGATGCATCTTCTTCGGGTGTGTTCATTACACAGAACTGTTTCTCAATATCCTTTACGTCCTGGGTATTTGATACCGGATCAGGATCCCATATATGTAATTTGTTACATGGGCTACAGATAGGTAGAGAACTGAGAACTGGTGATAAATTTCATGAGATGGAAAAGATGCAAGTGTTGCAGCCAAGTTTGTTGGCAGTTATCACCCTGTATTATCAGAATACATTGATTCTGAATGAATGTTATTAGATGCCGAACCTGATATACAACATCATATCAGTCTCTTTATTAGTAAAGAAGGATATAATTTTGTATTGTTGGATAATGTTTTGAACATTTCCTATATCAAGAGTTGATCGGTTCAGGCACGCTATCTAAAAGCATAGACGTTCTAAATCAAACCACAGTTCTTAGTGTACAGAACACACACAAGAGGATGAGTTCAGAAATGAACGAATCCTTTTTGAGACATTGTAGACTATGTCATATCAATGCGACCCGACTAGCTAAGTAACATTTAGATGCATATTTAAATTAGTTTGAATTTACATCTTATGAAACTTGCCGGTCATGTCACAAAGATAGGATGACCACAGCTCTATTTATTGGAAACAGAGAAAGAGTTAGTGAACTCTTGGGATTGATACATGATGATGTATGTAAGTTCCCTGTCTATACATGTCAAGACCGGTTCTTTGTACTTCATTACATTCACTGATTATCTCTCGAGATCCGGACATATGTTCCTGTTGAAACACAAGTCTGGAACTTTTAAGAAATTGAATGAATATAAGATACAAGTAGAGAACCAAAAACGGGTAAAAGTATTATGTCCTTTGATGAGTTCAAGGAGGAGAATACTTGAGCACGGGATTCCTGGATTATTCTAAAGGAGAATGAGATTCTCTCTCAGCATTACTCCTCCGAATATACCACAGTACGTCGGTGTATCGGGGCGGAGCAATCACACCCTATTTGATATGGTGCACTCTTTGATGAGTACTACTGAGTTTCCTATTTCCTTTTGGGAGTTATGCACTTATGAAGCTGCATACCTATTGAATAAGGTTCTAATCAAATCAGTTGCCTACCACTTCATATGTAATATGGAATGTGAAGAGCCCATATCTTAAGTATGTTAAGATTTGGGGTTGTCCAGCCTATGTCTAAAAGCATAATCCGGACAAGCTCGAGGCAAAGTCAGTTCTGTAGAAGTTTGTTGGATATCCCAAGCATTCGCAAAGGAATATCTTCTACTAAACCGAGGAACAAAAGATGTTTTGTTTCTCAGCATGCCACCTTTGTGAAAGGGAATTTCTTGTGAAGAAATTAGTGGTCATGAGGTAGAGCTGGAAAGAGTTCCAGCTATACAAACTGCAGCTGATGATTTGGTAAACCCGGAGGATTCAATAGTTTCCAACAAACCTCAGCCTCTCCGCCGATCTGGTAGTGTTCCTCATCCACCTGAGAGATACTTCGGTTTCTCTATGACAGTGGGAGCGAGGATTGCATCATGAGATGATGACCCAACTAGTTTCGAGCTGGCCATCAAGAGTGGGACTCTGTAAGAATGGCTGGATGCTTAGTGATCTGAGATGGAATCATTATACACCAACTAAGTATGGACTTTGGTTGCTTTATCTGAAGGGTTAAATCTCCATCAGAAGCAAGTATATCTTGAGAAGATTACTTGGTGTACATGGAAAAGTTGAGACTTTCAAAGCTATGCTTAAGTCCATCCAGATCCTACTTGCCACTGCTACATACCATGATTACGATATCTGGTGGATGGGTGTCATGATTGCTTTTCTAAATGATGTTTTGGAAGAGAGCATCTACAAGTACACAGCCAGAGGGCTTCGTAGAAAGTGGGAGCAGCGGAAACGTGTGCAAGATGTTTTATGTGATAAAGCAGGCATCGCGGAGTTGGAACGTCTGTTTTGATGTGGTAGTCAAAGAGTTTGACTTCATCAAAATGGTAGATGAACCTTGTATATACAAAAAGGTAGTAAGGAGTATGGTGATGATCCTCGTAGAGTACGTGGATGACATACTCTTGATAAGGAAGGAGTTTCCTATGCTACGCTCGGTCAATCTCCGCTTATCACAAGTATTCTCCATATAGGATCAAGGTGATACCTCCTAAATCCTGGATTATGGATCTATGAGATCGATCTAGATGGATGTTAGGATTCTCACTAGTTGTAGTGAGATGGTATCAATCGATCCTGGGGAGAATCACTGGAAAGGTTCAAAGGTGATAAGGACGACTGAATGTCAGTCGCAGGCATTGTCTTTACCCTCAGTGGAGGGACGGTATGTTGGAAGAGTTCCAAGCTATATACCGTGACTTACTAGACGATTAAAAGAAAGATACATCATTACCAAGGATGCTACCAAAGAGGCAGTCTGGATAAATATAAGTTCATGAGATGAACTTCGTTCCTACCATTGTGTGACAATGGAGTTATGGCTTATGCCAAGAAACCCCCGTCCCATCAGAAATCCAGATATAATTCTTAGGCAGTATCACCTGATCATGGAGATGGTTGATCTCTAGGGAGATCGAGGTTAGAAGAGTAGACACAGAGGACAACAGCGCGGATCCACTCACAAAGGCCTTTTTCCCAGTAGAGACTTTTATGGGATGGTTGAGTATGAGATACTTCAACCGCAGCTAATTGATGGGTATGTGATACCACAACAGATGGCCCTAGTGCAAGTGGGAGATTGTTAGTTATATGTGTGCCTTAGAGACCATTACTGTACATACGATGTATATTGTAGTGGATGCTAGGACATATATAGGGAGGACTTTCTTGCTCGACATGATAGTACGCTATCTGGTTACTCTTTATCTTAACATATACTCTGATTGTCTCTTTGTTACATGTTGATAAAACCCTTAGGATGAGTACTTGACTACCAGGACTATGATGCGGATCATACTAGTGAGGACAGTGTAGTCGCCAAGTACATCCTTCAAATGTTCCTAGTCGTAGGTGTATCGAGACAGGGCATTGATATACCAGAGTAGACTAGCGTATGCGCTTCTTGACCAATATGATAGGCGATGGATGATCTTATATCCATTGGTGTTTGACATCAGAGAAGGTATACGGGTGCTCAGTGGAGACTGGGTACACTGGACGGACTCGCCGAGAACTCCCAGATGGTATTATACCACACGTCAGATGGCAGTTCTCTGGTGACACTGGTACATGTTAGTCTATAGACCCAAGATCGTCATAGAGTCTTGTTTGATTCCTACTGTGCTTTGATTTCCATCATACCACGTCCAAGAGGGCATGCAAAAAGGTGGCTTTTGGGTACAGTCCCGAATCACATGGAGGCAATGAGCGATAAGAGGGGATTCGTCTCTCCCAGTATAGGGAGTTGATGTTGCGCTGTGTTCGATTGGCTATAACTGGAAATTCCTGGCCAGGGTTGCTGAGATATACTGGTAAGTGTTATCAGTAGTTTCTCGAACTGTTATGGACCTCATATCGACACGACTTATCAAGCTACTGGGTCTGACGTTTACCACCCCTAGGCGAGATATGCGACATATCAGACGAAAAGACCGGACTGTACGGGAGTGTTATTGATTGGATTCGCAGGAGAGTGTACAGGCTTGCTTGTTGATCTTCTGATCGCTCAATACTTGGGTGGATGTTACGTTTAGCTGACCGCTTGCAACTTGTGGGTATTTGATATGATCATCACCTACTGCCGGCGTATTGACGATTCTTTAGAGTCCTACACAGAGGTTTCTTGACTCAGGCAAAACGGAGTAGGAGCACATATATGATATGTGCGGGACCGAGAACAATACGTGTATGTGATACCGTATTAGATTCTCGCGATATGAGATATCGGCCGGGTATATGTGATATAGCCGGGTCATCGGATGAAGTGTTGATTCGATAAACTGATACAGATTATATTAGTCGGTTATTTGTGAAATAGCCGGATTATCGGATCAAGTGTTGATTCGATAATTTAATGTATAATTATATATTTGATATATTAAATTACATTAACTAATATAAGCTCACTAAAAGATTCTTTTTCTCACTTGGGTAATATTTGATAGATATGCGATATATGTTAATTGTATTATTTTATTTTGTTACAATAAATATTGTATATATGATATATAATATTGTAACATGTTAGGGTTATTAATGCAACATGTTTAGTGGAGATTAAACATGGTTAGGGTTTGATTTGGGTTAATCTTTTCTAGAAGTTTCTAGAAGCTTTGCTTTTGTTTCTTGCAAAGATATTTGTTATGATATTTTTGTAGATATTTTGTTAACCCAACCTAACCCTTTAACTATGGTTCATTCTCTACATGGGTTAAGTTATCATACTTAATCCAAGGTTGCATTTCTAACCTCACTTGAGTTTTCATTATTCATCACAAAGAGAATGGTTCTTCTTCTTCCTTCTTCTTCTTTGCTTGAAAAGTTTTCTAGCTTTTTGAGAAGTGATGAAAATGAATGAGATTAAGAAAACAAATGAGAGCTAAAATCCTACTTCAACATCCTAATCTATCCTAGCCATTTAGATTAGTGTGTTCACTTCATTTGTGAGTGAGAGCTTGTGTTAAAGAAACTTCAAGATAGATCATCTTTGTTATCGAAGATCGGAAGCAAGCTTGCATCTTTCTCTTCGTGGAGCCTCTCTAGAGTCTGGGAACTTGATGATCGTAGCGAAGGGATTCTACTCGGAGCTTATGAAGCGAAGGACCGGACTACAAAGGTTGTAATCCCAAACTCTTAGAAGTAAAGTTGTTTATTTGCTTTGTTTCGCTTAATCTCTAGTTTAAAGATCTTGGTTAGGGTTGTTCGGCACGTCTAAATTTTGAATCGGGCATGGTTGATGCCTTATAGACCCTTGTGAGAGTGCCTCGTAACCCTACAAAAGCAGGTATCGTAGAGTTGGAACATCTATTTTGATGTGGACCTCATCAAAATGATAGATGAACCTTGCATATACAAAAAGGGTAGTAGGGAGTATGGCGGTGATCCTCGTATTGTACGTGGATGACATACTCTTGATAGGAAAGGAGTTTCCTATGCTACACTCGATCAATCTCCTCTTATCACAAGGATTCTCCATATAGGATCAAGGTGATACCTCCTAAATCCTGGTTTTGGATCTATGAGATATATCTAAGTGGATGTTAGGATTCTCACTAGGTGTAGTGATATGATATCAATCGATCCTGGGGAGAATCACTGGATAGCTTTCAAGGTGGTAAGGTCGACTGAATGTCAGTCATAGGCATTGTCTTTTCCCTCAGTGGCGGGACGGTATGTTGGAAGAGTTCCAAGCTAGATACCGTGACATACTAGATGATAAAGGCTGGATACATTGCTACCAAGGATGCTACGAAAGAGGTAGTCTGGATGTACACTAGTTCATGAGATGAACTTCGTGCCTACCATTATGTGACAATGGAGTTATGGCTTTGGCCAAGGAACCCCCGTCCCATCATTGATCCAGACATATTCTAAGGTAGTATCATCTGATCATGGAGATGGTTGATCTCTAAGGAGGTCCAGGTTTTGGAGAGTAGACACAGAGGACAACACGGTGGATCCACTCACAAAGGCCTATTCCCAGGAGAGACTTTTATGGGATGGTTGAGTATGAGATACTTCAACCACTGCTGATTGTTGGGTATGAGATACTATAATAGATGACCCTAGTGCAAGTGGGAGATTGTTAGTTATATGTATGCCCTAGAGGCTATTACTGTACATACGATGTATATTGTAGTGGATGCTTAGACTTATAAAGGGATGACTTTCTTGATCGACATGATAGTATGCTATCTGGTTGCTCTTTATCTTAACATGTTCACTGATTGTCTCTATAATACATGTTGATAAAGCCCTTAGGATGAGTACTTGACTACCAGGACTATGATGCAGATCATACTAGTGGGGACAGAGTAGTCGTAAAGTACATCCTTCAAATGTTCCTAGTCGAGGGTGTATCGAGACAGGGCATCGATATACCAGAGTAGACTAGCGTATACGCTTCTCGACCCATATGATGGGTGATGGATGATCCCATATCCATTGGTGTTTGACATCAGAGAAGGTATGCGGGTACTCAGTGAAGACTGGGTACACTGAACGGACTCGCCGAGAACTCCCAGATGGTACTGTACCTCACGTTAGTTGGCAGTTCTCTGGTGACACTGGTACATGTTAGTCTGTAGACCCGAGATCGTCATAGTGTCTTGTGTGATTCCCACTGTGCTTTGATTTCCACCTTACCACGTTCAAGAGAATGTGCAAAACGGTGGCTTTTGGGTGCAGTCCTGGGTCACATGGAGGCAATGAGCGATAGGAGGGGTTTCGTCTCTCCCGGTATAGGGAGTTGATGTTGCGCTATGCTCGATTGGCCATAACAGGAAATCCCTGGCCAGGGTTGCTGAGATCTACTGGTAAGTGTTATCAGTAGTTTCTCGAACTGTTATGGACCTTGCATTGGCATGACTTATCAGGCTATTGGGGTCTGACGTTACACCACCCCCAGGCTGTGATATGCGACATATCAGGCGAAGAGACCAGGCTGTACGATAGTGTTACTGATTGGATTCACAGGAGTACGAGTAGGCTTGTTTGTTGATCTTCTGATCGCTCAATACCCGGGTGGCCATTACGTTTAGCAGACTGCTTGCGGCTTGTGGGTGTTTAATATGATCATCACCTACTGCCGGCGTATTGACGAGTCTTTAGAGTCCTACACAGAGATTTCCTGGCTCAAGCGAAACAGAGTAGGAGCGCATATGTGATATGTGCGGACCGAGAATAATACGAGTATGTGATACCGCATTCTATTCTCGCGAAGTGTAACATGATTGGTTATATGTGATATAGCCGAGTTATCGGATCAAGCGTTGATTCGATAAGATGTTGCATTTAATATTAGTCGGTTATATGTGATATAGCCGGATTATTAAATCAAAAGTTGATTTAATAATTTAATGTATAATTATATATTTGATATATTACATTACATTAACTAGTATTAGCTCACTTAAGATTTCTTTTCTCACATTTGATAAACTTTACATATATGTGATATATGTATTGTTTTCTTTTTGGCACAAAATATATATGTGATATATATAAGTGTGTCATGCTAGGTTACACATGCAACATGGATGTATGAGACTTATACCATGCTAGGGTTAAGTTAGGGTTTTTATTTATGTCAAAAGAGTTTAAGTTTGTTATGGTTAAGCTTGGACAAAAGCTTTTGGATAACCATTGACAAAGTCAACTCTTTTGTCAAGTTTAGGATATTTATTTAACCCAACCCTTAACCTTAGTGTATGGTTTATTCTCTACATGAGTTAGGCATGATATTTTGTGACCATGGTTGTATTTGTAACCTCATGAGTTCATTCTTTCTTTCATCACAACTTCATCTTCTTCTTCCTCATTCTTGAGCTCTCTTGATTTTGACAAAGTGATGAAACCTTGTGAGAAAATGATATCTAATGTGAGCAAAATTCCTACTTCATCATCCTCTACTACTTGCCATTTAGTATAGGGTGTTTGCTTCACTAATTCCATGATTAGTGAAGAGATAGCCTGGGTTAGTGTCTCCTCGACGTAGATCATCTTCGGCCTCGAAGTCTTCGAAGCAAGCATATTCGTTTCTTCAAGAGAGCCTCTTTAGAGTCCGGAGTTCACGATCGCAGCGAAGGGGACTACTGCACGGAGCTATTGAAGTAAACGACCGGTCTACAAAGGTTGTATTCCTTGCTCACTTCTTTTGCAAAGTTGTTTGCATTACTTTCCATACGATTTCTAGTTTACGATTCATGGTTAGGGTTAGCTAGAACGGCAAATTTTTGAATTTGGCATGGGAGATGCCTCCAGAAACCTTGCTCCCGTGCTAGGTAACCCTTCATCGAGATCCCCCGCAACTGCATCACGACCCACGCGGCCACCCCTCCTCTCTCCCCGACCACATACCTCTCTCTTTTCTCCCTCTCTCTTACAATCTCTATTTTTCCCTCTCTGTTTCCCTGCAACCTGCACCGAGAAACCTCACGACCATGACACCCCTCCCTCGTCGCCTTCGTCGCTGCCCCACCTTCGACCTCGCCTCATCTTCCCGACATCACCCTCGACCTCCTCACCCTCTACTTCCTTTATCCTCTCCTCTGCGGACCACCGCACGATGAAAACCCCAACCCCCATCAAGCCGGCGCATCTCAGAACCCACCATCACCATGAGACTCCCTCATAGGCACCACCTCCCTCATCTCCTCAGTCGAGCATTCACCATCAACACCCGGCACCACCGGCCATCCGAACACCCTGCAGCGACCATCTCCGACGACCCAGAGCCCACCACTCCAGTCCCCACTGCATGCGTCATCACTTCCATCGACAACGAGAACCAATAACAGCCATAACCACCACCATCCAAACTCCTCTTTAAGACCCTACTTCATTTCAACCCCATTAGCTCCGATCGTCGGCAACCACCGTTGCACTCCGAGCAACCCCGCCACCTTCGACCCTGTCTTCATCATCATATCCTCTCTCTCCACCGAACTCAACAACACCAGCGACACCCAGCACCGACACCCCCTCACTGCACCCATAGCCTCCTACCTCAGCCGACCTCGCCAAAGCCCACTGTCTCCAGCCGCCATCCGAACTCGCTGCAGTTGCCGCTGCTCGTGCTAGGCCGTGCCCTCTCCCAGGACCACCATGCCACCATCGGACTTACTCCAGCATCGCGCCGTGCCCCACTGTGTGCCACGACAGCGCCCACTCCGTACCCGGCACCGTGCCACATCATGCCCACTACTGTTCCCGGTCCAGTGCCCGCTTCTGTGTCACCACGTACCCAGACGCGTCGCGCCCCGTACCCACTCCCCATGCCACATCGTGCCAGCCTCTATGCCATACCATGCTCGATCCAGTACATGCGCCGTGCTGCTCCCGGACCACGCACCGAGTCCAGACTGTGCTCAGTGCCGTGTCGCGCCGTGCCACGCACCGAGCCAGGACCACACCCACTACCGGATCACGCCTGCATCGCCATCGCACCCAATACCGGATCTCCACACATCGCACTCGCGCCACACGCCCGTATCCAGCATTGCATCGTCTCGTGTGTCGAGACGAAGTCCGCAAGCGGCATCGCTTCTATATCTAGCGACTGAAGGCAAGTGGAACCCTTTTCCCTTGCTTATTCATGCTAAAAACCGTAGTAGTTGATTAAATTAACAAGGTTACATACTCCAGTATAAATGTTTATGTGTATAGCGACATCGATGTCTAACCGTCAATTTAGTTTTGTAGCCGACCATGTCGTTCAATTATATTAAGAGGTGCCATCCCTTATCATACCATTATAACATTCAAATCGAATAACTTTAGTTAGATCGGTTAATAAGAGCGAATACTTCATTTGATGCATATACATAATGACACGACACCCTAGATGAAAAACCCTACTTAAAATAGCGAAATTTACGAGCTTTGAAACCCTTTTAGGATAATAGATAGCTCATGAGAATTTGAGGGAAAATAAGTGTTTCCACCACTATGAATGATCCTATCGGTTACGTCAAATCTGAAAATCACCGCAACCATCACATTGTAAAATTAGTAGTTAATTAAATATAAATATAATCATGGTGTTCCAGGGCTCGTATAGAACCTAACTAGATAACCTATAACCCCATGTAATTAGTTTTGGAATAATGTAATTTCATGACCCTGAAAAGTGAGGAAGAACGCAATTCTGGACTGCGGTTCGGGGTACCATTCTACGGGGGAAACTGAATTCTAAGCACCTGTACACCCCTTCCTTAAACTGAAAATGCACGGATCCCCATATGGTCGCATAGATAATTTAGTTATCTAACACCTTAATCATGTCCCATGTCTTTTCACCTTCGTTTGACATTTAATTCGTATTTTAGAAAACCGTTGTGTCCTGCAGTTTTTTGCAGTGACAGTTTGTACACATTGACATTAAACTGAACATATCTTCCCGTATACAGAGGATATCATCGATCCGTATGATACGTTGGAAACCTAACTGTTAAACCTAAATAATACCCAACTGTAGCGTTGCCTAAATACGATCCCAACTGGGATTAAAACGTGTTACAAAACGGGCTTCCAATTCAGAAATTGGATTTCCAGCAGTGAACACTTAAAATGAAATGGCCATAACTAGCAAACCTGAAACCCGATTGACGCAAAACCAATTGTCATGGATATATAATTAAACATACAGCTTACCCCTTTTATATTGTTTTGCTTAATTCTGTATGTATGATTTATAGTAAATTATTCAAGTGGTAGGACACTAACTGATGATATTTTATTCATATCGTAATTATTGTATTCTCATCATGTCATGTAGATGTCATTACATTGGTAACCTAGTGATCGTGTACATTACCCAGTGATAGGTATTTGTGTTTTGATTGTGGCAAGTATGTGAGTGTTAAAGCGTGAATGAATAAGTGAAGTGACACGTACTTGTACACAATCAGCGAACTCAGTTAAATTATTGCATTGTCGACGTCTATGAGACATATATAACTGTAACTATAACTGGTATGGGACGGTTATGGAAGCACTTATATTAGTCTCATAGGTAAGGCACCAAACACTGTCCATTTATCTTGCGTACCAGTCGAGACATGCTTGATGGAGATCCTGTCTCCAGTTCTCGCGTAGACTTGTCATGGACCGACTAGTATTTGAGTTTATGGTCGGTGTTTGATGTGGACCACGGGGTGTGCGGTAGTTTGAGTGTGAGTTCAACGGAATCTCGGGAGTCCCACTGCCGGCATATACAGCGATTATGGGAGTCATATGGGTGATATTACTGATTATTAGCGAGCGTTTTGGGCCCGTATTCCCTTGCCCCTAGAGCCCTACACTTGAGTTGGGGATACTCCTGCGTGGTTGACTCTCACACTTGGACTGACGATAGATTTAGAGACCCGAACAGTGAGACTTAGAGACTGATAGGGTTAGTGACATTGATATGCATTGCTTGCGGATTTGATATACCCACTTTACTGCTTACCTGTACTGATTATTTCATGTGCGTCATCATTCTATATTTACTGCTTCATGTTCATCATCATTGCATGTATTTACTTTTGCATTTATATATATTGCTATTGTTTCGCTCTGACGACCTGAGTATGCAGGCTCAGAGTGAGAAGTGGACTTAGCTCGGATCAGCACCTGACGTACCTCGAGGATATTGCCGACGTCTAGATCAGCGACGTCAGTGCCATCTTTACTTGATCTCTATCTGGTTAGTTTTTGTATCTGTTTTGATTTAGTGACTGCATTTATCATTACCTGTGCATTGATTACTGATTACCACGTAAAACTAGAAGCCGAAGTGTGACTACGGCAGGATGTTTTCTTGACCGTAGGAGCATGGCTGGCCTTGCCAACCCCTCGTATTCCGTATTTTGGGAAGCGGGGCATGTCATGGTTTTGTTGGTATCAGAGACAGGTTTTGCTATGATTGGGATTGCAGTTTTCGAGTAGGGATTGACAATCTAAGTCGCCCTTTCGGTCTAGATTGTAGACTTGTTATCCTTGATCTTGATTCATATAGTGTGTTCTGCTACATATTTTGATCCATCCGTTAGAGTTTTGGGTGACTTAGTAGAGTTATGTGATTGTAACTATGAACTGCAGCATAGTTACAAGGCAACACTCTGCTTGAGTGACTTGGAGTTCTATATTTGATTTCGACTCGTTTGAGTTTCACCTCACCCGATATTCTTGTTTCGTTGTCTATTCTATATCCTATTCTGATTCGTATTCCTTGTACCTTATATCGTCCTCAAATTTGTTGTTCCAGGACCATGGCTTCCAATGACTCTTCTTCCAACTCTACTTCCCAGAGTCAGACCATCGGGATTTTGAGTGTACTGCAAGGCTTGAAGGAAGCCCAGGAGCGAACAAACGACCTCTTAGCTGAAGGATTAAGAAGACAAATGGCTCAGGCACCAGCGGAAGCCTCCAATCGTAAGAGAATCCCTGATAAGTAAAGAAGAGATGTGAAGATGAAGCGCCCATTTGTTCCTCAGCAACGGAAGCAGTGGAGAACTCTGTAAGTGCACGGCGGCGCCCCGGCCGTCAATCCGACGCCCGAATGCGGAAGCGATGCTTAACTTTAATTTTTCAAACTGACACCACCGCGCACTATAGACCCGGATCATGCCATTAACTAGTCCTAGCTAACTACAAGATGGGGAAGAGAGATATACCGAGTGATCCGAGTCCTCCGGTCTTCTCGCCGTCGTCCCGATCTCCAGCGGAATGTCCGGTCTCCACCTCCTCGCCGGAAGAGCACCACGTCGCCTGCTTCTTTTACGGGCTCCCACCTCTATACCGAGGGAACTCAGGCACAAAGTTGGCGAGCCGACGTGCCCAAGGTTTGCTGTAGAATGTGTAGTGCTCATGTCTCATTTTGGGGTAGTGGAGGTTGCCATTTGGTGGAGGAATGATATAAGCTTTTGGAGATGGAACTTGTGGGGATTTTTGGGAAGCCAAAAGACTAAAAATCCCACAACACAAAAATGGGCAGCCCTCTCCCATCTTTGGCCGGCCATGCATATGGTGGTGGGGTGAGAATGGAATGGAGTGAGAAATAATCCCATGTGACAAGAATAATGCAAGGTAGAGTGTAAAAGGGAAAAAGGCAAGTCTCACATCAAACATCATTACCCTTCATCATCAACAAGCATGATAACAAACAAAGTCAAACACTCCACCACAACCATCATGAAACCACAAGTCAAGCCATCATGGTCAAAGGAAGTCAAATGATGGTGCAAGTATCATGATATAATAATATGCAAAGACCCCCTTTCCAAATTGCTTATTTGCACAAATGCAAATAAGCCCTCCTCCACCAATCTTCGGTCAATGAAGGATACAAAGAAATATGGCCGAAACGGAAAGCAAACTGGCAACTCCAGAAAACTGGTCCCGTAATAAATTACAGGAAAACCCCGATACTGTGTATACACACCCGCATCTGTATTCCGACCGAATACAAATGCAATGAGACAAAATCTACACTGTACTATACTAGGATCCGGCTTAAACCAAAGCCGGCTAGTATTATCCGTTCGATCCTGATCCGTGCAATACCGCACGTATCTGATCAAACCCTGCCATATATCCATACGGCCTCTAGTACTAACCGTCCGATCCTGATCCGTGCAATACTGCACGTATCTGATCGAACCCTGCCATATCTCCATACGGCCTCTACAGCGTTTCGCCCGAAACTTGAGTAACTGTATGTGTGGTGGACTCTAAAGACTCGTCAATACTATGGCTGTGGATTTAACCACTAGCACGTCAGAGGTATTAGCCATACGTGACGGGCCACCAACTATTGACCAAAAGGGACGTCGATGAGCGAACTCATCCTGACACCCTACTGAGCCTGTCAGTGACAATATCCGTACAGTCCGGTCCGTTCGTCTATGAGTATCGCATGGCGGGCCTAGGGGGTTGGTAAAAGTCAGACCCCCAAAAGCGGTACAAGTCGTGTCGGAGTGTAGCCCAGAACACCCTGAGATACTATTGGAATACCTACCAGTAAATCTCCTGCCTCGGCCGAGGGCTTCGTGTAATGGCTCTCCTAGACACAGCGCGACCTCACCCCCAATACCGGGAGAGACGAACCCCTGAAGATCCGCTCACTGCCTCCATATGGCTCGGGACTGTACCCAACTAAAACCTGTTTGCACGTCTCCTTTGAGCGTGGTAGGGTAGTAATCAAAGTACAGTGGGAACTTACACGAGACAAATGACGATCCCCAGGTCGATGAACTAACCTGTACACATGTCACCAGGGAACTGCTATCTGACGTCAGGTATAAGACCAACTAGCATGTTCCCGGCGAGTCATGTCCGGTGTACTCATAACCCAATGAGCACCTATATACATCTTAGGTGAACCAACTTACACCAGTGGCTTGTAAGACCGGCCACCGCCTCTCGTCAGGGTCTCGACTGTATACACTAGTCTACTCTGGAGTATCGATGCCCTGTCTCGAAACTCCCACGACTAGGGACCTTTTAAGGATGTGCTTATAGACTGCCAGCTCTCACGTATATGATCGCCCTCATACTGCTGGCAGTCAAGCAAGAATCCTAGGGGCTCTATCAACGTGTAATAGCGACATGTCAGGTCACCTAAAGCAGTACACGATGATAAAGGTAAACCAGATAGCATACTATCATCTTGAGTAAGACTGTCCTACCGGGATAGGTCCTCCCTCAATCATTGCAATCACGTGCCTGTGATCCAATAATTGACTCTGAGGGCACTATCTCCAACAATCTCCCACTTGCACTCAAGGCTAATTATTGCGATGTCGCATACTCACAACCCGTATGATACCGAACACCCAACTCCTCTACTAGTCAGTCTCACAAAGCCCGTTTGCGAAACTATTGCGTTCGAGAAATAGCCTTAGTGAGTGGATCCGCTTTGATGTTTCTTTCTATGTCTCTCTAAATCTCAAGTTCGCGGAGAAACCCATCTCCCGAAATGAGCAACACCTATCTTAGAATATGTCTGGATGTCTGATGGGACCTAGCTCATAAATGAACTCCAAATCCAAACTTCTTAGACTGTATTGTCAACTGAACTTAATCAGTATCCTGCGCCATACCTCCTTCAGTATTGCCTTGGGTCACCTGTCCAAAATACTGCCCCTCGTCGGAAGGAAAACTATAACTCTGACAACCACCTTGTCGTCCAGGTCACCTTGGAAGCCTGGAATGATAACTGTCTCCCGAATGAGGCTGTCGTTATCATATCCCTAGAACATCCACTTATGTTCTAAAACTGCTTCCGACTGTTTCTCCAGGATTGGATCAATGTCAACTTATTGCATCTAGTGCAAGAACAACATCTGGTGTGGTACTTGACATCTCATGATTGACTCAATTGCCTGAGCAAGTGATCTGCCAATCATGCACATCCTCTCCCCTTTAGTCTGTAAGACACCTTTAGAGAGGATGACTCCATTATCTGCAGGTACACTACCGTGCCAGGAGTCATCCATTCTAAATACTCTTAGAATGCTGTCTAAGTACCCTGATTGGGAAACCACCCAAATCTAGATCTAAAACCATAGATCTAGTAACCAGTATGTCTGATATAATGTCTAAGTCCCATGTGGAGAAACCACTGTGTGACGACCAAAGTATAACCGATTGTAGTATAGGAATATCACTTCCTACTCTGTGTATGTCATCCAAATACCAGGACATTACACCCTACTACCTTCTTAACAAATCCTTCCCCTATTCTGATGAAGTCAAACCTATGACTGTCATATCAGAAATAGATGATCTATCTCCGCTACTCTGCTTTAGTCTATAAATAGACATAAGCAACCTGTCCACCAATGCTTCCGGTGCTCCCACTGACTACGATAACCCTCTGGAAGAGTCATATACACGTACACTTCTAAAACTAGTTTAGAACGACGCTATACTCATCCTCCTGCCGGGTCTCAAAGTCTGGAACAACAGTAATGAAAAATCTGGATAAACAAGAACCTCCCTGCCACCATCCTTGAGGCTACCGGAGTACCTCTCGAGTGCCTGAGGTTGCCCACCATATCTGCGGAGTGGCTAATGGAATGTCAAACTAGATTGAATCTTTAGGTTCCTATCAAATCTTCAGTAATCGTTTGTGGTTCTGGAATCACTTCCAGATCTACCATACTTCCACTACTGTAAAAAATCCATTTTTATTAAAACTGTGGCGAGTCTAGAACAATATCGCTATTGATCTTCCAGATGGTAGAAAGTCAACCCTCGTCATAGCCTGGGTCAACCTACAAACAGCCATTACAGAAACGTGCCTTGAGTTGTCCAGTATCTGGTTTTAATCATAAGCCGGACAACTCCCCGAACCTTAACATCGTTAAGATATGAACTGTTCTATATCCAATATAGAACCATAGGCACTGATTTAATTGAACCAGATTCAAATCATCCAGCTGTCTCCAGTGCATGTCAACTAAATGGAAAGAGGTCGATCAGCGTTACTCAACTTAGGAATGCTTCCAAATATGAGTAACCTGAAAGAGAAGCAAGTTCTCTTAATCATTACTATCAACTGAACACCATACACATGTATCTACATCTTCGATCAGTTTGAAGAATCCCGATACTTGCAATACCTGGTTCTCTACTTTAATCAAATACCTATAACTTCTCAAAATTCGGACCCTGTGTTTCCACGAAACACCTGTCTAAAAACTAGAGAAGTCATAAGTAAACCGAATATAGTACGTGGACCAACCTCTCTGTCCTGATGGACCCCGGACAACATACAATACTCTGTATAAGTCCCTTGAGTCTGATAACTCATTTACTGTGTGTCGTAGGTTGAAAACTGTACTTATGGTTAAGAAGAATTACACCGCTGTTTAATACTCCTTACCTAACCATCCACTGATATAGGTAAATGTCATAGACATAATTTCAAAAAAGTATATCTCACTCTATGAAAATAGACGTACAGATATATCAATTTGAAATTGGTGCATAACAACGGATATTCAAAACCAAATATTTGCCGTCCGGAAAACAACCCAGGTGACTTCCTCAAATATCACCGATTACAACGAATCCCGATATAATGAGGATGATCACCTAATTCCCAATAACTTACTCCCACTCATCATCTGTAAAACCATACAGATGTGAGATTCATACCTGGTAAATACATACCCTGGAGCAAGATCTGATTGGGAAATCAGTTTTCCTTTGACAGTACACAATGAAACTGAAACATTGAAATATTTCGATGGGGTATCCCGGTATTCCTAGTAATGCCTCTTCCAGATTCACGACTGCAACCGTATAATTTTTTTCCACCTCTCCAAATCCCTTTATATGTCTTTAGTCATTACCTTCTGCACACCCCTTTAGGCCAAATGGTTTTCTTCCTTCCCTACCGTTCGGCACCAGCCTATGGTTTGGAAGAAGACTATCCAATGGATATAATGGGTGTACTGTCCTAATCCTAGAAACACTCGCAATGCGAGAGAAGGTGAAGATAAAAGACAACCGAATGAACCTTTTTCATATTTCTCCTGAACCAGGATCCATCCCCGAACTGGAACAAGTTCCTTTCGAGTTCGTATATAACCATACGATGGAGTATCCAATAAACTGTGGATCTTCATAGTGATACGGAGTGTTCTGGAGAAATACAAAGGTGATTTAGGATTGGCGAATAAATACTTGGTATGGTCGTGAATAGCAGTCGCAATTTACTTTGCCCTCTTACTAATCCCTTGCTTTGTCTTAACTTAATACCTTCTGCACACCATCGTTATGCTAATTGGTTTTCTTCATTCCCCACCATTCGACACCAGCCTAAGGTTTGGAAGAAGACTATCCTATTTGCGTAATAGGTGTACTATCTCCTAAACCAAGGAGTACTCGCAACTTGAGAGAAGGTAAAAGGAAAAGACAACTGAATAGTCCTATCCGTTTTCTCCAGAACCGGAAACCATCCTCGAATAAATTCCTTCGAGTTTGTATCTAACCATACGATGGTTTTGTCCAATGGAAGTGGACGTTCGTAGTAATACGGGGTGTCCTGGAGAAAAGGGTAAAAGTAGGAGTGGCAATGAGGTTTGCAACTCTGACAATCCAAAAGCCAGTGTTTAAGAAGGTTCGGTTAATTTTTGTCTCTGAGTCATAGTCTAGGGTCGGGTCAATGGTCGCTGCCAAAGAGAGAGAGAAAAGAAACACTCAGCGTGCACTCTAACCTAGATCAGAATGGTTACCAATTTATCTAATCTGGAAACCTTCCACTGTACCGTCAAATTCTCCTCCAAACCTGAAAGAAGAATTAGTCGGGATCACCCGAGAAGTAAACCAACTCATCAGTAGGAATCGGGATCCAACTATCATCGCATGATAACGTGACGGAATCTGCTCATGGTGTCACACTCCAGAAGGTATGCGAATATCTGGCAAGTTTCAGTTTCTTTAGAAACTCCCGATGTGATTTTTACCCCATGCTCTTATGACCTTGACTTTGGCCAACAAATCATAAGTCACATGTCAAGTTCTACCTGTCATTCTCCAGGTTGATTTGAATCCACCCGTACCTACCCTTGACTTTGGCCAACAAGGCAGTACGACTGTTCCAAACCAACGCATCTATCTATGCTGCATATGAATAACCAATAGCTACCAAACACTGTGCCTTGACTTTGGCCAACAAACACAGCTTGAATACTATTGACTACCCATATGAAACGACGGAGGGCTACGAATGGTTTCTGGCGAAAACCTTTAACGTAATGAACTTGATATCGTTGAAGGAACGGATAGCTTTTTAGAAAAATATAATGACGAAAACCTTTGCTAAAGAGGTCACTCCCGGTGAAGGGATCTCGGCTCTTTCCCCGTAGAATGAGGTGCAGGATATTCCAACTGAATACCTCGATGCAAAGAAAAAGTAATCGGCTATAGTGAAGTTAATGCCCTGACGCAAACTTTTTGACCAAGGGGTTACTCCCGGTGAAGGGATCTCGGCCCTTGCCCCGTCGACTGAGGAGCTGGATATTCATAACCGAATATCACTGTGCAAAACAAAAGAGAGCGTCCTTGCAATAACAGCTTTTTGAAAAGTGTTCCAACAACATCAGAATAGGTTTGTTTTTAACTTGCATTGATCCGAATCAACGCAGTCCCATCAATTGATCACACCACCAAGAACGAAAATAATATGACGTACGTATATGCCATCCACATTCGCCACTGGGTCCCGTCATTACCCGTTAGGTTAGCTAACTAACGACAGAGCGGGGACTGGACTAGCGCGGATGCAAAACATATACAACATCTACTAATATATATACCAATATATTATATTTCGCTCAAGGCGTGATAAAATGCAACATCACAGAAATGTACAGCATCACAGAACAATACAGATATCTGGGATCCCCGGGTTTCACAGAGCCACTACTGAAACCCGACGTTCCCCTGGTCGTGTGGATAGCCTGTGCAATGAAATCCTAGACCCCTACGGGCGCGGCAAGTTACCCGCCAAAAACTGAAGCGAGGCAGCCCCCTTCAGCAATGTGAATGGACCACCCAGCACTTCACGGAATCCGGTAACATGGGCACCCCTCCTGGGTCAATCTGTACCCCCTACGAGTGCGGCGAATAGCCCGCCAATCCTAGAGTGAAGCCCCCTCCGTCTCAATTCCATGAGATGCGGGCTTGTTGCCCTCTAGAACCCGGCTATCCGTGCACCCCTCCTTGGGGTAATCCTAGTACAGAAAGTAAAATATACATACAACGGGTACATCGATCGCAACCTGGTTGTGCCCCAAAATAATAGTACAAACAGGCAGTGACGGCAGTCCACATGTCGGATGCTCGCCCCGCAATATCAAATGTACATAATACAACAAAACTGTACTACCACTGCAACCAGGCTATGCGCCACGACCAATCCGCAACATCACAGCAATACACAGAACATCAACGTGAATGTCACGTTCACAAATCCGTCTAACCGGGATATAGCAGTTAGACTGGATTTACCGATCAAGTGACATTCACGGTCGCATATATAATGTAAATACTATGAACCAATGTGTTTAAAATATCCGATCGATCAAAATTTACCAAGTGGGCCCCAAAGCTTTACTGTAGCACTTAAAGAAATTCTGGGCCCAAAATTAATATTCCAAAACCCCTATTTTCAACCCAAAAGCCCACTGCAAAAAACTGGTGGAATGAAACCAAATTCCTGCGGCGGAACCGCGGCTAAAGAGGGGTTACGGCCGCGGTTCCGCGGTCGTATGGAAAGATCACATCACCAAATTTTTACAGTGTTCTTAGGATTCTCTGCACATCATTCTGCAACACCCTGAAAAAATTTTCGAGCCAAAAAAATTTCGACAGAAAATTGATGTGTATAAAAAACGCGGTTTTGGGATTTTTGCTCGATCAGAAATGTAAAACACATTAGACAAAGCTAGACTATGTTAATGACGAGGCTCTGATACCACTGTAAGTGCACGGCGGCGCCCCGGCCGTCAATCCGACTCCGGAATGCGGAAGCGATGCTTAACTTTAATTTTTCAAACTGGCACCACCGCGCACTATAGACCCGGATCGTGCCATTAACTAGTCCTAGCTAACTACAAGATGGGGAAGAGAGATATACCGAGTGATCCGAGTCCTCCGGTCTTCTCGCCGTCGTCCCGATCTCCTGCGGAATGTCCGGTCTCCACCTCCCCGCCGGAAGGGCACCACGTCGCCTGCTTCTTTTACGGGCTCCCACCTCTATACCGAGGCAACTCGGGCACGAAGTTGGCGAGCCGACGTGCCCAAGGTTTACTGTAGAATGTGTAGTGCTCATGTCTCATTTTGGGGTAGTGGAGGTTGCCATTTGGTGGAGGAATGATATAAGCATTTGGAGATGGAACTTATGGGGATTTTTGTGAAGCCAAAAGACTAAAAATCCCACACCACAAAATGGGCAGCCTTCTCCCATCTTTGGCCGGCCATGCATATGGTGGTGGGGTGAGAATGGAATGGAGTGAGGAAATAATCCCATGGGACAAGAATAATGCAAGGTAGAGTGTACAAGGGAAAAAGGCAAGTCTCACATCAAACATCATAACCCTTCATCATCAACAAGCTTGATAACAAACAAAGACCAACACTCCACCACAACCATCATGAAACCACAAGTCAAGCCATCATGGCCAAAGGAAGTCAAATGATGGTGCAAGTATCATGATATAATAATATGCAAACACCCCCTTTCCAAATTGCTTATTTGCACAAATGCAAATAAGCCCTCCTCGACCAATCATCGGCCAATGAAGGATACAAAGAAATATGGCCGAAATGGAAAGCAAACTGGCAACTCCAGAAAACTGGTCCCGTAATAAATTACAGGAAAACCTCGATACGGTGTATACACACCCGCATCTGTATTCCGACCGAATACAAATGCAATGAGACAAAATCTACACTGTACTATACTAGGATCCGGCTTAAACCAAAGCTGGCTAGTATTATCCGTTCGATCCTGATCCGTGCAATACCGCACGTATCTGATCAATCCCTGCCATATATCTATACGGTCTTTAGTACTAACCGTCCGATCCTGATACGTGCAATACTGCACGTATCTGATCGAACCCTGCCATATCTCCATACGGCTTCTACAGCGTTTCGCCCGAAACTTGAGTAACTGTATGTATGGTGGACTCTAAAGACTCGTCAATACTATGGCTGGGGATTTAACCACTAGCACGTCAGAGGTATTAGCCATACGTGACGGGCCACCAGCTATTGACCAAAAGGGACGTCGATGAGCGAACTCATCCTGACACCCTACTGAGCCTGTCAGTGACAATATCCGTACAGTCCGGTCCGTTCGTCTATGAGTATCGCATGGCGGGCCTAGGGGGTTGGTAAAAGTTAGAGCCCCAAAAGCGGTACAAGTCGTGTCGGAGTGTAGCCCAGAACACCCTGAGATACTACTGGAATACCTACCAGTAAATCTCCTACCTCGGCCGAGGGCTTCGTGTAATGGCTCTCCTAGACACAGCGCGACCTCACCCCCAATACTGGGAGAGACGAACCCCTGAAGATCCGCTCACTGCCTCCATGTGGCTCGGGACTGTACCCAACTAAAACCCGTTTGCACGTCTCTTTTGAGCGTGGTAGGGTAGTAATCAAAGTACAGTGGGAACTCACACGAGACAAATGACGATCCCCAGGTCGATGAACTAACCTGTACACATGTCACCAGGGAACTACTATCTGACGTCAGGTATAAGACCAACTAGCATGTTCCCGGTGAGTCCTGTCCGGTGTACTCATAACCCAATGAGCACCAGTATACATCTTAGGTGAACCAACTGACACCAGTGGCTTGTGAGACCGGCCACCGCCCCTCGTCGGGGTCTCGACTGTATACACTAGTCTACTCTGGAGTATCGATGCCCTGTCTCGAAACTCCCATGACTAGGGACCTTTTAAGGATGTGCTTATAGACTGCCAGCTCTCACGTATATGATCGCCCTCATACTGCTGGCAGTCAAGCAAGAATCATAGGGGTTCTATCAACGTGTAATAGCGACATGTCAGGTCACCTAAAGCAGTACACGATGATAAAGGTAAACCAGATAGCATACTATCATCTTGAGTAAGACTGTCCTACCGGGATAGGTCCTCCCTCGATCATTGCAATCACGTGCCTGTGATCCAATAATTGACTCTGAGGGCAATATCTCCAACAAACTCAACTTTGTGGATACTGCAAGAGACCAAGACACCTTCAGAGGGACTGCCGCAGCGCTAAAGGGCAGTACCTGATTTGTGGATTCAACGAGCATCTTATTAATGGTTGCCCTCGAAGGTAAGAACTACAAGGAGGAGATTCGTTAACACCTTCCATATCTACTTGAGCGACTTTGTTGTTTCGTAGTTTGAGTTCGAGGATGATATTGACCTAGCACAAGATTCAGACTTGTCTTGCGAGATTGCAGAGGCCATGGCCAATCATGGAGCAGCGCCGCTTATCGATGAGGACACTCGATCCTCCGTTTTCTTGGACTGCATGCTGGTGAGTTCAGATGACGAGATCGATGGCCCACATGTTATTTTCGGCAACAGCGAATTTGAGGACGAGGGAGTCACAGCCCTAGAAGTCGACATGATCAGTGACTCCGACGAGGAGGAAGAGGACCCCGAAGAGGACCCCGAAGAGGACCCGATAGAGGAAGATCCCGAAGAAGACTCGGTTGAAGAAAATACAGGAGAGGAAGACCCTGAGGAGAATCCAGTGGAAGAAAATCCCGTGGAAGAAGATCCATAAGAGGTGAATCACGTGGAAGAAAACCACGATGAAGAAGCTCCAGCCGAGGAAGAAGGACCAAGAGAAGAAGACCCCGTGGGAGAAGAACCCGAAAACGAGGCCCCCGCCGAGGAAGAGTCGGAGAATGAAAGCTCGAGTGAGGAGGAATTTGAGGCAGAAGAACCTCCAGTGGCAATCCCTGCGAGGCGCTATGGAAATGGACGTCCCATCTTAGCGCGAGAGCTTATCATAACTTGTTGAACTTCTATAACCGTGACTGACGCGATTTACCTTTTGTTTCCTCTGGCCAAATAAAATCTATGTATAGCTTAGGGCCACTTTTATCTTTCGAGTATGCCTTGTTTGAAATTCTTCTGGGAAAATAAATAATAATAAAGTTCCTGAGTGTGCACATCTTTTGAGTATTGATTCGCATGATGCATTGACTGGTTTCCCCTCCCTAATAATTTCTTTCCCTCATGAGATTCATCACTCTTCATCCTTACACCTTGTAGTAACCTGATATCGGTCTCTTCAACATTCTAATCAAAGTACCGCATTCCCACTTCTTTTGAATGGGCCATAATCCATTGTAATCCATACCCTGACTAGCCCTTATACATTATTAGTGCTATTTCTTATTACTATGATTACACTCAGTGGCGTCGTTATTCAAAATTTAGTTTTCATTATTTTGTGTTTATCGAAAAATTGCGTGTTATTAACTACTTTCGTTTTACTTATTCTAAATACTTTACTATTCTTCACATTTTCAATGGCGCAAACATATATCACACATACTATTTTGTTTATCCTCTATTGTTTCACCATATGGGTTTCTCAAGTTACTTTAAATTGATTGATCGATATTTTTACTAAAATATTTTTGACTTATCATCCAATTCTTCACTATTGTTTATTTTCATTTTTCCATGCATTGTGTATATAGTTATCATTATAGATAGTTATGTCTTGTGCTTTCTATGCCTATTCTTTTACTTGCGCTATTTCTTATACATATATAGACCTTTGACCTTCATCTAGTTGCTTTGCATAAATCGCTATATAGCAGTATTTGATTTTGTGGTTTTTCGCATAGTGTTTTAAAGCTCATGGTTCATTTTAAATTTTGAGGACGAAATTTAATATAAGTGGGGTATGATGTAATACCCGGTATCTTGTATATAAAAAAAGAAAAAGAAAAAAAGGGACTTGTATATTTTCCAAATTATTTTCCCACTCCTATTTTAATTTCCTAAATAAATTTTCACCTAATTTTTCTAAACTCTTCTTTTTTTCCTAATCCTTATTTTCCAAACCTAACTATTAAATCCTAACCCTTTATCCTATCTCAAACCCAACTCAACCCATTCTTTTCCCCTCTCTTTTAATTTTTCCAAAGTCCAACTCTTTTCTTCATTCTCTTTTTCCTTCCCCGGCGAGGCCCATGAACCCTAAACCCGAACACTTTCCCTAACCCAACCCGATCTACCCACTCCCCATACCCGACCTGCGTTCCCCTTCTTCCTCCCTTGTCTCTCTTTTCCCGCCTTTCCCCCTCACGACCTTTTCTCGCGCGCGCCAACGACTCGCGCCCACTTCCTCAACGCCCCCGTTTCTCCCTCGAACCGCGCGCCCACTTCCCCCACGACCCATGCCTCGTGACCCGTCTTCGCCCCCAACTTCTCCCCCTCGCGCTTCCTCGAGATCCCCCGCAACTGCTTCACGACCCACGCGGCCACCCCGCCTCTCTCCCCGACCACATACCTCTCTCTTTTCTCCTTCTCTCTTACAATCTCTCTTTTTCCCTCTCCGTTTCCCTGCAACCTGTACCGAGAAACCCCACGACCACGACACCCCTCCCTCGTCGCCTTCGTCGCCGCCCCACCTTCGACCTCGCCTCATCTTCCCGACCTCACACTCGACCTCCTCCCCTTCTACTTCCTTTATCCTCTCCTCTGCGGACCACCGCACGATGAGAACCCTAACCCTTATCAAGCCGGCGCATCTCAGAACCCACCATCACCATGAGACTCCCTCATAGCCACCACCTCCCTCATCTCCTCAGTCGAGCATTCACCATCAACACCCGGCAGCACCGGCCATCCGAACACCCTGCAGCGACCATCTCCGGCGACCCTGAGCCCACCACTCCAGTCCTCACTGCACGCGTCATCGCTTCCATCGACAACGACAACCAAAAATAGCCATAACCACCACCATCCAAACTCCTCTTTAAGACCCTACTTCACCTCAACCCCATCAACTCTGATTGTCGGCAACCACCGTTGCACTCCGAGCAACCCCACCACCTTCGACCCCGTCTTCATCATCATATCCTCTCTCTCCACCGACCTCAACAACACCAGCGACACCCATCACCGAAACCCCCTCACTGCACCCATAGCCGCCTACCTCAGCCGACCTCGCCAGAGCCAGACCCCACTGTCTCCAGCTGCCATCCGAACTCGCTGCCGTCACCGCTGCCCGTGCCAGGCCGTGCCCTCTCCCAGGACCACTGTACCACCATCAGACCTACACCCACATCACGCCATGTCCACCTGTGTGCCACGACAGCACCCACTCCATACCCGGCACCGTGCCACATCATGCCCACTACTGTGCCCGGTCCAGTGCCTGCCTTCATGTAACCGCGTACCCAGATGCGTCACGCCCCGTACCCACTCCCCATGCCATGTCGTGCCAGCCCCTGTGCCACATCATGCTCGATCTAGTGCACGCGTCGTGCGGCTTCCGGACTACGCACCGAGTCCAGACCGTGCTCAGTGCCGTGTCGCGCCGTGCCACGCACCGAGCCAGGACCACGCCTACTACCGGATCACGCCCGCGTCGCCATCGCACCCAGTACCGGATCTCCACGCATCATGCTCACGCCACGCGCCCGTGTCCAGCATCGCGTCGTCTCGTGTGTCGAGACGAAGTCCACAAGCGGCGTCGCTTCCATATCAAGCGAACGAAGGCAAGTGGAACCCTTTTCCCTTGCTTATTCATGCTAAAAACCGTAGTAGTTGATTAAATTAACAAGGTTTCATACTCCGGTGTAAATGTTTATGTGTATAGCGTCATCGATGTCTAACCGTCGATTTAGTTTTCTAGCCGACCACATCGTTCAATTATATTAAGAGGTTCCATCCCTTATCATACCATTATAACATTCAGATCGAATAACTTTAGTTAGATGAGTTAATGAGAGCGAATACTTCATTTGATGCCTCTACATAATGACACGACACCCTAGATGAAAAACCCTACTTAAAATAGCGAAATTTACGAGCTTCGAAACCCTTTTAGGATAATTGATAGCTCATGAGAATTTGAGGGAAAATAAGTGTTTCCACCACTATGAATGATACCCCCGCCTATCGGTTACGTCAAATCTGAAAATCACCGCAACAATCATATTGTAAAATTAGTAGTTAATTAAATATAAATCTAATCATGGTGTTCCAGGGCTCGTATCGAACCTAACTAGATAACCTATAACCCCATGTAATTAGTTTTTTAATAATGCAATTTCATGACCGTGAAAAGTGAGGAAGAACGCAATTCTGGACTGCAGTCCGGGGTAGCATTCTACGGGGAAACAGAATTCTAAGCACCTGTACATCCCTTCCTTAAACTAAAAATGCATGGAGCCCCATATGGTCGCGTAGATAATTTAGTTAGCTAACACATGAATCTTTTCCCGTGTCGTTTCACCTTCGTTTGACATTTAATTCGTATTTTATAAAACCGTTGTGTCCTGCTGTTTTCTGCAGTGACAGTTTGTACACATTGACATTAAACTGAACATATCTTCCCGTATACAGAGATATCACCGATCCGTCTGATACGTTGTAAACCTAAATATTAAACCTAAATATTATACAACTGTAGCTTTGCCTAAATAGGATCCCAACTGGGATTAAAATGTGTTACGTAACGGGCTTCCAATTCAGAAATTGGATTTCCAGCAGTGAACACTTAAAATGAAATGGCCATAACTAGAAAACATGAAACCCGATTGATGCAAAACTAACTGTGATGGATAGATAATTAAACATACTGCTTACCCCTTTTATATTGTTTTGCTTAAATCTGCATGTATGATTTATAGTAAATTATGCAAGTGGTAGGACACTGACTGATGATATTTTATTCATATCGTAATTATTGTATTCTCATCATGTCATGTAGATGTCATTACATTGGTAACCTAGTGATCATGTACATTACCCAGTGATAGGTATTAGTGTTTTGATTGTGGCAAGTACGTGAGTGTTAAAGCATGAATGAATATGTGAAGTGACACGTACTTGTACACAATCAGCAACCCAGTTAATTTATTGCATTGTCGACGTCTATGCGACATATATAAGTGTAACTATAACTGGTATGGGACAGTTATGAAAGCACTTATATTAGTGTAATAGGTAAGGCACCAAACACTATCCATTTATCTTGGGTACCAGTCGAGACATGCTTGATGGAGATCCTGTCTCTTGTTCTTGTGTAGACTTGTTATGGACCGAATAGTATTTGAGTTTATGGTCGGTGTTTGATGTATACCATAGGGTGTGGGGTAGTTTGAGTGTGAGTTCAACGGAATCTCGGGAGTCCCACTGCCGGCATATACAGCGATTCTTGGAGTCATATGGGTGATATTACTGATTATTAGCGAGCGTTTCGGGCCCGTATTCCCTTGCCCCTGGGGCCCTCCCCTTGATTGGGGATACTCCTGCGTAGTTGACTCTCACACTTGGACTGACGATAGATTTAGAGACCCGGACAGTGAGACTTAGAGACTGATAGGGTTAGTGACATTGACATGCTTTTCTTACGGATTTGATAAACTCACTTTACTGATTACCTGTACTGATTATTTCATGTGCGTCATCATTCTATATTTACTGCTTCATGTTCATCATCATTGCACGTGTATACTTTTGCATTTATATATTGCTATTGTGTCGCTCTGACGACCTGAGTATGCATGCTCAGAGTGAGAAGTGGACTTAGCTCGGATCAGCACCTGACGTACCTCGAGGATATTTCCGACGTCTAGATCAGCGACGTCAGCGCCATCTTTCCTTGATCTCTATCTGGTTAGTTTTTGTATCTTTTTTTGATTTAGTGACTGCATTTATCATTACCTGTGCATTGATTACTGATTACCACGTAAAGATAGAAGCCGAAGTGTGACTACGACAGGATGTTTCCTTGACGTAGGAGCATGGCTGGCCTTTCCAACCCCTCGTATTCCGTATTTTGGGAAGTGGGGCGTGACATCACGCCTTAATCAAGATAATAATATGGATGCATTGACCGAACCTGCTTATTTCACTGAGCTGGGGAACGTTGGTTCCGCTCTATCTTATAATTGTTATAAGTCCGAGCATGAAATAGGGGAATATCCGGATTCCCATGCCACCCAATCGAAGAAAAAGCATGATGATGCATATTCTTCGGGTGTGTTCGTTACCAAGAACTGTTTCTCAGTGTCCTCTACGTCCTAGATATGAGATACCGGATTAGGATCCCACATATGTAATCTGGTACATGGGCTATAGAAAGGTAGAGAACTGGGAACGGGTGATATGTCTTTAAGTGTTAGAGAATGGTGCAATTGTTGCATCCAAATCAGTTGGCAGATATCACCCTGTATTACCAAATGGTAAATACATTGATTCTGAACAAATGTTATTAGATAATGAACCTGATATACAACATTACATCAGATTCTTTATTATGTTAAAGAAGGATATAATTCTGTATTGGAGGATAATGTTGTGAACATTTTCCTGAATTAAGAGTTGATTGCATCAGGCACGTTATGTAATGGCATATAAGTTTTAAATCAAACCACGGTTCAAAGTATGTATAACACACACAAGAGGAGTAGTTCAGAGATGAACGAATCCTTCTTGTGGCATTGTAGACTATGTCATATCAATGCGACACGACTAGCTATGTTTTATAAGGATGAACATGAGAATCTGTTCGAATTTTTATCTTATGATACTTGTCAGTCTTGTCACAAAGGTAAAGTGACCAATACTCCGTTTACTCAAAACAGAGAAAGAGTTACTGAACTCTTGAGACGGATACATGATGATGTATACGGTCCTATTTCTACTAATGCCAGGGCTGGTTCTTCGTACTTTATTATATTCACTGATCTTCTCTTAGGATTCAGACATATGTTCCTATTGAAACACAAGTTTGAAACTTTTGAGAAATTCAAGGAATATAAGCTTGAAGTTAAGAACTAGACGGATAGAAGTATTAAGTCATTCAATGTGATCGAGGAGAAGAATACTTGGGCATGGAATTCCTGGACTGTTTAAAGGAGAATATGATTCTCTCTCAGCTTACTCCTTCGAGTACACCACCGCACAACGGTGTATCGGGGCGGCGGTATCGCACCCTATGAGATATGATGCGCTCTATGATGAGTACTGTTGAGTTACCTGTTTTCTTTTGGGTGTTATGCGCTTGAGAAGCTGCATACCTATTGAATGGGGTTCCAACCAAATCAGTGCCCACCATTCCATATGAGATATAGTAAGGGAAAAGACCATGTCTTAAACGAGTTAAGATATGTGGTTGTCCGTCCTACGTTGAAAAGCAAAAATCCGGACAAACTCGAGGCAAGGTCAGTTCTGTATAAGTTTGTTGGATATCCCAAACATTTGTGAGGGAATATCTTCTACCACACTGAGGAGCAAAAGGTGTTTTGTTTCTCAGCATGCCACCTTTTTTAGAAAAGGAATTTCTTATGAAGAAATTAGTGGTCATGGGGTAGAACTGGAAGCAGTTCCAGCTAGACAAACTAACAGCTGATGATTTGGTGAAACCAAAGGATTCAATAGTCTCCAACGAATCTCAACCTCTCCGCGAATCTGGTAGGGTTCCTCATCCACTTGAGAGATACTACGGTCTTCTTAGTAACAGTAGGAGCGAGGATTGCATCATGGTAGATGATGGCCCAACTAGGTTCAGGCAGGCCATCACAAGTGGAGACTTTATGAAATGGCCGGATGCTATGCGATCAAAGATGGACTCCATGTACACCAACAAAGTATGACTTTGCATGTTGCACCTGAAGGGGTAAAACCCATTGGTGCAATTGGATCTTGAGATGATTCTTAGTGTAGATGGAAAAGTTGAGACTTTCAAAGCTATGCTTAAGTCCATCAGGATTAGAGCAGGCATCGCGGAGTTGGAACATCTGTTTTGATGTGACAGTCAAAGTGTTTGACTTCATCAAAAATGTAGGTGAACCTTGTATATATAAGAAGGTTGTAGAGAGTAAGGCTGTCTTCCACGTATTGTACGTAGATGACAGACTCTTGATAGAAAATGGTTTCCTATGCTACACTCGGTCAAGCTCCTCTTATCACGAGGGTTCTCCATGGAAGATCTAGATGATACCTACTACATCTTGTGGATTATGATCTACGGTGATAGATCGAAGTGGATGTTGGGAGTGTCCCAAATCCTGGTACCTTAACACCTTACTAAAGGGGTTTAGTATGGAGGATTCTAAGCGTGGTGGTTCGCCCACTTACTACTGGATCACTCTCTCCAAAAAGATGTCTCCCAATACTGATTTGGAAAGAGCTCGTGTGCAAGGGATACCCTATGCTTCGGCAGTAGGCTCTATCATGTGTGCGATGTTATATACCAGACCAGATATAGCTAACTCACTAGGTGTAGTGATCAGGAATCAATCGGATCTTGGGAGAATCACTGGAAAGTTGTGGAGAACATTCTTAAGTACTTGAGAAGCACTAAAAGAATGTTTTTGGTTCGAGCTTCCAGAGTGACAAGGACGACTGAAAGTCAGTCACAGGCTTTGTCTTTACCCTCAGTAGAGGAACGGTATGTTGGAAGAGTTCCAAGATAGATACCGTGACATACTAGACGATAAAGGCTGGATACATCACTACCAACGATACAACCAAAGTGGTTGTCACAGGCTTTGTCTTTACCCTCAGTGGAGGAACGGTATGTTGGAAGAGTTCCAAGATAGATACCGTGACATACTAGACGATAAAGGCTGGATACATCACTACCAACGATACTACCAAAGTGGTTGTCTGGACATTTCTTGTTCATGAGATGAACAAGGTTCCTACCATTGAGCGTCCAATAACTGTTATTGTGACAACAATGGAGTTGTGGCTTTGGCTTAGGAACGCAGGTCCCATCAGCATTCCCGACATATTCTGAGGCAAGTATCACCTGATCAGGGAGATGGTTGATCTCTAAGAGATCGAGGTTAGGAGAGTTGACGCGAAGGACAACACGACGGATCCACTCACAAAGGCCTTTCCCTAGAGAGACTTCTATAGGACGTTAAGTATGAGATACTGCAACAAATGGCCTTAATTTAAGTGGGAGATTGTTAGTTATATGTATGCCCTAGAGACCATTACTGTATATGTGATTTATATTGTCGTGGATGCTTGGACATATATAGGGAGGACTTTCTTGCTCGACATGATAGTATGCTATCTGGTTGCTCTTTATCTTAACATGTACACTTATTGTCTCTCTATTACATGTTGATAATGCCCTTAGGATGAGTACTTGACTACCAGGATTATGATGCAGATCATACTAGTGGGGACAGGGTAGTCGGTAAGTACATCCTTCAAATGTTCCTAGTCGTGGGAGTATCGAGACAGGGCATCAATACTCCAGAGTAGACTAGCGTATACGCTTCTCGACCCATATGATGGGCGATGGATGATCCCACATCCATTGGTGTTTGACATCAGAGAAGGTATACGGGTGCTAAGTGGAGACTGGGTACACTGGACGGACTCACCGAGAACTCCTAGATGGTATTATACCAATCGTCAGATAGCAGTTCTCTGGTGACACCGGTACAAGTTAGTCTGTCGACCCGAGATCGCCATAGAGTCTTGTGTGATTCCCATTGTGCTTTGATTTCTGATTGATTTCATGAACTTTCGATTGTGTGTATCAAATCAAATACTCAAATGATCCCTGATAACGGTTTCATTTGATTGTAATGATTTCTTGTTTGTGTAAATCGAATAAAGCGAATGAGTTTCAATGTGTCGGTAATATTGAATAAAATTCACAATCAAAGAATTATATTTGACCGCAATCAATTACGGTGTCGATTGTAGATCGTAAGCGAGTGCGGATCGTCCACAGGGATTGTGCGATTCATTTCTATGTTTAATTTGTTTGAATCGAAAAGTTAATCGAAAAGAAAAGAAAACATGATTCAAGATTTTATCGATTGATTCAGGTGTCACGATGTTTAATCAAGAATCAAGAAACTGATAAACAAATCAAGAATCGGTGTTTCGATGATATTTCAAACCAAAATGTCAAGAATCTAAATGAGGCTCGTAGGAATCGATCGGATCTATAGACGTGATGTAATCTCAAGATTTCGTGTTCTTGTCCTTCGAAGGATTGATACTAGATCGATGATGATCGATGAGAGTTAGGGCTTTCTTGATGAAACTAGGGTTTCATCATTTAACCCTTGTTCTTTCATCGATATCATTCATATTCTAGCCTCTAACAATTTCAAGAAACGATCGTAACTCCCCAATCTCGAGCGATATCAATCAAGAAAGCATCGCAACGAATTGGGTCGTCGATTCTTGAACTTGCTAGGGTTTACAAAACTCGTAGGATTCAAGAATCGATTTAAGATATATTACATCATCATTCTATTGATCGTCTCGACTCCTCGACGAGCGGAGTATTACTCAAACATCATCACACAGAAAGCATTCAATAATTGAAAAGATAACATGATGAAAGAATTTAAAGAAAACAAGATGAAAGAATTTAAAGAAAACAAGATAAAAGAATAACACCTTTTATTTATATCAACAATTTGATTACAGTCGCTCAAGAACTACAAGAGGAAGAACTAAATTGTTGAATTGGCGTCGCTCGGCTCCGTGAGTCGCGGATCGGCTTGGACCACTTGCTCTGTTGAAGATCGGCTCGGCTCATAAAAGGTTGCAAGGCTTCTTGCTTGATGGGTACTCGGGATCTTGGCTTTTGATTGGAATTAGGGTTAGGGTTTCACACAAGTCCTCTCACTAAACTTGTGGAAGAAGAAGATGAAGAAAGAGAGTGAATGGATCTAAATTGGCTAAATGAACTAGTCATGGATCAAGTCCCTTTTACAAGTGAGCCTAGGTTTTTATTTATAGATCACCCAAACCCTAGGTCTAGGTTTGAATTTACAATTCCCTCCAAAAGTTTGTTGAGGCTTCTAGAAGGAGTTTGTTAGGCTTAGCTTAGGGTTTAAGCTAGGGTTTAAGAAGAAGTTTCTAGAATGATAGGCTAGTTTAGTGTTGATCCCAAAGCTTGCTGATCTGGCAGAAGTCTCTAGAGTCTTCTGGAAATTGACATGTCTTTTTGAAGTCTGGACCCAGAGATGAGAATTTTGCACCAAATTTGGGAAGCTAATTCCTTGGACCCACCGCGGATCCGCGGCACTTTGTGGGGCTTGGGCCTTAGGCTTTCAGGTGTGGTCTTAGGATACCCTTTGGGGATTTATCTGATATGTTGAATTTTATTTGTCCCTTTTGATTGATACCAGAACTGAAATCATTGAGTTGGCGTAATCGGTACCGTATAAATTTTGGCCTTTCTTCTGGATTTTTCTGCACAGATCTAAAAACAAGTGTTGCGCAATATAGGAATGATGCGATGCCATGAAATGCGGTCAATTTCCTTTATAGTGTCGGTTTTAGAGTCTAACACATGCAATCTGATATTTTACGACAGTTTTGCTAATATGTGAAATATGAATACCGTACACTTCTAAATGAGTGCAAATGATGAGGAAATTGCCGACTGAAATATGCAATATTTTCGACTAATCAAATTCCCCCAAACTTAATTTCGATCGTCTCGAGCGAACTGTTTTATTAAAAAGAGAAGGAGAAAATAAAGAAAGAGAAAAACTAACTAGCACACTTTCGTAGGCAACACGATTGCACTGAGCACGTGCAACAAGCCTTTAAACCTCTAGGTGTCCCTAGTAGGAGGAGTGTTGTCTCCTGAGGGTTTTCAGCAGATTGCACCCACAAAATCCAATAATAAAAGAAAGATCATGAATATTACATTTAAAGAAAAGAATTGTAAAAGAAAAGCTTTGAAAATTAGGGTTTCCAACTAAGCTAGCTTTTCGGTTGTCATGAGCCCTATCTTAATGGTCATGAAAAGATGTCAGAAATCACGTCCTCCCTCAATAAAACATCGTCTTATTCTTCATTCCTATCTTTCTTCCAAACATCGATCATATCACCCTGCGTGTGTGTAAAGACATCTCTACACCCGGAGAATTCAATTCAAGCTATCATACTCTTGCCCATCAGCCTCAGTACTTTTTAATTAATGAATATTTAGATGAGATTGCTTACACACTTTCATGCGACCGTTAATACTTCTTGAGGTACTAACCGACCGATTACTCCTGTGCTTGCTTACTTGGTGTATTTTCCTCGTCTTGCACCACCTCAGGCATAGCAGTGACTCCCAGACCAGTTGGCCTTAGGGCACTAGGTGAAGAAGCACCCTCGCTATATATTTTTTATTGCCCTCGGTGATAACAAAACCAGTGTCCATTTTTCTCACCACTTTATATTTTCTTTATTCATTTTTTTTTATTTCCTTCATACATCGGCTTTAAGAAAAGAGCATTTTAAGGTATCCTCTACTATCCCAGGTTTCAAGACGTGTGTGAGTGCGAATAGCAGGGTATCAACGTTCAAAATGTTTGGCTTCCAGAATAGAAACTATTTTTCAGACTTATTTTTATCCTCAGATTAGTGACGTCCTTCATCTTACTAACCCTTGGGACAACAGCTCATAGCTACTTATTAATAGTTCGTATAAGAAAACTTCTAATTTTCTTGGTTTTCTTAAATTTTTCTCTAATCTCATGGATGTAATTTTTCACTATCTAAACTTTCATTATCTTATTTATATACAAAAAAGTGTAAATATTAAAATTATTTTTATACTTGAAATTTTTTTAAATTTTTATTGGTTTTGAAAAATTTTCAATTTTTATAGATTTTTTTTAAAAGAAATGTTTTTGTGCTTATGCAGATGATATGCAGAGAAGAAGGTCGTATCCCCGGCCAGGAGAAGAGTTAAAGGTCTAGCAATTTTGCTAAAGTCCTTAATGAATCTCCTATAAAAGCCCACATGGCCAAGGAAAGATCGAATATCTTTGACGCATTTGGGATGAGGGAGGTTTTGAATGACATCTATCTTAGCTCTGTCAACCTCAATACCTTTCTGTGAAATGACATGCCCAAGAACAATTCCTTCTTGGACCATAAAATGGAATTTTTCCCAGTTCAAAGTCAAGTTCTCGTTGCAACGAGTAAGAACAGCGTCAAGATTTGCTAGGCAATCAGAAAAAGAGTCTCCAAAAATCGAGAAGTCGTCCATAAAGATCTCCAGAAAATTCTCTACCATATCAGAGAATATCCCCATCATACACCGCTGAAAGGTAGCGGGAGCATTGCATAACCCAAAGGGCATGCGACTGTAAGCAAAGGTACCAAAAGGACAAGTAAAAGTGGTTTTATCTTGATCCTTTTTGGCGATGGGGACCTGATTATAGCCTGGGTATCCGTCCATAAAATAATAATACTCTCGTCCCGCTAAGAGTTCCAGCATCTGATCAATGAATGGTAGAGGAAAGTGATCTTTCCTCGTGGCAGCATTGAGTTTTCTATAATCAATACATACACGCCACCCAGTTTGGGCGCGTGTCTGAATCAACTCATTTGCCTCATTGGTTATAACAGTGATGCCGGATTTCTTAGGAACGACATGTATAGGACTTACCCACTGGCTATCGGAGATGGGGTATATAATACCATTATCTAAGCATTTGACGATCTCTTTCATGACAGCTTCCTTCATGACGGGATTTAACCGTCTCTGTAGTTCTCGGTTGGTCTGGCATCATCCATCACATGTATATGATGTTCAGCTATCAAGGGACTAATCCCTTTGATGTCCGCCATACTCCAACCAAACGCCTCTTTGTTAGATCTCAATACCGATAAAAATGCATTTTCTTGCTCTGATGCAAGAGAAGCGGATATGATAACCGATAAAGACTCATTCTCACCTAGATATGCATATTTAAGGTGAGAAGGTAAAATTTTGAGATCTAATTCAGGCGGAGAAATGATAGAAGGAAGGATCATTGAGTGATTTTTGGATTTACAAAGAAGCTCAGAGCCTGTGAAAGATACAGACTCGGGTGGAGAAAAGTCAGAAGTGCAGGACTCAAGTGTAGATAAAGTGTCCTCACTAAGATCTTGTGTAAAGTCAAACAGAGATGTGGTAATGTCATCGAGATTAGTAAAGCAAAGATCCTCAGCTCCACAGCTATCGGGAGCGATCTTATGGACAGAGCACACATCTAAAATATGAGCAGAGGGTTCTGATGGCTGACTTCCAACTTTATAGATATTGAGTTCAATGGTCATATTTCCAAATGATAAGTTCATTGAACCATTTCTACCGTTTATAACAGCGTTGGAAGTGGCAAGGAAAGGACGACCCAAAATCACCGGAATTTGGCTCCGGGGGTTTGCTACAGGCTGTGTGTCGAGTACAATGAAGTCTATAGGGAAAACAAATTCCCCGACCTTCATCAACACATCCTCTAATTCACCCCTTAATTTGGTGATAGATCGGTCTGCCATCTGGAGAGTGTAGTGAGCAGGTTTCAGCTCTCCAATCCCTAATTGCTCATAGACAGAATATGGAAGGAGGTTAACACTTGCGCCAAGGTCTAAAAGAGCACGATTTATGTTTTTACCCCCAATAGAAATCGATATTGTAGGACATCCTGGGCCCTTACGTTTCTTTGGTAGTTGAGGAATAAAAGCAGTGCTAATATTATTAGACATAAAGACCTTCTTCGGCACTTGAGTCTTCCTCTTCCTAGTGCACAAGTCTTTAAGAATTTTCGCATACGCGGGGACTTGCTGAATTGCATCTAGGAGAGGGATATTGATGTTAACCTGTTTGAACATTTCCATAATTTTCTCCATATGAGGACTCGTTCTATTAGCCCTTAACCGATTTGGGTAAGGTGCTTTCGCAATAAGCGCAGGGTCCATCATAGGAGAAGGAAGAGGGGGTAGACGCGGTCCCAAAAGAGGTGTGGGGACCGTCTGTGGAGAACTATAAGGGTTGGACTGAGGTGTCGAGCCTAGTGGGAAATGGAGAATAGGCTCACGAGAAGATGGTGTGGTAGAAGAAGAAGGATCAGAAGGAGAAGTGTGTATGTGTGGAAAGGTCTCAGCCGGGGTATTGATATGATTTTCAGTATCATCGATACCTGCCCCGACATGATTGTTCAGCACTCTTTCCGATCTCAACGTTGTGATGGCATTTACATTGTAATGCCCAGGATTCTGTAGGGGTTAAGAAGGAAGTTTCCCTTTTTCTCTCGCACTCATTTCGGCTTTAAGGCGTACGATTTCAGCTTCCATCGTTCTGATACTCTCAGCTTGTGACGCTGAGTTTTTCTTTATCTCACCGACGGAAGATCTAACCTCAGCCGAAACCTCTATGAAATTTGACAAAAGTGATTTCATGGTTTGAGTGAATTGGGAGAACTCGTCACAACAGGTCATAGGATTAGACTGTGCAGGAGTGTTGACCTGATTTTGGAAACTTTGTGACTGGTAGGGGTGCTGAGTGAGTTGAAGGGGTTGCTATTGTGGTGGAGGAAGAGCCCTTTGAAAATTATTCGTGTTTGGAACCGTGTTTTGAGATTGGTTTTGGTTCCAAGCGAAATTCGGGTGATTCCTCCAACCCTGATTGTACGTGGAAGAATATGGATCGTTTCGAGGTCTTTGAAATGCGGCATTAGAATGCTCGTGACCTTGAAACGCAGAGTTTAATGGACATTCTTCCGTTAAATGAGACGGATCAGAACAGCATCCACAAACTGTTTTGGGGAGCGACACTGGGTTTAGGGAGGCTGCTGCAAATTTGTGTTCCATAGCGTCGAGCTTCTTTTGCATTGCTGCCATTTCAGCTCGAACACCTATGGACACATCTATTTGGTGTACGCCACCCCTATTCAATGGTTGGGTTCCACTCTCCCACTGTAGTGATTTTTCAGCGAACTCTTCTAAATACTTCCAAGCTTCCCCATCATCCTTAGTCATAAAAGTACCTTGACACATGTTTTCAAGGCTCTGTTTAGTGTTTGGGTTAATGCCCTCATAAATGATTCGGCAAAGCTCCCATCTCGGGATGCCATGATGAGGACACTGAACCAATAGATCCTTGAAACGTTCAAAGCATTTTGAAAATGGTTCAGTAGGGAGCTGGGCAAATTGATTCAGTTCGCTACGGATTCGAGCTGTCTTTTGTATTGGGTAAAATTTCTTAAGGAATGCAGCGACGAATTCTTCCCAATTCATAATAGAGTGTGCGGTAGTGTTATATAGCAACTTCTCGGCTATATCGCACAATGTAAATGGAAGAAGTCGTAGACGCATCGCATCCACTGAAAGTTATGACGTACCCATCATTGCGCATACGTTTTCAAATTTGGTAATGAAAATGTAAGCGTCCTCAGTCTCGAGTCCGTGGAATTTAGGTAAAAGATTGATATACTGGGGCTTAATCTCAAAGTTATCCCCATTGGCTGGTGGTGTGGATAAGCAGGTCAAAAGAGGACCTCGAATAGGGTAGCACCTCTCCTGGAGAGAGATGCGGGGTGGATTCTGCGCACCAACGGACGGCGGCAGATTAGGATTAAAGAAGTTTGATGGATTCGGATCCATCGGTGTGGGTGTGGTAGTGGGTAAAGGAAAGGTAAATGGAGAAATATCGACTTCAGAGTCGATAAAGGGTACGCGGACTAAACGGGCACTAGAATCCCGTGTCCAGCCTATCTTGTACTAAAGAGGGTTAGTACAAGTGGCAACGTTGGCTTATAATTAGGGGTAATGAATGAATGCGGTGCTTGCTTTGAAAAAGGAACGGATTTTTGAAAAAAATGATGCGACACAACAAATGCAGCACACAAACCCTAGAATCTAGTGGTCACCTAGGTCCGGCTCTAGACCGCTCCTAACTGCCAAAAGACAAGTCGCAGGATAGAATCCTCCACTGCCTCTTTGTCCCCCTGTGGCCGGATAAGTGCCAGGTAAGTGGGAAGGTACTCCACTACGTAAGTAGTGGGCCTAATTAAAAACCACTAGCCTTAGACACACTCGCTTTAGGCACCATAAGAAAACGCGGATAAGCAATGAATTACCCACGGCCTTCTCTTGTCCTAATTGAGCGCGACAGTCCTTAGAGACTTCTCTAGATTTCTTTTAGTTAATGAGGGTCAATGCGGATGCAAGTTTTGTGGTTTGAGGGGCCTAGGAAGGGTAATGAAATCCCCACCTAATTTGGATTTGGCCGTGCCCCTTAATTTCCGTATTAGAATGCAAACAACCAAGAAACAAAATCACGCACAAATTTAATTTTTCTTTTTGCGGCGCTGCGATTATTTGCAAAGAATCCTGCACAAACTGTTAGTTGGAACTAAAAAGAGGAGAGAGGAGAAGGTAAGAAATCACCTGAAGCAAAATTGTACAGAGAACCCTCCAAGGGGCCGCAGTTCCGCCGGGAATCCCTCCTTATGCCGCGCTTCCACGATTGAACAATTGGATCAATGCACAAAACTTCACCAGGGAGCTTCTGTAGACTCCCTCTGCTCTCTGGTATTTTCCAAAAAAAAATTTCAATTGCCAAACAGCTCCAGATTTCCTTGCAATGAACCACAACAAATCGTTTAGGGTTTGCACGAATTTTGATCTCAAAAAAATAACAATGGAATAAATCTTTCAATTCAAACTATAATATGAAACGAATTAGCGCGTAATCCCCGGCAACGGCGCCATTTGATTGATTTCGTAAACTTCCGATTGTGTGTATCAAATCAAATACTCAAATGATCCCTGATAACGGTTTCATTTGATTGTAATGATTTCTTGTTTGTGTAAATCGAATAAAGCGAATGGGTTTCAATGTGTCGGTAATATTGAATAAAATTCACAATCAAAGAATTATATTTGACCGCAATCAATTGTTGGAGATAGTGCCCTCAGAGTCAATTATTGGATCACAGGCACGTGATTGCAATGATTGAGGGAGGACCTATCCCGGTAGGACAGTCTTACTCGAGATGATAGTATGCTATCTGGTTTATCTTTATCATCGTGTACTGCTTTAGGTGACCTGACATGTCGCTATTACACGTTGATAGAGCCCCTAGGATTCTTGCTTGACCACCAACAGTATGAGGGCGATCATATAAGTGGGAGCTGGGGTCTATAAGCACATCCTTAAATGGTCCCTAGTCGTGGGAGTTTCGAGACAGGGCATCGATACTCCAGAGTAGACTAGTGTATACAGTCGAGACCCCGACGAGGGGCGGTGGCCGATCTCACAAGCCACTGGTGTCAGTTGGTTCACCTAAGATGTATACAGGTGCTCATTGGGTTATGAGTACACCGGACAGGACTCGCCGGGAACATGCTAGTTGGTCTTATAACTGACGTCAGATAGCAGTTCCCTGGTGACATGTGTACAGGTTAGTTCATCGACCTGGGGATCGTCATTTGTCTCGTGTGAGTTCCCACTGTACCTTGATTACTACCCTACCACGCTCAAAGGAGACGTGCAAACAGGTTTTAATTGGGTACAGTCCCGAGCCACATGGAGGCAGTGAGCGGAACTTCAGGGGTTCGTCTCTTCCGGTATTGGGGGTGAGGTCGCGCTGTGTCTAGGAGAGCCATTACACGAAGCCCTCGGCCGAGGCAGGAGATTTACTGGTAGGTATTCCAGTAGTATCTCATGGTGTTCTGGGCTACACTCCGACACGACTTGTACCGCTTTTGGGGGTCTGACTTTTACCAACCCCCTAGGCCCGCCATGTGATGCTCATAGACGAACGGACCGGACTATACGGATATTGTCACTGGCAGGCTCAGTAGGGTGTCAGGATGAATTCGCTCATCGACGTCCCTTTTGGTCAATACCTGGTAGCCCGTTACGTATTGGCTTATACTTCTGACGTGCTAGTGGTTAAATCCACAACCAAGGTGTTGGCGAGTCTTTAGAGTCTCCCACATTCAGTTACTCAAGCTTTTGGGCGAAAAGCTGTAGAGGCCGTATGGAGATATGGCACGGTTCGATCAGATACGAGCGGTATTGCACGGATCAGGATCGGACGGTTAGTACTAGAGGCCGTATGGATATATGGCAGGGTTCGATCAGATACGTGCGGGATTGCACGGATCAGGATCGAACGGATATTACTAGCTGGCTTTGGTTTAAGCCGGATTCTAGTATAGTACAGTGTAGACTTTGTCTCATTGCATTTGTATTTCGGTTGGAATACAAATGCTGGTGTGTACACACAGTATCGGGGTTTTTCTGTAATTTATTACGGGACCAGTTTTCTGGAGTTGCCAGTTTGCTTTCCGTTTCGGCCAATTTCCTTTGTATCGTTCATTGGCCAAAGTTTGGTGGAGGAGGGCTTATTTGAATTTGTGCAAATAAGCAATATGGAGGGTGTTCTTTGCATACTATTGTGTCATGATGGTTTCATGATGAAGCCCCATCCTTTGACCTTCCATGGTTCATGATTGCTTGACTTTTTGTAGCAATCATGGTTGTTGATTAGTAGGTGGAGTGTGGATTGTTTAGTGATCATTGCTTGACTTTTGAGTCATCATGCTTTTGATGATGGTTGAATATGATAACCATTTTCCTTTCACTTGATTATTCTTGTGGCTATCCTTTTTCACTCCCTCCCTCTCTCATTCTCACTCTCCCCATTCACCATGGCCGGCCATCATATGGTAGGGGCTGTCCCAATATTTCATGTGGGGATTTTTGGTCTTTTAGCTTCACAAAAATCCCATAGTTCCACCTCCAAAGTATAGTTCATTCCTCCACCAAATGGCAAACTCCATAACCCCAAATGAGACATGGTTCTACACCATTTAGCAGCAAAGCTTGGGCACGTCGACTCGCCAGCTTCGTGCCCGAGTTGCCTCGGTATAGAGGTGGGAGCCCGTAAAAGAAGCCAGCGACGTGGTGCCCTTCCGGCGACGAGGTGGAGACCGGAGCTTCCGCGGGAGATCGGGACGACGACGAGAAGACCGGAGGACACGGATCAGTCGGTATATCTCTCTTCCCCATCTTGTAGTTAGCTAGGACTAGTTAATGGTTCGATCCGGGTTTTAGTGCGCGGTGGTGCCGGTTCAAGAAAATTTAAAGTTAACCATCGCTTCCGCATTTGGTCTCGGGATGGAGGCCGGGACGCCGCCGTGCACTTACAGTGGTATCAGAGCCTCGCCATTAACATAGTCTAGCTTTGTCTGATGTGTTTTACATTTCCGATCGAACAAATGTTCCAAAACCGTGTTTTTCAAAACAACAGTTTTCTGTCGAAATTTTTTTGTCTCAAAATTTTTTTCAGGTAGTCTCAGAATACTGTGCAGGGAAGTATAAGCCTACTGAAAAAATTTGGTCACGAGATCTTATTACTCGACCGCGGAACCGCAACCAAATCCATGCTTGGGCCGCGGTTCCGCCGCAGTTTTGAGAGATCGGTACACCAATTTTTTCCAGAGGCCTTCTGGGTTGAAAATAGGGTTTTTGGAATATTAATTTTGGGCCCAGAATTTCTTGATGTGCTACAGTAGTACTTGGGGCCCACTTGTTAAAATTTGATCGATCGGATATTTTAAACACATTGGTTCACAGTATTAACATTATATCTGCGACCGTGAATGTCACTTGATCGGTAAATCCAGTCTAACTGCTATAGTCCGGTTAGACGGATTTGCGAACGTGACTTTCACGTTGATGTTCTGTGTTATGCTGTGATGTTGCGGATCGGTCGTGGGGGATAGCCTGGATGCAATGCTAGTACAGTTTTTGTTGTATTATGTACATTTGATATTGCGGGGCGAGCGTCCGACATGTGGACTGCCGTCACTGCCTGATTGTATTATTATTTTGGGGCACGGCCAGGTTGCGGTCGATGTACCCGTTGTATGTATATTTTACTTTCTGTACTAGGATTACCCTAAGGAGGGGTGCACGGATAGCCGGGTTCTAGAGAGCAACGGGCCCGCATCTCATGGCATTGAGACGGAAGGGGCTTCACTCTAGAATTGGCGGGCTATTCGCCGCACTCGCAGGGGGTACAGGTTGACCCAGGAGGGGTGCCCAAGTTGCCGGATTCCGTGAAGTGTCGGGTGGTCCATTCACGTCGCTGAAGGGGGCTGCCTCGCTTCAGGTTTTAGCGGGTAACTTGCCGCGCCCGTAGGGGTCTAGGATTTCATTGCACAGGCTATCCACACGACCAGGGGAACGTCGGGTTTCAGTAGTGGCTCTGTGAAACCCGGGGATCCCAGATATCTGTATTATTCTGTGATGCTGTACATTTCTATGATGTTGCATTTTATCACGCCTTGAGCGAAATTTAATATATTGGTATATATATTAGTAGATTTTGTATATGTTTTGCATCCGCGCTAGTCCAGTCATCGCTCTGTCGTTAGTTAGCTAACCTAACGGGTAATGACGGGACCCAGTGGCGAATGCGGATGGCATATACGTACATCAGTATATTTTCGTTCTTTTTGGTGTGATCAATTGATGGGACTGCATTGATTCGGATCAATGCAAGTAAAACAAACCTAATTTGATGTTGTTGGAACACTTTTCAAAAAGCTGTTATTGCAAGGACGTTCACTTTTGTTTTGCACCGTGGTATTCAGTTGGAATATCCTGCTCCTCAGTCGACGAGGCAAGGGCCGAGATCCCTTCACCGGGAGTGACCCCTTGGACAAAAAGTTTGCGTCAGGGCAATAACTTCACTATAGCCGATTACTTTTGCTTTGCACCGTGGTATTCAGTAGGAATATCCTGCACCTCATTCTATGGGGAAAGAGCCGAGATCCCTTCACCGGGAGTGACCTCTTTAGCAATGGTTTTCGTCACTATATTTTTATAAAAGCTATCCGTTCCTTCAACGATATCAAGTTCATTACGTTAAAGGTTTTCCCCAGAAACCATTCGTAGCCCTCCGTCGTTCAAATGGGTAGCACGTAGTATTCATGCTATGTTTGTTGACCTTCGTCAAGGCATAGTGTATGGTAGCTGCTTGTTGCTTTTCTGTTGCATAGATAGATGCGTTGGTTTGGGACAGTCATATAGCCTTGTTGGCCTTCGTCAAGGGCTTGTACGGGTGGGTTCAAATTAACCTGGACAATGACGGGTGGAACTTGACATGTGACTTATGATTTGTTGACCTTCGTCAAGGTCATAAGAGCATGGGGCAAAAATCACATCGGGAGTTTCAAAAGAACTGAAACTTGCCAGATATGTGCATACCTTCTGGAGTGTGATGACGTGAGCGGATTCCGTCACGTTATCATGCGATGATAGTTGGATCCCGATTCCTACTGATGAGTTGGTTTACTCCTCGGGTGATCCCGACTAATTCTTCTTTCGGGTTTGGAGAAGAATTTGAGGTTACAGTGGGAGGTTTCCAGATTAGATAAATTGGTAACCATTGTGATCTAGGTTAGAGTGCACGCTGAGTGTTTCTTTTCTCTCTCTCTGGCAGCGACCATTGACCCGACCCTAAAACTATGACTCAGTGACCAATATTAACCGAACCTTCTTAAACACTGGTTTTTGGATTATCAGAGTTGCAAACCTCATTTCCACTCCTACTTTTACCCTTTTCTCCAGGACACCCCGTATTACTACGAACGTCCACTTCCATTGGACAAAACCATCGTATGGTTATATACGAACTCGAAGGAATTTATTCGAGGATAGTTTCCGGTTCTGGAGAAAACGGATAGGACTATTCAGTTGTCTTTTCCTTTTACCTTCTCTCTGGTTGCGAGTACTCCTTGGTTTGGGAGTAGTACACCTATTATGCAAATTGGATAGTCTTCTTCCAAACCTTAGGCTGGTGCCAAACGGTGGGGAATGAAGAAAACCAATTAGCATAACGATGGTGTGCAGAAGGTATTAAGTTAAGACAAAGCAAGGGATTAGTAAGAGGGCAAAGTAAATTGCGACTGCTATTCACGACCAAACCAAGTATTTCATTACTACTCCCATTTCACCTTTGTATTTCTCCAGGACACTCCGTATCACTACGAAGATCCACAGTTTATTGGATACTCCATCGTATGGTTATATACGAACTCGAAAGGAACTTGTTCCAGTTCGGGGATGGATTCTGGTTCAGGAGAAATAGGAATAAGGTTTATTCGGTTGTCTTTTATCTTCACCTTCTCTCGCATTGCGAGTGCTCCAAGGATTAGGACAGTACACCCATTATGCTTATTGGATAGTCTTCTTCCAAACCATAGGCTGGTGCCGAACGGTGGGGAAGGAAGAAAGCCGTTTGGCCTAAAGGGGTGTACAGAAGGTAAAGACTAAAGACATATGAAGGGATTTGGAGAGGTGGCAAAGAATTATACGGTTACAGTCGTGAATCTGGAAGAGGCATTACTAGGAATACTGGGATACCCCATCGAAACATTTCAATGTTTCAGTTTCACTGTGTACTGTTAAAGGAAAACTGATTTCCTAATTAGTCCTTATTCCAGGGTATGTATTTACCAGGTATGATTCTCACATCTGTATGGTTTTACAGATGATGAGTGGGAGTAAGTTATTGGAAATTGGGTGATCATCCTCATTATATCGGGATTCGTTGTAATCGGTGATATTTGAGGAAGTCACCTGGGTTGTTTACCGGTCGGCAAATATTTGGTTTTGAATATCCGCCGTTGTGCACCAATTTCAAATTGATATTTCTGTACGTCTATTTTCATAGAGTGAGATATACCTTTTGAAATTATGTCTATGACATTTACCTATATCAGTGGATGGTTAGGTAAGGAGCATTAAACAGCGGTGTAATTCTTCTTAACCATAAGTACAGTTTTCAACCTACGACACACAGTGAATAAGTTATCAGACTCAAGGGACTTATACAGAGTATTGTATGTTGTCCAGGGTCTATCAGGACAGAGGGGTTGGTCCTCGTACTATATTCGGTTTACTTATGACTTCTCTAGTTTTTAGACAGGTGTTTCGTGGAAACACAGGGTCCGAATTTTGAGAAGTTATAGGTATTTGAATAAAGTAGAGAACTAGGTAGTGCAAGTATCGGGATTCTTCAAAGTGATCGAAGATGTAGATACTTGTGTATGGTATTCAGTTGATAGTAATGGTTAAGAGAACTTGCTTCTCTTTCAGGTTACTCATAATTGGAAGCATTCCGATGTTGAGTAACGCTGATCGGCCTCTCTCCATTTAGTTGACATGCACTGGAGATAGCTGCATGATTTGAATCTGGTTCAATTAAATCAGTGCCTCTGGTTCTATATTGGATATAGAACAGTTCATATCTTAACATTGTTAAGGTACGGGGAGTTGTCCGGCTTATGATTAAAACCAGACACTGGACAACTCAAGGCACGTTTCTGTAATGGCTGTTTGTGGGTTGACCCAGGCTATGACGAGGGTTGACTTTCTACCATCTGGAAGATCAATAGCGATATTGTTCTAAACGCGCCACAGTTTTATTAAAAATGGAATTTTTTTTTCAGAAAACAGTAGTGGGAATATGGTAGAACTGGAAGTGATTCCAGAACCACAAACGATTACTGAAGATTTGATAGGAACCTAAAGATTCAATCTGTTTTGGCATTCCATTGGCCACTCCGCATATACGGTGGGTAACTTCAGGCACCCGAGAGGTACTCCGGTAGCCTCAAGGACGATGACAGGGAAGTTCTTGTTTACCCACACATGCTATTGCTGTTGTTCCAGAGTGTGAGACCCGGCAGGAGGATGAGTATAGCGTCGTTCTAAAGTTGCTTTAGAAGTGTACGTGTATATGACTCTGCCAGAGGGTTGTCGTAGTCAGTGGGAGGAGTGGAAGCATTGGTGGACATGTGGCTTATGTCTATTTATAGACTAAAGCAGATATAGCGGAGATAGATCATCAATTTCTGATGTGACAGTTATAGGTTTGACTTCATCAGAATAGGGGATGGATCAGTTGAGAAGGTAGTAGGGTGTGATGTCATGGTATTTGGATGACATACACAGAATAGGAAAAGAAACTCCTATACTACGATCAGTTATACTTTGGTCGTCACATAGTGGTTTCTCCACATGGGACTTGGACATTATATCAGACATACTGGTTACTAGATCTATGGTTTTAGATCTAGATTTAGGTGGTTTCCCAATCAAGGGTACTTAGACAGCATTCTAAGAGTATTTAGAATGGACGACTCCTGGCACGGTAGTGAACCTGCAGGTGATGGAGCCACCCTCTCTAAAGGTGTCTTATAGACTAAAGGGGAGAGGGATGTGCATGATTGGCAGATCACTTGCTCAGGCAATTGAGTCAATCATTAGATGTCAAGTACCACACCAGATGTTGTTCTTGCACCAGATGCAATAACTTGACATTGATCCAATCCTGGAGAAACAATCGGAAGCAGTTTTAGAACATAAGTGGGTGTTCTAGGGATATGATAACGACAGCCCTATTCGGAAGACAGTTATCATTCCAGGCTTCCAAGGTGACCTGGACAACAAGGAGGTTGTCAGAGTTATAGTTTTTCCTTCTGATGAGGGGCAGTATTTTGGACAGGTGGTCCAAGGAAATACTGAGGGAGGCATGGCGCAAGATACTGATTAAGTTCAGTTGACGACACAGTCTGAGAAGTTTGGATTTGGAGTTCATTTATGAGCTAGGTCCCATCAGACATCCAGACACATTCTTGGACAGGTATTACTCATTTCGGGAGATGGGTTTCTCCGCGAACTTGAGATATAGAGAGACATAGAAAGAAACATCAAAGGCGGATCCACTCATTGAGGCTATTCCTCGAACGCAATAGTTTCGCAAACGAGCTTTGTGAGACTGACTAGTAGAGGAGTTGGGTGTTCGGTATCACACGGGCTGTGAGTATGCGACATCGCAATAATTAGCCTTGAGTGCAAGTGGGAGATTGTTGGAGATAGTGCCCTCAGAGTCAATTATTGGATCACAGGCACGTGATTGCAATGATTGAGGGAGGACCTATCCCGGTAGGACAGTCTTACTCGAGATGATAGTATGCTATCTGGTTTATCTTTATCATCGTGTACTGCTTTAGGTGACCTGACATGTCGCTATTACACGTTGATAGAGCCCCTAGGATTCTTGCTTGACCACCAGCAGTATGAGGGCGATCATATAAGTGGGAGCTGGGGTCTATAAGCACATCCTTAAATGGTCCCTAGTCATGGGAGTTTCGAGACAGGGCATCGATACTCCAGAGTAGAATAGTGTATACAGTCGAGACCCCGACGAGGGGCGGTGGCCGGTCTCACAAGCCACTGGTGTTAGTTGGTTCACCTAAGATGTATACAGGTGCTCATTGGGTTATGAGTACACCGGACATGACTCGCCGGGAACATGCTAGTTGGTCTTATAACTGACGTCAGATAGCAGTTCCCTGGTGACATGTGTACAGGTTAGTTCATCGACCAGGGGATCGTCATTTGTCTCGTGTGAATTCCCACTGTACTTTGATTACTACCCTACCACGCTCAAAGGAGACGTGCAAACAGGTTTTAGTTGGGTACAGTCCCGAGCCACATGGAGGCAGTGAGCGGATCTTCAGGGGTTCGTCTCTCCCGGTATTGGGGGTGAGGTCGCGCTGTGTCTAGGAGAGCCATTACACGAAGCCCTCGGCCGAGGCAGGAGATTTACTGGTAGGTATTCCAGTAGTATCTCATGGTGTTCTGGGCTACACTCCGACACGACTTGTACCGCTTTTGGGGGTCTGACTTTTTCCAACCCCCTAGGCCCGCCATGCGATGCTCATAGACGAACGGACCGGACTGTACGGATATTGTCACCGACAGGCTTACTAGGGTGTCAGAATGAGTTCGCTCATCGACGTCCCTTTTGGTCAATACCTGGTAGCCCGTTACGTATTGGCTTATACTTCTGACGTGCTAGTGGTTAAATCCACAACTAAGGTGTTGGCGAGTCATTAGAGTCCGCCACATTCAGTTACTCAAGCTTTCGGGCGAAAAGCTGTAGAGGCCGTATGGAGATATGGCACGGTTAAATCAGATACGAGCGGTATTGCACGGATCAGGATCGGACGGTTAGTACTAGAGGCCGTATGGATATATGGCAGGGTTCGATCAGATACGTGCGGTATTGCACGGATCAGGATCGAACGGATATTACTAGCCGGCTTTGGTTTAAGCCGGATCCTAGTATAGTACAGTGTAGACTTTGTCTCATTGCATTTGTATTTCGGTTGGAATACAAATGCGGGTGTGTATACACGGTATCGGGGTTTTTCTGTAATTTATTACGGGACCAGTTTTCTGGAGTTGCCAGTTTGCTTTCCGTTTCGGCCAATTTCCTTTGTATCGTTCATTGGCCGAAGTTTGGCGGAGGAGGGCTTATTTGCATTTGTGCAAATAAGCAATATGGAGGGTGTTCTTTGCATACTTTTGTGTCATGATGGTTTCATGATGAAGCCCCATCCTTTGACCTTCCATGGTTCATGATTGCTTGACTTTTTGTAGCAATCATGGTTGTTGATTACTAGGTGGAGTGTGGATTTGTTAGTGATCATTGCTTGACTTTGGAGTCATCATGCTTTTGATGATGGTTGAATATGATAACCATTTTCCTTTCACTTGATTATTCTTGTGGCTATCCTTTTTCACTCCCTCCCTCTCTCATTCTCACTCTCCCCATTCACCATGGCCGGCCATCATATGGTAGGGGCTGTCCCAATATTTCATGTGGGGATTTTTGGTCTTTTAGCTTCACAAAAATCCCATAGTTCCACCTCCAAAGTATAGTTCATTCCTCCACCAAATGGCAAACTCCATAACCCCAAATGAGACATGGTTCTAGACCATTTTGCAGCAAACCTTTGGCACGTCGACTCACCAGCTTCGTGCCCGAGTTGCCTCGGTATAGAGGTGGGTGTTGCGCCACGGCAGCGCCCCGGCCTCGTACTCGAGGCCAAAATGCGGAATCAAAAATTTTCCTTACTCGGAAACCGGCGCTACCGCGGACAATGAAAACCCGGATCGTTTACCATTAACCTAATGCTAGCAATCAAGAGATAGGGTGAGAAGTATACCGAGTGATCCGAGTCCTCCGGTCTTCTCTTCATCGTCCCGATCTCCCGCGGAAAGTCTTGTCTCCATATTGTCGCCTCCTCTCCGGAAAGGGCACCACATCGCCTGCGTCTTTTACGGGCTCCCGCCTCAATACCGAGGCAACTCGAGCATGAAGCCGGCAACTCGACATGCTCAAGATATGCTGTAGAATGTAGTGTAGAAGATGCTTGTCTCATTTGGGGTTTGTTGCCATGGTGATGGAGGAATCAAGAATAGAAAAATGGTGCTTGCATTTTTCTAGCGAGAAAATGAGATCATGAATGAAACTCTCAAGATGAAGCTCTCTTCTTCTTCTTCTCTCTTTCTTTTTCCTCTCATGAAAAACTTATCATCTAAATGAGAATGGTGGAGGAGGTAATATGAAGCAAGAAGGGAGGTGAGTGTAGGGTAAAGCAAGTGGTGACCACATCAAGACATAATCATCATCAAACTTACATCAACCTCGAATCCAATCTTTTCACAATAAAGCATGAAATGAATGGTATCTAAAAAGGTTATCATAATAAATCATCTTACAAATAAAACCTCCACCAAAGTGTTATTTGCAAACTTGCAAATAACCCCTTCCATCGGAAAAGTCCGGCCGGGAAAGAACAAAGGAAAACCGGCCGGAACAGAATGCAAACTGGCAACTCCAGAAAACTGGTCACATAATAGATTAAAGGAAAACCCCGATACTGTGCATACACACCCGCATCTGTATTCTGTCCGGATACAAATGCAATGAGACAAAATCTACACTGTACTAAACTAGGACCGGCTTAAGCCAAAGCCGGCTAGTAAAAACCGTTCGATCCTAATCCGTGCAATACCGCACGTATCTGATCGAACCTTGCCATATAACTATACGGCCACTAGTACAAAACTATCCGATCCTGATCCGTGCAATACCGCACGTATCTGATCGGACCCTGCCATATCTCCATACGGCCTCTACAGCGTTTCGCCCGAAAGCTGAGTAACTGAAAGTGTGGTGGACTCTAAAGACTCGTCAATATTATGGTTGTGGATTTAACCACCAGCACGTCAGAGGTATAAGCCAATACGTGACGGGCCACCAGCTATTGACCAAAAGGGACGTTGATGAGCGAACTCATCCTGACACCCTACTGAGCCTGTCAGTGACAATATCCGTACAGTCCGGTCCGTTCGTCTATGAGGATCGCATGTCGGGCCTAGGGGGTTGGTAAAAGTCAGACCCCCAAAGGCGGTACAAGTCGTGTCGGAGTGTAGCCCAGAACGCCCTGAGATACTACTGGAATACCTACCAGTAAATCTCCTGCCTCGGCCGAGGGCTTTGCGTAATGGCTCTCCTAGACACAGCGCGACCTCACCCCCAATACCGGGAGAGACGAACCCCTGCAGATCCGCTCACTGCCTCCATGTGGCTCGGGACTGTACCCAACTAAAACCTGTTTGCACGACTCCTTTGAGCCGTGGTAGGGTAGTAATCAAAGCACAGTGGGAACTCACACGAGACAAATGACGATCTCAGGTCGATGAACTAACCTGTACACATGTCACCAGGGAACTGCTATCTGACGTCAGGTATAAGACCAACTAGCATGTTCCCGGCGAGTCCTGTCCGGTGTACTCATAACCCAATGAGCACCTGTATACATCTTAGGTGAACCAACTGACACCAGTGGCTTGAGAGACCGGCCACCGCCCCTCGTCGGGGTCTCGACTGTATACACTAGTCTACTAATGGAGTATCGATGCCCAGTCTCGAAACTCCCATGACTAGGGACCATTTAAGGATGTGCTTATAGACCCCAGCTCCCACGTATATGATCGCCATCATACTGCTGGTCGTCAAGCAAGAATCCTAGGGGCTCTATCAACGTGTAATAGCGACCTGTAAGGTCACCTGAAATAGTACACGATGATAAAGGTAAACCAGATAGCATACTATCATCTCGAGTAAGACTGTTCTACCGGGATAGGTCCTCCCTCAATCATTGCAATCACGTGCCTGTGATCCAATAATTGACTCTGAGGGCACTATCTCCAACAATCTCCCACTTGCACTCAAGGCTAATTATTGCGATGTCGCATACTCACAGCCCGTGTGATACCGAACACCCAACTCCTCTACTAGTCAGTCGCACAAAGCCTGTTTGCGAAACTATTGCGTTCGAGGAAAAGCCTCAGTGAGTTGATCCGCCAGGATGTTTCTTTCTATGTCTCTCTATATCTCATGTTCGCGGAGAAAGCCATCTCCCGAAATGAGCAATACCTGTCTTAGAATATGTCTGGATGTCTGATGGGACCTAGCTCATAAATGAACTCCAAATCCAAACTTCTTAGACTGTATCAACAACTGAACTTAATCAGTATCCTGCGCCATGCCTCCCTCAGTATTGCCTTGGATCACCTGTCCAAAATACTGCCCCTCGTCAGAAAGAAAACTATAACTCTGACAACCTCCTTGTCGTCCATGTCACCTTGGAAGCCTGGAATGATAACTGTCTCCCAAAGGAGGCTGTCGTTATCATATCCCTAGAACATTCACTTATGTTCTAAAACTGCTTCCGACTGTTTCTCCAGGATTGGATCAATATCTACTTATTGCATCTACTGCAAGAACAACATCTGGTGTGGTACTTGACATCTCATGACTGACTCAATTGCCAAAGCAAGTGATCTGCCAATCATGAGTATCCCTCTCCCCTTTAGTCTATAAGACACCTTTAGAGAGGGTGACTCCAATACCTGCAGGTGTACTACCGTGCCAGGAGTCGTCCATTCTAAATACTCATAGAATGCTGTCAAGGTACCCATGTCAGATATAATATCCAAGTCCCATATGGAGAAACCACTGTGTGACGACCAAAGTATAACCGATCGTAGTATAGGAATATCACCTCCTACTCTGTGTGTGTCATCCATATACCGGGACATAACACCCTACTACCATCTCAACAGATCCATCCCCTATTCTGATGAAGTCAAACCTATGACTGTCACATCAGAAATAGATGATCTATCTCCGCTGTATCTGCTTTAGTCTATAAATAGACATAAGCCACCTGCCCACCAATGCTTCCGCTGCTCCCACTGACTACGACAACCCTCTGGCAGAGTCATATAGACGTACACTTCTAAAGCTAGTTTAGAACGACGCTATACTCATCCTCCTGCCGGGTCTCGCAGCCTGGAACAACAGCAATGGTAAGTCTGGGTAAACAAGAACCTCCCTGCCACCGTCCTTGAGCATACCGAAGTACCTCTCGAGTGCCTGAGGTTACCCACCATATCTGCGGAGTGGCTAATGGAATGTCAAATCAGATTGAATCTTTAGGTTCCTTATCAAATCTTCAGTAATCGTTTGCGGTTCTGGAATCGCTTCCAGTTCTACCATACTCCCACTACTGTTTTCTGAAAAATAACCATTTCCTTTTAAAATGTGGCGAGTTAAGAACAATATCACTATTGATCTTCCAGATGGTAGAAAATCAACCCTCGTCATAGCCTGGGTCAACCCACAAACAGCCATTACAGAAACGCGCCTTGAGTTGTCCAGTGTCTGGTTTTAATCATATGCCGGACAACTCCCCGTACCTTAACATCGTTAAGATATGAACTGTTCTATACCCAATATAGAACCAGAGGCACTGATTTAATTGAACCAGATTCAAATCATGCACCTGTCTCCAGTGCATGTCAACTAAATGGAAGGAGGCCTATCAGCGTTACCCAACTTAGGAATTCTTCCAATTATGAGTAACCTGAAAGAGAAGCAAGTTCTCATTACTATCAACTGAATACCATACACAAGTATCTACATCTTCGATCACTTTGAAGAACCCCGATACTTGCTAGACCTGGTTCTCTACTGTATTCAAATACCTATAACTCCTCAAAACTTAGACCCTGTGTTTCCACGAAACACATGTCTAAGAACTAGAGAAGTTAAAAGTAAACAGAATATAGTATAAGGACCAACCCCTCTGTCCTAATGGACACTGGACAACATACAATACTCTGTATAAGTCCGCTGAGTCTAACAACTCTTTCACTGTGTGTCGTAGGTTGAAAACTAGTTCACTTGGTTTGCTCCAACCTTTAGCTCCTTCTTCGTTCTTTGAAGAAACTAGTTCACTTGGTTTGCTAAACCTAGTGAACTAGAATGAGTAGAGATGATTTAGAATGGGATTTTATCTATGGTTCTTGATTCTCAACTCATGAGACAAGAGAACCGTAGATCAAGAGAGGGAGCAAGAGGTTGAGGGTGAGAGCAAGAGGAGAGCTCAAGAACAAGAGAGAGAATGAGCAAGAAAGAAATGAGCAACTCTTTTGTCTTTCACCCTCTCATAATCCAAAGTGATCATAACTCATCATATCAAAAAAGTCTTATGTGATGGTTTGAAGCAACCATAAGCTTATCATGTCATGCACTCATTTTACTCAAATGAGCAAGCAAGAAAAAGTCTTTGGCATGAAATGATAACCATGGTGATCATGATGGTCAACTAGTCAAGCCTAGTCAACCGGTCAACAAGTCAACAAAAGTCAACAAGTCACCAAAGTCAACAAGTCAACAAAAGTCAACAAGTCAACAACCATATAACCATAATACTTAATTAATATAATAGTTAATCACATATCATATTCTCATTAGGGTTGAGCATAAAGTCAAAAAGTCAACGGTCAACTGTCAACAACCCTAATGAGAATCTGCTGCCTCTGCCTCCCTGTCAACTGTGCATACACACCCGCATCCGCGTTCCGAGGAACACGAATGCAAACTGGATAAATCCAATCCCATAAGGTACACTAGGATCTGGCTTAAACCAAAGCCCGCTAGTGTAAACTGTCCGGACACTGTACGTGCACAAGTGCACGGATGTGACCGAACCCTGTCGCAAAACCATGCGACCTGTCGCAATACCATGCGACCTCTACTCTTTTGCCTAAAGGCGAAAAGCTTTCTGCGTGGGACTCTAAAGACTCGACACTACGCTGGCAGTGGGTTTAACCACAGACCGCAAGCGGCACTAGCTGTGCGTAACGGTCCCCAGGTAATGCCGACAAGAAGATGGACGAGGCGAAACCCATCTGAACTCCTACTGAGCCTGAGTGTGACATTCTCCGTACAGTCCGGTCTGTTCGTCTGATACATCGCATGGCGGGCCTAGGGGGCGGTAAACGTCAGTCCCCCAATAGCGGTACAAGTCGTGCCGGAGTGAAGCCCAATACACCCTGAGATAACACTGGAAACCTACCAGTATATCTCGTTTGCCCTGGCCAGGGACTACTCGTGTAATGGCTCTCCTAGACACAGCGCGATGTCAACCCCCAATACCGGGAGAGACGAATCCTGTCTAACCGTCACTGCCTCCAAGTGCTTCGGGACTGCACCCAACCACCACCTGTTTGCACGACTCCTTTGAGCCGTGGTAGGGTAGTGATCAAAGTACAGTGGGAACACACCCGAGGCGAAGTGACAGTGTCAAGTCAGCGGACTAAGCTGTACTCATGTCACCTGGGAACTGATAACTGACGATAGGTATAATACCAACTAGTCAGTTCCCGACGAGTCCTGTCCAGTGTACCCGTAACCTAACGAGCACCCGCATACTATCTCAACTACGACGTACTGACGGCTGTGGGACAGACCGTCTCCCACACTGGGATGAGAAGGGCATGCGCTGGTCTACTCCGGAGTATCGATGCCCTGTCTCGATAGTCCTGCGACCAGGGACCTGCATAAGGATGTGCTTATAGATTACCCAGCCCCACTAGTGTGACGGCCATCACATCGTTGGTAATCAAGCAAAGATCCTAAGGGCTCTACTAATGTGTATAGGCGATATACAAAAATAAACACATGTACACATTGAAGTAGAAACAAACCAAGTAGCATACTACTATTTTGAGCAAGATTGTATATACAAGGTGAATATCCCAAGCATCCATTAAGTAATATACAAACTAGTATGATACAGTAATGGCCTCTAGGGCATATACACTAACAATCTCCCACTTGCACTAAGGCCATGTACTGGCGTATCGAAGACCTATCATCTCGATCAGCCGCTCGAACTGAGTCTGGGGCAAGGCCTTGGTGAATGGATCTGCAGTGTTGTCTTCTGAAGCGACTCTCCGAACCTCGATCTCCTGGCGATCCACGATCTCCCTGATCAGGTGATACCGCCTCAAGATGTGCCTGGATCTCTGATGGGACCTGGGTTCCTTCGCTAAAGCTATAGCCCCGTTGTTGTCGCAATACATAGGTATTGGATCAACAATGGACGGAACCACCTGAAGTTCTTTCAAGAACATCCTCATCCAGTCAGCTTCTTTTGCGGCATCAGATGCAGCGATGTATTCCGCTTCCATCGTCGAGTCTGCAACGGTTTCCTGTTTGGAACTCTTTCAACACACCGCCCCTCCATTGAGGGTAAAGACAAAACCCGACATGGACTTGGAATCATCCTTGTCACTCTAGAAGCTGGAGTCAGCAAAGGCCTCGATCTGGAGGTCTTTTCCACCATACACCAAGAACATCTCCTTAGTCCTTCTCAGGTACTTGAGAATGTTCTTTACCGCTATCCAGTGTTTCTCCCCAGGGTTAGACTGATACCGGCTTACCACACTCAGTGCATAAGCTACATCCGGTCTGGTACAGAACATCGCATATATTATAGAGCCTACCGCAGAAGCGTAGGGTATAATAGACATGTGATCCCTCTCTAAATCAGTCTTGGGAGACATCTCTTTAGAGAGGGTGATCCCGTGACAAGCCGGTAGGTTACCGCTCTTGGAATCTTCCATACTGAACCTCTTCAGTATGGTGTCGATGTACCTGGACTGCGAAAGTCCTAATATCCTCTTGGATCTGTCACGGTAGATCCGGATACCCAGAATGTATGAGGCATCACCCAGGTATTTCATGGAGAACCTGTGTGACAAGAACCCCTTGACAGATTGTAGCATAGGAATGTCATTTCCTATTAAGAGAATGTCATCCACGTATAAAACGAGGAATACTACAGTTCTCGCTACAAATCTACTATAGATGCATGGTTCATCTGGATTTTTGATAAAGCCAAATTCTTTGACCGTCTCATCAAAACAGATGTTCCAACTCCGCGATGCCTGCTTTAGTCCATAGATGGACTTAAGCAACTTGCACACCTTTCCGCTGCTCCCACTCTGAATGAAACCCTCTGGCTGGTCCATATAGACACACTCCTCTAAATTTCCATTTAGAAAAGCTGTCTTTACGTCCATTTGCCAGATCTCATAATCGTGGAAGGCAACAATGGCAAGAAGGATCCGAATGGATTTCAGCATGGCTACTGGAGAAAAGGTTTCGTCGTAGTCCAAGCCAGGTCTTTGACGAAAACCCTTTGCTACCAGCCTAGCTTTATAGGTCTCAACCTGTCCATCTACACCAATCTTCCTTTTGAAGATCCACTTGCATCCTACGGGTTTTACCCCGTCTGGAGCAATGTCCAACGTCCATACCTTGTTGGTGTACATGGACTCCATTTCGGTCCGCATTGCATCCAGCCATTTCACTGAGTCAACACTCTGAACGGCCTGCTGGAAGCTAGTAGGCTCATCATAATCTATGATGCAATCCTCTCTATCCCCGTCTATGAGAAAACCGTAGTATCTCTCGGGCGGATGAGACTGCCTACTACTCCTGCGGAGCGGCGTAGGAATGTCCTGTTCTGTTGAACCCTCTGGTTCCACCAAGCTTTCAGTAACAGTCTGTGGTTCTGGAATTTCTTCCAGTTCTACTGCGCTCCCACTTATTTCTTTTTCTATGAACTGGTGTTCTAGAAAGTGGGCATGACGAGAAACAAGAACTTTTTGTTCCTCTTCACAGTAGAAGAAATATCCCTTGGAATTCTTTGGATATCCCACAAACTTGCATAGTACTGAGCGTGCCTCGAGCTTGTCCGCATGCTGCTTTTTGACAAAAGCTGGACTTCCTCATATCTTAATGTGATTAAGATGGGGTCTCTTCCGACACCACATCTCAAATGGCGTGGTAGGCACAGTCTTAGTGGGAACTCGGTTCAAAAGGTATGCGGCTGATTCTAGTGCATACCCCCAGAATGATCGCGGTAACTCAGCGTTACTCATCATGGACCGCACCATATCCAATAGGGTGCGGTTCCGTCTCTCCGATACACCGTTATGTTGCGGGGTGTATGGAGGAGTAAGCTGAGAGAGAATTCCGTTCTCTTTTAAATAGTCCAGGAACTCGGCACTTAAGTATTCTCCACCTCGATCCGATCTTAGAATCTTAATACTTTTGCCGGTCTGTTTCTCTACTTCATTCTTATACTCCTGGAATTTTCCAAAGGCCTCGGACTTATGTTTCATTAAGAAGACATAACCGTACCTTGAGAAGTCATCCGTAAAAGTAATGAAGTAAGAATGTCCGCTTCGGGCATGTGTAGACATTGGACCGCACACGTCACTGTGTACGAGTCCCAAGAGCTCGCTCGCTCTTACTCCATGTCCAGTAAACGGAGTCTTTGTCATCTTTCCTTTGAGACAGGATTGACAAGTGGCATATGATTGATATTCGAACGCATTCAAATATCCTTCTGTATGTAACTTAGTCAACCTTCTCTCATTGATGTGACCCAATCTACAATACCATAAGAAAGTCTGATTTAGTTCTGGAGACTTTCTTTTGTGTGTATTCTGGACGTTGAAAATCTGTGGTTGGTTTAACACGTATATACCATTACTCAATGTACCTGACCCAATCAAAACTTGATTAAGGTGAATGTTTACAACATTACTTACAAACGCAAATTCATAACCTTCTTTAGAAACTAAAGATACAGAAATGATATTACAAGTTGCGTTGGGTACAAAAAAGCAATTACGCAAAACCAAAACATGTCCATCTGACATTCCCAGGTGATAGTCCCCCACGGCTTTAGCATCCATGCTAGCTCCGTTCGCAACTCTGAGGGTCATGTCACCTGCCTTCAAAACCCTACGGTTTCTCAACGCCTGCAAAGAATTACAGATATGAGATCCTGATCCGGTATCCAATACCCAGGAAGTAGAGTTTATTGAAAGACAGTTTTCAATAACATACACACCTGAAGCTGAAGCTGCAACCTGCTTCAATTCCTGTGTTCTGGCCTTCCAGGCCCTGCAATCATTCTTCCAGTGTCCTTTCTTATGACAATAGAAGCATTCTTCCTTATCCACAAGTTTCCCCGCTATCTTTGTTGCTTTACCTTTTCCCTTCGTATCCACTTTACTAACACCGCCCCTTGGTTTGCCGGGGGCCTTCTTCTTCTTTCCCTTGGCTTTCGCCTTGGACCTAGAAGAAGATGATCCTCCTACAAACAAAGTGGATGTTTCCCTACCTTTCTGTAGGGTGCCCTCTGCGCTCCTCAGCATGTTGAGGAGCTCTGATAGTTCAACCTCTTTTTCTTGTAGGTTGAAGTTCAGTATAAACTGGGCGTAAGTGGAAGGAAGGGACTGGAGAACTATATCCGTATATAGCTCACTCTCCAATGTGATCCCTAGGTCAGCGAGCTCCTCAATGTAGCCGATCATCTTTAGAACGTGCTCGGCTACTGATGATCCGACGGCCATTCTTGTCGAAAATAACTTTTTCGACGCTTCGTATCTTGCGATACGTGATTGCTCTCCATACAGTTCTTTTGTATGGAGCAATATGGACTCCATGTCCATATTCTCATGCCTCCTCTGATGTTCGTTGTCCATCGAGGCAAGCAGGAGGCATTTGGCCTTCGCGCTATCAATCTCCCAAGTCTTACGGATTTCCTTATCCGCGACGCTGGAAGTTGGACCAGGGACAGGGGGAGCTTTGGTGGTAAGAAGATACCCCAGCTTGTCATAAGTGATTGCTATCTTGACATTCCTGAGCCAATCTTTGTAGTTTGGCCCTGTCAGTTTGTTTTTATCTAGGAGTAACTTAAGTCCAGTCATGTTGATTGGTCGCTGCAATTAGGAGAGAGAAGAAGAAACACTCAGCATGATGCTCTTGCAAGTTTAGAGTGGTTTTTAGTTTGTCTAAACAGGATGGCTCCCACTGTTTCTCGAATCCCTCCTCAAACCATAAAGGAAGAATTAGTCAGGATCAATCCCACCATACAATACTTGCTTAACCGTTCAGCCAGGCCGGTGTCGGTACTTCGAGGGAGGTTTTCCAACGCTTTCGCGAAGTTCCTTAATTAAAGAACCTCTTTTCCCTGGGGGCGTAGCCCCGCTAACACCTTTCTAGGCACCTACTAGGTTTATAGCATTGATCGTTAAGTGAGAAATTTCCCGAGGAGTAGCATATACTCACAGTAGGATCGGGATCCAAATATCATTGCGTGACGAAACTGAAGGAATCCTACCAGAATCATCACACTCCAAATGGTATGCAAATCTAGCAAGTTTCAGTACTTATGAAACTCCCGATGTGGATTTTTGCCCCATGCTCTTATGACCTTGACTTTGGCCAAAATATCATAAGTCACATGTCAAGTTCTACCCGTCATTATCCAGGTTAATTTGGATCCATCCGTACCTACCCTTGACTTTGGCCAAAATGGCAGTACGACTGTCCCAAACCAACGCATCTATCTATGCTACACATGAACACCCAATAGCTACCAATCACTGTGCCTTGACTTTGGCCAACATACACAGCTTGAATACTATTGACTATTCATGCGAAACGACGGAGGGCTACGGATGGTTTTGGCAAAACCGTGAACGTAGTGAACTTGATTTGGTCGATGGAACGAGATAGCTTTTAAAAGGAGTGGCTCAAGCTCCGCATTTAAAAGTTGTTTTTGAAAAGAACCGAGTGGTTTTTCGAAAGTGTTCCAACGACTTTAACTTAGTTTATTATCTTGCATTAGTTCTTTTAATGCGTGATATTCTTGCATTAGTTCTTTTAATGCGTCCCATCATTTAATCCTACCATTGCAGAAAACAACCAAAATATGACGTACGCTTATGCCATTCGCATTCGCCACGGGGCCCCGTCATTACCCGTTAGGTTACTTAACTAACGACAGAGCGGGGGCTGGGCTAGCGCGTCTGTAAAACATAAGCAACGCCTAAATAATATCATATATAGATATACTGCAATGATAAACATTTCAGATCACAGATAAATACATTGGATATACTAGGAATCTGTAATTTGTACGAGCCTGTAACAAAAACAGATTACACGGTCGCGGTGAATAGCCAAAACCCCACCCAAGACCCCTACGGGTGCGGCAAACTACCCGCCAAGTACCCGAAGCGTAGCAACCTCCCTCATCTCCATGAGTAGGCCACTCGACACTTCGGCATACCCGGTAGTTTGTGCACCCCTCCATGGGTCTATCCTAGGAGCAAAAACAGTAAAAAGAAATTATACAATGACGGCTACAACCCCTTCCCGGTTGTGCGGCCATACAAATAATTATTACATCAATTTACAAATTTACATGAATTGCAAGAAAAGAAAACTCTCGTCTCACAACCCCCGGCTATTCACCCGCGACAATCCAACATATTTATATACACATTCCAGCACATTACAGATCATGTATAACCCCGACCAATCGACTTATAGCGATTAGCCGACGTTCAATACATGCAAACATCACAGATATAACCATCATAGTCAAAGTGCAGTGAAGTTCGGAAAAATACGGAATTATAGGACCCCAAAAGGAAATTTCTTTTCTGGAAAATCTGGGCACATATAATATATTCCAAAAATCCCAAAACCAACACAGACACACACTGCACGAAAAACGATGCACAGAAGACGACAAAGCGCGGCGGTTCCGCGGCGGCTACCTAGCTCGCGCGGCGGAAGGGCGGCGGTTTCGACGAATTACTGTATCTTTTTTCTTGGGTGTTCACACAAAACCCTGAGCCGAATTTAGGAGTATAAAGTTTTTCATTTTGACCAGAAAAAATTTCAACAGAAACTCAGATTTTGTAAAAGTTTGGTTTTTGGATTTTTTTCGGTTCCGAACTTCGTTACACTTCACTACCAAGCTAGTTTAAGTTTAGTTAGGCTCTGATACCACTGTAAGTCCACGTTGCGACCCCCGGTTCTTACGGGGAGGCGGAAACGGTATAAAATCAAAATTTTAACGCAAGAGGCAACATGGACTAAGCTAGGTCGGGATCTTTACCTAAACTAAAACTAGCATACTAAGCTAAAGATATTTAGCTACTCGGATGAAGATGGTTATCCCTAAACTTGAACTCCTTCTCTTCAAGCTCCGATGGTGGTTCGATGGCTCCTTCTCGTTGTCTCCGTACGCCGAAGATAGATCCACTTGAAAGCTCCAACCTTTAGCTCCTTCTTCGTTCTTTGAAGAAACTAGTTCACTTGGTTTGCTAAACCTAGTGAACTAGAATGAGTAGAGATGATTTAGAATGGGATTTTATCTATGGTTCTTGATTCTCAACTCATGAGACAAGAGAACCGTAGATCAAGAGAGGGAGCAAGAGGTTGAGGGTGAGAGCAAGAGGAGAGCTCAAGAACAAGAGAGAGAATGAGCAAGAAAGAAATGAGCAACTCTTTTGTCTTTCACCCTCTCATAATCCAAAGTGATCATAACTCATCATATCAAAAAAGTCTTATGTGATGGTTTGAAGCAACCATAAGCTTATCTTGTCATGCACTCATTTTACTCAAATGAGCAAGCAAGAAAAAGTCTTTGGCATGAAATGATAACCATGGTTATCATGATGGTCAACTAGTCAAGCCTAGTCAACCGGTCAACAAGTCAACAAAAGTCAACAAGTCACCAAAGTCAACAAGTCAACAAAAGTCAACAAGTCAACAACCATATCACCATAATACTTAATTAATATAATAGTTAATCACATATCATATTCTCATTAGGGTTGAGCATAAAGTCAAAAAGTCAACGGTCAACTGTCAACAACCCTAATGAGAATCCGCTGCCTCTGCCTCCCTGTCAACTGTGCATACACACCCGCATCCGCGTTCCGAGGAACACGAATGCAAACTGGATAAATTTAATCCCATAAGGTACACTAGGATCTGGCTTAAACCAAAGCCCGCTAGTGTAAACTGTCCGGACACTGTACGTGCACAAGTGCACGGATGTGACCGAACCCTGTCGCAAAACCATGCGACCTGTCGCAATACCATGCGACCTCTACTCTTTTGCCTAAAGGCGAAAAGCTTTCTGCGTGGGACTCTAAAGACTCGACACTACGCTGGCAGTGGGTTTAACCACAGACCGCAAGCGGCACTAGCTGTGCGTAACGGTCCCCAGGTAATGCCGACAAGAAGACGGACGAGGCGAAACCCATCTGAACTCCTACTGAACCTGAGTGTGACATTCTCCGTACAGTCCGGTCTGTTCGTCTGATACATCGCATGGCGGGCCTAGGGGGCGGTAAACGTCAGTCCCCCAATAGCGGTACAAGTCGTGCCGGAGTGAAGCCCAATACACCTTGAGATAACACTGGAAACCTACCAGTATATCTCGTTTGCCCTGGCCAGGGACTACTCGTGTAATGGCTCTCCTAGACACAGCGCGATGTCAACCCCCAATACCGGGAGAGACGAATCCTGTCTAACCGTCACTGCCTCCAAGTGCTTCGGGACTGCACCCAACCACCACCTGTTTGCACGACTCCTTTGAGCCGTGGTAGGGTAGTGATCAAAGTACAGTGGGAACACACCCGAGGCGAAGTGACAGTGTCAAGTCAGCGGACTAAGCTGTACTCATGTCACCTGGGAACTGATAACTGACGATAGGTATAATACCAACTAGTCAGTTCCCGACGAGTCCTGTCCAGTGTACCCGTAACCTAACGAGCACCCGCATACTATCTCAAGTACGACGTACTGACGGCTGTGGGACAGACCGTCTCCCACACTGGGATGAGAAGCGCATGCGCTGGTCTACTCCGGAGTATCGATGCCCTGTCTCGATAGTCCTGCGACCAGGGACCTGCGTAAGGATGTGCTTATAGATTACCCAGCCCCACTAGTGTGACGGCCATCACATCGCTGGTAATCAAGCAAAGATCCTAAGGGCTCTACTAATGTGTATAGGCGATATACAAAAATAAACACATGTACACATTGAAGTAGAAACAAACCAAGTAGCATACTACTATTTTGAGCAAGATTGTATATACAAGGAGAATATCCCAAGCATCCATTAAGTAATATACAAACTAGTATGATACAGTAATGGCCTCTAGGGCATATACACTAACACGGCACCAGCCTATGGTTTGGAAGAAGACTATCCAAAAGGCATAAAGGGTGTACTGTCCCAATCCTAGGAACACTCGCAATGCGAGAGAAGGTGAAGATGAAAGACACCTGAATGTACTTAATTCCTATTTCTCCTGAACCAGAATCCATCCCCGAACTGGAACAAGTTCCTTTCGAGTTCGTATATAACCATACGATGGAGTATCCAATAAACTGTGGATCTTCGTAGTGATACGGAGTGTCCTGGAGAAATACAAAGGTGATTTAGGATTGGCGAAGAAATACTTGGTTTGGTCGTGAATATCAGTCGCAATTTACTTTGCCCTCTTACTAATCCCTTGCTTTGTCTTAATCTTAATACCTTCTGTACACCGTTTAGGCTAACCGGTTTTCTTCATTCCCTACTCGTCGGCACCAGCCTATGGTTTGGAAGAAGACTATCCAATTTGCGTAATAGGTGTACTACTCCTAAACCAAGGAGTACTCGCAACCTGAGAGAAGGTGAAAAGAAAAAGACAACTGAATAATCCTATTCGTTTTCTCCAGAACCAGAAACCATCCTCGAAGTCCTTCGAGTTCGTATATAACCATACGATGGTTTTGTCCAATGGAAGTGGACGTTCGTAGTAATACGGGGTGTCCTGGAGAAAAGGGTAGAAGTAGGAGTGGCAATGAGGTCTGCAACTCTGACAATCCAAAAGCCAGTGTTAAGAAGGTTCGGTCAACTTGGTCACTGAGTCATAGTCTTAGGGTCGGGTCAAAGGTCGCTGCCAAAGAGAGAGAGAAAAGAAACACTCAGTGTGCACTCTAACCTAGATCAGAATGGTTATCACTTTATCTAATCTGGAAACTTCCCACTGTACCTCAAATTCTCCTCCAAACCTGAAAGAAGAATTAGTCGGGGTCACCCGAGGAGTATACTAACTCATCAGTGGGAATCGGGATCCAACTATCATCGCATGATAACTTGACGGAATCCACTCACGTCACCACACTCCAGAAGGTATGCGCATGTCTGGCAAGTTTCAGTTCTTTTGAAACTCCCGATGTTTGTTTTTACCCCTAGGACCCAAGTGACCTTGACAATGCCAACAAATCAAAGAGTCCTAGTCAAGTTCTACCCGTCATTATCTTGATTGCGTTAAACCCACCCGTACGAGTCCTTGACAATGCCAACAAGACCGTACGACTGTCCTAACCAATCCACTTATCCATGTGACAGAAAAGCATTACATAGCTACCGAACACTACGCCACGGCAATGCACGACAAACGCAGCACGAATACTAAGTAATACTAATCTGAAATGACGGAGGGCTACGACTGGTTTTTGGCGAAAAACCTTTAACGTAATGAACTTGATATCGTTGAAGGAACTGGATAACCTTTTAGAAAATATAGTGACGAAAACCTTTACTAAAGAGGTCACTCCCGGTGAAGGGATCTCGGCTCTTTCCCCGTAGAATGAGGTGCAGGATATTCCAACTGAATACCACGATGCAAAGCAAAAGTAATCGGCTATAGTGAAGTTATTGCCCTGACGCAAACTTCTGTCCAAGGGGTCACTCCCGGTGAAGGGATCTCGGCCCTTGCCTCGCCGACTGAGGAGCAGGATATTCCAACTGAATACCACGATGCAAAACAAAAGTGAACGTCCTTGCAATAACAGCTTTTTGAAAAGCGTTCCAACAACATCAGATTAGGTTTGTTTAGCTTGCATTGATCCGAATCAACGCACTCCCATCAATTGATCACACCATAAAGAACGAAAATATACTGACGTACGTATATGCCATCCGCATTCGCCACTGGGTCCCGTCATCACCCGTTAGGTTAGCTAACTAACGGCAGAGCGGGGACTGGACTAGCGCGGATGAAAAACATATACAACATCTACTAATATATATACCAATATATAGTATTTCGCTCAAGGCGTGAATAAAATGCAACATCACAGAAATGTACAGCATCACAGAACAATACAGATATCTGGAAGCCCCGGGTTTCACAGAGCCGCTGCTGAAACCCGACGTTCCCCTGGTCGTGTGGATAGCCTGTGCAATGAAAACCTAGACCCCTACGGGCGCGGCAAGTCACCCGCCAAAACCTGAAGCGAGGCAGCCCCCTTCAGCACCGTGAATGGACCACCCAGCACTTCACGGAATCCGGTAACTTGGGCACCCCTCCTGGGTCAACCTGTACCCCCTACGAGTGCGTCGAACAGCCCGCCAATACCAGACTGAAGCCCCCTCCGTCCCAATGCCATGAGATGCGGGCTTGTTGCCCTCCAGAACCCGGCTATCCGTGCACCCCCCGCGGGGTAATCCTAATACAGAAAGTAAAATATACATACACCGGGTACATCGACCGCAACCAGGTCGTGCCCCAAAAGAATAATACAAACAGGCAGTGACGGCAGTCCACATGTCGGACGCTCGCCCCGCAATATCAAATGTACATAATACAACAAAACTGTACTAGCATTGCATCCAGGCTATCCCCCACGACCGATCCGCAACATCACAGCATAAACATAGAACATCAACGTGAAAGTCGCGTTCGCAAATCCGTCTAACCGGGCTATAGCAGTTAGACGGGATTTACTGATCAAGTGACATTCACGGTCGCAGATATAATGTAAATACTGTGAAATAATGTGTTTAAAATATCCGATCAATCAAACAATTAACAAGTGGGCTCCCAAGTGAAACTGTAGCAGTCACAGAAGATCTGGGCCCAAATTTAATATTCCAAAAGCCCTATTTTCAGCCCATAAAGCAACTGCAGAAAAATGACCAAGTGACCTCACCATAGTGCGGCGGAACCGCGGCCCAAAGGGGGTTTTGGCCGCGGTTCCGCGCTCCAACTAGGGAATCACTTTGTCGTTTTTCTACAGTAGTCTTATCTTTTTCAGCACATCATTTTTCTGCAACCTGAAAAATTTTTAGACACCAAAAAATTCCAACAGAAAACTGATGTGAACAAAAATGAGGTTTTTGGAATTTTGGTCGATCGGATAAGCAAAACGCATTAGAACAAGCTAGGTAAGGTTAATGGCGTGGCTCTGATACCATGTTGCGCCACGGCAGCGCCCCGGCCTCGTACTCGAGGCCAAAATGCGGAATCAAAAATTTTCCTTACTCGGAAACCGGCGCTACCGCGGACAATGAAAACCCGGATCGTTTACCATTAACCTAATGCTAGCAATCAAGAGATAGGGTGAGAAGTATACCGAGTGATCCGAGTCCTCCGGTCTTCTCTTCATCGTCCCGATCTCCCGCGGAAAGTCTTGTCTCCATATCGTCGCCTCCTCGCCGGAAAGGGCACCGTATCGCCTGCGTCTTTTACGGGCTCCCGCCTCAATACCGAGGCAACTCGAGCATGAAGCCGGCAACTCGACATGATCAAGATATGCTGTAGAATGTAGTGTAGAAGATGCTTGTCTCATTTGGGGTTTGTTGCCATGGTGATGGAGGAATCAAGAATAGAAAAATGGTGCTTGCATTTTTCTAGCGAGTAAATGAGATCATGAATGAAACTCTCAAGATGAAGCTCTCTTCTTCTTCTTCTCTCTTTCTTTTTCCTCTCATGAAAAACTTATCATCTAAATGAGAATGGTGGAGGAGGTAATATGAAGCAAGAAGGGAGGTGAGTGTAGGGTAAAGCAAGTGGTGACCACATCAAGACATAATCATCATCAAACTTACATCAACCTCAAATCCAATCTTTTCACAATAAAGCATGAAATGAATGGTATCTAAAAAGGTTATCATAATAAATCATCTTACAAATAAAACCTCCACCAAAGTGTTATTTGCAAACTTGCAAATAACCCCCTCCATCGGAAAAGTCCGGCCGGGAAAGAACAAAGGAAAACCGGCCGGAACAGAATGCAAACTGGCAACTCCAGAAAACTGGTCCCGTAATAGATTACAGGAAAACCCCGATACTGTGCATACACACCCGCATCTGTATTCTGTCCGGATACAAATGCAATGAGACAAAATCTACACTGTACTAAACTAGGACCGGCTTAAGCCAAAGCCGGCTAGTAAAAACCGTTCGATCCTGATCCGTGCAATACCGCACGTATCTGATCGAACCTTACTATATAACTATACGACCACTAGTACAAAACTGTCCGATCCTGATCCGTGCAATACCGCACGTATCTGATCGGACCCTGCCATATCTCCATACGGCCTCTACAGCGTTTCGCCCGAAAGCTGAGTAACTGAAAGTGTGGTGGACTCTAAAGACTCGTCAATATTATGGTTATGGATTTAACCACCAGCACGTCAGAGGTATAAGCCAATACGTGACGGGCCACCAGCTATTGACCAAAAGGGACGTTGATGAGCGAACTCATCCTGACACCCTACTGAGCCTGTCAGTGACAATATCCGTACAGTCCGGTCCGTTCGTCTATGAGGATCGCATGTCGGGCCTAGGGGGTTGGTAAAAGTCAGACCCCCAAAGGCGGTACAAGTCGTGTCGGAGTGTAGCCCAGAACACCCTGAGATACTACTGGAATACCTACCAGTAAATCTCCTGCCTCGGCCGAGGGCTTTGCGTAATGGCTCTCCTAGACACAGCGCGACCTCACCCCCAATACCGGGAGAGACGAACCCCTGCAGATCCGCTCACTGCCTCCATGTGGCTCGGGACTGTACCCAACTAAAACCTGTTTGCACGACTCCTTTGAGCCGTGGTAGGGTAGTAATCAAAGCACAGTGGGAACTCACACGAGACAAATGACGATCTCAGGTCGATGAACTAACCTGTACACATGTCACCAGGGAACTGCTATCTGACGTCAGGTATAAGACCAACTAGCATGTTCCCGGCGAGTCCTGTCCGGTGTACTCATAACCCAATGAGCACCTGTATACATCTTAGGTGAACCAACTGACACCAGTGGCTAGAGAGACCGGCCACCGCCCCTCGTCGGGGTCTCGACTGTATACACTAGTCTACTAATGGAGTATCGATGCCCAGTCTCGAAACTCCCACGACTAGGGACCATTTAAGGATGTGCTTATAGACCCCAGCTCCCACGTATATGATCGCCATCATACTGCTGGTCGTCAAGCAAGAATCCTAGGGGCTCTATCAACGTGTAATAGCGACCTGTAAGGTCACCTGAAATAGTACACGATGATAAAGGTAAACCAGATAGCATACTATCATCTCGAGTAAGACTGTTCTACCGGGATAGGTCCTCCCTCAATCATTGCAATCACGTGCCTGTGATCCAATAATTGACTCTGAGGGCACTATCTCCAACAGTGGGAGCCCGTAAAAGAAGCCGGCGACGTAGTGCCCTTCCGGCGATGAGGTGGAGACCGGAGCTTCCGCGGGAGATCGGGACGACGACGAGAAGACCGGAGGACACGGATCAGTCGGTATATCTCTCTTCCCCATCTTGTAGTTAGCTAGGACTAGTTAATGGTTCGATCCGGGTTTTAGTGCGCGGTGGTGCCGGTTCAAGAAAATTTAAAGTTAACCATCGCTTCCGCATTTGGTCTCGGGATGGAGGCCGGGGCGCCGCCGTGCACCTACATCAATTACGGTGTCGATTGTAGATCGTAAGCGAGTGCGGATCGTCCACAGGGATTGTGCGATTCGTTTCTATGTTTAATTTGTTTGAATCGAAAAGTTAATCGAAAAGAAAAGAAAACATGATTCAAGATTTTATCGATTGATTCAGGTGTCACGATGTTTAATCAAGAATCAAGAAACTGATAAACAAATCAAGAATCGGTGTTTCGATGATATTTCCAACCAAAATGTCAAGAATCTAAATGAGGCTCGTAGGAATCGATCGGATCTATAGACGTGATGTAATCTCAAGATTTCGTGTTTTTGTCCTTCGAAGAATTGATACTAGAAAGATGATGATCGATGAGAGTTAGGGCTTTCTTGATGAAACTAGGGTTTCATCATTTAACCCTTGTTCTTTCATCGATATCATTCATATTCTAGCCTCTAACAATTTCAAGAAACGATCGTAACTCCCCAATCTCGAGCGATATCAATCAAGAAAACATCGCAACGAATTGGGTCATCGATTCTTGAACTTGCTAGGGTTTACAAAACTCGTAGGATTCAAGAATCGATTTAAGATATATTACATCATCATTCTATTGATCGTCTCGACTCCTCGACGAGCGGAGTATTACTCAAACATCATCACACAGAAAGCATTCAAGAATTGAAAAGATAACATGATGCAAGAATGTAAAGAAAACAAGATAAAAGAATATCACCTTTTATTTATATCAACAATTTGATTACAGTCGCTTAAGAACTACAAGAGGAAGAACTAAATTGTTGAATTGGCGTCGCTCGGCTCCGTGAGTCGCGGATCGGCTTGGACCACTTGCTCTATTGAAGATCGGCTCGGCTCAAAAAAGGTTGCAAGGCTTCTTGCTTGATGGGTACTCAGGATCTTGGCTTTTGATTGGAATTAGGGTTAGGGTTTCACACAAGTCCTCTCACAAGACTTGTGGAAGAAGAAGATGAAGAAAGAGAGTGAATGGATTTAAATTGGCTAAATGAACTAGTCAAGGATCAAGTCCCTTTTACAAGTGAGCCTAGGTTTTTATTTATAGATCACCCAAACCCTAGGTCTAGGTTTGAATTTACAATTCCCTCGAAAAGTTTGTTGAGGCTTCTAGAAGGAGTTTGTTAGGCTTAGCGTAGGGTTTAAGCTAGGGTTTAAGAAGAAGTTTCTAGAATGATAGGCTAGTTTAGTGTTGATCCCAAAGCTTGCTGATCTGGCAGAAGTCTCTGGAGTCTTCATGAAATTGACATGTCTTTTTGAAGTCTGGACCCAGAGATGAGAATTTTGCAACAAATTTGGGAAACTAATTCCTTGGACCCACCGCGGATCCGCGGCGCAAGCAGGCTCCTGCCGCGGATCCGCGGCACTTTGTAGGGCTTGGGCCTTGGGCTTTCAGGTGTGGTCTTGGGATACCCTTTGGGGATTTATCTGATATGTTGAATTTTATTTGTCCCTTTGGATTGATACCAGAACTGAAATCATTGAGTTGGCGTAATCGGTACCGTATAAATTTTGGCCTTTCTTCTGGATTTTCCTGCACAGATCTCAAAACAAGTGTTGCGCAATATAGGAATGATGCGATGCCATGAAATGTGGTCAATTTCCTTTATAGTGTCGGTTTTAGAGTCTAACACATGCAATCTGATATTTTACGACAGTTTTGCTAATATGTGAAATATGAATACCGTACACTTCTAAATGAGAGCAAATGATGAGGAAATTGCCGACTGAAATATGCAATATTTTCGACTAATCAATTTCCACCATACCACGTTCAAGAGATCGTGCAAAAAGGTGGTTTTTGGGTACAGTCCCGAGTCACATGGAGGCAATGAGCGACAGGAGGGGATTCGTCACTCCCGGTATTAGGAGTTGATGTTGCGCTATGCTCGATTGGCCATAACAGGAAATCCCTGGCCAGGGTTGCTGAGATCTACTGGTAAGTGTTATCAGTAGTTTCTCAAACCGCTATGGACCTTACATCGGCATGACTTATCAAGCTATTGGGGTCTGACGTTATACCACCCCAAGGCTGTGATATGCGACATATCAGACGAAGAGACCGGCCTGTACGGTAGTGTTACTGATTGGATTCGCAGGAGTATGAGCAGGTTTGCTTGTTGATCTTCTGATCACTCAATACCCGGGTAGCTGTTATGTTTAGCAGATCGCTTGCGGCTTGTGGGTGTTTGATATGATCTTCACCTAATGCCGGCGTATTGACGAGTCTTTAGAGTCCTACACAGAGGTTTCCAGATTCATGCGAAACGAAGTAGGAGAACATATGTGATATGTGTGGGACCGAGATTAATGTGCGTATGTGATACCGCATTCTATTCTCGCGATATGTCATATCGGACGGTTATATGTGATATAGCCGGCTTATCGGATCAAGTGTTAATTCGATAAGTTGTTACATTTGATATTAGTCGGTTGTATGTGATATAGCCATATTATTAAATCAAGTGTTGATTTGATAATTTAATGTATAATTATATATTTGATATATTAAATTACATTAACTAATATTTTCTTACTTAAACATATCTTTTTCTCACTTTGTGCTTTAGTATATATGTGATATATATTAATGTACATTATATTGTGTCATGCTTGATGCCACACGCTTCATGGGTGTATGAGACTTACACCATGCTTGAAATAATGAAGGGTTTATATTTATTTTAGTAATTCATAAATTGGTGGAAATTGGATTAATGGTAGAAGCTTGGAGAAGCTTATGGAACCATTGACCAAGTCCACTAATTTTGTTTCACTTGTAGATATTTATTAACCTAACCATTATGCTAGCCATAGTTAAGTTTCTACATGAGTTAGTGTATGACACTAACTCACTCATGGTTGCTATTATCACCTCATGAGTTTTATTTCTCATCTCCACTTCATCTTCTTCTTCCTCATGAAAAAAGCTTGCTAGCTTTTGGAAATGGTGAAGAAATATTGTGAGAAAAATAAATCTAAAGTGAGCCCATTTCCTAGTTCATCATCCTCTACTATATTAGCCATTTAGTTTAGGGTGTTTGCTTCACTAATCTACCATTAGTGAAGAGGTAGCATGAGCTTGAGTCTCCTCGACGCAGATCACCTTCGGCCTCTAAGACTTCGAGCAAACTTGTTCATTTCTTCATGTGAACCCTTACTACAATTCGTGTGTTCACTACTTGGAGCGAAGGGACTACTACATGGAGCTTTAGAAGTGAAGGACCGGTCTACAAAGGTTGTATTCCTCATTCACTTAGATGTAAAGTTGTTTTCATTGCTAGTTCATTTAAATCTCTAGTTAAGATTCTAGGGTTTGGGTTCTTTAGTACGGCAAAAATTTGAAAACATCATGGACGATGCCTCCCGAAACCTTGCTACCGCCCTACGAAACCCTACAGCCTTGTGATGAGGGTTTCGATCCACAGCGTAGTTGGACAGGAAGCTACCCGCTGCAGATGGACCGAGCCGGGAGCTGCTTGGTAGCCTCGAGAGGAGGGCTTCGATCCACAACGTAGTTGGGCAGGAAGCTACCCACTACGGATGGACCGAGCAGGGAGCTTCTCGGCGGCCTCGTGTTGAGGGCTTTTGATACTTAGCGTTGTTGGGTGGGAAGCTACCCGCTAGGGATGACCGAGCAGGAAGCTACTCGGTTGCCTCGCGAAGAGGGCTTTAGATCCATAGCGTTGTCGGGCAGGAAGCTACCCGCTGTAGATGGGCCAACAGGAAATTGCTCGGCGGCCTCATGATGAGGGCTTTTGATCCTTAGCGTAGTTGGGTAGGAAGATACATGCTAGGGACGGACCGAGCAGGAAGCTACTCGGTGGACTCGAGAGGAGGGCTTCGATCCATAATGTTGTTGGGCAGGAAGCTACCCGCTGCAGATAGACTGAGCAAGGAGCTGCTCGGTGGCCTCGAGAGGAGGGCTTCGATCCACAGCGTAGTTGGGTAGGAAGCTACCCACTGCGGATGGACCGAGCACGGAGCTTCTCGGCGGCCTCAATAAGAGGGCTTTTGATCCTTAGCATTGTTGGGTAGGAAGCTACCCTCTAGGGATGACCAAGCAGGAAGCTACTCGGTCGCCTCGCGGGGAGGGCTTTGGATTCACAGCGTTGTTGGGCAGGAAGCTACCCGCTGCAGATGGACCGAGCAGGGATCTGCTCGGTGACCTCGAGAGGAGGGCTTCTATCCACGGCCTAGTTGGGCAGGAAGATACCCACTGCGGATGGACCGAGCAGGGAGCTGCTTGGCGGCCTCGAGAAGAGGGCTTTTGATCCTTAGCATTGTTGGGTAGGAAGCTACCCACTAGGGATGACCGAGCAGGAAGCTACTCGGTTGCCTCGTGAGGAGGGATTTGGATTCACAGCGTTGTTGGGTAGGAAGCTACCCGCTGGTGGATGACCGAGCAGAAATCTCCTCGGCCACCTCGCGAGGAGGACTTTAGATACTCCTTTGCGCCTTTGTGGGGTGTCGTTCAACCTTCCACGGCCCGCATAGGCGGGAGTGATGGCGTCGTTCAACCTTCCGAGGCCCGCATAGCCGCTCGTGAAGACTGGCATGGCCGACACATGGCAGTTCTATATCGGGAAACTGAGACGTCCTGTGATTCGCGTCGCTACGCGAGTAAATTTCGGCCGTTGGAAGATTTTGTATAAGCTATAAATACCGAAGGTGCATCCTTGAGGGGGGTGCTGGTTTCCTCTCGTTCTTGCGTTCCTTCGAAGATGTCTGGGCATATATTCCTCATCAGAGAGATCATCTCTCGTGTTGACTTGTACCTTTACTGCTTCGATCGCTTTGATCAGACGTACGAGGCGGTGAAAAACCACGTGGAGGGCCACTTTGGTCGCCTACTTTCCCGGCAATCTGCTCTCCTCCAATTGCTTCTTTATGCAATCTGGAGGATGTCCCCGGGTCTACACAACGCCCTGTCTCCGTAGCTGAGGGACGAAGCATTTGACAAGGTGCACACGCTCTATCACCTAGGCCTGATCTCGCAGAGCAGGCGGGAGCGATCAGTGGGTCATCTTCTGGAGTGTTTCCAGAAAAGGCTGATCGTTGCCTCCGGTCCGACGGATGGGGTCCCTGGTGCTTCCGTGGCATCTAGGGTCCGCGGGCACCGTCAGAGGGAGCGGGTTAAGGTAGCTCGGGCTCGGCTGCAGGAGATTTCCTCGGAGTACCATCAACAGTGCTTCCTTGATCCCCGCCCCCCTCGATTGTAATTATTATAAGGCTAGAGAGCCCATAATACCCTTTAATCAATAAATAAACAATGTTTTTGGTGGTAGTGTGTTGCCTCTTTTTCTTTTCTCTTCATACATTCTATGGACATAACTAAATGCCAACAGGAATTATATTATTTCAAAAGAAGGTACACATTTTTTTTCTTATTTACACAACTTGAGCTTTTCAGCGTTGTAAGGCCGAGGGCGACGGTCTCCCCCGCCTTCCCGAACTTGATCCGAGGTAACGGCCATGATGTAGCCGATCGTTAATTCCCCGGGAGGGGTTTGGTCCTTGTTCTCCTGCTCCGCCTGCCGCTTGTCCCGCGGGTACTTCGCCAGGTGGCCTGAGTGGATCAACTCCTCGTTGTAGTCACGGAGTTGTTTGCAGTTCTCGGTCGGGTAGCCCTGTATCCAATGGAAGGCACAGTATGGGCCGCGGAGGCGTTTGCCTGCCCTTTGGGGGACCGGCGGGAGCTTAAAGAATCTCTCACCCTTAGCTTCCTCCAGCAGCTCGGTCTGAGAGATGTATAGGGGAGTATACTCCTGAAACCTCGGGGAGTAAGGCTTCGGACGATCGACCTTCTTCTTCTCCTCCCTGTCCCTTTTCTTTCTGTCTGGCTGGTCGGCCCGGGGCAGGTTTGAGTTCACCTCGGACTAGAGTTGGATTTCTCACTCGGTCCAAGCTTTCACCTCGGCCATGGTCTTAGGTTGCGCTAATGCTGTAAACCGATGTCGTGCACCCCGCAGTTCGTGGGGAGGCAGAATTTTCAAAAACGATGAAGATTTGACTACGCAACACCGGCTAAAACTCCAGGATCATTACTAAAGGCTTAACTAGATAATCTATCTAAGAGGTTTAACTACTCGGTGAAATGGTTCTACCTCTAAGATCGAGTCTTTTGGGTCTTCTAGTGCTCCTTTCCATGGCTCCTAAGTGATCAGATGACAAAAGCTCCATCGGCTTCCTTGCGTCAAAGATGATCCACCGCGAGAGAATGTGCTTCAAGCTCCAACCTCTAAATGAGGTAACGAAGGTAGATGGTTCTCTAATCCAACCAGCCTAGGAGATGTAAAGAATGCTAAAGGATTGTAGTGTCTCGCTAAACCCTATGGCTCACATCATATGCGAAAGATTAGGGTTTGGTCTTGAGGAAGAAGAAGATGGAGAAAAACAAGAGAGAGCGAGGAGAGCAACTCAAGAAAAATATCAAGTGAGTAGAATGAATAAGTGAGGAGAAGAATGGCTATTATCTCATCTCATTCATTGAGCCATGGAGTAAAATGCAATATAATATATGACCCATGCCTCAATAGTGATCCCAAACCAATATAATAAACAAAATTGCCATGCTTCACCATACCTCATAAGTCTCCTCCAATATCCACCTCATTAATCCATTTAGAAAATAGATTAAACTAAATAATGAGGTGGCTCCTTCTAGAAGCATTCCTTGCCAAATTACAAGAATGCCCCTCACCGCATGTACTTACTCGTATCCGTATTCCGAAAAATACGGATACACTGAGACGATAAAAACCCAATAATACAATACTAGGATCCGGCTTAAACCAAAGCCTACTAGTATTGTCCGCCCGATCAGCATCCGTGTACAAGTACACGTATGTGATCGAAGCCCTGCTGTAAAACCATGTTGCGTCTACATCAATTGCCTGAAGCAGGGAAACCCTCTGTGTGGGACTCTGAAGACTCGACAGTACGCTGGCAGTGGGTTTAACCATAAGTCCGTCAGCGGTACTAGCTGCACATAACGGCTACCCAGGTATCTGTCGATAAGAAGGACGATGACCAAGCTCATCCGAACTCCTACTGAGCTTATCTGTGACAATCTCCGTACAGTCCGGTCTGTTCATCTGAGATACTCGCATATCCGCCTATGGGGATGGTAAACGTCAGACACCTAACAACGTGATAAGTCGTGTCGGAGGAGAGCCCAATACACCCTGAGAAACTACTGGAGTACCTTACCAGTATTTCTCGGCTGCCCTGGCCAGGGACTTTTTGTAATGGCTTTCCAAACACTGCGCGACATCAACACCCAATACCAGGAGAGACGAATCCTATCTGATCGCTACTGGCTCTAAGTACTTCGGGACTACACCCAACTACTATGTCACGACCCGAAATTTAGCTCGTGACCGGCACTTAAATCACGCAACGTCTAAAGGCGTAACGCAATTCAAGTAAGCCGAAACCCAGAAATCTAAACCTTTTAAAGAAAATAAAAGAGGTGAAGTTTTGAAATAAAGGTATGAAGAAATCAAATGTTTTCCTAAATGCATTAAAAAGGGAACATGAAAAATGCAAGTTTATTTTACTAGTTGAAAAACATGTTTCGTCTTTTAAAAATTTGGGCAGCACCTCCTTTGTATATTTTGATCTAAAACCACAAATACATGATAATATAAAAGGCATCCCCAAGCGGGAGCTAGCTCTTCGCCAAACGGCGGATTCACAACCACGTAAGTCACAATATAAGTGTACGATGCCCAACGGCGAAGATCAACACCAAAAAGATAATGTAAAGCAAGACATCAAACCCACCAAGCGAACATAAACTCTCGCTTTAAGTCTCGCAACCACAAGTCTTCTAAGTCTTACTATTTATACAAATACTAGTTTCTGAATTGATGGAGTTAACTAGATACAACAGGAATAATAAATACAAGAGGGGTACGATCCAACATGTACCACCTACCAAAGCAAAACACCCGAATGCAGCTGTGTGCCAGCGATACCGCTACTGATCCATGCGGTCAACCTGCAAGAACCGTGGCACAACGGGGGTGAGTTGCCAACTCGTGAGTAGAAAACATCAACAGGTAGAAATCGAATAAACAACCATTCCTAGGTCAACTATATTATGAAGGTAATACTCTGATATCAAGAGGGACCGTAACTGTAAATATATGCTAACAGTATACTAAATATTTATCTGTATGTGGATATCATCCAACAATATCATGCATGTAAATATCATAAAAGCATATGTATGAAAGTATGAGGATATAAATCAACGTGTGTCCCCCGCGACACATCAAAATCATGGAACCTGAGTGTCCAGCATCGACACTCGAAACATCATGAAACCCGTGTCCAACGTCGACACGTAAATCCTCATATCTCGACTCCGTCTGCGGGATCGGCCCGCGGGCTCCGGCAGAACGGGTCAGCCCATATCCAACTCATAACTCCGGTCGGTATCCTCCGGATAACCGCTGAGTTCAATTACTATCACCGGTAGGTAGTAGTCCCTCTTCCAGGCTCATCATCTACGGCACAACCATCTATTCTCGCCCCGGGGTACCATACCGGGTTCACCATGAACCCGCAAACGGATCATCCAACTCCTCGAATCGGGTTTCACATATCACACGTCTCATAACCGAGAAAACGCATGGTGGAGGCACTGAAATATCATATCAAGAGAAACCGGATTTTTAAAACAATACATACTTTCTTTTGAAATAACCACGGTTCTCAAATCCAAAAATCTCATAAAAACGGCATATCTCAATGCGTATAATCATAAAGCATGATGTATGCGACATATGATTGAAATGTAAGCATATCCATATATCATGCAACATGGAACAGTGATGTGACAAAATTAGTATATCATGCGACATATCGTAATGATGTGAACATAGCAAATAAATCATGCAAGGAGTCATATATGATGCAGCAATTCTACTGTGTAGTGACATAGCAATTATCGATGATGAAGTGTGTGAGCCGGCCAATCTGTGTGAGTGTAACGTACGCATCATCGATAATGGTGTAGGTATACTAGCACAGGTATATGGAATTCAATGAGAATGACATGAACGTAGCATAAGTAAATCGTCAACTAAATGTTATAAGGTATACGTATCTAATATGACCGAGTCGGTTAATCTATCAATCGGCATCCAGCCTCACAACATCACGTACGGTATAATCCATCATACGGCATCCTCTAGTCAAGGGTATGGATCAATCATCAATTAAACTCATCACGTACGATAAATCATTGTACGGCGTCATTAAACAATTCGAGATCCTAACAACCTATATGACAATGAGGGTACGGACCCAACGTCTCGTATGGCTTATCACTCATGATTCACAACATTTTATATCTCTATATGCCTATATCCCAGGTCACATCCATAACAATCTCATATCAGGGGACCGGCAAAGGTATCAATCCTCTCTTATCGACTCGCATCTGTATACCGACATATCAATCAAGTCATCATATCACTTCGTATATTCATTTCATCACATTAAGTCATTTTACATCCAGTCCATTTATATATACATTCTACCTTATACATCAAATATCATGCTACTCTAAAACTCATACCTATTCTAGTGCAACTACATATCTATAAGTCGTGATTCACATTCACTTTTCATATCCCTAAGCTTTCATCTCATATCCCAATATATATATTCAATCACTTATATCCTCTCTAACTATCTTTTTAACCATAACCCTAGTTCCTAATCTAGGTTTCTACGGCTGTATCTTATAGATCGGTTTCCATTTATAATTTACGGGGGTGCTATACGCCATCCACCCGAATTCCCCCGTAGATATAGATCTACTCACCTTGATTCTTGCTTGTCGAAGTCGTTGACGCCATGCTCCGTCGTCTTGGAATCCATGCGAAGGTACCTACAATAATACACAATCGCAATCGCTATTAACATCAAGTCCGGAAAACCAATACGGCACACGGTGCGCTCGTAGGTTAGAACCTATAGCCTACGCATGCAAAACAATCAAACAAATCCTTGTTGTTGACATACAAACGCCCAACAACCAAATACAATACGAAATACCAAAACCAATCATTCTGAAATATGGAAAACATAACCAAAACCACACACAATAGCTCCCAGATTCTCTCTAAGGTAAAATGGGAATAAACAAATAGTACCGTAGGTAGTATATGGAGTGTGTGAGCTACTGGACCAACTTAGGCACCAAATGCCACAACTTGGCCGGCCACACACCCTCGAAAGAGCTCGGCCAATACTGCTTGGAATGGGTTCGTACTTGCAGGGTGGTCTCCTATTGGTCCAACTAGGTCTCTGGAGTTGTTTGTTTAACTCAGAAACTTCCCGGGTTGCTCCAGATTCCCTGTAGGCCACTAAATATCACAAAAACGACATGGGTAATTCCTAAGTCCGTATTTTCTATTCTAGGACAGTAAAAACACCACTCAAATCTTGTAACAGCCCCTAAACATCACCAATTCCACACAATTACCCAAACCCTCTCTTGGGATTTCTAACTTCACAATTCCACACTCCACTTCTAAACTAAACTAGAATGCAAGAAACTACAAACTAAACTACATGAAAGGAATTATACCTCACTTGGGCAACTCAAGAAAAACCCTAGCTCTCCAAAGTCTTCAAAATCCAACTTTGATTAGTCCATTGTGTTGAGGATGAAGTGGGGATAAACTTTTGTGAAGGGAGTATGGGGTTTTGATGAAAGTTTGGAGATGGATCTTGGGGGTGAAAGTGGAGGGAGATGAGGAGGAAGAAGATGAAAATAATAGGGGAGGAAATGGTTATGGCTGCCCTCTGTCTCTCTCTTTCTCTTTCTCTTATTCTCACCCTCACTCTCACTTAAGCTATGCCCCACTCTCTCTCTCTCTCCAATAATTCACTTTTTCTTTCCTTCTCTCTTTTCTTCTCACAATAATAAAACCAAATATCAGAAATGCAAATGAAACAACATGGAACATGTCATGGTGCACTAACTATGGAAAAATGTAGAAACACGGATTTGGCTTAATCGCGATTAGAAGTGCACTAATCGGGTTTAAATTTTAAACTTGCGTATAATTAATTATAAAAATTCCAAATCCGATAAATATATTTTTAAGTGAATAAATCATTTTAATCTCCAATTATTTCATAAATATTGGTATATATTTATACCATTTTACGAAAACCCCAATTTCGCAAATCGGGTAGTTTTCGCAAAATATATTATTTTAATATTAAATTCCAAAAATAATATTTTATATTTTCTGAAATGTTACATACTACCTGTTTGCATGACTCCTTTGAGCATGGTAAGGTAGTAATCTAAGTGTAGTGGGAACACACTCGAGACAAAATAGCGATGGCAAGTCAACGGACTAAGCTATACTCATGCCACCTGGGAACTGCTACCTGATGATAGGTATAATACCAACCAGCAGTTCCCGACGAGTCATGTACAGTGTAACTCATAACCTAATGAGCACCTGCATACCAACTCCAGTACGGCGTACTAATGGTTGTGGGACAGACCATATCCCCTGCTGGGATGAGAAGCGTATACACTAGTCTACTCTAGAGTATCGATGCCCCGTCTCGATAATAAAACAACTAGGGACCTGTATAAGGATGTTCTTATAGACTACCCCAGCCCCTACAAGCGTGACTACCATCACAACGCTGGTAGTCAAGCAAAGATCCTAAGGGCTCTACCAATATGTATAAGCGATATGCTAAAAGAAACACATGCACATATTGAGATAGAATCAAACCAGGTAGCATACTACCATATCGAGCAAGACTGTTATTATAACTGTGAAATATCCCAAGCATCCAATATGTAATATACAATCCAGTATGATACAATAATGGCCTCTAGGGCATGTATCACTGACAATCTCCCACTTGCACTAAGGCCATGTATTAGCATATCGCAGATCTATCATCTCGATTAGCCACTCGAACTGTGTCTGAGGGATGGCCTTTGTGAGTGGATATGCTGTGTTGATTTCCGTCTCTACTTTCCGAACCTTGATCTCCCGTCAATCAATGATCTCCCTGATCAGGTGGAACCGCCTAAGGATGTGTCTGGACTTCTAATGGGACCTTGGTTCCTTCGCTAAAGCTATAGCGCCATTGTTGTCACAATACAGTGGTACTGGATCAACAATGGATGGAACCACCTGAAGCTTTGTCACGAACTTCCTGATCTAGACTGCTTCCTTCGCGGCATCATAGGAAGCAATATACTCCGCTTCCATAGTTGAGTCAGCAACGGTGTCCTTCTTGGAGCTCTTCCAAACAACCACCCCTCCATTGAGGTAAAGACATGACCTGACATGGACTTGGAGTCATCCTTATCACTCTGGAAGTTGAAGTCGGTGAAGGGCTCGATCTGGAGGTCTTCCCTGCCGTACACTAAGAACATCTCCTTAGTCCTTCTTAGGTACTTGAGAATGTTCTTCACTGCTATCCAGTGCTCTCCCCTGGATTTGACTGATACCGGCTTACAACGCTCAGGACGTATCTACATCTGGTCTGGTACACAACATCGCATACATTATAGAGCCTACCGTTGAAGCGTAGGGTATAATAGACATGCGAGCCCTTTCCAAATTAGTCTTGGGAGACATCTCTTTGGAGAGGGTGATTACGTAACAAGCCGGTAGATTACCGCGCGTTGTGTAAGTCGATGTTGCACACCCCACATGTTCGCGGGGAGGCGGAATTTGCAAAAAATGATTTTTTTCGAGCTTCGCAACACCGACTAGAACCAAGTATCATTCATAAACTTTAGCTAGCAAACTACTTGAGGTTTAACTACTCGGATACGAAGTTAGACCTCACGATACATGTCCTTCGGGTCTTCATCGCTGTCCTCCTCGTATACGTAGGCTCCATGGATCGATCCGGATCGTAGCAACTTCGACGGCCTCCTCGAGTCAAAGACGATCCACCCGAGAGTCTATAGTCCGAGCTCCACCTCAAAACCTAGATAACTAGGGCAACAAGCTTGCGAAACTTGATGTCCTAGGTGATGTAAAGTATGAAGATGGATTTATTTGTCTCTTGAAACCCTAATTTACTCAACTCATGAGACCATGAGGGTTTGTGTTGAGAGGAAGAAGAAGAGCTAACATGAGAGCTAACTTGAGGAAAGAAAAAGTATTTTGATAAATGATAATCCCAAATGAAAAATGAGATGGCTACCCTTGACATGACCACACTCATGGCATCAAAATATCTCATCAAAATATCTCACAAAAATATCTAGGTCAAATAGTCAACCCAAGTCAAGTGGTCAAGCCAAGTCAAGTGGTCAACCAAAGTTAAGTAGTCAAAACTAGTAGCCATGTCTCAATTATCATTTACAAAAATAACAAATACTTCCCTCCACCTTATAATTGTTTTAATCAAGTAAATAGTCAAAACCCTAATGAGGTGTCTCCTTCTGTGCTCCTCCCATCCGTATATACATACCCGCATTCGTGTTCCGAGAAACACGAATAAAAAAAGACGAAACCGATCCATCAATATAATACTAGGATCCGGCTTAAAAAAAGCCCACTAGTATTATCCACCCGAACATCATACGCACACAATGTAGGACCACGGCAGCGCCCCGGCCGTCTGAATGAGGCCAAAATGCGGAAACAAAAACTTTTCTTTAAACAGAAAACGGCGCTACCGCGGACTATAAACCCGGATCGGACCATTAACCTACTCCTAGCAAACTAGAGAATGGGTAGAGAGTTATACCGAGCGATCCGTGTCCTTCGGTCTTCGGCCTCCATCCCGATCTCCTCGCGGAATCTCCGGCCTTCATCTCCTCGTCGGAAAGGCACCACATCGCCGGGTTCTTTTACGGGCTCCCACCTCTGGACCGATGTAACTCGGGCACGAAGTTGGCAAGTCGACGTGTCCAAGGATGCTGTAGGCTAAGTATAGAACACTGGGTCTCTTGGGGTTACTAGAAGTTGCCATATGAATGTCAAAGTGGAGGAATCAACTTTGGATGGTGCTATGGTGTTTTTGTGTGAGCCAAAGAGATAAAAACCCTCACACAAAAATTTGGACAGCCCCCTCTAAGAATGGCCGGCCATGGCATCAAAAAAAAATGATAGAGGGAGAAAAGTCAAGGCGGGAAGCAATAATGCAAGAGAGAGAGAAAGGTGATGATTATGAACAATGATCACCACACAAGTCAAAAAGCCCATCACTCATCATATCTCAAAAGTCAAGCCATGATGGATAAAGAAGTCAAATGATGGTGGAACCATCATGAACCACCCTCTTACAAGAAACACCCTCCACTTTGCTAATTTGCACATTTGCAAATAAGCCCCTCCACACCAATTTTCAGCCAAAGAAAGAACACAGGAAAAATAGCCGAAACGGAAAGCAAACTGGCAACTCCACAAACCGATCCCGTAATAAATTACAGGAAAACCCTGCGACTGTATATACATACCCGCATTTGTATTCCGACCGAATACAAATGCAATGAGACAAAATCTACACAGTACAATACTAGGATCCGGCTTAAACCAAAGCCCGCTAGTATTATCCGTCCGATCATGATCTGTGCAATACCGTACGTACATGATCGAACCCTGCTATATATCCATACGGCCTCTACAGCGTTTCGCCCGAAACTTGAGAAACGGTCTGGGGGGACTCTAAAGACTCGTCAATACTTTGGTTATGGATTTAACCACTAGAACGTCAGAGGTATTAGCCATACGTAATGGGCTACCAGGTATTGACCAAAAGGGACGTCGATGAGCGAACTCATCCTGACACCCTACTAAGCCTGTCAGTGACAATATCCGTACAGTCCGGTCCGTTCGTCTATGAGCATCGCATGGCGGGCCTAGGGGGTTGGTAAAAGTCAGACCCATAAAAGCGGTACATGTCGTGTCGGAGTGTAGCCCAGAACACCCTGAGATACTACTGGAATACCTACCTGTAAATCTCCTGCCTTGGCCAAGGACTTCGTGTAATGGCTCTCCTAGACACAGCGCGACCTCACCCCCAATACCGGGAGAGACGAACCCCTGCAGATCCGCTCACTGCCTCCATGTGGCTCGGGACTGTACCCAACTAAAACCTGTTTGCACGACTCCTTTGAGCCATGGTAGGGTAGTAATCAAAGTACAGTGGGAACTCACACGAGACAAATGACGATCTCAGATCGATGAACTAACCTGTACACATGTCACCAGGGAACTGCTATATGACGTTTGGTATAAGACCAACTAGCATGTTCCCGGCAAGTCCTGTCCGGTGTACTCATAACCCAATGAGCACCTGTATACATCTTAGGTGAACCAACTGACACCAGTGGCTTGTGAGACCGGCCACCGCCCCTCGTCGGGGTCTCGACTGTATACACTAGTCTACTCTGGAGTATCGATGCCCTGTCTCGAAAACTCCCACGACTAGGGACCTTTTAAGTATGTGCTCATAGACCCCAGCTCCAACGTATATGATCGCCATCATACTGCTGGCCATCAAGAAAGAATCCTAAGGGCTCTATCAACGTGCAATAGTGACCTGTAAGGTCACCTGAAACAGTACACGATGATAAAGATAAACCAGATAGCATACTATCATCTTGAGTAAGACTGTCCGGTATAGGTCCTCCCTCAATCATTGCAATCACGTGCCTGTGATCCAATAATTGACTCTGAGGGCACTATCTCCAACAATCTCCCACTTGCACTCAAGGCTAATTATTGCGATGTCGCATACTCACAGCCCGTGTGATACCGAACACCCAACTCCTCTACTAATCAGTCTCACAAAACCCTCTTGCGAAACTAATGCGTTCGAGGAATAGCCTCAGTGAGTGGATCCGCTCTAATGTTTCTTTCTATGTCTCTTTATCTCAAGTTCGCGGAGAAAGCCATCTCCGGAAATGAGCAATACCTGTCTTAGAATATGTCTGGATATTTGATGGGACCTAGCTCATAAATGAACTCCAAATCCAAACTTCTTAGACTGTATCGTCAACTGAACTTAATCAGTATTCTGCGCCACACCTCCCTCAGTATCCGCTTGGACCACCTGTCCAAAATACTGCCCCTCGTTAGAGGGAAAACTATAACTCTGACAGTCACTCTGTCATCCAGGTTACCTTGGAAGCCTGGAATGATAACCGTCTCCCGAAGAAGGCTGCCGTTATCAAATCCCTAGAACATCCACTCATGTTCTAAAACTGCTTCCGAATGTTTCTCCAGGATTGGATCAATATCAACTTATTGCATCTAATGCAAAAACAACATCTGGTGTGGTACTTGACATCTCACGATTGACTCAATTGCCTAAACAAGTGATCTGCCAATCATGCACATCCCTCTCCCCTTTACTCTGTAAGATACCTTTAGAAAGGGTGACTCCATCACCTGCAGGTACACTACCGTGCCAGGAGTCGTCCATTCTAAAACAACTTTAGAATGTTGTCTAAGTACCCAGATTAGGACTCTTCCTAAATCTAGATCTAGTAACCAGAATGTCTGATATTATATCTATGACCTTATGTGGAGAAACCATTGTGTGACAACCAAAGTACAACCGATCGTAGTATAGGAATATCACTTCCTACTCCGTGTATGTCATCCAAATACCAGGACATCACACCCTACTACCTTCTCAACAGATCCATCCCCTATTCTGATGAAGTCAAACCTATGACTGTCACATCAGAAATAGATGATCTATCTCCGCTACATCTGCTTTAGTCTCTAAATAGACATAAGCCACTTGTCAACCAATGCTTCCGCTGCTCCCACTGACTACGACAACCCTCTGGCAGAATCATATACACGTGCACTTTTAAAGCCAGTTCAGAACGACGATATATTCATCTTCCCGCCGGGTCACACAGTCTGGAACAACAGTAGTGTCAAGTCTGGGTAAACAAGAACCTCCCTGTCACCGTCCTAGAGTATACCGAAGTACCTCTCGAGTGCCTGAGGTTACCCATCTTATCTGCGAAGTGGCCAATGGAATGTCAAACCAGATTGAATCTTTAGGTTCTTATCAAATTTTCAATAATCGTTTGCTGTTCTGGAATCACTTCCTGTTCTACCATACTCCCACTTCTGTTTTCTGAAAAAATCTATTTTACTTAAAACTGTGGTGAGTCTAGAACAATATCACTATTGATCTTCCAGATGGTAGATGTTAGTCTATATGCCCTAGAGGCCATTACTGTATCATACTGGTTTGTATATTACTTAATGGATGCTTGGGATATTCACCTTGTATATACAATCTTGCTCAAAATAGTAGTATGCTACTTGGTTTGTTTCTACTTCAATGTGTACATGTGTTTATTTTTGTATATCGCCTATACACATTAGTAGAGCCCTTAGGATCTTTGCTTGATTACCAGCGATGTGATGGCCGTCACACTAGTGGGGCTGGGTAATCTATAAGCACATCCTTATGCAGGTCCCTGGTCGCAGGACTATCGAGACAGGGCATCGATACTCCGGAGTAGACCAGCGCATGCGCTTCTCATCCCAGTGTGGGAGACGGTCTGTCCCACAGCCGTCAGTACGTCGTACTTGAGATAGTATGCGGGTGCTCGTTAGGTTACGGGTACACTGGACAGGACTCGTCGGGAACTGACTAGTTGGTATTATACCTATCGTCAGTTATCAGTTCCCAGGTGACATGAGTACAGCTTAGTCCGCTGACTTGACACTGTCACTCCGCCTCGAGTGTGTTCCCACTGTACTTTGATCACTACCCTACCACGGCTCAAAGGAGTCGTGCAAACAGGTAGTGGTTGGGTGCAGTCCCGAAGCACTTGGAGGCAGTGACGGTTAGACAGGATTCGTCTCTCCCGGTATTGGGGGTTGACATCGCGCTGTGTCTAGGAGAGACATTACACGAGTAGTCCCTGGCCAGGGCAAACGAGATATACTGGTAGGTTTCCAGTGTTATCTCAGGGTGTTTTGGGCTTCGCTCCGGCACGACTTGTACCGCTATTGGGGGACTGACGTTTACCGCCCCCTAGGCCCGCCATGCGATGTATCAGACGAACAGAACGGACTGTACGGAGAATGTCACACTCAGGCTCAGTAGGAGTTCAGATGGGTTTCGCCTCGTCCGTCTTCTTGTCGGCATTACCTGGGGACCGTTACGCACAGCTAGTGCCGCTTGCGGTCTGTGGTTAAACCCACTGCCAGCGTAGTGTCGAGTCTTTAGAGTCCCACACAGAAAGATTTTCGCCTTTAGGCAAAAGAGTAGAGGTCGCATGGTATTGCGACAGGTCGCATGGTTTTGCGACAGGGTTCGGTCACATCCGTGCACTTGTGCACGTACAGTGTCCGGACAGTTTACACTAGCGGGCTTTGATTTAAGCCAGATCCTAGTGTACCTTATGGGATTGGATTTATCCAGTTTGCATTCGTGTTCCTCGGAACGCGGATGCGGGTGTGTATGCACAGTTGACAGGGAGGCAGAGGCAGCGGATTCTCATTAGGGTTGTTGACAGTTGACCGTTGACTATTTGACTTTATGCTCAACCCTAATGAGAATATGATATGTGATTAACTATTATATTAATTAAGTATTATGGAGATATGATTGTTGACTTGTTGACTTTTGTTGACTTGTTGACTTTGTTGACTTGTTGACTTTTGTTGACTTGTTGACCGGTTGACTAGGCTTGACTAGTTGACCATCATGATAACCATAGCCATCATTTCATGGCAAAGACTTTTGTTTACTTGCTCATTTGTGTAAAATGAGTGCATGAAATGATATGGTTGTGGTTGCTTCAAACCATCACATAAGACTTTTGTTAATATGATGAGTTATCATTGCTTTGGATTATGAGAGGGTGAGAGACAAAATACTTGCTCATTCTTTCTTGCTCATTCTCTCTCTTGTTCTTGAGCTTTCCTCTTGCTCTCACCCTCAACCTCTTGCTCCCTCTCTTGATCTATAGTTCTCTTGTCTCATGAGTTGAGAATCAAGAACCATAGATAAAATCCCATTCTATTTCCTCTCTACTCATTCTAGTTCACTAGGTTTAGCAACCAAGTGAACTAGTTTCTTCAAAGAACGAAGAAGGAGCTAAAGGTTGGAGCTTTCAAGTGGATCTATCTTCGGCGTACGGAGACGACGAGAAGGAGCCATCGGACCACCATCGGAGCTTGAAGAGAAGGAGTTCAAGACAAGCTAGGTATAACCCCCTAACCGAGTAGCTAGAATCTCTTAGTTAGGATGTTAGATAGATGTTTAACCAAGATCCGGGTTATAGGTCCATGTTACCATCTTTAAGAAAATCGTTTTTTACCAAATTCCGCATTCCCGAAAGTACCGGGAGAGGTAGCATGGACTTACAGTGGTATCAGAGCCTAATTAAACTCTATCTAACATGTTAGCAAGTAACTAGAAGATCGATCAACGAAAAAGTCCCGAAACGAACCCCGGAATTTTAAACTTTCTGTCGATTTTAAAAGTGCTGGAAAACTTTTTTGAAAAACACCAAAAATCGACTCAGGCTTTTTTAAAGATACTGCAAAAATTTGGGCCGCTGAAACGATCAAAGCGCCGCGCTTCCGCGGCGGGAGCACGCTCCCGCCGCGGAAACGCGGCCGAGTTGACTCGTTCAACGGTTTTGTTTTCTGCAGTTTGGTCATTGGGGTATTTTGGGATTTTTAAAATATATATTTTCAACCCAGATTTTCCAGAACGAAAATTTTATTTTGGGGTCCCGAAAATCCGTATTTTTGATCGAACTTCTAAAAGACTTGAGCTAACGGGTTTTCTGTAATGTGATATTTGTATTGAACGTCTACTAATCGCTATATGTCGATTAGTGGGGGTTATACAAATCTGTGATCTGTAATGTGCTGGAATGTGTATATAAATATGTTGGATTGTCGCGGGTGAATAGCCGGGGGTTGTGAGACGAGAGTTTTCTTTTCTTTCAATTCTTGTAAATTTGTAAATTGATGTAATAATTATTTGTATGGCCGCACAACCGGGTCGGGGTTGTAGCCGTCATTGTATAATTTCTTTTTACTGTTTTTGCTCCTAGGATAGACCCATGGAGGGGGTGCACAAACTACCGGGTATGCCGAAGTGTCGAGTGGCCTACTCATGGAGATGAGGGAGGTTACTACGCTTCGGGTACTTGGCGGGTGGTTTGCCGCACCCGTAGGGGTCTTGGGTGGGGTATTGGCTATTCACCGCGACCGTGTTATCTATTTTTGTTACAGGCTCGTACAAATTACAGATTGCTAGTATATCCAATGTATTTATCTGTGATCTGAAATGTTTATCATTGCAGTATATCTATATATGATATTATTTAGGCGTTGCTTATGTTTTACAGACGCGCTAGCCCAGCCCCCGCTCTGTCGTTAGTTAAGTAACCTAACGGGTAATGACGGGGCCCAGTGGCGAATGCGAATGGCATAAGCGTACGTCATATTTTGGTTGTTTTCTGCAATGGTAGGATTAAATGATGGGACGCATTAAAAGAACTAATGCAAGAATATCACGCATTAAAAGAACTAATGCAAGATAATAAACCAAGTTAAAGTCGTTGGAACACTTTCGAAAAACCACTCGGTTCTTTTCAAAAACAACTTTTAAATGTGGAGCTTGAGCCACTCCTTTTAAAAGCTATCTCGTTCCATCGACCAAATCAAGTTCACTACGTTCACGGTTTTGCCAAAACCATTCGTAGCCCTCCGTCGTTTCGTATGAATATTCAATAGTATTCAAGCTGTGTTTGTTGACCTTCGTCAAGGCATAGTGATTGGTAGCTATTGGGTATTCATATGTAGCATAGATAGATGCGTTGGTTTGGGACATTCGCATTACCTTGTTGACCTTCGTCAAGGGTATATACGGGTGGATTCAAATTAACCTGGATAATGACGGGCAGAACTTGACATGTGACTTATGATTTGTTGACCTTCGTCAAGGTCATAAGAGCATGGGGCAAAAATCCACATCGGGAGTTTCATAAGTACTGAAACTTGCTAGATTTGTATACCATTTGGAGTGTGATGATTCTGGTAGGATTCCTTCAGTTTCGTCACGCAATGATATTTGGATCCCGATCCTACTGTGAGTATATGCTACTCCTCGGGAAATTTCTCACTTAACGATCAATGCTATAAACCTAGTAGGTGCCTAGAAAGGTGTTAGCGGGGCTACGCCCCCAGGGAAAAGAGGTTCTTTAATTAAGGAACTTCGCGAAAGCGTTAGAAAACCTCCTTCGAAGTACCGACACCGGCCTGGCTGAACGGTTAAGCAAGTATTGTGCGGTGGGATTGATCCCGGCTAATTCTTCCTTTATGGTTTGAGGAGGGATTCGAGAAACAGTGGGAGCCATCCTGTTTAGACAAACTAAAAACCACTCTAAACTTGCAAGAGCATCATGCTGAGTGTTTCTTCTTCTCTCTCCTAATTGCAGCGACCAAATCAACATGACTGGACTTAAGTTACTCCTAGATAAAAACAAACTGACAGGGCCAAACTACAAAGATTGGCTCAGGAATGTCAAGATAGCAATCACTTATGACAAGCTGGGGTATCTTCTTACCACCAAAGCTCCCCCTGTCCCTGGTCCAACTTCCAGCGTCGCGGATAAGGAAATCCGCAAGACTTGGGAGATTGATAGCGCGAAGGCCAAATGCCTCCTGCTTGCCTCGATGGACAACGAACATCAGAGGAGGCATGAGAATATGGACATGGAATCCATATTGCTTCATACAAAAGAACTGTATGGAGAGCAATCTCGTATCGCAAGATACGAAGCGTCGAAAAAGTTATTTTCGACAAGAATGGCCGTCGGATCATCAGTAGCCGAGCACGTGCTAAAGATGATCGGCTACATTGAGGAGCTCGCTGACCTAGGGATCACATTGGAGAGTGAGCTATATACGGATATAGTTCTCCAGTCCCTTCCTTCCACTTACGCCCAGTTCATACTGAACTTCAACCTACAAGAAAAAGAGGTTGAACTTTCAGAGCTCCTCAACATGCTGAGGAGCGCAGAGGGCACCCTACAGAAAGGTAGGGATACATCCACTTTGTTTGTAGGAGGATCATCTTCTTCTAGGTCCAAGGCGAAAGCCAAGGGAAAGAAGAAGAAGGCCCCCGCCAAACCAAGGGGCGGTGTTAGTAAAGTGGATACGAAGGGAAAAGCAAAAGCAACAAAGATAGCGGGGAAGCTTGTGGACAAGGAAGAATGCTTCTATTGTCATAAGAAAGGACACTGGAAGAATGATTGCAGGGCCTGGAAGGCCAGAACACAGGAATTGAAGCAGGTTGCAGCTTCAGCTTCAGGTGTGTATGTTATTGAAAATTGTCTTTCAATAAACTCTACTTCCTGGGTATTGGATACCGGATCAGGATCTCATATCTGTAATTCTTTGCAGGCGTTGAGAAACCGTAGGGTTTTGAAGGCAGGTGACATGACCCTCAAAGTTGCGAACGGAGCTAGCATGGATGCTAAAGCCGTGGGGGACTATCACCTGGGAATGTCAGATGGACATGTTTTGGTTTTGCGTAATTGCTTTTTTGTACCCAACGCAACTTGTAATATCATTTCTGTATCTTTAGTTTCTAAAGAAGGTTATGAATTTGCGTTTGTAAGTAATGTTGTAAACATTCACCTTAATCAAGTTTTGATTGGGTCAGGTACATTGAGTAATGGTATATACGTGTTAAACCAACCACAGATTTTCAACGTCCAGAATACACACAAAAGAAAGTCTCCGGAAATGAATCAGACTTTCTTATGGCATTGTAGATTGGGTCACATCAATGAGAGAAGGTTGACTAAGTTACATACAGAATGATATTTGAATGCGTTCGAATATCAATCGTATGCCACTTGTCAATCTTGTCTCAAAGGAAAGATGACAAAGACTCCGTTTACTGGACAAGGAGTAAGAGCGAGCGAGCTCTTGGGACTCGTACACAGTGACGTGTGCGGTCCAATGTCTACACATGCCCGAAGCGGACATTCTTACTTCATTACTTTTACGGATGACTTCTCAAGGTACGGTTATGTCTTCTTGATGAAACATAAGTCCGAGGCCTTTGGAAAATTCCAGGAGTATAAGAATGAAGTAGAGAAACAGACCGGCAAAAGTATTAAGATTCTAAGATCGGATCGAGGTGGAGAATACTTAAGTGTCGAATTCCTGAATTACTTAAAAGAGAATGGTATTCTCTCTCAGCTTACTCCTCCATACACTCCGCAACATAATGGTGTATCGGAGAGACGGAACCGAACCCTATTGGATATGGTTCGGTCTATGATGAGTAACGCTGAGTTACCGCGATCATTCTGGGGATATGCACTAGAAGCAGCTGCGTATCTCTTGAACAAGGCTCCCACCAAGACTGTGCCTACCACCCCATATGAGATGTGGACTGGGAAGAAACCCTGTCTAAAGTATCTTAAGGTATGGGGATGTCCAGCTTTTGTAAAGAAGCAGCATGCGGACAAGCTTGAGGCACGTTCAGTACAGTGTAAGCTTGTGGGATACCCAAGGAACTCCAGGGGGTATCTTTTCTATTCCGCTGAGGAACAAAAGGTTTTTGTTTCTCAGCATGCCCGCTTCTTGGAAACTGAGTTTTTGGAAACCCAGATAAGTGGGAGCACAATAGAACTGGAAGAAGTTCCAGAACCACAGACTGTTACTCAAAGCTTAGTGGAACCAGAGGGTTCAACAGAACAGGACATTCCTGCGCCACTCCGCAGGAGTAGTAGGCAGTCTCATCCGCCCGAGAGATACTACGGTTTTCTCATAGACGGGGATAGAGAGGATTGCATCATAGATTATGATGAGCCTACTAGCTTCCAACAGGCCGTTCAGAGCGTTGACTCAGTAAAATGGCTGGATGCAATGCGGACCGAAATGGAGTCCATGTACACCAACAAGGTATGGACGTTGGACATTGCTCCAGACGGGGTAAAACCCGTAGGATGCAAGTGGATCTTCAAAAGGAAGATTGGTGTAGATGGACAGGTTGAGACCTATAAAGCTAGGCTGGTAGCAAAGGGTTTTCGTCAAAGACCTGGCTTGGACTACGACGAAACCTTTTCTCCAGTAGCCATGCTGAAATCCATTCGGATCCTTCTTGCCATTGCTGCCTTCCACGATTATGAGATCTGGCAAATGGACGTAAAGACAGCTTTTCTACATGGAAATTTAGAGGAGTGTGTCTATATGGACCAACCAGAGGGTTTCATTCAGAGTGGGAGCAGCGGAAAGGTGTGCAAGTTGCTTAAGTCCATCTATGGACTAAAATAGGCATCGCGGAGTTGGAACATCTGCTTTGATGAGACGGTCAAAGAATTTGGCTTTATCAAAAATCCAGATGAACCATGCATCTATAGTAGATTTGTAGCGAGAACTGTAGTATTCCTCGTTTTATACGTGGATGACATTCTCTTAATAGGAAATGACATTCCTATGCTACAATCTGTCAAGGGGTTCTTGTCACACAGGTTCTCCATGAAAGACCTGGGTGATGCCTCATACATTCTGGGTATCCGGATCTACCGTGACAGATCCAAGAGGATACTAGGACTTTCACAGTCCAGGTACATCGACACCATACTGAAGAGATTCAGTATGGAAGATTCCAAGCGCGGTAACCTACCGGCTTGTCACGGGATCACCCTCTCTAAAGAGATGTCTCCCAAGACTGATTTGGAGAGGGATCGCATGTCTATTATACCCTACGCTTCTGCGTTAGGCTCTATAATGTATGCGATGTTGTGTACCAGACCGGATGTAGCTTATGCACTGAGTGTGGTAAGCCGGTATCAGTCAAACCCTGGGGAGAAACACTGGATAGCGGTAAAGAACATTCTCAAGTACCTGAGAAGGACTAAGGAGATGTTCTTGGTGTATGGCGGGAAGGACCTCCAGATCGAGGCCTTTGCTGACTCCAGCTTCCAGAGTGACAAGGATGATTCCAAGTCCATGTCGGGTTTTGTCTTTACCCTCAATGGAGGGGCGGTGTGTTGGAAGAGTTCCAAACAAGAAACCGTTGCAGACTCGACGATGGAAGCGGAATACATCGCTGCATCTGATGCCGCAAAAGAAGCTGTCTGGATGAGGAAGTTCTTGAAAGAACTTCAGGTGGTTCCGTCCATTGTTGATCCAATACCTCTGTATTGCGACAACAACGGGGCTATAGCTTTAGCGAAGGAACCCAGGTCCCATCAGAAATCCAGGCACATCTTGAGGCGGTATCACCTGATCAGGGAGATTGTGGATCGCCAGGAGATCGAGGTTCGGAGAGTCGCTTCAGAAGATAACACTGCAGATCCATTCACCAAGGCCCTGCCCCAGACTCAGTTCGAGCGGCTGATCGAGATGATAGGTCTTCGATACGCCAGTACATGGCCTTAGTGCAAGTGGGAGATTGTTAGTGTATATGCCCTAGAGGCCATTACTGTATCATACTGGTTTGTATATTACTTAATGGATGCTTGGGATATTCACCTTGTATATACAATCTTGCTCAAAATAGTAGTATGCTACTTGGTTTGTTTCTACTTCAATGTGTACATGTGTTTATTTTTGTATATCGCCTATACACATTAGTAGAGCCCTTAGGATCTTTGCTTGATTACCAGCGATGTGATGGCCGTCACACTAGTGGGGCTGGGTAATCTATAAGCACATCCTTATGCAGGTCCCTGGTCGCAGGACTATCGAGACAGGGCATCGATACTCCGGAGTAGACCAGCGCATGCGCTTCTCATCCCAGTGTGGGAGACGGTCTGTCCCACAGCCGTCAGTACGTCGTACTTGAGATAGTATGCGGGTGCTCGTTAGGTTACGGGTATACTGGACAGGACTCGTCGGGAACTGACTAGTTGGTATTATACCTATCGTCAGTTATCAGTTCCCAGGTGACATCAGTACAGCTTAGTCCGCTGACTTGACACTGTCACTCCGCCTCGAGTGTGTTCCCACTGTACTTTGATCACTACCCTACCACGGCTCAAAGGAGTCGTGCAAACAGGTAGTGGTTGGGTGCAGTCCCGAAGCACTTGGAGGCAGTGACGGTTAGACAGGATTCGTCTCTCCCGGTATTGGGGGTTGACATCGCGCTGTGTCTAGGAGAGCCATTACACGAGTAGTCCCTGGCCAGGGCAAACGAGATATACTGGTAGGTTTCCAGTGTTATCTCAGGGTGTTTTGGGCTTCGCTCCGGCACGACTTGTACCGCTATTGGGGGACTGACGTTTACCGCCCCCTAATCCCACCATGCGATGTATCAGACGAACAGACCGGACTGTACGGAGAATGTCACACTCAGGCTCAGTAGGAGTTCAGATGGGTTTCGCCTCGTCCGTCTTCTTGTCGGCATTACCTGGGGACCGTTACGCACAGCTAATGCCGCTTGCGGTCTGTGGTTAAACCCACTGCCAGCGTAGTGTCGAGTCTTTAGAGTCCCACACAGAAAGATTTTCGCCTTTAGGCAAAAGAGTAGAGGTCGCATGGTATTGCGACAGGTCGCATGGTTTTGCGACAGGGTTCGGTCACATCCGTGCACTTGTGCACGTACAGTGTCCGGACAGTTTACACTAGCGGGCTTTGGTTTAAGCCAGATCCTAGTGTACCTTATGGGATTGGATTTATCCAGTTTGCATTCGTGTTCCTCGGAACGCGGATGCGGGTGTGTATGCACAGTTGACAGGGAGGCAGAGGCAGCGGATTCTCATTAGGGTTGTTGACAGTTGACCGTTGACTATTTGACTTTATGCTCAACCCTAATGAGAATATGATATGTGATTAACTATTATATTAATTAAGTATTATGGTGATATGGTTGTTGACTTGTTGACTTTTGTTGACTTGTTGACTTTGTTGACTTGTTGACTTTTGTTGACTTGTTGACCGGTTGACTAGGCTTGACTAGTTGACCATCATGATAACCATAGCCATCATTTCATGGCAAAGACTTTTGTTTACTTGCTCATTTGTGTAAAATGAGTGCATGAAATGATATGGTTGTGGTTGCTTCAAACCATCACATAAGACTTTTGTTAATATGATGAGTTATCATTGCTTTGGATTATGAGAGGGTGAGAGACAAAATACTTGCTCATTCTTTCTTGCTCATTCTCTCTCTTGTTCTTGAGCTCTCCTCTTGCTCTCACCCTCAACCTCTTGCTCCCTCTCTTGATCTATGGTTCTCTTGTCTCATGAGTTGAGAATCAAAAACCATAGATAAAATCCCATTCTATTTCCTCTCTACTCATTCTAGTTCACTAGGTTTAGCAAACCAAGTGAACTAGTTTCTTCAAAGAACGAAGAAGGAGCTAAAGGTTGGAGCTTTCAAGTGGATCTATCTTCGGCGTACGGAGACGACGAGAAGGAGCCATCGGACCACCATCGGAGCTTGAAGAGAAGGAGTTCAAGACAAGCTAGGTATAACCCCCTAACCGAGTAGCTAGAATCTCTTAGTTAGGATGTTAGATAGATGTTTAACCAAGATCCGGGTTATAGGTCCATGTTACCATCTTTAAGAAAATCGTTTTTTACCAAATTCCGCATTCCCGAAAGTACCGGGAGAGGTAGCATGGACTTACAGTAGAAAGTCAACCCTCATCATAGCCTGGGTCAACTCACAAACAGCCATTACAAAAACATGCCTTGAGTTATCCAGAGTCTGGTTTTAAGCATAAGTCGGACAACTCCCCGTACCTTAACATCGTTAAGATATGAACTGTTCTATATCCAATATAGAAACAGAGGCACTGATTTAATTGGAACCAGATTCAAATCATGCAGCTGTCTCCAGTGCATGTCAACTAAATGGAAGGAGGCCTATCAACGTTACTCGACTTAGGAGTGCTTCCAATTATGAGTAACCTGAAAGAGAAGCCAGTTCTCTTAATCATTACTATCAACTGAATACCATACACAATTATCTACATCTTCGATCACCTTGAAGACTCCTGATACTTGCAATACCTGGTTCTCTACTTTATTCATATACCTATAACTTCTCAAAACATAGATCTTGTATCTCTACGAAACACTTGTCTAAGAGCTAGAGAAGTCACAAGTAAACCGAATATAGTACGAGGACCAACCCCTCTGTCCTCATGGACGCTGGACAACATACAATACTCTGTATAAGTCCCTTGAGTCTAATAACTCATTCCCTGTGTGTCGTAGGTTGAAAACTGTACCTATGGTTAAGAAGAATTACACCGCTGTTTAATGCTCCTCACCTAACCATCCACTGATATAGGTAAATGTCATGGACATAATTTCAAAAAGGTATATCTCACTTTATAAAAATTAGACGTACAGATGTATCAATTTGAAATTGGTGCATAACAGCGGATATTCAAAACCAAATATTTGTCGTCCGGCAAACAGCCCAGGTGACTTCCTCAAATATCACCAATTACAACGAATTCCGATATAATGAGGACAATCAACTAATTCAAAATAACTTACTCCCACTCATCATCTGTAAAACCATACAGATGTGAGAATCATACCTGGTAAATATATACCCTGGAGCAAGTGTCTAATTGGGAAATCAGTTTTCTTTTAACAGTACACAGTGAAAGTGGAACATATAAATGTTTTGGAGGGGTATCCTGGTATTCCTAGTAATGCCTCTTCCATTATCCAGATTCACAACTGTAACCATATATTTCTTTGCCATCACTCCAAATCCTTTCATATGTCTTTATTCATTAACTTCTGTACACCCCTTTAGGCCAAATGGTTTTCTTCCTTCCCTACCGTTCGGCACCAGCCTATGGTTTGGAAGAAGACTATCCAATAAGCATAATGGGTGTACTGTCCTAATCCTAGGAACACTCGCATTACGAGAGAAGGTGAAGATAAAAGACAACCAAATAAACCTTATTACTATTTCTCCTGAACCAGAATCCATCCCCGAACTGGAACAAGTTCCTTTCGAGTTCGTATATAACCATACGATGGAGTATCCAAATAACTGTGGATCTTCGTAGTGATACGGAGTGTTCTGGAGAAATACAAAGGTGATGTGGGAGTGGTAATGAAATACTTGGTTTGGTCGTGAATAGCAGTCGCAATTTACTTTGCCCTCTTACTAATCCCTTTTATTTGTCTTTATATAATACCTTCTGTACACCATCGAAAGGCTAATTGGTTTTCTTCATTCCCTACCGGTCGGCACCTGCCTATGGTTTGGAAGAAGACTATCCAATTTGCGTAATAGGTGTACTATCCCCTAATCTAAGGGGCACTCGCAACGTGAGAGAAGGTAAAAGGAAAAGACAGCTGAATAGTCCTATTCGTTTTCTCCAGAACCAGAAATCATCCTCGAATCTGGAAAAAGTTTCTTCGAGTTCGTATATAACCATACGATAGTTTTATCCAATGGAAGTGGACGTTCGTAGTAATACGGGGTGTCCTGGAGAAAAGGGTAAAAGTAGGAGTGGCAATGAGGTATGCAACTCTGACAATCCAAAAGCCAGTGTTTTAAGAAGGTTCGGTCAACTTGGTCACTTAGTCATGGTCAAGGGTCGGGCCATGGTCGTTGCCAAAGAAAGAGAGAAGAGAAACACTCGCCGTGCACTCTAACCTAGATCAGAATGGTTATCAATTTATCTAATCAGGAAACCTCCCACTGTAACCTCAAATTCTCCGCCAAACCTGAAAAAAGAATTAGTCGGGAACACCCGAGGAGTAAACCAACTCATCAGTGGGAATCGGGATCCAACTATCATCGCATGATAACGTGATGGAATCCACTCACGTTATCACACTCCAGAAGGTATGCGCATATCTGGCAAGTTTCAGTTTCTTTAGAAACTCCCGATGTGATTTTTACCCCTAGGACCCAAGTGACCTTGACGGAGTCAACAAATCAAAGAGTCCTAGTCAAGTTCAACCCGTCATTTTCTGGATTGCATTAAACCCACCCGTACGTGCCCTTGACGGAGTCAACAAGGCCGCACGACTGTCCTAACCAATCCCATATCCATGCTACAAACAAGCACCACTTAGCTACCGTACACTACGCCTTGACGGAGTCAACAAACGCAGCATGAATACTAAATAATACCCGTAAGAAATGACGGAGGGCTACGTCTAGTTTTTGGCGAAAAACTTTTAACGTAATGAACTTGATATCGTTGAAGAACTGCATAGCTTTTTATAAAAATATAGTGGCGAAAAGCTTTGCTAAAGAGGTCACTCCCGGTGAAGGGATCTCGGCTATTTCCCCGTAGAATGAGGTGCAGGATATTCCAACTGAATACCACGATGCAAAGCAAAAGTAATCGACTACAGTGAAGTTATTGCCCTGACGCAAACTTATGTCCAAGGGGTCACTCCCGGTGAAGGGATCCCAGCCCTTGCCTCGTCGACTGAGGTGCTGGATATTCCAACTGAATACCATTGTGCAAAACAAAAGAGAACGTCCTTGCAATAACAGCTTTTTGAAAAATGTTCCAACAACATCAGAATAGGTTTGTTTAGCTTGCATTGATCCGAATCAATGCAGTCCCATCAATTGATCACACCAATAAAGAATGAAAATAATGATGTACGTATATGCCATCCGCATTCGCCACTGGGTCCTGTCATTACCCGTTAGGTTACTTAACTAACGACAGAGCGGGGACTGGACTAGCGCGGATGCAAAACATATACAACATCTACTAGTATATATATCAATATATAATATTCTCTCAAGGCGTGATAAAATGCAACATCACAGAAATGTAATAAGCATCACAGAACAATACAGATATCTGGGATCCCCGGGTTTCATAGAGCCGCTACTGAAACCCGACGTTCCCCTGGTCGTGTGGATAGCCTGTGCAATGAAATCCTAGACTCCTACGGGCGCGGCAAGTTACCCGCCAAAACCTGAAGCGAGGCACCCCCCTTCAGCAACGTGAATGGACCACCCAGCACTTCACGGAATCCGGTAACTTGAGCACCCCTCCTTAGGTCAACCTGTACCCCCTACGAGTGCGGCGAATATCCCGCCAATTCTAGAGTGAATCCCCCTCCGTCCCAAAGCTATGAGATGCGGACCCGTTGCCCTCTAGAACCCGGCTACCCGTGCACCCCACCGCGGGTTAATCCTAGTACAGAAAGTAAAATATATACAACGAGTACATCGACCTCAGCCAGGTCGTGCCCCAAAAGAATAATATACAAACAGGCAGTGACGGCAGTCCACATGTCGGACGCTCGCCCCGCAATATCAAAAGTACATATGAAACCAAACTGTACTAGTATTGCATCCAGGCTATCCACCATGACAAATCCGCAACATCACAGCATAACACAGAATATCAATTTCGCAAATCCGTCTGAAAGGGCTATAGCAGTTAGACAGGATTTACCGATCAAATGACATTCACGGTCGCAGATATAATGTAAATACTGTAAACTAACATGTTTAAAATTTTCGATCGACTAAATTTACCGAAGTGGGCCCCAAGCACAACTGTAGCACTCAAAGAAAATCTGGTCCCAAAAAGAATATACCATAAAACCTATTTCCATGTCCAAAGAGCATTGTAGAAATTTGGCACTGTGAAGAGTTAAAATGGCGGCGGAACCGTGGCCAATGCATTGGTTTGGACACGGTTCCGCGGTGTAACAGTAACTCCAGGCGACCAAATTTTCACAGAATGCTTAAAAAACCCTGCTCGTATTTTTACAATGTACCAAATAATTTTTTGACCACTGCAAAAATCCGACAGAAACTGGACTTGAAAATACGGTTTTTGGAAAATCCGATCGATCGAACTTGTAAACATGTTAGAGCAAGCTAGATTAGGTTAATAGCATGGCTCTGATACCATGTAGGACCACGGCAGCGCCCCGGCCGTCTGAATGAGGCCAAAATGTGGAAACAAAAACTTTTATTTAAACAGAAAATGGCGCTACCGCGGACTATAAACCCGGATTGGACCATTACACAAGTGCACGTAAGTGATCGAAGCCCTGCCGTAAAACCATACGGCCTCTACACCTTTTGCCCAGTGCAGGGAAACTCTCTGTGTGGGACTCTAAAGACTCGACACTACGCTGGAAGTGAGTTTGACCACAGGCCGCAAGCGGTACTAGCTGCATGTAACGGTCCCTAGGTAGATGTCGATAAGAAGGCCGATGAGGAAAACCCATCCGAACTCCTACTGAGCCTGAATATGACAATCTCTATACAGTCCGGTCAGTTCGTCTAAGAGTATCGCATATCGGGCCTAGGGGCGGTAAACGTCATACCCCTAATAACGGTATAAGTCGTGCCGGAGAGTAGCCCTGAGAAACTACTAGAACACCTACCAGTAAATCTCGCTTGCCTTGGCCAAGGACTTTGTGTAATGGTCTTCCGAACACAGCGCGATATCAACCCCCAATACTGGGAGAGACGAATCGTATCTAACAGCCACTGCCTCCAAGTGCTTCGGGACTGCACCCAACTACTACCTGTTTTCACTAATCTATTGAGCCGTGGTAGGGTAGTAATCAAAGTACAGTAGGAACACACTTGAGGCAGAGCAGCGGTGTCAAGTCGACGGACTAAGCTGTACTCATGTCACCTAGGAACTGCTACCCGACGACTGGTATAATACCCACCAACAGTTCCCGACGAGTCCTGTCTAGTGTACTCATAACCTATTGATCACCTGCATACTATCTCCAGTACGACGTACTGATGGCTGTGGGAAGACCATCTCCCCTGCTGGGATGAGAAGTATATACACTAGTCTACTGTGGAGTACTGATGCCCCGTCTCGATAATCCTATGACTAGGGACCTGTATAGGATGTGTTTATAGATTACCCAGCCCCCACTAGTATGAATACCATCACAATGCTGGTAATCAAGCAAAGATACTAAGGGCTCTACCAATATGTATAAGCGATATGCTATGAAAACACATGCACAGATTGAGGTAGAAACAAACCAGGTAGCATACTACCATTTCGAGCAAGACTGTTACTATATCCGTGTATATCCCAAGCTCCCATTAAGTAATATACAATCTAGTATGATACAATAATGGCCTCTAGGGCATATATCACTAGCAATCTCCCACTTGCACTAAGGCCATATACTGGCATATCGCAGAACGAAGGTCTCGAATAGCCTCTCAAACACTGTCTGAGGGATAGCCTCTGTGAGTGCATCTGTAGTGTTGTTCTCCATATCTAATCTCCTCACCTTGATCCCCTAGGGATCAACGATCTCCCTGATTAGGTAGTACCGCCTCAAGATATGTCTGGATCTCTGATGGGTCATGGGTTCCTTCCTTAAAGCTATAGAGCCGTATGTTGTCACAATACTAAAGTATTAGACCAACAAATGGAAGGAACCACCTGAATTTCAATTAAGAACTTCCATATCTAGACTGCCTCTTTTGCGGCGTCTCATGCAGCAAACTACTCCATTTCCATCGTCGAGTTTGCAATGGTGTCCTGCTTGGAGCTCTTCCAACAGACCACCCCTCCACTGAGGGTAAAGACATAACCTAACATGGACTTGGACTCATTCTTATCATTCTAGAAGCTGGAGTTAGCAAAGGCCTCGATCTGGAGGTCCTTTTCCACCATACACCAAGAACATCTCCTTAGTCCTTCTCAGGCACATGAGAATGTTCTTTACCACTTCCCAGTGCTTCTCCTCTGGGTTTGACTGATACAGTCTTACCACGCTCATTGCGTAAGCTACATCTGCTCTGGTACACAACATCGCATACATTAAAGAGCCTACCGCAGAAGCGTAGGGTATAATCGACATGCGAGCCCTTTCCAAATCAGTCTTGGAAGACATCTCTTTGGAGATGGTGATTCCATGACAAGCCGGTAGACCACCGCGCTTAGAATCGTCCATACTAAATATTTTCAGTATGGTGTTGTTGTACCTTGACTGTAAAATTCCCACCATCCTCTTTGATCTATTACAATAGATCTGGATCCCCAGAATGTAGTTGGTATCACCCAGGTCTTTAATGGAGAACCTCCGTGATAAGAATCCTGTGACTGATTGTAGAATAGGAATGTCATTTCCTATCAAGAGAATGTCATCCACGCACTCAACGAGGATTTCCACAGTTCTTGCTACAATCTTACTATAAATGCATGGTTCATCTAGATTTTTGATAAAGTCGAATTCTTTGACTGTCTCAATAAAAACAGATGTTCCAACTCCGCGATGCCTGCTTTAGTCCATAAATGGACTTAAGCAACTTGCACATTGTTGCACTGCTCCAACTCTGATTGAAACCCTATGGCTGATCCATATAGACGCACTCTTCCAAATTACCATTTGGAAAGTCGTCTCTACATCCATCTGCCAGATCTCAAAATCTTGGAAGGCAGCAATGACAAGAAGGATCCAAATGGATTTGAGCATAGACACTGGAGAAAAGGTTTCATCATGGTCCAAACTAGGTCCTTGACGAAAACCTTTTGCAACAAGTCTAGCCTTATAGGTTTCAACCTATCCATCTACACCAATCTTCTTTCTGAAGATCCATTTGCAGCTTCGGGTTTGAACCCTTCTGAAGCAATATTCAAAGTGCATACTTTGTTGGAGTACATGGACTTTATTTCAGTCCGCATTGCATCCAGAAATTTTACCGAGTCGCCGCTCTTAATGGCTTATTGGAAGCTAGTTGGCTCATCATTGTCATTGATGCAATCCTCTCGATCCCCGTCTATGAGAAAACTGTATTATCTCTCGGGCGGATGAGACTGCGTACTAGTCCTGCGGATTAGCGTAAGGATGTCCGGTTCTTTTGAAACCTCTGGTTCTACCATACTTTCAGTAATAGTTTGTGGTTCTGGAATTTCTTCCAGTTCTATTACGCTCCTACTATTTCCTTTTACAAAAATTGATTTTCTAAAAAATGGGCATGACGAGGAACAAAAACCATTTGTTCCTCAGCGTAATAGGAAATATACCCCCTGGAGTTTTTTGGGTATCCCACAAACTTACACAGTACTGAGTGTGCCTCGATCTTGTCCGCATACTGCTTTTCAACAAAAGCTGGACATCCCTATATCTTCAGATACTAAAGATAGGGTTTCTTCCCACTCCACATCTGATATGGTGTGGTAGGCACAGTCTTGGTAGGAACCGTATTCAAAAGATTGTTGGGATTCCTCAGCACCTAGCCTAGGGTTTGCAAGCATCACACATGCCACAACAAAAATCAAGGGGGTGCTAAGCAATCAAACTAAGAATCATGCTAGAAAACTAGGGTAACAAAAACTTGTAATCTAACATTACAAAGAGAAGTGAACTCGAATACAACCTTTGTAGATCCGGTCCATCACTTCTAAAGCTCCGTATTGACGTCCCTTCGCTGCGATCATCGAAATCCCAGAATCTAGTATGGAACTCCCCAGAGAAATGAACAAGATTGCTCGTAGTCTTCGAGGCCGAAGATAATCTACGTCAAGGAGACTCAAACTCAAGCTACCACTTCACTAGGTCAAGAACTTTATGAAGAGAACACCCTAAACTAAATGGCAAATAGTAGAGGATGATGAAATAGGAAGTGGGTTCACTTTAGATTTTGATTTCTCATTTTATTTCTTCACTTAGAAAAATCTAGCAAGGTTTTTCTTTTGGATGAAGAAGAAGAAGAAGATGAATAGAAACTCAAGTGAAGTGAATTATGATCAATTATGCAACCATGGGTGAGTTAGTATCATCCACTAACTATTGTAGAGACTAAACCATGGTTTAATATAATTGTTTGGTTTAAAAATATCTTAAGTTAAACAAAGTGTGTGGACTTTGTCAAAGATGCTTTAAGCTTCATGAAGCTTCAAGTCAAGACAAAGAAAGCCACCATTTTGAATTACTTAAAATAATTAAAACCCTCACAATTATAAATAAACATGGTGTAAGTCTTACACACACCCAAGTTTGCATGTATCATCAAGCATGATACAATCATGAACACAAACATATATTACATATACATTATATGCACATCAAGTGAGAAAATAATTTTAAGTGAACCAATACTAGTTAATGTAAAGTAATATATCATATATAATTATACATTAAATCATTAAATCAATACTTGATTTAATGATCCGGTCATATCACATATAACCGACTAATATCATGTGTATCAATATATCGAATCAACACTTGATTCGATAACCCGGCTATATCGCATATAACCGACCGATGATACAAATCACGAGAATAGAATACGGTATAACATACTCGTATTATTCTACCTCCCGCACATATCTCATATGTGCTCCTATTTCATTTCGCTTGAGCCAGGAAACCTCTGTGTAGGACTCTAATGACTCGTCAATACGCCGGCAGTGGGTGGTGATCATATCAGTCACCTACAAGCCACAAGCGGTCTGCTAAACGTAACGGCCACCTGGGTATTGAGCAATCAGAAGATCAACGAGCAAGCCTGCTCACACTCCTGCGATTCCAATCAATAACACTTACCGCACAGTCTGGTCTGTTCCTCCGATATGTCGCATATCTCGCTGTAACGCCTTAGATTTCGGTTAGTGTTCGTTTAGACGTTAATGCGGGTTTACTGTAAAAAGTTTACCAATTCGAGTTCCTCACATTTTATAATATTTAATTAATAATTTATTTTTATTTGTTATAAGCATGCACGCACGTGTGCAAGTAAATGCGAGGTTTTGTTTGTGCTAATTTTGATCTTAGCAACCTTGACACTTAACCTAATCCTTGTTTAATCCAACCCTTAATCTTTTCCTTTAATCTTTTGTGAGAAGCTTCTAGGTTAATTGAGAGAGAGAGAGATATTTGTGTTAGAGTGGTGAGGTATGTGTGAAAACATTAATGATGCATTAATGCTAGTGATACACTCACTCTCATTCTCACCCTGCACTCACCTCCCTCTCTCATTTCCTCACACCGCACTCACCTCCCTCTCTCATTTCCTCACACCCTCTATCTTTTTCTCTATCTCTTCTCATTATATTCTTTCCTCACAAAACAAATTGAACACTATCCTTTCCAACACAAAACCATCACAAAATCTAATCCAATCTCACAAAAATCACATCTTTGATCACTTTTCTCCTCTTGGATGCCTAGGAGCATGCAAATCTAGGATCATTGAGTTCTTTTGTGTAGGTAATGTTCTTTTCCTGTTGTTTATGTATTTTTAGTGTAGCTTAGCTTGTTAGTTTCAGTTTAGAATGGTTAAAGTTTAGTTTGGTGCATTATATCGTATTTTAGTGTCGTTTTGTGATATATGTTATCTGCTGTGACTCGGAAAGTGTAGCGCCTTGAAAAGTCGTTTTGGTGTTTTCCTGAAAATCGGTGAAAATTCGGTATTTTTCCGTAAACCGTCTTTTTTGTTATTTTGCAGTTTAGGACTAATTATACCTAATTTCGATAGGTAATTGCTAGTTTTTAGTAGCTAATGAGTTACTTATGAAATTCTGGTCGTTTAAAATTTTTCCCTAATTTTTCAATTTTTAATATTATTTTAAGCCGGTAAGAAAATACATTAAATTAGCGATAAATACAAATTTAAATGGGATAAATTTAAGCTTTAAAATCATATTAATTAAAATCTAGTTGTAACATAAATTTTTAGTATTTTATTTTAAGTTTTAACTAATTTTTATTATAGAAAACGAAATTTATTGAATTTTAAGCTTAAACTTGCAATTTTGAACTTGTGGGGGGTCCTTTTTGCATAGAACCTTTTTGTATTCACTCCCACTCACCCCCACTCCCCAAGGCCGGCCCCACCACTGCTGCAGCAGCCCCATCCCCCTCTATTTGACTTTAACTATTGTGAATGAATTGTTTTGAATAGGATTAAAATATAGTAATTTGGGTATGGGTTTTAGGTAAGATATGAGGGCTTTGACTTTGGATTTTTCTTTCACAATTCCCTCACAACTCCCCCTCTCCCTTGTTCTGGCCGAGAGCAGCCCCCCCCCCCCCTCCATTATTTTTTTCCCCTTCTCTTTTCTCTCATTTTCTTCAAGAAAATTCCAAAAAAGTTCAACAAAAATAAACAATTTCCTTCACAATTTCAAAGCAAAACCTTATTCCCTCTCTTCTCTAACCTAATTGGTTCAAATCTTGGAGAAAGATGGCATCTTTGGAGGCATATTGTTCTTGCTAGATCTCTAGTTGAGGTATAATTTCAATTCTTGGCTAATTTGTTGTTTAAAGTGTGTTAATTAGAACTTGAAAGTGTTAATTTTAGTGCTAATTTCTAACCTAGTTTTTTTTAGTTTATGGCTTGAATTTTAATTAGGGTTTAGAAAACCATTATTAGGTTAATTAATTTTTTTTTGCTATCTAGTGTTTTGCTAACCTAAATCTAAGTGGTTAACTTGCTATTTGGGCTAAAATCTAGTGTTAATTTAGGGTTTTCATGTATAGTTTGGATTAAGATTGCTAATTACAAAAATCAAGAAAGGGTTGGTTGTGGAATATAGGTTTTGAAGCATAGTTAATTGTTTAAAATTAGTGTAGTGGCTATCTAGTGGGTTAGTTTGGATGTTTGTGTTGGATTGTGAGCACTTTATCGCATAACGGCGATGTTGCGCCGATTTTTGGAATGTTTTGTGCTTACTAGTTTTGTTATAAAATTATGTGGTGAATTATTTTTGATATCTTGATGATTGTATTGGCTTATCCTATGACATTTAGGATGTGTGAGTGCGGATTTTTGAGTGGTCAGATTTTAGTTTTGCCGGGCGACCAAATCGACGATTTTAGTTAGTTTTTGCGATTTTCGCGTGTGTTCCGCGCACCTTGTGCACGTTGTACCTAGCTTGTGAACGTTGGTATTTTCGTTTGGGATTTATGTCATTTCATGGTATGTAACCTTATATTTGGTATTGATGTAAATTCCAGATTCGTTCGCGGAGACGTAAGACGCGGCACGAAAGGGTAAAGCGGTGATTGGACGTGACTAGCTAGGGATTCCGGTGAGTAGATGTAACATCTACGGGGGACTATCGTTGGATGGCGCAAGTCGCCCGATAGTTTTAGTAGCTTAAAAAGATTCTTAGTAATGTTAGTAATTAGGGGTGTAATACTTGTATGATTATTTGCTACATCCATGCCTTATATTGACATACATATGCGAACGCATTCTATAGGACACCTGCACCATTGCCAGGGTTTTTATATGCAGCACGAGCACTATTCATGCTTACACCCACGCCCTGGTAATTGCCATGCCACCACACTAGATAACCTATAATTTGAAACCTTTTACTATAATTGATACTTAAACTTGTGCTATTGCCATTAATTCCTTAAAATGAAATCGTAGGATTGCTATTCATGTGCATGTACCTCATCATATTATTTGTTCATGCCTAGTCTATTAATCACACATCGCAACTTGATTATTGATACCATATGCATTTATTATCATATGCACTTATGAGGATTCTTGAGATTTTATGATATTTCTGGATTTTGGGGAAAAGCCGCAAAATTTCTAAACTTACTATATTTTTAAATATGTAAATTGCGGTTTTCTAGTGATGTAAGTGTCGTCCACCATGAGTTTGCTGTGGTTTTCGAGAACCGTTTCGAGGAGTTGGACGAACCGTCTCGGGTACATGGTGGGCCCGGTAAGGTACCCCGAGGCAAGAAGCTCGTGGTGCTGACGATGAGCCTGGCAGGGGACGGATTACCTACCGGTGACTGTTTGGGACGGCGGATATCCATAGGATACCGACCGTGGCCACGAGATGATGAGATATTGATATTGAGATGGGTCAGCCGGATGGCTGAGGCCAGAGATTCTATGACATGGATATATGAGATTTGTGATAGTTTTGAGGTGTCGTTGCTGGACATAGGTTCTTGTTGATTCTAGTGGTATTGTGCTGGTATTTCAAAAGAGATTCCTAAAGGAAAAACATGATTCTTATACTTACACATTCAGATCATGAGTTGATTCACATTGCATTCATACCTGCTAGCATATTCATATTGCATACATACCTGCTATTATGTCTTGTCATACCTGTATTATAGATGCTAGGATGCTTGTGTGCATACTTGCGATAGCCTCTATAGATGTTATTTATTACTCACGAGTTGGAAACTCACCCCCGTTGTGTCACAGTCTTTTGCAGGTCCGCTCCGTCAGCACAGTAGCGGCGGGCGCACTTGCTTCTTTTGCTTCTTTTGCCTGAACTCGAGGTTTTGCTCTTAGGTGGGTTATATTATTATTTTTGTACCATCTTGTATATTCTTTGTATCTAGTGTACTCCATCTACTGTATCTACCAATATTGTTGTATATTGACCTAGAGATGAGACTGTGAGATTTGTGGACTTTTTATGCTGTATTTTGGGGTCGAGCTCACTTGAGTCGACATGCTGTTTTTCTCATGCTCCTTCATGATTATCTTGCATGTTGTTGTTTTATATTGCGTGGGATTTGTGACCGCCGTGTGGCGAAGAGCTAGCTCCCGCTTGGGGATGCCATAATTGTTGGATTTACATATATTCTTGTTGTACTCATTTTGGGGGCCAGTATTTACAAAGGAGACTCTGCCGAAATTTTCGGAAAAAAATTGATATTGTTTTTAAAAAGGTTTTATATGACTTATTTGATAAACTCGCTTTCAATTGATCGGTTTTTCTTCACTCTTTTGCTTTTTGGTTTTGGTTTCTAGGCTTTGGCTTACTTATTTTACGGACGTCTTGAGACGTTTCGTAAACTTAAATGCCAGTCACGTCCGTACCCTGCGGGTCGTGACAAAGTTGGTATCAGAGCAATAGGTTTTACCTTTTTGAGTGTAGGATGACCCTTGGTAGATGGAGTAAGTGACTTAAGTAGGGTAACATAGCGTGTGTATGTCCGCGGCATACTTGCGATACGGTACTCCGCCTAAGTGACTTTAGGATATACTTGCTTGAAATTCCTTCTTCAATTCCGTGTATCCTATGATTCTATTGCAATGTTCTTATTATCCCTTTTTCCTGTACCAGCCACTATGCCGCCGAAGGCTACGAGGGCTCAGAGGGCTGCCGCCCGAGACGAGATTCGAGCTGGCTCGTCCGAGACTAGAACTGAGCAGGGTGGTATGCCTACGCCGCAGGGACAGACCGATCCACCTTCCCCAGGCCGTATGGATAGGCTTGAGACTGGTATGGAGGAGTTGCGACAGATGATGGGGAGCATGCAGGAGCTACGTCAGATGGTAGGATCCCTAGTTGCAGCCAGTCGTACACCGAGGCCGGATGACGTACCTACTACATCACAGACGACCATGATACCTTCTCCTACTACTACCGCCGTGACCATCCCGGTTTCACTACAGGATTTCATGAGGCTGAGACCTCCAGTATTCACCTGCACTGAGGCAGCGGAGGACCCACAGACGTTCCTTGACAGTTTAGCCAGGATCTGCCGTTCGCTGAGATGTTCGGATGATCGATGGGTAGAGCTTGCGAGTTTCCGACTAGAGGGTCTTGCGCAGACATGGTGGGAGTCAGTCTTGAGAGGTCGAGCTGCAGGTCTACCGCCTATGACTTGGGCCGAGTTTACAGCGGTCTTTCTAGCTCGTTTCCTCCCAGAGAGCGTTCGTGACGCCAGAGCTCGTAGCTTCGAGGCCTTAGTCAAGACACCTGGGATGACGGTGTCTGAGTATGACATCCATTTTACACAGTTATCCCGATATGCTCCGTATTTGGTGGATACCGAAGAGAAGATAGTGAAGAGGTTCGTACAGGGACTTGATGCCCAGCTATATCTTGCCATTGGCGCCCAGCACTATGACACTTATTCAGCTGCTATGGATACGGCATTACGGATGGAGGCACGCCTATCACAGACTTCGGCCGTTTCTGGGCCGAAGAGGATTCGCACCGATGTACCGTCTCAGAGGCAGCGCGCCAGATTCTTTCCGAGAGATTGGCCTGGCAGAGGAGACGGGGTCAGTTATTTGGTTCATATCCCCAGGGACAGCAGCCATCGCCAGGGTGTTTTGGGTGCGGGTGTCCGCACCATCTTGTCAGAGACTGTCCGGCGAGACGACAGGGAGCGGAGACCGTTCCGCATGTGACCCTACCACCATCACCACCCCCTCCTCAGAGAGCCCTACTTCCTACCACAGGCGATGCTCCAAGCCAGTTAGGTGCACCCAGAGTCCATGGACACGGCGGTCCTGTTCAGAGAGGACGAGGAGGCATAGGCCGAGGTCGAGGTCAGCCCGCTATCGGTGGAGGACATGCCCGAGTATTTGCTTTGACACCGCAGGATGCACAGGCATCCAACGCCGTTGTGACAGGTACCTTATCCGTATGTTCTTTCGATGCACGGGTATTATTCGACCCAGGTTCCACACATTCGTACGTCTCTACACACTTTGCACTGATGTTGGGCCGTGGGTCGTCGTCGTTAGATCATCCGCTTGTTGTTGTTACTCCGGTAGGCAAGTCGTTTGTCGCTCGTTTTGTATTTCGATTGTGTTCCGTTCGTATCGGGGAGAGGGATTCATCGGTTGATTTGATTCTCCTCGATATGTTGGACTTTGATGTGCTTCTGGGCATGGATTGGCTATCCACTTGTTATGCTTCGGGGGACTGCCGTGAGAAGGCAGTCAGATTTAGCTTTCCGGGAGAGCCAGTCCTTGTTATTCAGGGAGACCGCAGCGTCACCCTTCCCAGCTTGATTTCGTCTCTTCGCGCTGGTCAGCTCTTGCGGAAGGGATGTCGGGGATTCTTAACGTATATTTATGATACTCGAGCTGCAGAGGTTCCGTTGGACCGGGTCCCGATTGTTTGTGAGTTCCCTGATGTTTTCCCTGATGAGATACCTGGGCTACCACCTGAGCGCGACGCTGAGTTCTGCATCGATTTGATTCCCGGCTCGGGGCCTATTTCTATACCGCCTTATCGGATGGCCCCGGCAGAGCTTCGAGAGCTGAAGGATCAGTTGCAGGATTTGTTAGATAAGGGGCTTATTCGACCTAGTGTTTCTCCGTGGGGTGCTCCGGTCCTGTTTGTCAAGAAGAAGGATGGAAGTTTGCGCTTATGTATCGACTACCGCCAGCTGAATAAGGTTACCGTGCGGAACAGATATCCGTTGCCACGCATTGATGATTTTTTCGACCAGCTTCAGGGTGCGGGGTATTTTTCGAGGATCGACTTGCGATCAGGATACCATCAGCTGCGAGTTCGACAGGAGGATATACCGAGGACAGCTTTCCGCACGCGCTACGGCCACTATGAGTTTTTGGTGATGTCGTTCGGACTCACCAACGCCCCAGCAGCATTCATGGATTTGATGAACCGTACATTCAGGCCGTATCTCGACTTGTTCATCATCGTGTTTATCGACGATATTTTGGTGTACTCCCGGAGCAGAGAGGAGCACGAGCAGCACTTGCGGATTACGTTACAGTCTCTGAGGGAGCACCAGCTGTTCGCAAAGTTCTCCAAGTGTGCATTCTGGCTGGACAGCGTCGGATTCTTGGGTCACGTGATTACGAGAGACGGCATATGTGTGGACCCGAAGATGATTGAGGCTGTTCAGCAGTGGCCCCGACCTACATCGGTTACTGAGATCCGTAGTTTTCTAGGCCTGGCGGGCTACTACAGGCGTTTTGTTCAGGACTTTTCCCGTATAGCTGCACCTTTGACTGGTTTGACCCGGAAGGGAGTTCCTTTCATTTGGAATGCGAGCGCAGTTTTCAGCAGCTACGGACTTGTTTTACTACGGCGCCGGTATTATCTTTGCCTTCGGGATCAGGCGGATTTATGGTCTACTGTGATGCTTCGCGAGTGGGGTTAGGATGCGTATTGATGCAGCATGGCCGGGTGATCGCTTATGCTTCTCGGCAGTTGAAGAAGCATGAACAGAACTACCCCACTCATGATTTGGAGATGGATGCAGTGGTCTTTGCACTGAAGATTTGGCGACATTACCTATATGGCGAGTCATGCCAAATATTCACAGACCACAAGAGCTTAAAATACATATTTCAGCAGCGAGACCTGAACCTCAGACAGCGTCGTTGGATGGAGTTGGTGAAAGACTACGACTGCGAGATCTTATATCACCCAGGCAAGGCGAATGTAGTGGCAGATGCTTTGAGCAGGAGGCCCGGGGGTAGTCTATCCCATTTGCGCGCAGTGCAGAGGCAGTCGTCAGCAGATTGGCAGATTTTATGCGACAGCCGAGTTGAGTTCGAGTTCACTCAGACAAGGGGACAGCTCGTGCATGTTCGTGCACACCCACAGTTGCTTGACCGTATATATGAGGCACAGCGCAGTGACGACCGTTGCTCAGAGATCATGGCACAGATGGGACAGGGCAGATTTTCCGAGTTCGTGATTGACGATCATGGGATTTTACGCTATGGATCTAGACTGTGCATACCAGATGCTGATGGATTGCGGCGCGACATTCTTGAGGAGGCACACCGATCAGTGTATAGTGTCCACCCCGGTTCCACCAAGATGTACCATGATATGAGAGAGACCTACTGGTGGGACGGGATGAAGAGGGACATTGCGGAGTTTGTATCGAGATGCCTGACTTGTCAGCAAGTCAAGGCCGAGCACCAGAGGCCCGCAGGAGAGCTACAGCCGTTGCTCATTCCGAAGTGGAAATGGGAGCAGATTTCTATGGACTTCATTGTGGGTTTACCCAGGACCAGTCGAGGGTACGACTCCATTTGGGTGATCGTTGATCGATTGACGAAAGCGGCTCACTTCCTGCCAGTGAAGACCACTTTCAGCTTCGCTCAGTATGCCCATCTTTACATCGACGATATCGTGCGGTTGCATGGCATACCGACTTGTATCGTGTCAGATCGAGGCACCCAGTTCACCAGCCGACTTTGGCAGAGACTTCAGGAGGCTTTGGGCACTCGTTTGAGCTTCAGCACAGCGTTTCATCCGCAGACCGACGGCCAGTCAGAGCGGACTATTCAGACTCTCGAGGACATGCTCAGAGCGTGCGTTTTAGACTTCGGCGGTAGCTGGGATCGTCATTTACCGTTAGTGGAGTTCTCCTACAACAACAGCTTCCAGGATACTATTCAGATGGCACCTTTCGAGGCATTGAATGGGAGGAGATGCAGATCGCCCGTTTGTTGGACAGAGCTCAGCGAGAGCAGTATACTGGGGCCGCAGCTTGTTGAGGAGACGACAGCGAAGATACAGTTGATTCGAGACCGGATGAGAGCAGCTCAGAGCAGGCAGAAATCGTATGCAGACAGACGCCGTCGTAGACTAGAGTTCGCAGTTGGCGATCATGTTTTTCTGAGGGTCTCTCCGATGAAGGGCGTTATGCGATTTGGGCGAAAAGGAAAGCTTAGTCCCAGATTTGTGGGTCCCTTTGAGATTCTCGAGCGTGTCGGCACAGTTGCATATCATTTGGCTCTTCCACCCAGCTTTCCCGATGTTCACCCCGTCTTCCATGTTTCTATGCTCCGCAAGTACCTTCACGACCCTTCGCATGCGATTCAGCACCCGACAGTCCAGCTAGAGCGCGACCTTTCTTTTGCAGAGCAGCCGGTGGCCATCCTGGATCGGCAGGTGAAGAAGTTGAGATCGAAAGTTATACCGACCGTCAAGGTCCTTTGGCGTGGCCCGAGCAGCGAGGAGGTCACCTGGGAGACCGAGGGCGAGATGAGGAAAAAATATCCCCATCTCTTTGAAGGTACGCGTAGTTATATTTTTAAATTCGGGGACCGAATTTCTTTAAGGGGGGAAGATTGTAGCACCTTGATAAGTCGTTTTGGTGTTTTCCTGAAAATCGGTGTAAATTCGGTATTTTTTCGTAAACCGTCTTTTTTGTTATTTTGCAGTTTAGGACTAATTATACCTAATTTGGATAGGTAATTGCTAGTTTTTAGTAGCTAATGAGTTACTTATGAAATTCTGGTCGTTTAAAATTTTTCCCTAATTTTTCAATTTTTAATATTATTTTAAGCCGGTAAGAAAATACATTAAATTAGCGATAAATACAAATTTAAATGGGCTAAATTTAAGCTTTAAAATCATATTAATTAAAATCTAGTTGTAACATAAACTTTTAGTATTTTATTTTAAGTTTTAACTAATTTTTATTATAGAAAACGAAATTTATTGAATTTTAAGCTTAAACTTGCAATTTTGAACTTGTGGGGGGTCCTTTTTGCATAGAACCTTTTTGTATTCACTCCCACTCACCCCCACTCCCTAAGGCCGGCCCCACCACTGCTGCAGCAGCCCCATCCCCCTCTATTTGACTTTAACTATTGTGAATGAATTGTTTTGAATAGGATTAAAATATAGTAATTTGGGTATGGGTTTTAGGTGAGATATGAGGGCTTTGACTTTGGATTTTTCTTTCACAATTCCCTCACAACTCCCCCTCTCCCTTGTTCTGGCCGAGAGCAGCCCCCCCTCCATTATTTTTTTCCCTTCTCTTTTCTCTCATTTTCTTCAAGAAAATTCCAAAAAAGTTCAACAAAAATAAACAATTTCCTTCCCAATTTCAAAGCAAAACCTTATTCCCTCTCTTCTCTAACCTAATTGGTTCAAATCTTGGAGAAAGATGGCATCTTTGGAGGCATATTGTTCTTGCTAGATCTCTAGTTGAGGTATAATTTCAATTCTTGGCTAATTTGTAGTTTAAATTGTGTTAATTAGAACTTGAAAGTGTTAATTTTAGTGCTAATTTCTAACCTAGTTTTTTTTAGTTCATGGCTTGAATTTTAATTAGGGTTTAGAAAACCATTATTAGGTTAATTAATTTTTTTTTGCTATCTAGTGTTTTGCTAACCTAAATCTAAGTGGTTAACTTGCTATTTGGGCTAAAATCTAGTGTTAATTTAGGGTTTTTCATGTATAGTTTGGATTAAGATTGCTAATTACAAAAATCAAGAAAGGGTTGGTTGTGGAATATAGGTTTTGAAGCATAGTTAATTGTTTAAAATTAGTGTAATGGCTATCTAGTGGGTTAGTTTGGATGTTTGTGTTGGATTGTGAGCACTTTATCGCATAACGGCGATGTTGCGCCGATTTTTGGAATGTTTTGTGCTTACTAGTTTTGTTATAAAATTATGTGGTGAATTATTTTTGATATCTTCATGATTGTATTGGCTTATCCTATGACATTTAGGATGTGTGAGTGCGGATTTTTGAGTGGTCAGGTTTTAGTTTTGCCGGGCGACCAAATCGACGATTTTAGTTAATTTTTGCGATTTTCGCGTGTGTTCCGCGCACCTTGTGCACGTTGTACCTAGATTGTGAACGTTGGTATTTTTGTTTGGGATTTGCGTCGTTTCATGGTATGTAACCTTATGTTTGGTATTGATGTAAATTCCAGGTTCGTTCGCGGAGACGTCAGACGCGGCACGAAAGGGGAAAGCGGTGATTGGACGTGACTAGCTAGGGATTCCGGTGAGTAGATGTAACATCTACGGGGGACTATCGTTGGATGGCGCAAGTCGCCCGATAGTTTTAGTAGCTTAAAAAGATTCTTAGTAATGTTAGTAATTAGGGGTGTAATACTTGTATGATTATTTGCTACATCCATGCCTTATATTGACATACATATGCGAACTCATTCTATAGGACACCTGCACCATTGCCAGGGTTTTTATATGCAGCACGAGCACTATTCATGCTTACACCCACGCTCTGGTAATTGCCATGCCACCACACTAGATAACCTATAATTTGAAACCTTTTACTATAATTGATACTTAAACTTGTGCTATTGCCTTTAATTCCTTAAAATGAAATCGTAGGATTGCTATTCATATGCATGTACCTCATCGTATTATTTGTTCATGCCTAGTCTATTAATCACACATCGCAACTTGATTATTGATACCATATGCATTCATTATCATTGACATATGCACTTATGAGGATTCTTAAGATTTTATGATATTTCTGGATTTCGGGGAAAAGCCGCAAAATTTCTAAACTTACTATATTTTTAAATATGTAAATTGCGGTTTTCTAGTGATGTAAGTGTCGTCCACTATGAGTTGGCTGTGGTTTTCGAGACCCGTTTCGAGGAGTTGGACGAACCGACTCGGGTACATGGTGGGCCCGGTAAGGTACCCCGGGGCAAGAAGCTCGTGGTGCTGACGATGAGCCTGGCAGGTGACGGATTACCTACCGGTGACTGTTTGGGACGGCGGATATCCAGAGGATACCGATCTTGGCCGTGAGATGATGAGATATTGATATTGAGACGGGTCAGCCGGATGGCTGAGGCCAGAGATACTATGACATGGATATATGAGATTTGTGATAGTTTTGAGGTGTCGTTGCTGGACACAGGTTCTTGTCGATTCTAGTGGTATTGTGCTGGTATTTCAAAAGAGATTCCTAAAGGAAAAACATGATTCTTATACTTACACATTCAGATCATGAGTTGATTCACATTGCATTCATACCTGCTAGCATATTCATATTGCATACATACCTGCTATTATGTCCTGCCATACCTGTATTATAGATGCTAGGATGCTTGTGTGCATACTTGCGATAGCCTCTATAGATTTTATTTATTACTCACAAGTTGGCAACTCACCCCCGTTGTGCCACAGTCTTTTGCTGGTCCGCTCCGTCAGCACAGTAGCGGCGGGCGCACTTGCTACTTTTGCTTCTTTTGCCTGGACTCGAGGTTTTGCTCTTAGGTGGGTTATATTATTATTTTTGTACCACCTTGTATATTCTTTGTATCTAGTGTACTCCATCTACTGTATCTACCAGTATTGTTGTATATTGACCTAGAGATGAGACTGTGAGATTTGTGGACTTTTTATGCTGTATTTTGGGGTCGAGCTCACTTGAGTCGACATGCTGTTTTTCTCATGCTCCTTCATGATTATCTTGCATGTTGTTGTTTTATATTGCATGGGATTTTTGACCGCCGTGTGGCGAAGAGCTAGCTCCCGCTTGGGGATGCCATAATTGTTGGATTTACATATATTCTTGTTGTACTCATTTTGGCGGCCAGTATTTACAAAGGAGACTTTGCCGAAATTTTCGGAAAAAAATTGATATTGTTTTTAAAAAGGTTTTATATGACTTATTTGATAAACTCGCTTTCAATTGATCGGTTTTTCTTCACTCTTTTGCTTTTTGGTTTTGGTTTCTGGGCTTTGGCTTACTTATTTTACGGACGTCTTGAGACGTTTCGTAAACTTAAATGTCAGTCACGTCCGTACCCTGCGGGTCGTAACAAAGTTGGTATCAGAGCAATAGGTTTTACCTTTTTGAGTGTAGGATGACCGTTGGTAGATGGAGTAAGTGACTTAAGTAGGGTAACGTAGCGTGTGTATGTCCGCGGCATACTTGCGATACGGTACTCCGCCTAAGTGACTTTAGGATATACTTGCTTGAAATTCCTTCCTCAATTCCGTGTATCCTATGATTCTATTGCACTGTTCTTATTATCTATGCTGTGGTTTGGGTGTTTTTGGTCTTGTTTGTTTGTTTAGTTTTCTCTGTATACGAAATCTGGGATCACTTAGGTAGTTTCTAGAGTTTTGTGTCCGCGCGATACGTTATACGACACGGATCGTGCACTTTGTGTGGTTTTTCTCTTGGGTTAGTTTTGTCGTGTCGCTACGCACGTTAGCCACAATACGAACACTAAAGAGTATGTTTCGTGTTGTTGCGTCGGTCTAGTGTAGTTTGTACGTGTTATGGGTCTATTGTTAATATATACTTGTTTTATTGTTTTAATGTTGCAGGTTAGCAGGCCAGGACTTCGGACACTTCTACCAGGGAAAACAGGTGGTGGGATTCACCTAGCTTGGAGCGTTGGTGAGTAGATTTAACATCTACCGGGTAATCGCCCGCATGGCGTTATGCGACTGGGCTAGAGATATTATTTCTGTCGCATATTCTATGTCATATTTAGAATTGCGCATTTACCCTATTACTTAGATATTGTTGTGCTTGAACTAGTAGCCTTAGGACACTGCACATATTATTGACGATTCATGTTGCACGAGCACTGATTGTATGCTATACACACCGTCACTAATTTCCATGTCACGCACAACCCACTTATAGATATGATATTGCTTGGTTAGGGACATTGAGACATTGATTCATATTTCTTATCGCATATGACATTTAGCATCCTGTATATCTACATGCTTACACATATGCCCTCATATACTTACATGTTAGATACCTATATACCTATAGGGTATTGTACCATTAGTGATAGGTACTTACACACTTTAAGACATAGCCACAGGTATACCTTGCACACATATTTCACTTATAACCTGGGGGTATACTACATCATTACTTATAGGTAGATACATATACCTTGCTATACCTTATTGTTTACACATATATCTGGTTATAGCTACATGTTTACCTTTACTTGATGTTATTTAGACTTGGATAAATTAGGAACCGCATGTTATTTATATTAACTTGTTGCAGTTAATTAGCGGCTTTTCCTTCATATGCTTACATTTTAGTTTTATGCTGCATATATTATATTCATGGATTTTCGCATTTCGATATGGATTTTTCATGATATTTCTTTTATTTCTAAGTATATATAACAGTGGAATGGGACGCTGTTATATATGCCTTTACACCAATATTAGTGGAATGGAACGCTAATATATGTGTATTGATTCATGCATTTGTACTTATTCTTTACTTGAATTTGTATGCATCCACTCTGAGTTTTGTTATAATACCGATACGGGGATAGAGAGTGTCGGTGTTTGGCACTTAAGATTCGAAGGACGTATAATACCGATATGGGGATCGAGAGTGTCGGTGTTTGGCACTTAAGATTCGAAGGACGTATAATACCGATACGGGGATCGAGAGTGTCGGTGTTTGGCACTAAAGATTCGAAGGACGTATAATACCGATACGGGATCGAGAGTGTCGGTGTTTGGCACTTAAGATTCGAAGGACGTATAAACATGTATTTTCGTGTCGATGCTTGACACATTGTTTTCTTGATATTTTACTCTTATATATATATATTAGTGGAATGAGACGCTAATATATATGCATACATATACTTTCATATACTTCATCTTAAATATTCAGGGAAAATATACCTAGTATATAAGAGATTCACTTGATATTGGATTTAGGACATTTGAGATCACTTGATTTTGTACATTCAGGATATAGGAGATTTATTCGATATTGTACATTAAGGATTTGTGAGACTTATTTGATATGAGAGCCAACTTGGGGGCCGATTTGAGAAAAGTGGGATTTGGATTGTCTTGTTGGATTGTGATCCTACCACGATATCAGGATTCCGTGGAAATGACATATTTCATTCCATACTCCACATTTATTGTTTATGCACTCTTCATGTATTAGTAGTACCTGTTAGTGTACCTTTCATGACTGTTGCATATATACATTTTCATATCATTATTGCATGATTATTTCATACCGATTGTCATATTATTATTTCTTCATGTATTAGTTGAACCTGTTAGTGTACCTTTCATGATCATTGCTTTCATATGACCTTTTATTGCTATTAATTGCATATGTTAGATTCTTGCTTTACATGCATACTTGCGATTTCCTGCATATGTTATTTACTATTCACGAGTTGGCAACTCACCCCTGTTGTGACACGGTTGTTTTGCAGGGTGTTCCCCAGAGTAGTCGAGGCAGGCTATTCACCTATCTATCATCTTTTGCTACGGATACCGCATCAGCTCACAGTGTGCAGTTTGCTTAGGTGGGTTTTGTGGTTATTCGTTGTTGTATTGTATATTCGTTGTATCCTTGTACCCTCCATCTACTATTTTCTTGTTTGACATAGAGACTTGGTGTGAGGACGATATTGTATATTATTTGTGACTTGTTGTCTTTTATACAGTTTCCTTTCTATCGTCTTTTATTTCTTCGCTACGGCGTCGTATATTTGTTGTGGTGGTTGTTTTCCGTCTTTGGGAGTGTATTTGCTCCCGTTTGGGGATGCTTTATTTATATTTATGTTGTACCCATTTTTAGGGCTAGTTTTTACAAAGGTGGTGCTGCCAAAATTTTAAAGAAAGAAAGTTGGACTTTTAAAGAATTTGGGTTGTGATTTCAAAGACTTTTAAACAATGTTTCTTATCTTTTCTTGTCTTTTAATGGTTTAGATTTCTGGGTTTTGGTTTTCTTTTACTGCGTTACGCCTGTAGACGTTGCGTAGTATTAGGGCCGTCACGTGCCAATTTCGGGTCGTGACAAAGTTGGTATCAGAGCGCTAGGTTTTTACCTTTCGGAGTGTAGGATGACCTTGGTATGTTGGAGTAGGTAGCTTAAGCAGAGTAACGAAGTGTGTGTATGTCTGCAGTATACTCACGATGCGGTACTCCACCTAAAGTGACCTAAGTACAAATTGCTTGAAATTCCTTTCTTGATGATTCATATCTTGTGATTCGATTTCCATATTCTTATCGAATCCTTTTTCCATTTATAGCCTTTGCCTCCAATGACTATGGGGACTCAGAGTGATGCAGCGAGGGTCGAGGTCAGGATTGACTCGGGTAGGACGAGGACTGACTAGGATGGCACGCTCGTTGCACAAGAACAGACGGATTCGCCTTCGATAGATAGTATCGCTAGGCTTGTGGCAGAGATGCAGGATATGCGCCAGACGATGAGTTCTTTGGTTCAGGCCATTCGAGCGCAGCGACAGGAGGTTGCCAACCCTATTAACCTGTTGTTCCTTGCGATCAGTACACAGCAGTCTGTCACCTATATAGCACCAATGGATGCAGCCCCAGTTGACGAGGCACACCTTCCAGAAACTTTGAGAGTTCCAGGACAGTGGAGGACTCGTACCGGTGTATCAGCACAGAGACAGAGGCCTAGTCGTCGAGACAGCTTTCGTGACCGTCGCGGGAGTAGCTGAGGTTTAGGACGATGAGAGTCGTGCTAGGTAGATCGGCCGTCTGTTGTGTTAATTTCTGTCAGCGATTCTTTTGGTGCGCAACACGTATTTCAGTCATGTGCCAATCGGTTAGGAGATTCATCCGTCAGTTGATCCTTCTAGAGATGTTGGATTTGATGTTCTCCTGGGCATGGACTGGTTAGCTACGTGCTAGGCGTCTGTGGACTACCGTGAGAAAACAGTCAGGTGTTGTTTTCCCCGGCGAGTCAGTTTTTGTTGTCTAGGAAACAGTGGTGCCGCCTCTCACAGCTCGAATTCAGCCTTTTTCGCTAGTCGGCTTTTGAGGAGAGGATGTCATGGATTCTTAGCGTTCATTCGTGGTACCGGAGCCACAGTTGGTTTGTTGGACCGGGTTCCTTTCATGCGAGAGTTATCCGACGTTGTTCCAGATGAGCCGGCGAAGCTTGGGGAGCTTAAGCATCAGCTGTAGAGTTATTTGTTGGGGGGCTTGTGCGTCTGTGTGTTTCGCATTAGGGAGCTCCTATTTCTGTTCGTCAAGGAGAAAGACGACAGATTGAGGTTGTATATTGATGGATCGTTAATTGAACCGGCTTACGGTGCGGATAGGTATCCTTTACCTCGTATTGACGATTTCTTCGATAAGCTCCAGAATGTGAGACATTTCCTAAGTTTGTTCAGGATCAGGTCATCATTGTTGCGGGTTCGGAGTGATGACATTCCGAAGACTGCCTTGTGCGTGCTACGGGCTTTGTGTGTTTTGGTGGTGTCATTGGACTGACTAATGCCCTAGCAGCATTCGTAGATATGATGAACCAGATTTCTTCAGGCCGTTCCTCGACCAGTTATTGTTGTGTTATTGACAACATTCTGGCCTATTCAATGTGTCGTGAGGGACAGGAGTAGCACTTGAGGATTTGTTTTGCAGATGTTGGGACAGCCCAGCGGTTTGCATGGTTCTCGGAGTGTTTCTTCAGGCTTGGTTTGTGTTGACTCCTAGGTCTTATAGTTATGGGAGACGGTTTTGTATGGTTCCGAGGAAGATCGTGGCCGTACAGCTTTGGCCCAGACTTGTGTACGGACGGAGGTCCAAAGATTTTTGGGCTTAGCAGTTTTTTTACCTCCGTTTCTTGCAGGATTACTAGTGTAGTGCTGCACCGTTGACTGAAATGACCGGAAAGGAGGTTTCTTTTCTTTGGACTGAGGTATGTGTGCGGAGTTTCGGCAGTTGAGGACTCGGTTAACAACTGCATCAGTCTTTCTTTTCTTTCTGGTTCAGGCGACTTCGTTGTTTAACTGTGATGTTTCGCGAGTGGAGCTCGATTTTGTGCGGATGCGGCATTATAGAGTTATCGCTTTTGCTTCCCTACACTTGGAGGAAGTACGAGCAAAATATCCCACTCATGATCTGGAGATGGCCGCGGTAGTCTTGCGTTGGAGATTTGGAGACACTACTTGTTCGAGAGTCGTGTCAGATTTTCACAGACCACCAGAGCTTAATGTACATCTTCCTGCAGCGGGTGTTGATTGTTGAGACAGTTTTCTATAGATTTACAGTTCTTGTGCGATCGTTGAGTACAGCTTGTGTTCGCCTCTATTGAGGGGACAGCTTGCTCATGTCCACACCCGACCACTTTTCCTTAATCGCTTTCGCGAGGCACTACCGCCGATGCTCGTTCGTCAGAGATACTTGAGCCTACTCGGCTGGGTAATGATTCGGAGTCCTTGATTTGTGACAAGGGTGTGCTAAGTTGAGGGACGCATTTGTGTACCTGATACTATTGGGTAGAGACACGAAATCGTAGAGCAGGCACATCTGTCAACTCTATGTACTCATTCAAGTTCCACCAACATTGACGTGACTTGTGAGATAGTTACAGGTGGGCAGGGATGTAAAGAGAAGTTTTGGATTTCGTTTCAAGGTGTCTGTCTTGTGGTGTGCTTTGGTTGAGCATCTGAGACCGGCTGGAGTGTTGCAACCTTTAACCGTTCCGCAGTGGGAATGGGAGCAGATCTCCACGAATATTCGTTGTGGCATCTACCCAGGTTTAGTAAGGGTGTGACTCCATTCGGGTGTTTGTTGTCCGGTTATACTCGGTTTGCTCAGTTGTCCTTTGTTAAGTTGGTACGTTTGCACGGAGTTCCTTCTTGGGTCGTATCCAAATAAAGGCACCATGTTTGCTTGCCGTCTTTGGCAGGAGTTTCAGGAAGCCTTGGGTACTGGTTGAGCTTTAGCTCCATCTTTCCATCCGCAGGATGATGGTTTTGTGAGAGCGGGCTATACCGACTCTAGAGGATATGCTTGTGCGTGCGTACTAATTGTTGTCGGCGGCTGGGGATCGTTACTAGCCATTGCTAGAGTTCTCCTTCGATAGCTGTTATTGGGAGTCACTCCAATTGGCAACCTTTAGGTTTAGGGGTTAGGTCGTGTTGATCACCAATCTGTTTTTCTGACTCTGCGTAAGTAGGATTTTTGGACCCCAGCTAGTCTAGAGACTTCGGAGATGATCCAGTTGGTTCAGGTCAGGATGATGGCAGCACAGTGCAGACAGAGGTCTTATGCCGACCGTGATGGTCGTAGGGTTGAGTTCGCAGTGGAAGATCATGTATTCCTACGGATTTTTTCGATAAATGACGTGTTGAGTTTTGGGAAGCTTATCCCAGGATTGTAGGTCCTTTTAAGATCCTTAAAGCAAGTTAGTTTCGTTGCTTATAACTTGGCACTTCTGCCCAGATTATTGAGAATTCACCCCGTATTCCGTGTGTCGATACTTTGCAAATACCTTCATGACCTTTCTCATATGATTCAGCACCAGACCATTTAGCTTGGATGCGATCTTTCGTTCACCAGCAGCCAATTGTGTTAATAGCTTAGCAAGTGGAGAAACGTCGGTCAAGGGTTGTGCCATCTGTGAAGGGTTTTTCTTGGACGTAGCCGTATGGTGGGGTAATCACCTGGGGGGCTGCGAACGAGATTTGAGAATTTGTAATCTTCTCTTTGAAGGTACGCTTAGTGAGAATTTTAAATTCGGGGACAAATTTTTATAAGGGGGAGATTGTAACGCCTTAGATTTTGGTTAGTGTTCGTTTAGACGTTAATGCGGGTTTACTGTAAAAAGTTTATCAATTCGGGTTCCTCACATTTTATAACATTTAATTAATAATTTATTTTTATTTGTTATAATCATGCACGCACGTGTGCACGTAAATGCGAGGTTTTGTTTGTGCTAATTTTGATCTTAGCAACCTTGACACTTAACCTAATCCTTGTTTAATCCAACCCTTAATCTTTTCCTTTGATCTTTTGTGAGAAGCTTCTAGGTTAATTGAGAGAGAGAGATATTTGTGTTAGAGTGGTGAGGTGTGTGTGAAAACATTAATGATGCATTAATGCTAGTGATACACTCACTCTCATTCTCACCCTACACTCACCTCCCTCTCTCATTTCCTCACACCCTCTCTCATTTTCTCTATCTCTTCTCATTATATTCTTTCCTCACAAAACAAACTGAACACTATCCTTTCCAACACAAAACCATCACAAAATCTAATCCAATCTCACAAAAATCATATCTTTGATCACTTTTCTCCTCTTGGATGCCTAGGACATGCAAAGCTAGGATCTTTGAGTTCTTTTGTATAGGTAATGTTCTGTTGCTGTTGTTTAAGTGTTTTTAGTGTAGCTTAGCTGGTTAGTTTCAGTTTAGAATGGTTAATGTTTAGTTTGGGGCATTATATCGTATTTTAGTGTCATTTTGTGATATATGTTATCTGCTGTGACCCGGAAAGTTTACTAGAAAACCAAACAATGTGGTTGTGTTGTACCTGAGACCATAGGACCCTACCTGAGACACGAGACCCACCCCACCGGCCAGGGCCGGCGACGTACGAAGGGAACTCCGGCGACCTCGGCTCGGGAAAAGAGTTGGGTTGTGGGTTTTTTAGGGTAGGTCTATGCTGTGGTTTGGGTGTTTTTGGTCTTGTTTGTTTGTTTAGTTTTCTCTGTATACGAAATCTGGGATCACTTAGGTAGTTTCTAGTGTTTTGTGTCCGCGCGATACGTTATACGACACGGATCGTTCACTTTGTGTGGTTTTGCTCTTGGGTTAGTTTCGTCGTGTCGCTACGTACGTTAGCCACAATACGAACATTTGAGAGTATGTTTCGTGTTGTTGCGTCGGTCTAGTGTAGTTTGTACGTGTTATGGGTCTATTGTTAATATATACTTGTTTTATTGTTTTAATGTTGCAGGTTCGCAGGCGGGAACTTCGGACACTGCTACCAGGGGAAAACAGGTGGTAGGATTCACCTAGCTTGGAGCGTTGGTGAGTAGATTTAACATCTACAGGGGAATCACCCGCATGGCGTTATGCGTATGGGCTAGAGATGTTATTTCTATCGCATATTCTATGTCATATTTAGAATTGCGCATTTACCCTATTACTTAGATATTGTTGTGCTTGGACTAGTAGCCTTAGGACACTGCACATATTATTGACGATTCATGTTGCACGAGCACTGATTGTATGCTACACACACCGTCAATAATTGCCATGTCACGCACAACCCACTTATAGATATGATATTGCTTGGTTAGGGACATTAAGACATTGATTCATATTTCTTATCGCATATGACATTTAGCATACCTGTATATCTATATGCTTACACATATGTCCTTATATACTTACATGTTAGATACCTGTATACCTATAGGGTATTGTACCATTAGTGATATGTACTTACACACTTTAGGACATAGCCACAGGTATACCATGCATACATATTTCACTTATACCCTGGGGTATACTACATCATTACTTATAGGTAGATAAATATACCTTGCTATACCTTATTGTTTACACATATATCTGGTTATAGCTACATGTTTACCTTTACTTGATGTTATTTAGACTTGGATAAATTAGGAACCGCATCATATTTATATTAACTTGTTGCAATTAATTAGCGGCTTTTCCTTCATATGCTTACATTTCAGTTTTATGTTGCATATATTATATTCAAGGATTTTCGCATTCCGATATGGATTTTTCATGATATTTCTTTTATTTCTAAGTATATATAACAGTGGAATGGGACGATGTTATATATGTCTTTACACCAATATTAGTGGAATGGGACGCTATTATATGTGTATTGATTCATGCATTTGTACTTATTCTTTACATGATATTTGTATGCATCCACTCTGAGTTTTGTTATAATACCGATACGGGGATCGAGAGTGCCGGTGTTTGGCACTTAATATTCGAAGGACGTATAATACCGATACGGGGATCGAGACTGTTGGTGTTTGGCACTTAAGATTCGAAGGACGTATAATACCGATACGGGGATCGAGAGTGTCGGTGTTTGGCACTTAAGATTCGAAGGACGTATAATACCGATACGGGGATCGAGAGTGTCGGTGTTTGGCACTTAAGATTCGAAGGACGTATAAACATGTATTTTCGTGTCGATACTTGACACATTGTTTTCATGATATTTTACTCTTATATATATATATATTAGTGGAATGGGACGCTAATATATATGCATACATATACTTTTATATACTTCATCTTAATTATTCAGGCAAAATATACCTAGTATATAAGAGATTCACTTGATATTGGATTTAGGACATTTGAGATCACTTGATTTTGTATATTTAGGATATAGGAGATTTATTCGATATTGTACAATAAGGATTTGTGAGACTTATTTGATATGAGAGCCAACTTTGGGGCTGATTTGAGGAAAGTGGGATTTGGATTGTCTTGTTGGATTGTGATCCTACCACGATGTCAAGATTCCGTGAAAATGACATATTTCATTCCATACTCCACATTTATTGTTTATACACTGCTTCATGTATTAGTAATACCTGTTAGTGTACCTTTCATGATTGTTGCATATATACATTTTCATATCATTATTGCATGATTATTGCATACCGATTGTCAGATTATTATTGCTTCATGTATTAGTTATACCTGTTAGTGTACCTTTCATGATTATTGCATTCACATGACCTTTTATTGCTATTAATTGCATATGTTAGATTCGCGCTTTACGTGCATACTTGCGATTACCTGCATATGTTAGTTACTATTCACGAGTTGGAAACTCACCCCCGTTGTGCCACAGTTGTTTTTCAGGGTGTTCCCCAGAGTAGTCAAGGCAGGCTATTCACTTATCTATCATCTTTTGCTACGGATACCGCATCAGCTCACAGTGTGCAGTTTGCTTAGGTGGGCTTTGTGGTTATTCGTTGTTGTATTGTATATTCATTGTATCCGTGTACCCTCCATCTACTATTTTCTTGTTTGACTTAGAGACTTGGTATGAGGACGATATTGTATATTATTTGTGACTTGTTATCTTTTATACAGTTTCCTTTTTATCGTCTTTTATTTCTTCGCTACGCGGCCGTATATTTGTTGTGGTGGTTGTTTTCCGCCTTTGGGCATGTATTTGCTCCCGTTTGGGGATGCTTTATTTATATTTATATTGTACCCATTTTGGGGGCTAGTTTTTACAAAGGAGGTGCTGCCAAAATTTTAAAGAAAGAAAGTTGGACTTTTAAAGAATTTGGGTTGTGATTTCAAAGACTTTTAAACAATGTTTCTTATCTTTTCTTGTCTTTTATTGGTTTAGATTTCTGGGTTTTGGCTTTCTTTTACTGCGTTACGCCTGTAGACGTTGCATAGTATTATGGCCGTCACGTGCCAATTTCAGGTTGTGACACTCGCCTAGGGGTGGTAAACGTCAGACCCCGGTAGCTTGATAAGTCATGCCGATGTAAGGTCCATAACGAGCATGAAACTACTGATAACACTTACCAGTAAATCATATCAACCCTGGCCAAGGATTTCCCGTTATGGCCAGTCGAGCATAGCGCAACATCAACCCCCAATACCGGGAGAGACGAATACCCTCCTATCGCTCATTGCCTCCATGTGACTCGGGACTGTACCCAAAAACCAACTGTTTGCATGACTCAGTAGAGCCGTGGTAGGGTGGAAATCAAAGCACAGTAGGAGTCACATAAGACTCTATGACGGTCTCGGGTCGACAGACTAAGCTGTACGAGTGTCACCAGAGAACTGCAATCTGACGTGAAGTATAATACCATCTGGGAGTTCTCGGCGAGTCCGTTCAGTGTACCCAGTCTCCACTGAGCTCCCGTATACCATCTCTGATGTCAAACACCAATGGATATGGGAACATCCATTGCCTATCACATGGGTCGAGAAGATATACGCTAATCTACTCTGGAATATCGATGCCCCGTCTCGATATTCCCACGACTAGGAACATTGAAGAATGTACTCATAGACTACCTAGGCCCCACTAGTATGATCTGCATCGTAATCCTGGAAGTCTAGTACACATCCTAAGGGCTTTATCAACATGTAACAGAGAGACAGTAAGTATACATGTTAAGATAAAGAGCAACCAGATAGTGTACTATCATGTCGAGCAAGAAAGTCCTCCCTATATATGTCCCAGCACCCACTATCATATACATCTCATGTACAATAATGGCCTCTAGGGCATACATACAACTAACAATCTCCCACTTGCACTAGGGCCATCATATAGCAGTGGTTGTAGTATCTCATACTCAACCATCACATAAAAGTCTCTCATTGGGAAAAGGCTTTTGTGAGTGGATCCGCCATGTTGTCCTCTGAGTCTACTCTCCTAACCTCGATCTCCCTGGAGATCAACTATCTCCATGATCATGTGATACTGCCTTGGAATATGTCTAGGTCACTGATCAGTCGAAAATAGTGCATTCTCAACACGTTAATTTCCCTACTCTTATCACTCATATATAGGTGTTTATTGTAAATATAACAAGGATTACGAATTCATCTGTAAAATACAAAATAACCTGTGTTATAGTTATAATCGACATTCTAGAGGGAAATTGAGTGTTTATTACTACACGCATGATTTTGTATATCTCAACACTTGTATCGAGATTGTGTGCAGGAAATTCTCCAGGTAAAAGAGCCGGAACTGCTAAAAGTGCTGATAAAATACATCAAGTCCAAGAATTGTGATCTGGTAGTAAACAAGAAAGGATAATGAGATTCCAGGCATCCGATAAATACCCAGAGACTAACACTAAAAACCCCTGAAGATATCATGCTGCAAGCCCATCAAACGGCCGCGGATCCGTGGCCGAGTTGGCCGATCCGCCGCGGATCCGTAGCCAGTTTAACTCATCGATGTGTCAAAATTCTCCAGAAGCTTCTTCTCAACAACCTCACTTCCAGAAGACTCTCTTAATTAGCACGTGGCTTCTTCCAGAAGGCTATGCATAACAAACTTCTTCTAGAAGGCTCCTTGTAACAACCTCATTCAAGAATATTCCTTCTAACAAACTTCTTCTAGAAGGATCTCTCTAACAACCTTGATTTGGAGGGAAGATTCAAATGTGTGGTTATAAAAATGGATCTAGATCTAGAATTTTGGGGGTTGTTAATTGTTCAATAGTTAGTTAGATAATTGGAGCCAAAATTCAAATTCAAGTTGAGTGACACAACTTGATACCAAAACCCTTACCCAAATCCATTTCCAAAGCCAAATCAAGATCATTTTGAGAAGCAAATCAAGCGATCCATCATCGAGCCTTTGAATCAACGCCGATCTTCATCCGAGCAAGAGATCCACGACGATCCGTGACTCAAGAAGACCGAAGCGAAGCTAATTTCGGCGGATCTAGTTACCTTCTAAAATCTTGTAATCTTTCAGTGAATTGTACCTAATCGTCGATTAATAAAGGTGGAAATTATAAATCTTGCTTTTCTTTACATTCTTGCATTATGAAAAGTTACTGATTCTTGATTCTTTCCTTTTTCATGATGTTTTAGTGAAATCTCCGCTTGTAGCGGAATCGAGAGAATCGGTAGATGATGATGATGAAATTCTTGAACAATTCATAAGTCTTATGAGTTTTGTAAACTTTAGGAAATTGAATCACCGAAAAACTAATTTGAGCGAGATCGCTTGAATGTTTTTGCTCCAAATTAGAGATCAACGATCGGTGATTTAATTTGCTAGAGGCTAGAATTTGAATGATAATCAATGAAAGGACAAGAGATGATGATGGAGAAACCCAAGTTTCTTCAATAAATCCCTAGACCTCATTGATCGTCATCGATCAAGCAACAAATCTTCAATAGATAAGAATTAGTAATTATTTGTGTTCATCATCACTATCAATTGGATCGATTCCTACAAGCTACTTTACAAATCTTGATAATTCAATTGATTGGGAAATTTCTTGATTCTTGATTCTAGATCTTTACTTTCTTTATGTTTCTTGAAATTAAAACTCACAGATCTTGAATCAATTTTCTTGCAAATTTCTATACTATTTTCATTTCAATTCATCTAAAACAAAATCGATCAAAACACACATCTCAATGGACGGTCCGTTCTCATTGATGAAACTACAATAGACACTGTCAATTGATTGCGGTATAAATTTCTTTGGTTGTGATTAAAACTTTTCCAAATACACATAAAGATGATCAATCAGTCTCTGATGGGACCGGGGTTCCTGGGCCAAAGCCACACCTCCATTGTCACACAATGGTAGGAACCTAGTTCATCTCATGAACAAATATACATCCAGACTACCTCTTTGGTAGCATCTTTGGTAGCGATGTATCCAGCCTTTATCGTCTAGTTTGCCACGGTATCTAGCTTGGAACTCTTCCAACATACCGCCCCTCCACTGAGGGTAAAGACAAAGCCTGTGACTGACATTCAGTCAACCTTACCACCCTGGAAGCTATCCAGTGACTCTCCCCAGGATCGATTGCTACCATCTCACTACACCTAGTGAGAGTCCTAACATCCACTTAGATCTATCTCATAGATCTAAAACCCAGGATTTAGGAGGTATCATCTTGATCCTATATGGAGAATCAATGTGATAAGAGAAGATTAACCGTGCGTAGCATAGGAAACTCTATTCCTATCAAGAGTATGTCGACCACGTACAATATGAGGATGACCATCTTACTCTCTACTACCTTTTTGTATATACAAGGTTCATCTACAATTTTGATGAAGTCAAACACTTTGAATACCATATCAAAACAGATGTTCCAACTCCGCGATGCCTGCTTTACCCCATAAAGCATCTTGCACACGTTTCCGCTGCTCCCACTGTCTACGAAGCCCTCTAGTTGTGTACTTATAAACGCTCCCTTCTAAATTATTATTTAGAAAAGCAGTCATGACACCCTACCACCAGATATCGTAGTCATGCTATGTAGCAATGGCAAGTAGGATCTGGATGGACTAAATACAGCCAATGGAAAAGGTTTTATCATTATCCACGCCTGGTCGATGACGAGAACCTTTAACAAATCTAGCTTTAAAAGTCTCAACTTTTCCATTTACACCAAGTAATCTTCTCGAGATATACTTTCTCCTGATGGGGATTTAACCCTTCAGATAAAGCAACCAAAGTTCATACTCTGTTGGTGTATATGGATTCCATCTTAGATCGTTTAGCATACAGCCATTCTTACAGAGTCGCCACTCTTGATGGCCTGCTCGAAACTAGTTGGATCATCATCTCATGATGCAATCCTCGCTCCCACTGTCATCGAGAAACCGAAGTATCTCTCAGGCGGATGAGGAACCCTACCAGATCGGCAGAGAGGCTGGGGTTCGTTGGGAGCTATTGAATCCTCTGGTTCTACCAAATCATCAGTTGTAGTTTGCATAGCTGGAACATATTCCAGTTCTACCTCATGACCATAAATTTCTTTCCATAAAAATTCCTTTTCAAAAGTGGCATGCCGAGAAATAAAACACCTTTTGTTTCTCGGTCTGGTAGAAGATATTCCCTTGCCAATGCTTGGGATATCCAACAAACAGAACTGACCTTGCCTCGAGCTTGTCCGGATTTTGCTTTTAGACATAGGCCGAACAACCCCAAATCTTACTTACTTAAGAGATGGGCTCTTCCCATTCCATATCTCATATGGAATGGTAGGCACTGATTTGATTGGAACCCAATTCAATAGGTATGCATCTTCTCAAGTGCATAACTCCCTAAAAAGAAACATGTAACTCAGTAGTACCCATCATAGAGTGCACCATATCTCATAGGGTGCGATTACTCCGCCTCGATACACCATTGTGCTGTGGTGTATACGGAGGAGTAATGCTGAGAGAGAATCACATTCTCCTTTAGAATAGTCCAGGATCTTCATGCCCAAGTATTCCCCTCCTTGATCACATCAAAGGACATAATACTTACACCTATATTGGTTCTCTACTTCTATCTTATATTCTTTGAAGTTCTTAAAAGCTTCAGACATGTGTTTCAACAGGAACATGTGTCTGAATCTTGAGAGATCATCAGTGAATGTAAGAAAGTATAAAGAACCAGTCCGGGCATATGTAGACTGGGGACCTTCATACTGTAAGTCCACGTTGCCCACCCCGGTGCTTACGGGGAGGCGGAAACGGTATAAAAAACGGATTTTTACAACTATAAGGTTACTAGGCACACACATGAGGTTCCACAACTGATCAAACATGGCCAATTCAAAAAAATTCTACGTGCCAAGTAACCCTAAGCAAGATCGTAACTAGAGGTATAGGCGAAACAAGCAAGTTAACAACTTTAACTAAAAGGGAAAGTGACTACAACCTTTGTAGATCCAGTCCTCCACCTCCATAGCTCCGTGTTGACGTCCCTCCGCTACGATCATCGGATCCCAGACTCTAGCGATGGTTTCGTCGAAGAAATGATCGGACTAGGTCGTCGACTTCGATGCCGAAGATGATCTACGTCGAGGTAACTCAAGATCAAGCTACAACTTCACCTAGTCATGAAACTTGTGAAGAAAAACCCTATACTACATGGCAAGTGGTAGAGGATGAAGAAATAGGAAGTGGGTTCACTTTTGATTTGGATTTCTCACTTGGAATCATCACTTAGAAATTTCAAGCAAAGGTTTTCTTTTTCTCTTCATGAAGAAGATGAAGAAGAAGAATGAAAATGAATTATCAATAATAGAAAAACAAGTGATGGTTATCATAATGCAACCATGGTTAAGTGTAGAGAATAAACTAGGGTTAGGTGAATGGTTAGGTTAGGCAAAAGAAACAAAAATGGTTGAACTTTTCAAAGCTTCATGAAGCTTCAAAGTAAATCCAAAAAAAGCTACCATTTCTTTTCTTTCTAAAAGAATAAATAAATAAAATAAATAATCAAGAGAAGATAATAAAACCCTAACCATTCACTTAAACATGGTTTAAAGTAAACACAAACCCAAGTTTGCTTGTATCATCAAAAATGATACAAACAAGTGCACAAAGAAATATATCACATATACAACTTGTGCATTTCAAGTGAGAAAATCAATCTTGAGTGAACCAATACTAGTTAATGCAAAGTAATATATCAAATATATAATTATACATTAAATCATTAATCAACACTTGATTTAATGATCCGGTCATACTGCATATAACCGACTAATATCATGTGTATCAATGTATCGAATCAACATTTGATTCGGTAACCCGGCTATATCACATATAACCGTCCCATGATACATATCGCGAGAATAGAATTCAGTATCACATACTGGTATTATTCTCGGTCCCGCACATATCTCATATGCGCTCCTATTTCGTTTCGCTTGAGCCAGGAAACCTCTGTGTAGGACTCTAAAGACTCGTCAATACGCCGGCGGCAGGTGATGATCATATCAAACCCCCACAAGCCGCAAGCGGTCTGCTAAACGTAACGGCCACCCGGGTATTGAGCGATCAGAAGATCGACGAGCAAGCCCGCTCACACTCCTTTGAATCCAACCAGTAACACTTATCGTACAGTCCGATCTGTTCGTCTGATCTGTCGCATATCTCGCCTAGGGCTGGTAAACGTCAGACCCAGTAGCTTGATAAGTCATGCCGACGTAATTTCCATAACATTCGTGAAACTACTGATAACTCATACCAGTATATCACAGCAACCCTGGCCAGGGATTTCCAGTTATGACCAGTCGAGCATAGCTCAACATCACCCCCAATACCGGGAGAGACGAATCCCCTCCTATCGCTCATTGCCTCCATGTGAATCGGGACTGTACCCAAAAACCACCTGTTTGCACGACTCAGTAGAGCCGTGGTAGGGTGGAAATCAAAGCACAGTGGGAGACACACAAGACTCTATGACGATCTCGGGTCAACAGACTAAGCTGTACCAGTGTCACCAGAGAACTGCCATCTGACGTAAGGTATAATACCATCTGGGAGTTCTCGGCGAGTCCGTTCAGTGTACCCAGTCTCCACTGAGCACCCGCATACCATCTCTGATGTCAAACACCAATGGATATGGGATCATCCATCGCCCATCACATAGATCGAGAAGATATACGCTAGTCTACTCTGAAATATCGATGCCCCGTCTCGATATTCCCACGACTAGGAACATTGAAGGATGTACTCATGGACTACCCAGTCCCCACTAGTATGATCTACATCATAGTCCTGGAAGTCGAGTACTCATCCTAAGGGCTTTATCAACATGTAACAGAGAAACAGAAAGTATACATGTTAAGATAAAAGCAACCAGATAGTGTACTATCATGTCGAGCAAGAAAGTCCTACCTATATATGTCCCAGCATCCACTACAATATGCATCCAATGTACAGTAATGGCCTCTAGGGCATACATATAACTAACAATCTCTCACTTGCACTAGGGCCATCTGTAGCAGTGGTTGTAGTATCTAATACTCAACCATCCCATAAAAGTCTTTCTTTGGGAATTGGCCTTTGTGAGTGGATCCTCCGTGTTGTCCTCTGAGTCTACTCTCCTAACCTCGATCACCCTGGAGATCAACTATCTCCATGATCAGGTGATGCTGCCTCAGAATATGTCTGGGTCACTGATGGGATCGGGGTTCCTGGGCCAAAGCCACACTTCCATCATCATACAATGGTAGGAACCTAGTTCATCTCATGAACCAATATACACCAAAACTGCCTCTTTGGTAGTATCTTTAATAGTGATGTTACCAGCCTTTATCGTCTAGTCTGCCACGGTATCTAGCTTGGAACTCTTCCAACATACCGTCCCTCTACTGAGGGTAAAGACAATGCCTGTGACTGACATTCAGTCGTCCTTATCACCCTGGAACCTTTCCAGTGATTCTCCCCAGGATCAACTGATACTATCTCACTACAACTAGTGAGAATCCTAACATCCATTTAGATCTATCTCATAGACCCAAATCTCAGGATTTAGGAGGTATCAACTTTATCCTATATGGAGAATTCATGTGATAAGAGGAGATTGGCCGTGCGTAGTATAGGAAACACTTTTCTTATCCAGAGTATGTTGTCAACGTACAATACGAGGATGACCACCTTACTCTCTACTACCTTTTTTGTATATACAAGGTTCGTCTACCAATTTGATGAAGTCAAACTCTTTGACTACCACATCAAAACAGATGTTCCAACTCCGCGATCCCTACTTTATCCTATAGAGCAACTTGCACATGTTTCCGCTGCTCCCACTGTTTACGAAGCCCTCTGGCTGTGTTCTTATAGACGTTCTCTTCTAAATCATTATTTAGAAAAGCAGTCATGGCACCCAACCACCAGATATCGTAGTCATGGTATGTAGCAATGGCAAGTAGGATCCGGATGGACTTAAGCATAGCCACTGGAAAAGGTTTCATCATTATCCACGCCTGGTTGATGATGAAAAACCTTTAACAAGTCTAGCTTTGAAAGTCTCAACTTTTCCATCAACACCAAGTAATCTTCTCAAGATATACTTGCTCCTGATGGGGATTTAACCCTTCAGATATAGCAACCAAAGTCCATACTTTGTTGGTGTACATGGATTCCATCTTAGATCGCTAAGCATCCAGCCATTCTTATAGAGTCCCTACTCTCGATGGCCTGCTCGAAACTAGTTGGGTAATCATCTCTTGATGCATTCCTCGCTCCCACTGTCATCGAGAAACCGAAGTATCTCTCTGGCGGATGAGGAACCCTACCAGATCAGCGGAGAGGCTGAGGTTCATCGGAGACTATTGAATCCTCTGGTTCTATCAACTCATTAGCTGTAGTTTGTATAGCTGGAACTTTTCCAGTTCTACAGAACTGACCTTGCCTCGATCTTGTCCGGATTTTTCTTTCGACATAGGCCGGACAATGCCAAATCTTAACTTACTTAAGAGATAGGCTCTTCCCATACCATATCTTATATGGAGTGGTAGGCGCTGATTTGATTCGAACCTAGTTCAATAGGTATGCAGCTTCTCAAGTGCACAACCCTAAAAGGAAATAGGTAACTTAGTAGTACTCATCATAGAGCACACCATATCATATAGGGTGTGATTGCTCCGCCCCGATACACCGTTGTGCTGTGGCGTATTCAGAGGAGTAATACTGAGAGAGAATCTCATTCTCCTTTAGAATAGTCCAGGAATTCCATGCACAAGTATTCTCCTCCCTGATTTCATCATAGGACATAATACTTATACCCAGTTTTTGGTTCTCTACTTCTAACTTATATTCTGTAAATATCTCAAAAAAGTTGGACTTATGTTTCAATAGGAACATGTGGCTAAATCTTGAAAGATCATCAGAGAATGTAATGAAGTACAAAGAACCGGTCCTGGCCTGTGTAGACAGGGGACCTTACACACATCATCATGTATCAGTCCCAAGAGTTTACTAACTCTTCCTCTGTTTCCAATAAACAGAGCTATGGTCATCTAATCTTTGTGACATGACTGGCAAGTTTCATAAAATGTAAATTCAAACTGATTTAAATATGCATATAAATGTAACTTCAGTCAGTCGGGTCGCATTGATATGACCTAGTCTACAATACCTCAATAAGGAATCGTTCATTTCTGAACACTTCCTCTTGTGTGTGTTCTGTATACTAGGAACTGTAGTTTGATTTAGAACGTCAATGCTTTTAGATAACGTGCCTGAACCGATCAACTTTTGATATAGGAAATGTTCAAAACATTATCCAACAATACAAAATTTTATCATTTCTTTACTTGTAAAGAGACTGATATGATTTTGTATATCAGGTTCGGTATCTAATAACATTCGTTCAGAATTAATGTACTGGTAATACAGGGTAACAGTGACCAACAGACTTGGCTGCAACACTTGCCCCGTTTTCTGTCTCATGAAACTTATCACCCGTTCTCAGTTCTCTACCTTTCTGTAGCCCATGTAACGGATTACATTTGCGGGATTCTGATCCGGTATCTAATACCTAGGATGTAGAGGACACTGAGAAACAGTTCTTTATAATGAACACACCCGAAGGAGATGCATCATATGCACTTTCTTCGTTTGGGCGGCATAGGAATTCTGGTATTCCCCTATTTCCTGCTAGGTCTTATAATAATTATAAGTTGGAGCGGGACCAACATTCCCCAACTCAGTATAACAAGCGGGTTCGCTCAATACATCCATATTATTATCTTCATTAAGGCGTGATATGGTCGCTACCTGGAGAGAGAGAGAAGAAAACACTCTGCGTGCACTCTTGCAAGATTAGATTGGTTATTTATTTTATCTAATCATGATAGCTCCCACTGTTTTTATCAAATCTTCCTTCAAACCCTAAAAGAAAAGACTAGCCGGGATTAATTACACTCTACAAGTTCGCCAATCTTTCAGCCAGGCCAGTGTCGGTACTTTGAGGGAGGTTCCCCGTGCTTTCGCACGGACCTAATTAAAGTAAACCTCGTTTTCCCAAAGGCGTAACCCCGTTGACACCTTTCTAGACACCTACTTGATCGGCTAATTGTAAAGTGCAAAACTCTCCCAGGAGTAAAAATTACTCACAGTGGGTATCGGGATCCAACTATCATATAGAAGGTATGCAATATCATTGCAAATTTCAACACTTGAAACTCCCGATAAAGGTTTTTACCCCTAGCACCTATGATCTTAACTATAGTCAACAAATCATAAGCACTAGTCAAGTTCTACCCGTCATTTCGTGATTAATTAGACCCACCCACATGACCCTTGGCTAAGGTCAACAAAGCCACATGACTGTCCTAACTAATCGCATCATATGCGGTGTAGGAAGACATCACTTAGCTACCGTATACTGTGCCTTGACTATGGTCAACAGACACAGCACGAATACTAAGTACTCTACTTCCTAAAATGATGGAGGGTTGCGAATGGTTTTTAATAAAACCTTTAACGCTTTGAACTTGATCTCGTTGAAGAATCAAATAGTTTTTAAATGGAATGTTTTTAAGGCTTTTCTAGTTTTGCTAAAGGGGTCACTCCCGGTGAAGGGATCGTCGGCCCTTTCCTCATCAAATAAGGTGCAGGATATATCATATATACCGCTGTGGAAAGAAGAAACTATAGAAGCAATCAAAAGACAAACCGAGGGTAGTAGCATCTGCCAGTTATTGCTAAAGGAGTCACTCCCGGTGAAGGGATCTCGGTCATTTCCTTATCGAATAAGGTGCAGGATGTTCTACAAGGAACACCGCGATGCAAAGCAAGAACTGTAGCTACCTGTTTTTATTTTTGAAATTCGATTCCACAACATCTTTTAGGTTTATTTTCTTTCATTAATCACATTAATGAATATCCCATCTTTTAAGTCCACCTAAACATCACAGATAAATATAACGTACGCTTATGCCATCCGCATTCGCCTCGATGTCCCGTCTGCACCGTTAGGTTAAGTAACTAACGGCAGAGCGGGGCAGGGCTAGCGCGGGTGTAAAACATAAGCAACGTCTATATAATATATCATATATACTATATATACTATATCTATCTGAACATATCACATGATCACATCACAGATAACGCAGCAGGAAAAAACATATGAAATATTGGATATACTAGGACATCCGTGTTTTTAATACGAGCCAGTATAAACACGGATTCCACGGTCAGGATGAATAGCCAATCCCACACCCCTAGACCCCTACGAGAGCGCCAAGCAACCCTACCAATTCTAGGGTTAGGAGACCCGGACTCGACTCCTCGAGATAGTCTCCCACTGGACCCTAGAACCCGGTTACTTGTGCTCCCCTCCTTGGGTCTATCCTAATGCGGAAAAGTAAATAATATACATCAACGGTGACATCTTCCGCAACCTGGAAGTGCCCCAATAATAGATTATTACATACAAGTTTTTACATGAATGAAAATGGAAAAACACTCATCTCACATAAAAAACCCCGGCTATTCGAACACGACGATCCAATATAACATATCCAGCAACACATAACATCACATGTTATCAACGTAAGTAAATATACGCATCCCAATTGTCGTTGACATATAGCAACGAAACCGGCGATATCACATATTACACTTACGGTCGCAGAAAAGAAAGTGTAAAACTACATTAGTTGGAATCCGCAAACTCTTTAGACATCGCATGCCTAATCAAATGAATTCCTTAGACATCGCATGCCTAACAATTATAAACCCCGCATTTTAATCTCAATATCGAAAACACTTTTCAACATAAAGTCGGGCAATTCAACAAGATTCCCGGCATCCTGAACGAATGCTCGTCGCAAACTTTAGTAGACGGCCGCACCCCCCGATACCGTCGATGAAGTGTACTAAGGCGGAACACCGCTGCTGCAAGCACCCAAACGGATGCTTTCGGCGATGGGGTTCTCCTACAGTCACTTGGTCGGGGCTGTGGGGTGTAGCTGTCTATTAAGTTTACCCGGCGAGTATCCGCGTACGCTATGTGATTGCGACGGACTTTTGATCACATCAAAATTCCGTGGCAACCGATCAATTGAGACTAAAGTGCTTGATTTATAACATTCATTCAGTTATCTCATAACTACTTATGAATTCCAAATGTTGTATCACATTCCGGATAAATAGAAAATGTTAAACTTTCCGATCGAACAATCGAACACCCAAGTTTTCCCGAAACAACTCAACACATGAAATAAGTTTAAAAACATTCATTTCATGCCTCAGTACCAACGGTCCAGCCGTAGAAGGGTCAAGCCAACGCCTCACATGTGGCACATCGTACTGCCCCAAACCCTAAGGTTCAAAGGGCAGTTCAAGACGGTCACATAATCGAGTTAAGGTTTGTTGTCTTCTAGAGGGACCATCGCGTTACTTGCACTACATAGAACGTGATTAAACTACGGAAATATCCAACAATTGGAAATTTCCCGGCAGGGGAAAAATTGGGTATTTATATCCGGTCGAACTTTTTAACATATTCTAAAATTACCCGGAAAAACACACAGACAAAATTAGACAATCCGATCGAATCTACGAACTCCCAATACAACCCAGAAAACTCAACTCTTGAGTATATTTTAAAAATTCCCAGAAAACTCAGCACATTAATATAGGAATTACTGTGCAAGATTCAATGAAGGATGCTTCCATACGGCCGTGGAACCGCCGCACGAGCCATGCTCGTTCCGCGGCGGTTTGATCGAATTGAGCTCTCGTTTTGCACAGTAACTCCTAGAAAACCCTGCTGATTTTTCTGCATATTTTTAATTTGGAAAAATGCACAGTTTTGAAAAATGTACAGAGAAGGGGTCGGATTAGGGTTTCGTGTTTCGATCAGACTTCTAACATCGTCTACTCATCGCCTAAGGCTCTAGCTAGGCTCTGATACCACTGTAGGGTTCCTAGGCACACCCATGAGGTTCCACAACTGATCAAAAATGGCCAATTCAAAATTTTTCTATGTGCCAAGTAACCCTAAGCAAGATCGTAACTAGAGGTATAGGCGAAACAAGCAAGTTAACAACTTTAACTAAAAGGGAAAGTGACTACAACCTTTGTAGATCCGATCCTCCACCTCCATAGCTCCGTGTTGACATCCCTCCGCTGCGATCATCGGATCCTGGACTCTAGCGATGGTTTTGTCGAAGAAATGATCGGACTAGATCGTCGACTTCGATGCCGAAGATGATCTACGTCGAGGAAACTCAGGATCAAGCTCCAACTTCACCTAGTCATGAAACTTGTGAAGAAAACACCCTATACTATATGGAAAGTGGTAGAGGATGAAGAAATAGGAAGTGGGTTCACTTTTGATTTGGATTTCTCACTTGGAATCATCACTTAGAAATTTCAAGCAAAGGTTTTCTTTTTCTCTTCATGAAGAAGATGAAGAAGAAGAATGAAAATGAATTATCAATAATAGAAAAAACAAGTGATGGTTATCATAATGCAACCATGGTTATGTGTAGAGAATAAACTAGGGTTAGGTGAATGGTTAGGTTAGGCAAAAGAAACAAAAATGGTTGAATTTTTCAAAGCTTCATGAAGCTTCAAAGTAAATCCAAAAGAAGCAACCATTTCTTTTCTTTCTAAAAGAATATATAAATAAAATAAATAATCAAGAGAAGATAATAAAACCCTAACCATTCACTTAAACATGGTTTAAAGTAAACACAAACCCAAGTTTGCATGTATCATCAAAAATTATACAAACAAGTGCACAAAGAAATATATCACATATACAACTTGTGCATTTCAAGTGAGAAAATCAATCTTGAGTGAACCAATACTAGTTAATGCAAAGTAATATATAAAATATATAATTATACATTAAATCATTAAATCAACACTTGATTTAATGATCCTGTCATACTGTATATAACCGACTAATATCATGTGTATCAATGTATCGAATCAACATTTGATTCGATAACCCGGCTATATCACATATAACCGTCCCATGATACATATCGTGAGAATAGAATTCAGTATCACAGACTGGTATTATTCTCGGTCCCGCACATATCTCATATGCGCTCCTATTTCGTTTCGCTTGAGCCAGGAAACCTCTGTGTAGGACTCTAAAGACTCGTCAATACGCCGGCAGCAGGTGATGATCATATCAAACACCCACAAGTCGCAAGCGGTCTACTAAACGTAACGGCCACCCGGGTATTGAGCGATCAGAAGATCGACGAGCAAGCTCGCTCACACTCCTGTGAATCCAACCAGTAACACTTACCGTACAGTCCGGTCTGTTCGTCTGATCTGTCGCATATCTCGCCTAGGGGTGGTAAACGTCAGACCCCAGTAGCTTGATAAGTCATGCCGACGTAATGTCCATAACATTCGTAAAACTACTGATAACTCATACTAATATATCACAGCAACCCTGGCCAGGGATTTCCAGTTATGGCCAGTCGAGCATAGCGCAACATCAACCCCCAAAACCGGGAGAGACGAATCCCCTCCTATCGCTCATTGCCTCCATGTGAATCGGGACTGTACCCAAAAACCACCTGTTTGCACGCCTCAGTAGAGCCGTGGTAGGGTGGAAATCAAAGCACAGTGGGAGACACACAAGACTCTATGACGATCTCGGGTCAACAGACTAAGCTATACCAGTGTCACCAGAGAACTGCCATCTGACGTGAGGTATAATACCATCTGGGAGTTCTCGGCGAGTCTGTTCAGTGTACCCAGTCTTCACTGAGCACCCGCATACCATCTCTGATGTCAAACACCAATGGATATGGGATCATCCATCGCCCATCACATGGATCGAGAAAATATACGCTAGTCTACTCTGGAATATCGATGCCCCGTCTCGATATTCCCACGACTAGGAACATTGAAGGATGTACTCATGGACCACCCAGGCCCCACTAGTATGATCTACATCATAGTCCTAGAAGTCGAGTACTCATCCTAAGGGCTTTATCAACATGTAACAGAGAAACAGAAAGTATTCATGTTAAGAAAAAGAGCGACCAGTTAGCGTACTATCATGTCGAGCAAGAAAGTCTTACCTATATATGTCCCAGCATCCACTACAATATACATCCAATGTACAGTAATGGCCTCTAGGGCATACATATAACTAACAACAACTCTAGGCAACATGGACTAACTAAAGGAAGATCTTTGTTAAACATAAACTAACAACCAAGCTAAAAGAGTAAGCTGCTCTGTTGAAGGGTTATACCTAAGTCTGGAAGTCCTTCACTTCTTGCTCCTTGGAGTGGGATGAACGGGTCGTCCTCGTCGCCTTCTCTCGCCGAAGAAAGATCCACCCGAGGGCCTCTACCTTTGGCTCCTACCTCAAACTAGAAGTAACTAAGGTGCTTGGTGTGCTAAACCTAGAACCTTAGAATGAGTAGAGAGTAATTTTGATGGTTTTATCTCAAGCTTAATGGTTCTCAACTCATGAGAGGGAGAGCTTTGAGAGAGAGGAAGAGGATGAGAGAGAATGAGAATGATAGAAATGAGAAGACAATGACAACCTTCTCACATATATGTGTGAATTATGATAATTAAAAATTAACTAAAGATAATTGTGATGGTTAATCTTGAAATGACCATTATCATTTCACATTAATTACTTTTGCAAGAATCAAAGAGTATCTTTCATATGAAATGATGATGGTCAATATGTCAACATAGGTCAACAAGTCAACTATAGTCAAATGGTCAACAACCCTAACCAAAACACAATTATAATTAATTAATATTAATAATCATATTTCACACATAAACGTTAGGGTTAAGAAAAAGACAACGGTCATTAACCCTAATGATAATCCTCTGCCTCTGCCTCAGTCAACTGTGCATACACACCCGTATCCGTGTTCCGAGGAACACAGATACAATGAGATAAAACCAATCCCAAAACATATACAAGGATCTGGCTTAAACCAAAGCCCGCTAGTATAAGCTGTCCGGACACCAAACGTGCACAAGTGCGCGGATGTGAATGAACCCCGTCGCAAAACCATGCGACCTCTACTCGTTTTGCCTAAAGGCGAATAACCCTCTGTGTGGGACTCTAAAGACTCGACACTACGCTGGCAGTGGGTTTAACCACAGACCGCAAGTGGCCCTAGCTGTACGTGACGGTCCCCAGGTAGATGCCGATTAGAAGACTGACGAGGTAAACCCATCTGAACTCCTACTGAGCCTGAATGTGACAATCTCCGCACAGTCCGGTCTGTTCGTCTAAGAATATCGCATGGCGGGCCTAGGGGGCGGTAAACGTCAGTCCCCTAATAGCGGTACAAGTCGTGTCGGAGTGTAGCCCAGAACACATTGAGATAACACTGGAAACTACCAGTATATCTCGCTTGCCCTGGCCAGGGACTTTGTGTAATGGCTCTCCTAGACACAGCGCGATATCAACCCCCAATACCGGGAGAGACGAATCCGGTCTAACCGTCACTGCTTCCAAGTGCTTCGGGACTGCACCCAACTGCTACCTGTTTGCATGACTCCTTTGAGCCGTGGTAGGGTAGCAATCTAAGAACAGTGGGAACACACTCGAGGCGAAGTGACAGTGTCAAGTCAACGGACTAAGCTGTACTCATGTCACCTGGGAACTGATAACTGACGATAGGTATAATACCAACCAACAGTTCCCGACGTGTCCTTTCCAGTGTACTCGTAACCTAACGAGCACCCGCATACTATCTCAAGTACGACGTACTGACGGCTGTGGGACAGACCGTCTCCCAAGCTGGGATGAGAAGCGCATACGCTAGTCTACTCCAGAGTATCGATGCCCTGTCTTGATAGTCCTACGACTAGGGACCTGCATAAGGATGTGCTTATGGATTACCCAGCCCCCATGAGTGTGACTGCCATCACAACGCAGGTAATCAAGCAAAGATCCTAAGGGCTCCACTAATGTGTAAAGGCGATATGCTACAAGAAACACATGCACACATTAAAGTAGAAACAAACTAAGTAGCATACTACTATTTTGAGCAAGATTATCAATACAAGGTGAATATCCCAAGCTTCCCTTAAGTAATATACAAACTAGTATGATACAGTAATGGCCTCTAGGGCATATACACTAACAATCTCCTACTTGCACTAAGGCCATGTACTGGCGTATCGAAGACCTATCATCTCAATCAGCCGCTCGAACTGAGTCTGGGGTATGGCCTTCGTGAATGGATCAGCAGTGTTATCTTCCGTAGCAATTCTCCGAACCTCGATCTCCTGGCGACCTACGATCTCCCTGATCAGGTGATACCGCCTCAAGATGTGTCTGGACTTCTGATGGGACCTGGGTTCCTTCGCTAAAGCTATAGCCCCGTTGTTGTCGCAATACAAAGGTATTGGATCAACAGTGGACGGAACCACCTGAAGTTCTGTCAAGAACTTCCTTATCCAGACGGCTTCTTTTGCGGCATCTGCAGCAGCGATATATTCCGCTTCCATCGTCGAGTCAGCAACGGTTTCCTGTTTGGAACTCTTCCAACACACCGCCCCTCCATAAAGGGTAAAGGCATAACCCGACATGGACTTGGAATCATCCTTGTCACTCTAGAAGCTGGAGTCAGCAAAGGCCTCGATCTGGAGGTCTTTTCCGCCATACACCAAGAACATCTCCTTAGTCCTTCTCAGGTACTTGAGAATGTTCTTTACTGCTATCCAGTGTTTCTCCCCAGGGTTTGACTGATACCGGCTAACCACACTCAATGCATAAGCTACATCCGGTCTGGTACACAACATCGCATACATTATAGAGCCTACCGCAGAAGCGTAGGGTATAATAGACATGCAATCCCTTTCCAAATCAGTCTTGGGAGACATCTCTTTGGAGAGGGTGATCCCGTGATAAGCCGGTAGATTACCGCGCTTGGAATCTTCTATACTGAATCTATTCAGTATGGTGTCAATGTACCTGGACTGTGAAAGTCCTAATATCCTCTTGGATCTATCACGATAGATCCGGATCCCCAGAATCTAAGAGGCATCACCCAGGTCTTTCATGGAGAACCTGTGTGACAAGAACCCTTTGACAGATTGTAGCATATGAATGTCATTTCCTATCAAGAGAATGGCATCCACGTATAAAACGAGGAATACGACAGTTCTTGCTACAAATCTACTATAGATGCATGGTTCATCTGGATTTTTGATAAAGTCAAATTCTTTGACCGTCACATCAAAACAGATGTTCCAACACCGCGATGCCTGCTTTAGTCCATAGATAGACTTAAGTAACTTGCACACCTTTCCGCTGCTCCCACTCTGAATAAAACCCTCTGGCTAGTCCATATAGACACACTCCTCTAAATTTCAATTTAGAAAAGCGGTCTTTACTGTAAGTGCACGGCGGCGCCCAGGCCGTCAAACCGACGGCCAAATGCGGAAGCGGTGATAAACTTTAATTTTGCGAACTTAGCAAACCGGCACAACCGCGCACTAAACCCCGGATCGGGCCATTAAACTTGTCCTAGCTAACTAACAAGATAGGGAAGAGATATACCGAGTGATCCGAGTCCTCCGGTCTTCTCGTCATCGTCCCGATCTCCTACGGAAACTCCGGCCGTCGCCACCTTGCCGGAAGGGCACCACATCGCCTGCGTCTTTTACGGGCTTCCACCTCAATGCCGAGGCAACTCGGGCACGAAGCTGGCAAGTCGACGTGCCCAAGATGTGCTGTAGAAAGTGTAGTGCTTTGTCTCTTTGGGGTTATGTTGCTATGATGGAGGAATGAGGTTGTGAAATGAACTTCAAAGTGGAGCTAGAATTTGTGTAGCATGAAAATGAGAAGAACAAATTTTCCCTCATCAAAATGAAATGATCCTCTCTCATTTCCATGAAGTGGCCGGCCCTTTTAGAATGGTGGAGGGAATGGATATGCAGCATGAAGGGAGGTGATGGTAGGAGAAGAGAAAAGGGTGACCATAACCAAAACATTATCATTACAAACTTACATCAAACCCATACCCATTCAAATCACATTAATGCACCATCATGGATGAAAGATGCTAAACATATCATAATGAATACATTTGCAAGAAACCCCCTTCCACAAATGTTATTTGCACAATTGCAAATAACCCCCTCCATCGGAAAAGTCCGGCCGGGAAAGAACAAAGGAAAACCGGCCGGAACGGAATGCAAACTGGCAACTCCAGAAAACTGGTCCCGTAATAAATTACAGGAAAACCCCGATACTGTGCATACACACCCGCATCTGTATTCCGTCCGGATACAAATGCAAAGAGACAAAATCTACACTGTACTAGGATCCGGCTTAAACCAAAGCCGGCTAGTAATATCCGTCCGATCCTGATCCGTGCAATACCGCACGTATCTGATCGAACCCTGCCATATATCTATACGGCCTCTAGTACAAACCGTCCGATCCTGATCCGTGCAATACCGCACGTATCTGATCGGACCCTGCCATATCTCCATACGGCCTCTACAGCGTTTCGCCCGAAAGCTGAGTAACTGAATGTGTGGTGGACTCTAAAGACTCGTCAATACTATGGCTGTGGATTTAACCACTAGCACGTCAGAGGTATAAGCCAATACATAACGGGCCACCAGCTATTGACCAAAAGGGACGTCGATGAGCGAACTCATCCTGACACCCTACTGAGCCTGTCAGTGACAATATCCGTACAGTCCGGTCCGTTCGTCTATGAGCATCGCATGGCGGGCCTAGGGGGTTGGTAAAAAGTCAGACCCCCAAAAGCGGTACAAGTCGTGTCGGAGTGTAGCCCAGAACACCCTGAGATACTACTGGAATACCTACCAGTAAATCTCCTGCCTCGGCCAAGGGCTTCGTGTAATGGCTCTCCTAGACACAGCGCGACCTCACCCCCAATACCGGGAGAGACGAACCCCTGAAGATCCGCTCACTGCCTCCATGTGGCTCGAGACTGTACCCAACTAAAACCTGTTTGCACGACTCCTTTGAGCCGTGGTAGGGTAGTAATCAAAGTACAGTGGGAACTCACACGAGACAAATGACGATCCCCAGGTCGATGAACTAACCTGTACACATGTCACCAGGGAACTGCTATCTGACGTCAGGTATAAGACCAACTAGCATGTTCCCGGCGAGTCCTGTCCGGTGTACTCATAACCCAATGAGCACCTGTATACATCTTAGGTGAACCAACTGACACCAGTGGCCTGTGAGACCGGCCACCGCCCCTCGTCGGGGTCTCGACTGTACACACTAGTCTACTCTGGAGAATCGATGCCCTGTCTCGAAACTCCCACGACTAGGGACCATTTAAGGATGTGCTTATAGACTACCAGCTCCCACGTATATGATCGCCCTCATACTGCTGGCAATCAAGCAAGAATCCTAGGGGCTCTATCAACGTGTAATAGCGACCTGTAAGGAAACCTGAAACAGTACACGATGATAAAGGTAAACCAGATAGCATACTATCATCTCGAGTAAGACTGTCGTACCGGGATAGGTCCTCCCTCAATCATTGCAATCACGTGCCTGTGATCCAATAATTGACTCTGAGGGCACTATCTCCAACATTTACGTCCATCTGCCAGATCTCATAATCGTGGAAGGCAGCAATGGCAAGAAGGATCCGAATGGATTTCAGCATAGCCACTGGAGAAAAGGTTTCGTCATAGTCCAAGCCAGGTCTTTGACGAAAACCCTTTGCAACAAGTCTAGCCTTATAGGTCTCAACCTGTCCATCTACACCAATCTTCCTTTTGAAGATCCACTTGCAGCCTACGGGTTTTACCCCATCTGGAGCAACGTCCAACGTCCATACTTTGTTGGTGTACATGGATTCCATTTCGGTCCGCATTGCATCCAGCCATTTTACCGAGTCAGCGCTCTGAATGGCTTGCTGGAAGCTAGTCGGCTCATCACTATCAATGTTGCAATCCTCTCTATCCCCGTCTATGAGAAAACCGTAGTATCTCTCGGGCGGATGAGACTGCCTACTACTTCTGCGGAGCGGCGCAGGAATGTCCTGATCTTTCGAACCATCTGGTTCTACTAAGCTTTCAATAATAGCTCATGGTTCTGGAATTTCTTCCAGTTCTATTGCGCTCCTACTTATCTTATTTTCCAAAAACTCAGTTTCCAAGAAGTGGGCATGACGAGAAACAAAAACCTTTTGTTCCTCTTCGCAATAGAAGAAATATCCTTTGGAGTTCTTTGGATATCCCACAAACTTGCACTGTACTGAGCGTGCCTCGAGTTTGTCCGCATGCTCCTTTTTGACAAAAGTTGGACATCCCCATGTCTTAATGTGATTAAGATAGGGTCTCTTCCCACACCACATCTGATATGATGTAGTAGGCACAGTCTTAGTTGGAACTCGGTTCAAAAGGTATGCAGCTGATTCTAGTTCATATCCCCAGAATGATCGCGGCATCTCAGTGTTACTCATCATGGACCGTACCATATCCAATAGGGTTCGGTTCCGTCTCTCCGATACACCGTTATGTTGCGGAGTGTATGGAGGAGTAAGCTGAGAGAGAATTCCATTCTCTTTTAAGTAATCCATGAACTCGGCACTCAAGTATTCACCACCTCGATCAGATCTCAGTGTCTTAATACTTTTGCCTGTTTGTTTTTCTACTTCATTCTTATATTCCTGGAATTTTCCAAAGGCATCGGATTTATGTTTCATTAAGAAAACATATCCGTACCTTGAAAAGTCATCCGTAAAAGTATTGAAGTAAGAATAACCGCTTCGTGCATGCGTAGACATTGGACCGCACACGTCGCTGTGTACGAGTCCCAAGAGCTCGTTCGCTCTTACTCCGTGTCCAGTGAACGGAGTCTTTGTCATCTTTCCATTGAGTCAAGATTGAAAAGTTTCATATGATTGATATTCGAACGGATCCAAATATCCTTCTGTATGTAACTTCATCAACCTTCTCTCAATGATGTGACCCAGTCTACAATGCCATAAGAAAGCCTGATTTGTTTCCGGAGACTTTCTTTTGTGTGTATTCTGGACATTGAAAATCTGCGGTTGGTTTAGTACGTATATACCATTGCTTAATGTACTTGACCCAATCAGAACATGATTAAGGTGAATGTTTACAACATTACTTACAAATGCAAATTCATAACCTTCTTTAGATATTAAAGATACAGAAATGATATTACAAGTTGCATTGGGTACAAAATAACAATTACGTAAAACCAAAATATGTCCATCTGACATTCCCAGGTGATAGTCCCCCACGGTCTCAGCATCCATGCTAGCTCCGTTTGCAACTTTGAGGGTCATATCACCTGCCTTCAAAAACCTACGGTTTCTCAATGCCTGCAAAGAATTACAGATATAAGATCGTGACCCGGTATCCAATACCCAAGAAGTAGAGTTTACTGATAGACAGTTTTCAATAACATACACACCTGAAGCTGAAGCCGCAACTTGCTTCAGATCCTGGTTTCTGGCCTTCCAAGCCTTGCAATCTTTCTTCCAGTGTCCACTCTTATGACAGTAAAAGCATTCTTCCTTCCCCACAAGCTTTCCTGCTACCTTTGATGCTTTTGCCTTTCCCTTCGTATCCACTTTACTAACACCGCCTCTTGGTTTGGCGGGGGTTTTCTTCTTCTTTCCCTTGGCTTTTGCCTTGGACCTAGAAGAGGAAGATCCTCCTACAAACAAAGTGGATGTTTCCCTACCATTCTGTAAGGTGCCCTCTGCACTCCTCAACATGTTGAGGAGTTCTGAAAGTTCAACTTCCTTTTCTTGCAAGTTGAAGTTCAGGATAAACTGGGCGTAAGTGGAAGGAAGGGACTGGAGAATCAAGTCCGTATAGAGCTCATTCTCCAACGTGGTCCCAAGGTCCGCGAGCTCCTCTATGTAGCCAATCATCTTAAGCACGTGTTCCGCTATCGATGATCCGACGGCCAATCTCGCCGAGAACAGCTTTTTCGAGACTTCGTATCTGGCGATACAGGATTGCTCTACATACATTTCTTTTGTATGGAGAAATATGGATTCGAGGTCCATATTCTCGTGCCTCCTCTGATGTTCATTGTCCATAGAGGCAAGCACGAGGCACTTGGCCTTCGCGCAGTCGATTTCCCAGGTCTTACGGATTTCCCTATCTGCGACGCTGGTTTTTGGACCTGGGACAGGGGGAGCTTTCATGGTAAGGAGATACCCCAACTAGTCATAAGTGATTTCCATTTTGACATTCCTGAGCCAATCTTTGTAGTTTGGCCCTGTCAGTATGTTTTTATCTAGTAGTAACTTAAGTCCAGTCATGATATTTGGTCGCTGCAATTAGGAGAGAGAGAAGAAACACTTTAGCATGATGCTCTTGCAAGTTTAGAGTGGTTTTTAATTTGTCTAAACAGGATGGCTCCCACTGTCTCTCGAATCCCTCCTCAAACCATAAAGGAAGAATTAGTCGAGACCAATCTCACCGTACAATTCTTGCTTAATCGTTCAGCCAGGCCAGTGTCGGTACTTCGAGGGAGGTTTTCCAACGCTTTTGCGAAGTTCCTTAATTAAATAACCTCTTTTCCCTGTGGGCGTAGCCCCGCTAACACCTTTCTAGACACCTACTTGGTTTATAGCATTGATCGTTAAGTGAGAAAGTTCCCGAGGAGTAGCATATACTCACAGTAGGATCAGGATCCAAATATCATCGTGTGACAAAACTGAAGGAATCCTACCAGAATCATCACACTCCAAATGGTATGCAGCGCTAGCAAGTTTCAGTTTCTTTTGAAACTCGTGATGTGGATTTTTTCCCCATGCTCTTATGACCTTGACTTTGGCCAACAAATCATAAGTCACATGTCAAGTTCTACCCGTCATTCTCCAAGTTAATTTGAACCCACCCGCACATACCCTTGACTTTGGCCAACAAGGTAGTACGACTGTCCCAAACCAACACATCTATCTATGCTGCACATGAATACCCAATAGCTACCAATCACTATGCCTTGACTTTGGCCAACAAACATAGCTTGAATACTTATTGACTATCCATGTGAAACGACGGAGGGCTATGAATGGTTTTGGCGAAACCGTGAACGTAGTGAACTTGATATAATCGAAGGAACGAGATAGCTTTCAAAAGGAGTGGTTCAAGCTCCGCATTTAAAAGTTGGTTTTGAAAAGAACCGAGTGGTTTTGAAAGATTTCCAACGACTTTTAATTGGTTTATTTTTCTTGCATTAATTTTAATGCGTCCCATCATTTAATCCTACCATTGCAGAAAACAACGAAAATATGACGTACACTTATGCCATCCGCATTCGCCACGGGGTCCCGTCATCACCCGTTAGGTTACTTAACTAATGACAGAGCGGGGGCTGGACTAGCATGGATGCAAAACATAAGCAACGCCTAAATAGATATCATATATATAGATATATACATTCGTCACATGCAATGATAGCCATTCCAGATCACAGATGAACACATCGGATATACTAGGAATCCGCATTTCGTACGAGCTTGTAACGAAGGGCAAATTACACGGTCGCGATGAATAGCCAAAACCCCACCCTAGACCCTTACGGGTGCGGCAAACTACCCGCCAAGTACCCGAAGTGAAGCAACCTCCCTCAACAACGTGAGTAGGCCACTCGCCACTTTGAGATACCTGGTAGTTTGTGCACCCCACCTTGAGTCTATCCTAGGAGCAAAAACAGTAAAAGAAATTATACAATGACGGTTACAACCCCATCCCGGTTGTGCGGCCATATAAATAATATTACATCAATTTACATATTACATGAATTGAAAGAATAAGAAAACTCTCATATCACAACCCCCCGGCTATTCATCCGCGACAATCCAACGAATTCATATACACAAACCATCAACATTACAGATCACAGATATGTATAACCCCCACTAATCGACGTATAGCGATTAGCAGACGTTCAATACATATATCACATCACAGATACAACCCGTTAGCCAAAGTCTACAGAAAATCGATCAAAATACGGATTTGTAACCACCCCAAAAACAAACTTGTTCTCTGGAAATTCTGGGCAGGAACAAACCATCTCAAAAATCACAAAACACCAGCAGAAGAAAACTACAGGAGAAACGATCCACGGCCGAGTCAACTCGGCCGCGAATCCGCGGCAGGAGCAAGCTCGTGCCGCGGATCCGCGGTGAGTTGGTCGACTCACTGGATCGTTTTTCGAGCCTGTAAGCCTGAGCCGATTTTTAATACATGATTTATTATTTTTTTAGCAGAAATAAAAATCCCCAGAAACTTGAATTTTACGGGGTGTTTTGCGGTTTTTTGTCCGATCGAAGTTCTAGATACTTTGCTAACTTACTAGTTTGAGTTTAGCTAGGCTCTGATACCACTGTAAGTCCACGTTGCCCACCCCGATGCTTACGGGGAGGCGGAAATGGTATAAAAAACGGATTTTTACAACTCTAGGCAACATGGACTAACTAAAGGAGGATCTTTGCTAAACATAAACTAACAACCAAGCTAAAAGAGTTAGCTACTCGGTTGAAGGGTTATACCTAAGTCTTGAAGTCCTTCTCTTCTTGCTCCATGGAGTGGGATGAACGGGTCGTCCTCGTCGCCTTCTCTCGCCGAAGAAAGATCCACCCGAGGGCCTCTACCTTTGGCTCCTACCTCAAACTAGAAGTAACTAAGGTGCTTGGTGTGCTAAACCTAGAACCTTAGAAAGAGTAGAGAGTAATTTTGAAGGTTTTATCTCAAGCTTAATGGTTCTCAACTCATAAGGGGGAGAGCTTTGAGAGAGAGGAAGAGGATGAGAGAGAATGAGAATGATAGAAATGAGAAGATAATGACAACCTTCGCACATATATGTGTGAATTATGATAATTAAAAATTAACTAAAGATAATTGTGATGGTTAATCTTGAAATGACCATTATCATTTCACATTAATTACTTTTGCAAGAATCAAAGAGCATCTTTCATATGAAATGATGATGGTCAATATGTCAACATAGGTCAACAAGTCAACCATAGTCAAATGGTCAACAACCCTAACCATAACACAATTATAATTAATTAATATTAATAATTATATTTCATACATAAACATTAGGGTTAAGAAAAAGACAACGGTCATTAACCCTAATGAAAATCCTCTGGCTCTGCCTCAGTCAACTGTGCATACACACCCGTATCCGTGTTCTGAGGAATACGAATACAATGAGATAAAACCAATCCCAAAACATATACTAGGATCTGGCTTAAACCAAAGCCCGCTAGTATAAGCTGTCCGGACACTAAACGTGCACAAGTGCGCGGATGTGAACGAACCCCGTCGCAAAACCATGCGACCTCTACTCGTTTTGCCTAAAGGCGAAAAACCCTCTGTGTGGGACTCTAAAGACTCGACACTACGCTGGCAGTGGGTTTAACCACAGACCGCAAGCGGCACTAGCTGTACGTAACGGTCCCCAGGTAGATGCCGATAAGAAGACTGACGAGGTAAACCCATCTGAACTCCTACTGAGCCTGAATGTGACAATCTCCGCACAGTCCGGTCTGTTCGTCTAAGAATATCGCATGGCTGGCCTAGGGGGGCGGTAAACGTCAGTCCCCTAATAGCGGTACAAGTCGTGTCGGAGTGTAGCCCAGAACACCCTGAGATAACACTGGAAACCTACCAGTATATCTCGCTTGCCCTGGCCAGGGACTTTGTGTAATGGCTCTCCTAGACACAGCGCGATATCAACCCCCAATACCGGGAGAGACGAATCCTGTCTAACCGTCACTGCCTCCAAGTGCTTCGGGACTGCTCCCAACTGCTACCTGTTTGCACGACTCCTTTGAGCCATGGTACGGTAGCAATCTAAGAACAGTGGGAACACACTCGAGACGAAGTGACAGTGTCAAGTCAACGGACTAAGCTGTACTCATGTCACTTGGGAACAAATAACTGATGATAGGTATAATATCAACCAACAATTCCTGACGAGTCCTGTCCAGTGTACTCGTAACCTAATGAGCACCCGCATACTATCTTAAGTACGACGTATTGACGGCTGTGGGACAGACCGTCTCCCAAGCTGGGATGAGAAGCGCATACGCTAGTCTACTCCGGAATATCGATGCCCTGTCTCGATAGTCCTACGACTAGGGACCTACATAAGGATGTGCTTGTGGATTACCTAGCCCCTACGAGTGTGACTGCCATCACAACGCTTGTAATCAAGCAAAGATCCTAAGGGATCCACTAATGTGTAAAGGCGATATGCTATATGAAACACATGCACACATTAAAGTAGAAACAAACCAAGTAGCATACTACTATTTTGAGCAAGATTGTCAATACAAGGTGAATATCCCAAGCTTCCATTAAGTAATATACAAACTAGTATGATACAGTAATGGCCTCTAGGGCATATACACTAACACATACATCATCATGTATTAGTCCCAAGAGTTCACTAACCCTTTCTCTGTTTCAAATAAACGGAGCCATGGTCATCTTATCTTTGTGACATGACTGGCAAGTTTCACAAGATGTAAATTCAAACAGATTTAAATATGCATCTAAATGTAACTTAGCTAGTCGGGTCGCATTGATATGACCTAGTCTATAATGTCTCAAGAAGGATACGTTCATTGCTGAATTCTTCCTCTTGTGTGTGTTCCATATGTTAAGAACTGTGGTTTGATTTAGAATGTATATACTTTTAGATAACGTGCCTGAACCGATCAACTCTTGATATAGGAAATGTTCAAAACTTTATCCAACAATACAAAATTATATCCTTCTTTAATAAATAAAGAGACTGATATGATGTTGTATATTAGGTTCGGTATCTAATAACATTCGTTCAGAATCAATGTATTTGGTAATACAGGGTGATAACTGCCAACACCTTGGCTGCAACAATTGCACCGTTTCCAACTCTTGAAACTTTATCACCCGGTCTCAGATCTCCACCTATCTGTAGCCCATGTAACAGATTACATATCCGGGATCCTCATCCGGTATCAAATACCCAGGATAAAGAGGATACTGAGAAACAGTTTTATGTAATGAACACACACCCGAAGAAGATGCATCATCATGCACTTTCTTCGTTTGGGCGGCATGGGAATCCTGGTATTCCCCTAATTCATGCTCGGTCTTATAACAATTATAAGTTGGAGCAGAACCAATGTTCCCCAGCACAGTATAACAAGCGGGTTCGGTCATACATCCATATTATTATCTTGATTAAGGCGTGATATGGTCGCTACCTGGAGAGAGAGAGAAGAAAACACTCTGCGTGCGTTCTTGAAAGATTAGATTGGTTATATATTTTATCTAATCAGGATGGCTCCCACTGTTTTTATCAAATCTTCCTTCAAACCCTAAAAGGAAAGACTAGCCGGGATTAATTACACCCTATAAGTTCGCCAATCTTTCAGCCAGGCCAGTGCCGGTACTTTGAGGGAGGTTTCCCATGCTTTCGCACGGACCTAATTAAAATAAACCTCGTTTTTCCTGAGGCGTAACCCTGTTGACACCTACTTGATCGGCTAATTGTAAATTGCAAAACTCTCCCAGGAGTAACAATTACTCGCAGCGGGTATCAGGATCCAACTATCTCATAGAAGGTATGCAATCTCATTGCAAATTTCAACACTTGAAACTCTCGATAATGGTTTTTACCCCTAGCACCTATGACCTTGGCTATGGTCAACAAATCATAAGCACTAGTCAAGTTCTACCCGTCATTTCGTGATTAATTAGACCCACCCATATGACCCTTGGCTAAGGTCAACAAAGTCACATGACTGTCCTAACTAATCGCATCATATGCTGTGTAGGAAGACATCACTTAGCTACCGCACACTACGCCTTGACTAAGTTCAACAAACGTAGCACGAATACTAAGTACTCTACTTCCTAAAATGACGGAGGGTTGCGGATGGTTTTTAAGAAAACCTTTAATGCTTTGAACTTGATATCGTTGCAGAATCAAATTATTTTAAATGGAGTGTTTTTTAGGCTTTTGCTTGTTTCGCTAAAGCGGTCACTCCCGGTGAAGGGATCTCGGCTCTTTCCTCGTCGAATGAGGTTCGATATTCACAATACCACTGTGCAAAGCAAGAACTAGAAAAACAATCAAAAGACAAAACCGAAGGTTGTAGCATCTGCTAGTTATTGCTAAAGAGGTCACTCCCGGTGAAGAGATCTCGGCTCTTTCCTTATCGAATAAGGTGCTGGATGTTCTATAAGGAACACCGCTATGCAAAGCAACAACTAGAGCTACCTGTTTTTTGAAAATTTGATTCCAGGACATCAATTAGGTTTATTTTCTTTCATTAATCTCATTAATGAATGTCCCATCATTTAAGTCACCTAAACATCATAGATAAATACAGCGTACGCTTATGCCATCCGCATTCGCCTCGGTGTCCCGTTATGCACCATTAGGTTAGGTAACTAATGGCATAGCGGGGCAGGGCTAGCGCGGGTGTAAAACATAAGCAACGTCTATATAATATATCATATATACTATATACAATATCTATCTGAACATATCACATGATCACATCACAGATAACGCAGCAGAAAACAACATATGAAATATTGGATATACTAGGATGTCCGTGTTTTATTTTGAGCCTATATAAAACACGGATTCCACGGTCGTGATGAATAGCCAAACCCACATCCCTAGACCCCTACGAGAGAGGAAAGCAACCCTACCAATTCTAGAGTTAGGAGATCCGGTCTCGACTTCTCGAGATGGTCTCCTACTGGACTCTAGAACCCGGTTACTTATGCTCCCCTCCTTGGGTCTATCCTAATGCGGAAAAGTAAATAATATACATCAACGGTGACATCTTCCTCATCCCGTAAGTGCCCCAAATAAAAGAATATTACATACAAGTTTTTACATGAATGAAAATGAAAAAACTCTCATCTCACATAAAATAACCCGGCTATTCAAACACGACGATCCAATATAACATATCACAGCAACACATAACATCACATGTCATCAACGTAAGTAAATATGCGTATCCTAATTGTCGTTGACGTATAGCAATGAAACCAGCGATACCCCACATATTACACTTACGGCCGGAGAAAAGAAAACGAAAAACTACAACAGTTGGAATCCGCAACCGCCTTTGACATCACATGCCTAACAATATGAATTCCTTAGACATCACATGCCTAACAATTATAAACCCCGCATTTTAGTCTCGATATTGAAAACACTTTCCAATAATCAGTCGGGCAATTCAACAAGATTCCCGACATTCCGATCGAATGCTCGTTGGAAACTTTAGTAGACGGCCGGACCCCCCGATACCGACGACGAAGTGCACTTAGGCGGAACACCGCGGCCGCGAGCACCCGGACGGATGTTTGGCAACGGAGTTCTCCTACAGCCACTTGGTCGGGGTTATGGTGTTGGAGATAGTGCCCTCAGAGTCAATTATTAGGTCACAGGTACATGATTGTAATGATTGAGGGAGGACCTATCCCAGTAGGACAGTCTTGCTCGAGATGATAGTATGCTATCTGGTTTACCTTTATCATCGTATACTGCTTTAGGTGACATGACACGTCGCTATTACACGTTGATAGAGCCCCTAGGATTCTTGCTTGACCACCAGCAGTATGAGGGCGATCATATAAGTGGGAGCTGGGGGTCTATAAGCTTATCCTTAAAAGGTCCCTAGTCGTGGGAGTTTCGAGACTGGGCATCGATACTCCATTAGTAGACTAGTGTATACAGTCGAGACCCCGACGAGAGGCGGTGGCCGGTCTCACAAGCCACTGGTGTCAGTTGGATCACCTAAGATGTATACAGGTGCTCATTGGGTTATGAGTACACCGGACAGGACTCGCCGGGAACATGCTAGTTGGTCATATACCAGACGTCAGATGGCAGTTCCCTGGTGACATGTGTGCAGGTTAGTTCATCGACCTGGGGATCGTCATTTGTCTCGTGTGAGTTCCCACTGTACTTTGATTACTACCCTACCACGGCTCAAAGGAGTCGTGCAAACAGGTTTTAGTTGGGTACAGTCCCGAGCCACATGGAGGCAGTGAGCGTATCTTCAGGGGTTCGTCTTTCCCGGTATTGGGGGTGAGGTCGTGCTGTGTCTAGGAGAGCCATTACACAAAGTCCTTGGCCAAGGCAAGGAGATTTACTGGTAGGTATTCCAGTAGTATCTCAGGGTGTTCTGGGCTACACTCCGACACGACTTGTACCGCTTTTGGGGGTCTGACTTTTACCAACCCCCTAGGCCCGCCATGCGATGCTCATAGACGAACGGACCGGACTGCACGGATATTGTCACTGACAGGCTCAGTTGGGTGTCGGGGTGAGCTTCCTCATCGACGTCCCATTTGGTCAGTACCTGGTAGCCCGTCACGTATTGGCTTATACCTCTGACGTGCTAGTGGTTAAATCCACAACCAAGGTGTTGACGAGTCTTTAGAGTCCCCCACTTACAGTTACTCAGCTTTCGGGCGAAAGGTTGTAGAGGCCGTATGGAGATATGGCAGGGTCCGATCAGATACGTGCGGTATTGCACGGATCAGGATCGGACAGTCTGTACTATAGGCCGTATGCATATATGGCAGGGTTCGATCAGATACGTGCGGTATTGCACGGATCAGGATCGAACGGAAATTACTAGCCGGCTTTGGTATAAGCCGGATCCTAGTATAGTACAGTGTAGATTTTGTCTCATTGCATTTGTATTTCGGTCGAAATACAGATGCGGGTGTGTATGCACAGTATCGGGGTTTTCCTGTAATTTATTACGGGAACAGTTTTTGGAGTTGCCAGTTTGTTTTCCGTTTCGGCCAATTTTCCATTGTTCCGTTCATTGGCCGAAGATTGGTGGAGGAGGGCTTATTTGCATTGTTGCAAATAAGTGTTTGTGGAGGGGTTCTTTGCTTATTGTTTTATCATGATAGCCTCTCATTGACCTTGACTTCTAGCTTCATGATTGCTTGACTTTTAGTGACCATCATGGTTGTTGATGATGAGTTTGGTGATGATGGTTGGATGAGTGTTGGTTTTGCTTGCAATCATTTCTTGATATCATGAGCTTTTCTCTCTCCCTTGCATTATGGTGGTGATTGATTAATCCTTGGCTCTCCCCTCACTCACTCTCTCTCCCCATTCACAAAGAGGGCCGGCCATTCATTAGAGTGGTGGGTGATTGATTTTGGTGTGGCAATTTTTGGTTCTCTTCATTCTCCAAAAATCACACAAGAACCCTCTCCAAAAGTTCCTCTCTTTTCCTCCACAAAATGGCACAACTCCATAACCCCAAATGAGACACAATCCTCTACTACACATTCTACAACGAATCTTGGGCACGTCGAGTAGCCGGCTTCGTGCCCGAGTTGCCTCGGCATAGAGGTGGGAGCCCGTAAACGAAGAAGGCGATGTGGTGCACTTCCGGCGACGAGGAGGAGACGGGACTTTTCCGCAGGAGATCGGGACCATGACGAGAAGACCGGAGGACTTGGATCGTCGGTATATCTCTATTCCCATTCTTGTAGGTAGCTTAGACTAGTTAATGGTTCGATCCGGAGTTTAGTGCGCGGTGGTGCCGGTTTGCTAAGTCCGCAAAATTTAAGTTATTCACCGCTTCCGCATTCCGGCGTCGGATCGACGGCCGGGGCGCCGCCGTGCACTTACATATGGGGCGTGGCTATCTAGTAATGTTACCCGGCGAGTATCCGAATACACAAAATGATTGCGACGGACTTTTGATCGCATCAAAATCCCGTGGCAACCAATCAAATGAGACAAAAGTGCTAGACTTATAAAATTCAAATGTTGTTGATTCCAAGTATTGTATCACATTATACTAGACGATATTAAACGTTTCGAGCGAATCAAATAACACCCTCATCTCCCAATGAGCTCAACACTTGAGCGAAGTTAAAGTACCCAAAACGTGCCACAGTACCTATGATCCAGCCGTAGAAGGGTCAAACCGACGCCTCACCTATGACACCGTGGAACTACGGCAAACCCTAGGGTTCAAGCCGCGATTCCGAGGGCATAGAATCGAGTTAAGGTTTATGTTCTTCTAGAGGGTCCATAGAGTTACTTGCACGAACATTGAATATAATTAACTTAGAAAAAATCCAACACATGGAAATTTCAGAGGGGTTCATGGGGTGCTGTTTGAAGTTCGTTCGAACTGTTAAACATAGCCTAGGTTACCATCACAATGTTAAATTTTACGACTACGAAACACTCCGTTTTAGTCCTATAGCCAAATTTACATCACATGAAAATTTGGACCAAGCAAACAATACCTGAAACCCCAAAATGAGCACACCAGAGCACAAAACAAAAACGACACATTTTTGAGCATGCAGGGCCGGCCTCCCCGGTTTTCAAGGGAAAGTGCTTCATTGAAATCCGAGCAATGGGTCTCATTTTTGTTCTGTGCACTATAGGTATGACATACATGACTCTGCACTTGTTTGCACAATTTTTACAGAACTTTTGAAAATCAACAGAGAGCATTATGTGCAGGGTTCCAGAAATTGTGTATTTACGGATTTGTTTCGTTTCCGTATTAATCTAACATCGTCTAAGTTTCTAGTTAGGCTCTGATACCATGTTGGGATTCCTCAGCACCTAGCCTAGGGTTTGCAAGCATCACACATGCCACAACAAAAATCAAGGGGATGCTAAGCAATCAAACTAAGAATCATGCTAGAAAACTAGGGTAACAAAAACTTGTAATCTAACATTACAAAGAGAAGTGAACTAGAATACAACCTTTGTAGATCCGGTCCATCACTTCTAAAGCTCCGTGTTGATGTCCCTTCGCTTCGATCATCGAACTCCCGGACTCTAGTATGGAATTCCCCGGAGAAATGAACAAGATTGCTCATAGTCTTCGAGGCCGAAGATGATCTAAGTTGAGGAGACTCAAACTCAAGCTACCACTTCACTAGGTCAAGAACTTTGTGAAGAGAACACCCTAAACTAAATGGAAAGTAGTATAGGATGATGAAATAGGAAGTGGGTTCACTTTAGATTTTGATTTCTCACTTTATTTCTTCACTTAGAAAAATCTAGCAAGGTTTTTCTTTTGGATGAAGAAGAAGAAGAAAAATAGAAACTCAAGTGAAGTGAATAATGATCAATTATGCAACCATGGGTGAGTTAGTATCATCCACTAACTATTTTAGAGATTAAACCATGGTTTAATATAATGGTTTGGTTTTAAAATATCTTAAGTAAAACAAAGTGTGTGGACTTTGTTAAAGATGCTTTAAGCTTCATGAAGCTTCAAGTCAAGACAAAGAAAGCCACCATTTTGAATTACTTAAAATAATTAAAACCCTCAAAATTATAAATAAACATGGTGTAAGTCTTACACACACCCAAGTTTGTATGTATCATCAAACATGATACAATCATGAACACAAACATATATTACATATACATTATGTGCACATCAAGTGAGAAAATAATCTTAAGTGAACCAATACTAGTTAATGTAAAGTAATATATCATATATATAATTATACATTAAATCATTAAATCAACACTTGATTTAATGATCCGGTCATATCACATATAACCGACTAATATCATGTGTATCAATATATCGAATCAATACTTGATTCGATAATCCGGCTATATCGCATATAACCGACCGATGATACAAATCGCGAGAATAGAATACGGTATCACATACTCGTATTATTCTCGGTCCCGCACATATCTCATATGTGCTCCTATTTCGTTTCGCTTGAGCCAGGAAACCTCTGTGTAGGACTCTAAAGACTCGTCAATACGCCGGCTATCGCTCATTGCCTCCATGTGACTCAGGACTGTACCCAAAAACCACTTGTTTACATGACTCGGTAGAGCCGTGGTATGGTGGAAATCAAAGCACAGTAGGAGACACACAAGACTCTATGACGATCTCGGGTCGACAGACTATGCTGTACCAGCGTCACCAGAGAACTGCCATCTGACGTGAGGTATAATACCATCTGAGAGTTCTCGGCGAGTCCGTTCAGTGTACCTAGTCTCCACTGAGCACCCGTATACCATCTCTGATGTCAAACACCAATGGATATAGGAACATCCATCGCCCATCACATGGGTCGAGAAGATATACGCTAGTCTACTCTGGAATATCGATGCCCCGTCTTGATATTCCCACGACTAGGAACATTGAAGGATGTACTCATGGACTACCCAGGCCCTACTAGTATGATCTGCATCATAATCCTGGAAGTCGAGTACACATCCTAAGGGCTTTATCAACATGTAACAGAGAGACAGTAAGTATACATGTTAAGATAAAGAGCAACCAGATAGCGTACTATCATGTCGAGCAAGAAAATCCTCCCTATATATGTCCCAGCATCCATTATCATATACATCTCATGTACAATAATGGCTTCTAGGGCATACATACAACTAACAAAGATATGTAGCTTATTCTAGTGCATAACTTCAGAAGGACCGCGGCAACTTAGCGTTTCTCATCATGGAACTAACAATATCCAATAGGGTTCTGTCCCGCCTTTCCTATACACCGTTGTGTTGTGATGTGTATGGAGAAGTAAGCTGAGAGAGAATTTCATTCTCTTTTAGGTAATCCAAGAACACGGCAATTTAAGTATTCACCACGTCGATCAGATCTCAGTATCTTGATACTTTTGCCTGTTTATTTTTCCACTTCATTCTTATATTCCCGTAATTTTTCAAAGGGTTCGGATTTATGCTTCATCATGAAGACATGTCCTAACCTAGAGAAATCATCCTTAAAAGTAATGAAATAGGAATAACCACTTCGCGTATCTGTAGCTATTGGACTGCACACGTCGTTGTGTATGAGTCTTAAGAGCTCACTCGCTCTTACTCCGTGTCCAGTGAAAGGAGTCTTTGTCATCTTTCCTATGAGACAAGATTGACAAGTTGCATAAGACTGATATTCGAACAGATCCTAATATCCCTTTCTGTGTGACTTCAACAACCGTGTTTCATTGATGTGACCCTGTCTACAATACCATAAGAAAGTTTTATTTAATTCTGGAGACTTACTTTTAATTGTGTTCTGGACGTTTGAAAACCTGAGCTTGATTCAATATATACTGTCCTCTAGTGTACCTGACCCAACCAAACTTTGATTTAGGTGGATGTGAACCACATCGCTTACAAACTAGACTTAGCACACATAAACAGTTACGTAGAACCAATATCTGTCCACTTGTCAATTTTAGATGAAATACCCTACGGATACAGCGTCCACGCTCATTTCGTTAACATCCCTGAGAGTCATATCACCTGCCCTGATAACTCTACGGTTTCTTAAAGCCTGTAATGAATTACAGATATGAGATCCTGATCCGGTATCTTGTACCCAGGAAGTAGAGTTAATTGACAGACTATTTCAAATCATTAACACATCCGAAGTCGAAGCCACAACATGCTTCGGATCATGGATTCTGGATTTTCAAGCCCTGCATCCCTTCTGCCAATGCTCTTTCCCATAACAATAGGAACATCCCTCCCTCCCTACTGTTAACCCCGAAACTTTTGCCCTTCCCTTTTCTTCTACCTTAGTGACACCTCATATCGGCTTTGTGGAGGTCTTCTTCTTTTCACCCTTGGCATACGCCTTAGATCCAGAAGAGGAAGATTCCCCAATAAGCAGAGCGGGTGTCTCCCTGGTTTCCTTCACGGTGCCCTCAACTGGAAGTATAACTTTCTTCCCCTGGGCGTAACTAGGAGGTAGGGACTGTAGAATCAAGTTAGCATATGACTCATTCTCCAACGTGGTCTCCAGGTCTGTGAGCTTTTTAATATAGCTAATCATTGTAGGGACGTGGTCCCCTACAGATGACCCGACAGCCAACCTCGCTTGAAGCAATTCCTTCGAGGTCTCATATCTTGCGATATGAGATTGCTCTCCATATAAAACTTTGTTATGGAGGAAGATAGAAACTAAGTCCATCTTCTCGTGCTGCCTCTGGTATACACCATCAACTGAGGCCAACACGAGGAATTTGGCATTTGCACAGTCTTTTTCCCTTGTCTTACGGATATCAACATCCGTGACGGTGGAAACTGGACCTGGGACGGCGGGGCTAGAGTAGTAATGAAGTGGTCTAGCTTGTCATAGGTAATGGACAACTGGACAAACCTTTTCCAGTCAATATAGTATAACACAGTCATTGTATTATCTATCTGTAACCTAATCTGGTCACCTGGTCGCTGCAATTAGAGGAGAGAGAAGAATACACTCAGCATTATGCTCTTGCAAGTTTAGATTGGTTTTTAATTTATCTAAACAGGATGGCTCCCACTGTTTCTCAAATCCTTCCTCAAACCATAAAAGAAGAATTAGTCGGGATTGATATCACCGTACAATACTTGCTTAACCGTTCGGCCAGGCTAGTGTCGGTATTTCGAGGGAGGTTTTCCAACGCTTTCGCGAAGTTCCTTAATTACAAAACCTTTTTTCCCTGGAGGCGTAGCCCCGCTAACACTGTTCTAGACACCTACTTGGTTTATAGCATTGATCGTTAAGTGAAGAATCTCCCGAGGAGTAGCGGATACTGTCACGACCCGAAGTTCGACTCGTGACCGGCACTTAACAACGTAACGTCTACAAGTGTAACGCGACTAAGTAAACCGTGGCCCAGAAATCAAACCATTAAAAATAGTGAGTGTTGAAAACATTTGTTTAAAACATTTGGAAAACCTTAAGTAGTTTAATAACAATCTTTAAAGTTTAAGTTATTATCTTAAAAATTTTGGCAGCATTTCCTCTGTAAAACTAACCCCGAAATCGGGTACAAAACAGGGTATGAGTGAAAATGATACACAATATAATAAGGCATCCCAAATGGGAGTAATCACGCCCAACGGCGGAATCAAACACCACAAGAGTAATATACGACGCCGTAGCGAAGAAATTGTAAGTCCACGTTACCTCTCCCGGTACTTACGGGCTTGCGGAAATGATGAAAAACGATTTTTCAAGAGGTGGTAACTTGTACTCAAAATACGGATCTTTGTTAAACAACTAACTAACAACCTAACTAGAGTTTTACCTACTCGGTTAGGGGGCTATACCTTTCTTGAACTCCTTCGTCTTCAACTCTTTCCGGTGTACGGATCGGCCTCACCTCGTCGTCTCCTTGCACCGAAGATGGATCCACCTGAAAGCTTCTACCTTTGGCTTCTTCTTCGAACTTGAAGAAACTAGAACACTTGGTTTGCTAAACCTTGTGAACTAGGATGAGTAGAGAAGTGATTTGGGTTTTCTTTTATCTCTAAGGCAATGTTTCTCAACTTATGAGAGGGTGTTGCCTTGAGCTAGAGAGAGAGCAAGAGGAAGAGCAAGAGGGAGAGCTCAAGCAAGAGAGAGAAATGAAATGAGAGAATGAGTAACTCTTTTGCCATCCAAGCTCTCATAATCCAAAACCATCATAACAAAATAGTAATCAAGTATTATGTGATGGTTCAAGTCAATGGCTATATCATTTCATGCACTCATTTTGCAAAAATAAACAAGCAAGCAAAAGTCTTTGCCATGAAATGATAGCCATTGTCATGATGATGGTCAACTAGTCCAACCTAGTCAACCGGTCAACAAAGTCAAAAAGTCAACAAAGTCAACCCCTCAACAACCATGTCACTATAACACTTAATTAATATTATTGTTAATCATATTTCTTATTCTCATTAGGGTTTAGCAAAAAGTCAACAGTCAACAGTCAACAACCCCAATAAGAATCCTCTGCCTCTGTCTCTCTGTCAACTGTGCATACAAACCCGCATCCGCATTCCGAGGAACACGAATACAAACGAGATAAAACCAATCCCAAAATGTACACTAGGATCTGGCTTAAACCAAAGCCCGCTAGTGTTAATTTTCCGGACACCAAACGTGCACAAGTGCACGGATGTGACCGAACCCTGTCGCAAAACCATGCGACCTGTCGCAAAACCATGCGACCTCTACTCTTTTGCCAAAAGGCGAATAGCTTTCTGTGTGGGACTCTAAAGACTAGACACTACGCTGGCAGTGGGTTTAACCACAGACCGCAAGCGGCACTAGCTGTACGTAACGGTCCCCAGGTAGATGCCGACAAGAAGACTGACGAAGTGAAGCCCATCTGAACTCCTACTGAGTCTGAATGTGACAATCTCTATAAAGTCCGGTCTGTTCGTCTGATACATCGCATGGCGGGCCTAGGGGGGTAAACGTCAGTCCCCTAATAGCGGTATAAGTCGTGTCGGAGTGTAGCCCAGAACACCCTGAGATAGCACTGGAAACCTACCAGAATATCTCGCTTGCCCTGGCCAGGGACTACTCGTGTAATGGCTCTCCTAGACACAGCGCGATGTCAACCCCCAATACCGGGAGAGACGAATCCTGTCTAACCGTCACTGCCTCCAAGTGCTTCGGGACTGCACCCAACCACTACCTGTTTTCACGACACCTTTGAGCCATGGTAGAGTAGTAATCTAAGTACAGTGGGAACACACTCGAGGCGAAGTGACAGTGTCAAGTCAGTGGACTAAGCTATACTCATGTCACCTGGGAACTGATAACTGACAATAGGTATAGTACCAACCAACAGTTCCCGATGAGTCCTGTCCAGTGTACTCGTAACCTAACGAGCACCCGCATACTATCTCAAGTACGACGTACTGACGGCTGTGGGACAGACCGTCTCCCACACTGGGATGAGAAGCGCATACGCTAGTCTACTCTGGAGTACCGATGCCCTGTCTCGATAGTCCTACGACTAGGGACCTGCATAAGGATGTGCTTGTGGATTACCCAGCCCCCACTAGTGTGACTGCCATCACAACGCTGGTAATCAAGCAAAGATCCTAAAGGCTCCACTAATGTGTATAGGTGATATACTAAAATAAACACATGTACACATTAAAGTAGAAACAAACAAAATAGCATACTACTATATTGAGCAAGATTGTCTATACAAGGTGAATATCCCAAGCTTCCATTAAGTAATATACAAACTAGTATGATACAGTAATGGCCTCTAAGGCATATACACTAACAATCTCCCACTTGCACTAAGGCCATGTACTGGCGTATCGAAGACCTATCATCTCGATCAGCCGCTCGAACTGAGTCTTAGGTAAGGCCTTTGTGAGTGGATCAGCAGTGTTATCTTCCGTGGAAACTCTCCGAACCTCGATCTCCTGGCGACCCACGATCTCCCTGATCAGGTGATACCGCCTCAAGATGTGTCTGGACTTCTGATGGGACATGGGTTCCTTCGCTAAAGCTATAGCCCCGTTGTTGTCGCAATACAGCGGTATTGGATCAACAATGGACGGAACCACCTGAAGTTCCGTTAAGAACTTCCTTATCCAGACGGCTTCTTTTGCGGCATCTGCAGAAGCGATATAATCCGCTTCCATCGTCGAGTCAGCAACGGTTTCCTATTTGGAACTCTTCCAACACACCGCCCCTCCATTGAGGGTAAAGACATAACCCGACATAGACTTGGAATCATCCTTGTCACTCTGGAAGTTGGAGTCAGCAAAGGCCTCGATCTGGAGGTCTTTTCCGCCATACACCAAGAACATCTCCTTAGTCCTTCTCAGGTACTTGAGAATGTTCTTTACTGCTATCCAATGTTTCTCCCCAGGGTTTGACTGATACCGGCTTACCACACTCAGTGCATAAGCTACATCTGGTCTGGTACACAACATCGCATAAATTATAGAGCCTACCGCAGAAGCGTAGGGTATAATAGACATGCTTTCTAAATTAGTCTTGGGAGACATCTCTTTGGAAAGGGTGATCCCGTGACAAGCCGGTAGATTACCACGCTTGGAATCTTCCATACTGATTCTTTTCAGTATGGTGTCGATGTACCTGGACTGTGAAAGTCCCAGTATCCTCTTGGATCTGTCACGATAGATCCAGATCCCCAGAATGTATGAGGCATCACCCAAGTCTTTCATGGAGAACCTGTGTGACAAGAACCCTTTGACAGATTGTAGCATAGGAATATCATTTCCTATTAAGAGAATGTCATCCACGTATAAAACGAGGAATAGTACAGTTCTCGCTACAAATCTACTATAGATGCATGGTTCATCTGGATTTTTGATAAAGCCAATTTCTTTGACCGTCTCATCAAAACAGATGTTCCAACTCCGCGATGCATACTTTAGTCCGTAGATGGACTTAATCAACTTGCACACCTTTCCGCTGCTCTCACTCTGAATGAAACCCTCTGGCTGGTCCATATAAACACACTCCTCTAAATTTCCATTTAGAAAAGCGGTCTTTACGTCCATCTGCCAAATCTCATAATCATGGAAGGCAGCAATGGCAAGAAGGATCCGAATGGATTTCAGCATAGCTACTGGAGAAAAGGTCTCGTCATAGTCCTAACCAGGTCTTTGACGAAACCCATTGCAACCAGTCTAGCTTTATAGGTCTCAACCTGTCCATCTACACCAATCTTCCTTTTGAAGATCCACTTGCATCCTACGAGTTTTACCCCATCTAGAGCAACGTCCAACATCCATACTTTGTTGGTGTACATGGACTCCATTTCAGTCCGCATTGCATCCATCCATTTTACCGAGTCAACGCTCTAAATGGCCTGCTGGAAGCTAGTCGGCTCATCATAATCAATGATGCAATCCTCTCTATCCCCGTCTATGAGAAAACCGTAGTATCTCTCGGGCGGATGAGACTACCTACTACTCCTGCGGAGCGGCGTAGGAATGTCATGTTCTTTTGAACCCTCTGGTTCTACTAAGCTTTCAGTAATAGCTCGTGGTTCTGGAATTTCTTCCAGTTCTATTGCGCTCCCACTTATCTGATTCTCCAAAAACTGAATTTCCAAGAAGTGGGCATGCCGAGAAACAAAAACCTTTTGTTCCTCTTCGCAATAGAAGAAATATCCCTTGGAGTTCTTTGGATATCCCATAAACTTTCACTGTACTGAGCGTGCCTCGAGTTTGTCCGCATGCTGCTTTTTGACAAAAGCTGGACTTCCCCATGTCCTAATGTGATTAAGATAGGGTCTCTTCCCACACCACATCTGATATGGTGTAGTAGGCACAGTCTTAGTTGGAACTCGGTTCAAAAGGTATGCAGCCGATTCTAGTGCATATCCCCAGAATGATCGCGGTAACTCAGCGTTACTCATCATGAACCGTACCATATCCAATAGGGTTCGGTTCCATCACTCCGATACACCGTTATGTTGCGGAGTGTATGGAGGAGTAAGCTGAGAGAGAATTCCATTCTCTTTTAAGTAATCCAGGAACTCGGCACTCAAGTATTCACCACCTCGATCCGATCTCAGTGTCTTAATACTTTTGCCGGTTTGTTTTTCTACTTCATTCTTATATTCCTGGAATTTTCCAACGGCTTCGGATTTATGTTTCATTAAGAAGACATAACCATACCTTGAAAAGTCATCCGTAAAAGTAATGAAGTAATAATAACCGCTTCGTTCATGCGTAGACATTGGAACGCACACGTCGCTGTGTACGAGTCCCAAGAGCTCGCTCGCTCTTACTCCGTGTCCAGTGAACGGAGTCTTTGTCATCTTTCCTTTGAGACAGGATTGACAAGTGGCATACGATTGATATTCGAATGGATCCAAATATCCTTCTGCATGTAACTTCGTCAACCTTCTCTCATTGATGTGACCCAGTCTACAATGCCATAAGAAAGTCTGATTTATTTCTGGAGACTTTATTTTGTGTGTATTCTGGACATTGAAAATATGTGGTTGGTTTAATACGTATATACCATTGCTTAATGTACCTGACCCAATCAGAACTTGATTAAGGTGAATGTTTACAACATTACTTACAAACGCAAATTCATAACCTTCTTTAGAAATCAAAGATACAGAGATGATATTACAAGTTGCGTTGGGTACAAAAAAGCAATTACTTTAAACCAAAACATGTCCATCTGACATTCCCAGGTGATAATTCCCCACGGCCTTAGCATCCATGCTAGCTTCGTTTGCAACTTTGAGGGTCATGTCACCTGCTTTCAAAAACCTACGGTTTCTCAATGCCTGCAAAGAATTACAGATATGAGATCCTGATCCGGTATCCAATTCCCAGGAAGTAGAGTTTATTGATAGACAGTTTTCAATAACATACACACCTGAAGCTGAAGCCGCAACTTGCTTCAGATCCAGTGTTCTGGCTTTCCATGCCCTGCAATCTTTCTTCTGTTAGTTATATGTATGCCCTAGAGGCCATTACTGTACATAGGATGTATATTGTAGTGGATGCTGGGACATATATAGGGAGGACTTTCTTGCTCGACATGATAGTATGCTATCTGGTTGATCTTTACCTTAACGTGTACACTGATTGTCTCTCTATTACATGTTGGTAAAGCCCTTAGGATGTGTGCTTGACTACCTGGACTATGATGCGGATCATACTAGTGGGAACATGGTAGTCCATAAGTACATCCTTCAAAGTCCCTAGTCGTGGGTGTATCGAGACGGGGCATCGATATACCAGAGTAGACTAGCGTATACCTTCTCGACCCATACAGATGGGCGATGGATGATCCCATATCCATTGGTGTTTGACATCAGAGATGATATACGGGTGCTCAGTGGAGACTGGGTACACTGGACGGACTCGCCGAGAACTCCCAGATGGTATTATACCTCACGTCAGATGGCAGTTCTCTGGTGACACTGGTGCAGAGTAGTCTGTGTTAGTTATATGTATGCCCTAGAGGCCATTACTGTACATTGGATGTATATTGTAGTGGATGCTGGGACATATATAGGGAGGACTTTCTTGCTCGACATGATAGTATGCTATCTGGTTGACCTTTACCTTAACGTGTACACTGATTGTCTCTCTGTTACATGTTGGTAAAGCCCTTAGGATCTGTACTTGACTACCTGGACTATGATGCGGATCATACTAGTGGGGACATGGTAGTCCATAAGTACATCCTTCAAAGTCCCTAGTCGTGGGTGTATCGAGACGGGGCATCGATATACCAGAGTAGACTAGCGTATACCTTCTCGACCCATACAGATGGGCGATGGATGATCCCATATCCATTGGTGTTTGACATCAGAGGAAATATACGGGTGCTCAGTAGAGACTGGGTACACTGGACGGACTCGCCGAGAACTCCCAGATGGTATTATACCTCACGTCAGATGGCAGTTCTCTGGTGACACTGGTACAGAGTAGTCTGTTGACCCGAGATCGTCATAGAGTCTTGTGTGGTTCCCACTGTGCTTTGATTTCCATCTTACCACGTCCAAGAGGGCGTGCAAAACGGTGGTTTTTGGGTACAGTCCCGAATCACATGGAGGCAATGAGCGATAGGAGGGGATTCGTCTCTCCCGGTATAGGGAGTTGATGTTGCGCTGTGTTCGATTGGCTATAACAGGAAATCCCTGGCCAGGGTTGCTGAGATTTACTGATAAGTGTTACCAGTAGTTTCTCGAACAGTTATAGACCTCATATCGACACGACTTATCGAGCTATTGGGGTCTGACGTTTACCACCCCTAGGCGAGATATGCGACATATCAGACGATCAGACCGGACTGTACGGTAGTGTTACTGGTTGGATTCACTGGAGTGTGAGCGGGCTTGCTCGTAGATCTTCAGATCGCTCAATACCCGGGTGGCCGTTACGTTTAGCAGACCGCTTGCGGCTTGTGGATGTTTGATATGATCATCATCCGCTGCCGGCGTATTGACGAGTCTTTAGAGTCCTACACAGAGGTTTCCTGGCTCAAGCGAAACGAAATAGGAGCGCATATGAGATATGTGCGGGACTGAGAAAGATGCGTGTATGTGATACCGTATTTCATTCTCACGATGTGACATTGATCGGTTATATGCGATATAGCCTGGTTATCGGATCAAGTGTTGATTCGAAAAGTTGTTACTGATAATACCAGTCGGTTATGTGCGACATGACCGGATCATTGAATCAAGTGTTGATTTAGTGATTTAATGCATAATTATATATTTGATATATTACTTTGCATTAACTAGTATCGGTTCACTTTGAATGGATTTTCTCACTCGGGTGTGCGCATTCCATATGCGATATGATTTTGTGCACTTGATTGTATCATGTTTGATGATACATGTTTTTTGGTTAAGTGTAAAGTATCAAACTATAGTTAAGTGGATGATTAGGGTTTTTGGTTTCCTTATTTATATATTAATCTTTTTCTTTTTGGAAAAAGAATAAGCAAATGAGAAAATGGTGGCAATTTTTGTTTTGTTCATGAAGTTTCATGAACACTTTGACTTTCTCACCATTTTGTCACATGCTTAACCCTAACCACTCCATTAACCCTAGTTCACTCTCTACAACTAACCATGGTTCACTTATGATAAGAATGGATTATTCTTTTCATTTTAAATAATTCTTATGATAATAATCATTCTTTATCATCTTCTTCTTCTTCTTCTTCACAAGAAGAAAAGCATGCTTCATCAATGGTGATTGATGAATTAGAATGAGAAATCCAATTCTAAAGTTTACCCACTTCCTATTTCTTCATCCTCTACCTCTTGCCAAGTAGTAGAGTGTGTTTCCTTCACAAGTTTTCATGGCTTGGTGAAGGTGGAGCTTGATCTAGTGATGCTTCGATGTAGATCATCTTCGGCACGTCGTCGATGACCTAGCCCGCTTCTTCTCCGATGAAGCCGACGCAAGAGCCCGGATCTCGACTTGGACAGCGAGGAGACCTCATTGCGGAGCTATGGAGGTGGAGCACCGGATCTACAAAGGTTGTATTTCCGTTTCCTTATAGTTAAGTGTTAACTAGTTTATTGTTTCGCCTAGAAATCTAGCCGACGATCCGTAGTTTAGGGTTTCTCGGCACGTTAAAATTTTAAATTGGCATGGTTGATGCCTTGTGAGACCACACTAGAGTGCCTAGGAACCCTACAGTGGTATCAGAGCCTAGCTAGAGCCTTAGGCGAAGTCTAGACGCAATTTGAAGTCCGATCGAACCGAAAACACGAACCCAAAATAGCTCTCTGTCCTTTTTTCAAAAACGTAGATTTTTCCAAATTAAAAATATGCAGAAAATCAAGCAGGGTTTTCTAGGAATTACTGTAAATTTCGTGGACCTAATTCAACTTTTCCACCGCGTTTCCGCGGCATGAGCAAGGCTCATGCGGCGGATCCGCGGTCGTACGGCCACATTGTTTAAATTATTTTGCACAGTAATTCTTAGTTTCCAGTGGTGATTTTTCTGGGAATTTTTAATATTTTTTCAAGAGTTGAATTTTCTGCAGTTGTTTTGGGGATTCGGTGTTTCGATCGGGATATCAGATTTTGTCTATGTGGATTTCCGGATAAATATTAGAATATGTTAAAAAGTTCTACCGGATATAAATACCCAATTTTTCCCCTGTCGGGAAAATTTCCAAGTGTTGGATTTTTCCGTAGTTTAATGACGTTCTAAGTAGTGCAAGTAACTCAATGGACCCTCTAGAAGACAACAAACCTTAACTCGATTATGTGACCGTCTTGAACTGCCCTTTGAACCTTCGGGTTTGGGGCAGTACAGCGTGTCACATGTGAGGCGTTGGCTTGACCCTTCTACGGCTGGACCGTTGGTACTGAGGCACGAACTGAATGTTGTTAGACTTGTTTCATGTGTTGAGCTGTATCGGGAAAACTTGGGTGTTCGATTGTTCGATCGAAAAGTTTAGCATTTTCTATTTATCCGGAATGTGATACAATAATTGGAATTCACAAATTGTTATGAGATAACTGAATGAATGTTATAAACATAGCACTTTAGTCTCACTTGATCGGTTGCCACGGAATTTTGATGTGATCAAAAGTCCGTCGCAATCACGTAGTGTACGCGGATACTCGCCGGGTAAACTTAATAGACAGCTACACTCCATAGCCCCGACCAAGTGACTGTAGGAGAACCCCGTCGCCGAAAGCATCCGTTCGGGTGCTCGCGGCAGCGGTGTTCCGCCTTGGTGCACTTCGTCGCCGGTATCGGGGGTGCGGCCGTCTACTGAAGTTTGCGACGAGCATTCGATCAGGATGTCGGGAATCCTGTTGAATTGCCCAACTTGATATTGAAAAGTGTTTTCGATTTTGAGACTAAAATGCGGGGTTTATAATTGTTAGGCATGCGATGTCTAAGAAATTCATTTGGTCAGGCATGTGATGTCTGAGGAGGTTGCGGATTCCAACTGTTGTAGTTTTACGCTTTCTTTTCTGTGACCGTAAGTGTAATATGTGATATCGCCGGTTTCGTTGCTATATGTCAACAACAATTGGGATGCGCACATTTACTTACGTTGATGACATGTGATGTTATGTGTTGCTGGATATGTTATATTGGATCGTCGTGTTTGAATAGCCGGGGGTTTTTATGTGAGATGAGTGTTTTCATTTTCATTCATGTAAAAACTTGTATGTAATATTCTTTTATTGGGGCACTTCCAGGTTGCGGAAGATGTCACCCTTTGTATATTATTTACTTTTCTGCACTAGGATAGACCCAAGGAGGGGAGCACAAGTAACCGGGTTCTGGAGTCCAGTGGGAGACCAACTCGATGAGTCGAGTCCGGGTCTCCTAACTCTAGAATTGGTAGGGTTGCTTGCCGCTCTCGTAGGGGTCTTGGGGTGTGGGTTTGGCTATTCATCACGACCGTGGAATCCGTGTTTTATACTGGCTCGTATTGAAAACACGGACGTCCTAGTATATCCAATATTTCATATGATTCTTCTGCTGCGATATCTGTGATGTGATCATGTGATGTTCTGTGATAGATACTTTATATAGTATATATGATATATTATATAGGCGTTACTTATGTTTTACACCCGCGCTAGCCCTGCCCTGCTCTGCAGTTAGTTACCTAACCTAACGGTGCACGAGGGGACATCGAGGCGAATGCGGATGGCATAAGTGTACGTCGTATTTATCTGTGATGTTTAGGTACTTAAATGATGGGACTTCATTAATATGATTAATGAAATAAAAGAAACCTAAGATGTTGTAGAATCGAATTTCAAAATAAAACAGGTAGCTACAGTTCTTGCTTTGCACAGTGGTATATGTGATATATCCTGCACCTTATTCGATGAGGAAAGGACCGAGATCCCTTCACCGGGAGTGACTCCTTTAGCAATAACTGGCAGATGCTACACACTCGGTTTGTCTTTTGATTGCTTTTAAGTGTTTTTGCTTTGCACAGCGATATATACGATATATCCCGCACCTCATTCGACGAGGAAAGGACCGACGATCCCTTCACCGGGAGTGACTCCTTTAGCAAAACTAGAAAAGCCTGAAAAGCACTCCATTTTAAAATCATTTGATTCTACAACGATATCAAGTTCATTACGCAATAGGTGTTCAGAAAAACCTGTCGTAGCCCTCCGTCATTTCAGATAAATCCTGTTTAGTATTCGTGCTGCGTTTGTTGACCTTGTCAAGGCGCAGTGTGCGGTAGCTAACCAGTATTTATCTGCTTATGCATATGATGCAGATTGGGTTAGGGTAGTCGTGCGGCCTTGTTGACCTTGTCAAGGGTCGTGCGGGTGGGTTTGATTCAATCAAGAAATGACGGGTTGAACTTGACTTGCGGTCTATGGTTTGTTGACCTTGTCAAGGTCATAGATCGTTCGGGGCAAAATATTATCGGGAATTTCAAGTGTTGAAATTTGCAATGAGATTACATACCTTCTATGAGATAGTTGGATCCCGATACCCGCTGTGAGTAAGAGTTACTCCTGGGAGAGTTTTATACATTACAATTAGCCGATCAAGTAGGTGTCTAGAATGGTGTCAACGGGGTTACGCCTCTGGGAAAACGAGGTTTACATTAATTAGGTTCGTGCGAAAGCACGGGGGACCTCCCTCAAAGTACCGACACTGGCCTGGCTGAAAGATTGGCGAACTTGTAGTGTGTAATTAATCCCGGCTAGTCTTTCCTTTTAGGGTTTGAAGGAGGATTTGATAAAAAGCAGTGGGAGCCATCCTGATTAGATAAAATAATAACCAATCTATTCTTGACAGAGCGCACGCTGAGTGTTTTCTTCTCTCTCTCTCCAGGTAGCGACCATATCACGCCTTAATCAAGATAATAAAACGGATATTTGACCGAACCCGCTTGTTATACTGAGTTGGGGAACGTTGGTCCCGCTCCAACTTATAATTGTTATAAGACAGAGCAGGAAATTGGGGATTACCAGAATTCCCGTGCCGCCCAAACGAAGAGAGTGCATGCTGATGCATCATCTTCGGGTGTGTTCATTATACAGAACTGTTTCTCCGTATCCTTTACGTCCTGGGTATGTGATACCATATCAGGATCCCAGATATGTAATCTGTTACATAGGGCTACAGAAAGGTAGAGAACTGAGAACGGGTGATAAGTTTCATGAGGCAGAAAACGGGGCAAGTGTTGCAGCCAAGTCTGTTGGTCACTGTCATCCTGTATTACCAAAACATTGATTCTGAACGAATGTTATTAGATACCGAACCTGATATACAAAATCATATCTGTCTCTTTATTAGTAAAGAAACGGTAAAATTTTGTATTGTTGGATAATGTTTTGAACATTTCCTATATCAAAAGTTGATCGGTTCAGGCACGTTATCTAAAAGCATTAATGTTCTTAATCAAACTACAGTTCTTAGTATATGGAATACACATAAGAGGAAGAGTTCAGAAATGAACGAATCCTTCTTGAGGTATTGTAGACTAGGTCATATCAATGCGACCCGACTAGCTGAAGTTACATATAGATGCATATTTAAATCAGTTTGAATTTACATCTTGTGAAACTCGCCAGTCATGTCACAAAGATATAATGACACCAGCTCTGTTTATTGGAAACAGAGAAAGAGTTAGTGAACTCTTGGGACTGATACATGTTGATGTATGTAAGGTCCCCTGTCTACATATGCCAGAACTGGTTCTTAGTACTTCGTTACATTCTCTAATAATCTCTCAAGATTCAAACCTATATTCCTCTTGAAACACAAGTCCGAACCTTTTGAGATATTCACAGAATATAAGTTAGAAGTAGAGAACCAATAACAGGTATAAGTATTATGTCCTTTGATGAAATCAGGGAGGAGAATACTTAAGCACGGAATTCCTGGACTATTCTAAAGGAGAATGAGATTCTCTCTCAGCATTACTCCTCCTATACACCATAGCACGATGGTATATCGGGGCGGAGCTATCTCACCCTATATGATAAGGTGTGCTCTATGATGAGTACTACTGAGTTTCCTATTTTCCTTTTGGGAGTTATGCACTTGAGAAGATGCATACCTATTGAATAGGGTTTAAATCAAATCAGTTGCCTACCACTTCATATTTGATATGATAAGGGAAGAGCCCATCTCTTAAGTTAGTTAAGATTTGGGGTTGCCCGGCCTATGTCTGAAAAGCAAAATCCGGACAAGCTCGAGGCAAGATCTGTTATGTAGAATTGGAAATGTTCCAGCTATACAAACTGCAGCTGATGATTTGAAAGAACCAAAGGATTCAATAGTTACCAACGAACCTCGGCCTCTCCGCCGATCTAGTAGGGTTCCTCACCCACCGGAGAGATACTCTTGTATCTCTGTGACAGTGGGAGCGAGGATTGCATCATGAGATGATGACCCAACTAGCTTCGAGCAGGCCATCGAGAGTAAGACTCTGTAAGAATGGCTGGATGTTTAGCGATCTGAGATGGAATCCTTATACACCAACAAAGTATGTACTTTGGTTGCTATATCTGAAGGGTTAAATCCCCATCAGGAGCAAGTATATCTTGAGAAGATTACTTGGTGTACATCGAAAAGTTGATACTTTCAAAGCTAGACTTGTTAAAAGTTTGCATCATTTACCAGGCGTGGATAATGATGAAACCTTTTCAAGTACCTATGCTTAAGTCCATCCAGATCCTACTTACCACGGCTACATACCATGACTACGATATCTGGTGGTTGGGTGTCATGACTGCTTTTCTAAATGATATTTTGGAAGAGAGCGTCTATAAGTACACAGCCAGAGGGCTTCGTAGACAGTGGGAGCAGCGGAAACGTGTGCAGGATGCTTTATAGGATAAAGCAGGCATCGCGGAGTTGGAACATCTGTTTTGATGGATAAGTCAAAGAGTTTGACATCATCAAAATGGTAGATGAACCTTGTATAAACAAAAAGGTAGTAGGGAGTATGGTGACGATCCTCGTAGAGTACGTGGATGACATACTCTTGATAAGAAAAGAGTTTCTTATGCTACGCTCGATCAATCTCCGCTTATCATAAGGATTCTCCATATAGGATCAAAGCGATGCCTCCTAAATCCTTGGTTTTGGATCTATGAGATAGATCTAATTGGATGTTAGGATTCTCACTAGTTGTAGTGAGATGGTATCAATCGATCCTGGGGAGAATCACTGGAAGTGTTCCAGGGTGATAAAGACGACTGAGTGTCAGTCGCAGGCATTGTCTTTACCCTCAGTAAAGGGACGGTATGTTGGAAGAGTTCCAAGCTAGATACCGTGACATACTAGAAGATAAAGGCAGGATACATCGCTACTTAAGATGCTACCAAGGAGGATGTTTGGGTGTATATTGGTTCATGAGATGAACTACGTTCCAACCATTGTGAGACAATGGAGTTGTGGCTTATGCCAAGGAACGTCCGTCCCATCAGTGATCCAGACATATACTAAGGCAGTGTCACCTGATCATGGAGATGGTTGATCTCCAGGGAGATCGAGGTTAGGAGAGTAGACTCAGAGGACAACACAGCGGATCCACTCACAAAGGCCTGTTCCCAGAGAGAGACTTTTATGGGATGGTTGAGTATGAGATACTACAACCACTGCTACAGATGGCCCTAGTGCAAGTGGGAGATTGTTAGTTATATGTATGCCCTAGAGACCATTACTTTGCATTGGATGTATATTGTAGTGGATGCTGGGACATATATAGGGAGGACTTTCTTGCTCGACATGATAGTATGCTATCTGGTTGACCTTTACCTTAACGTGTACACTGATTGTCTCTCTGTTACATGTTGGTAAAGCCCTTAGGATCTGTACTTGACTACCTGGACTATGATGCGGATCATACTAGTGGGGACATGGTAGTCCATAAGTACATCCTTCAAAGTCCCTAGTCGTGGGTGTATCGAGACGGGGCATCGATATACCAGAGTAGACTAGCGTATACCTTCTCGACCCATACAGATGGGCGATGGATGATCCCATATCCATTGGTGTTTGACATCAGAGGAAATATACGGGTGCTCAGTAGAGACTGGGTACACTGGACGGACTCGCCGAGAACTTCCAGATGGTATTATACCTCACGTCAGATGGCAGTTCTCTGGTGACACTGGTACAGAGTAGTCTGTTGACCCGAGATCGTCATAGAGTCTTGTGTAGTTCCCACTGTGCTTTGATTTCCATCTTACCACGTCCAAGAAGGCGTGCAAAACGGTGGTTTTTGGGTACAGTCCCGAATCACATGGAGGCAATGAGCGATAGGAGGGGATTCGTCTCTCCCGGTATAGGGAGTTGATGTTGCGCTGTGTTCGATTGGCTATAACAGGAAATCCCTGGCCAGGGTTGCTGAGATTTACTGGTAAGTGTTACCAGTAGTTTCTCGAACAGTTATAGACCTCATATCCACATGACTTATCGAGCTATTGGGGTCTGACGTTTACCACCCCTAGGCGAGATATGCGACATATCAGACGATCAGACCGGACTGTATGGTAGTGTTACTGGTTGGATTCACTGGAGTGTGAGCGGGCTTGCTCGTCGATCTTCAGATCGCTCAATACCCGGGTGGCCGTTACGTTTAGCAGACCGCTTGCGGCTTGTGGATGTTTGATATGATCATCATCCGCTGCCGGCGTATTGACGAGTCTTTAGAGTCCTACACAGAGGTTTCCTGGCTCAAGCGAAACGAAATAGGAGCGCATATGAGATATGTGCGGGACCGAGAATGATGCGTGTATGTGATACCGTATTTCATTCTCGCGATGTGACATTGATCGGTTATATGCGATATAGCCGGGTTATCGGATCAAGTGTTGATTCGATAAGTTGTTACTGATAATACCAGTCGGTTATGTGCGATATGACCGGATCATTGAATCAAGTGTTGATTTAGTGATTTAATGCATAATTATATATTTGATATATTACTTTGCATTAACTAGTATCGGTTCACTTTGAATGGATTTTCTCACTCGGGTGTGCGCATTCCATATGCGATATGATTTTGTGCACTTGATTGTATCATGTTTGATGATACATGTTTTTTGGTTAAGTGTAAAGTATCAATCTATAGTTAAGTGGATGATTAGGGTTTTTGGTTTCCTTATTTATATATTAATCTTTTTCTTTTTGGAAAAAGAATAAGCAAATGAGAAAATGGTGGCAATTTTTGTTTTGTTCATGAAGTTTCATGAACACTTTGACTTTCTCACCATTTTGTCACATGCTTAACCCTAACCACTCCATTAACCCTAGTTCACTCTCTACAACTAACCATGGTTCACTTATGATAAGAATGGATTATTCTTTTCATTTTAAATAATTCTTATGATAATAATCATTCTTTATCATCTTCTTCTTCTTCTTCTTCACAAGAAGAAAAGCATGCTTCATCAATGGTGTTTGTTGAATTAGAGTGAGAAATCCAATTCTAAAGTTTACCCACTTCCTATTTCTTCATCCTCTACCTCTTGCCAAGTAGTAGAGTGTGTTTCCTTCACAAGTTTTCATGGCTTGGTGAAGGTGGAGCTTGATCTAGTGATGCTTCGACGTAGATCATCTTCGACACGTCGTCGATGACCTAGCCCGCTTCTTCTCCGATGAAGCCGACGCAAGAGCCCGGATCTCGACTTGGACAGCGAGGAGACCTCATTACGGAGCTATGGAGGTGGAGCACCGGATCTACAAAGGTTGTATTTCCGTTTCCTTATAGTTAAGTGTTAACTAGTTTATTGTTTCGCCTAGAAATCTAGCCGACGATCCGTAGTTTAGGGTTTCTCGGCACGTTAAAATTTTAAATTGGCATGGTTGATGCCTTGTGAGACCACACTAGAGTGCCTAGGAACCCTACAGTCTGTTGACCCGAGATCGTCATAGAGTCTTGTGTGGTTCCCACTGTGCTTTGATTTCCATCTTACCACGTCTAAGAGGGCGTGCAAAACGGTGGTTTTTGGGTACAGTCCCGAGTCACATGGAGGCAATGAGCGATAGGAGGGGATTCGTCTCTTCCGGTATTGGGGGTTGATGTTGCGCTGTGTTCGATTGGCTATAACAGGAAATCCCTGGCCAGGGTTGCTGAGAATTACTGGTAAGTGTTACCAGTAGTTTCTCGAATTGTTATAGACCTCATATCGACACGACTTATCGAGCTATTGGGGTCTGACGTTTACCACCCCTAGGCGAGATATGCGACATATCAGACGATCAGACCGGACTGTACGGTAGTGTTACTGGTTGGATTCACTGGAGTGTGAGCGGGCTTGCTCATCGATCTTCAGATCGCTCAATACCCGGGTGGCCGTTACGTTTAGCAGACCGCTTGCGGCTTGTGGGTGCTTGATATGATCATCATCTGCTGCCGGCGTATTGACGAGTCTTTAGAGTCCTACACAGAGGTTTCCTGGCTCAAGCAAAACGAAATAGGAGCGCGTATGAGATATGTGCAGGACCGAGAATAGTACCAGTATGTGATACTGTATTCGATTCTCGCGATGTGACATTGATCGGTTATATCCGATATAGCCGGGTTATCGGATCAAGTGTTGATTCGATAAGTTGTTACTAATGATACTAGTCGGTTATATGCGATATGACCGGATCGTTAAATCAAGTGTTGATTTAATGATTTAATGCATAATTATATATTTGATATATTACTTTGCATTAACTAGTATCGGTTCACTTTAAATGAATTTTCTCGCTCGGGTGTGCGCATTGCATATGCGATATGATTTTGTGCACATGCTTGTATCATGTTTGATGATACATGCCTTTTTAATTAAGTGTATAGAATTAAACCTTGGTTAATGGAATGGTTAGGGTTTGCTATTTGCTTATTCATTTTATTCTTTTATTTATTTATCTTTTTCTTATTGGAAAAAGGAAATGAAATGATAAAATGGTGGCATTTCTTTTGAACATTCATGAAGCTTCATGATTGCTTTGACTTGATGACCATTTTGTTTTTAGCTTAACCCTAACCATTGCATCAAAACATGATTAGTTCTCTACACTTAACTATGGTCAAGTTATGATAAGAATTGATATTCTTTTCTTTTTTAATTTGAACTTATCATATCATTTCTTCCTCTTCCTTGAACTCAAGAAGAAACCTTCACTTCATCAATGGTGGATTGATGAAATGAGTGAGAAATCCAAAACTAAAGTCTACCCACTTCCTATTTCTTCATCCTCTACCTCTTGCCAAGTAGTAGAGTGTGTTTCCTTCACAAGTTTTCAAGACTTGGTGAAGGTGGAGCTCGATCTAGTGATGCTTCGACGTAGATCATCTTCGGCACGTCGTCGACGACCTAGCCCGTCCATTCTCCGATGAAGCCGACGCTAGAGCCCGGATTTGATTTGGACAGCGGAGAGGACCTCATCTCGGAGCCGTGGAGGTGGAGGACCGGATCTACAAAGGTTGTATTTCCGTATCTCTTAGTTAAGTGTTAACTAGTTTCTTTTTCGCCTAGATTTCTAGCCAAGAATCCGTATTAGGGTTTCTCGGCACCTAGATTTTTTGAATTTGGCATGGTCGATACCTTGTGAGACCTCATTAGGGTGTCTAGGAACCCTACAGTGGTATCAGAGCCTAGTTAGAGCCTTAGGCGAAGTCTAGATGGAATTTGAAGTCCGAACGATCAGAAACCCGATCACAAACTTGCTCTCTGTCCAATTTTTAAAATCTGGTCTTTTTCCAAATTAAAAATATGCAGAAAATCAAGCAGGGTTTTCTAAGAATTACTGTAAATTTCGTGGACCTAATTCCACTTTCCCACCGCGTTTCCGCGGCATGAGCAAGGCTCAGGCGGCGGATTCGCGGCCGTACGGCCACAGTATTTAAATTATTTTGTACAGTAATTCTTAGTTTCCAGTGGTGATTTTTCTGGGAATTTTTAATAATTTTTCAAGAGTTGAATTTTCTGCAGTTGTTTTGGAGATTCGGTGTTTCGATCGGATTATCAAATTTTTTCTGTGTGGCTTTCCGGATAAATTTTAGAATATGTTAAAAAGTTCGACCGGATATAAATACCCAATTTTTCCCCTGTCGGGAAATTTCCAGGTGTTGGATTTTCCGTAGTTTAACGACGTTCTAAGTAGTGCAAGTAACGCGATGGTCCCTCTAGAAGACAACAAACCTTAACTCGATTATGTGACCGTCTTGAACTGCCCTTTGAACCTTCGGGTTTGGGGCAGTACGGCGTGCCACATGTAAGGCGTTGGCTTGACCCTTCTACGGCTGGACCGTTGGTACTGAGGCACGAACTGAATGTTGTTAGACTTGTTTCATGTGTTGATCTGTATCGGGAAAACTTGGGTGTTCGAATGTTCGATCGGAAAGTTTAACATTTTCTATTTATCTGGAATGGGATACAATAATTGGAATTCATAAGTAGTTATGAGATAACTGAATGAATGTTATAAACATAGCAGTTTAGTCTCACTTGATCGGTTGCCACGGAATTTTGATGTGATCAAAAGTCCGTCGCAATCACGTAGCGTACGCGGATACTCGCCGGTTAAACTTAATAGACAGCCTCGCTCCATAGCCCCGACCAAGTGACTGTAGGAGAACCCCGTCGACGAAAGCATCCGTTCGGGTGCTCGCGGTGACGGTGTTCCGCCTTGGTGCACTTCGTCGACGGTATCGGGGGTGCGGCCGTCTACTGAAGTTTGCGACGAGCATTCGATCAGGATGTCGGGAATCTTGTTGAATTACCCGACTTGGTATTGAAAAGAGTTTTCGATAATGAGACTAAAATGCGGGGTTTATTATTGTTAGGCATGCGATGTCTAAGGAATTCATTTGATTAGGCATGCGATGTCTATGCAGATTGCGGATTCCAACTGTTGTAGTTTTACACTTTCTTTTCTGTGACCGTAAGTGTAATATGTGATATCGCCGGTTTCGTTGCTATATGTCAACGACAATTGGGATGCGCATATTTACTTACGTTGATGACATGTGATGTTATGTGTTGCTGGATATGTTATATTGGATCGTCGTGTTTGAATAGCCGGGGGTTTTTATGTGAGATGAGTGTTTTTCATTTTCATTCATGTAAAAACTTGTATGTAATATTCTTTTATTGGGGCGCTTCCAGGTTGCGGAAGTTGTCACCGTTTGTATATTATTTACTTTTCCGCACTAGGATAGACCCAAGGAGGAGGGCATAAGTAACCGGGTTCTGAAGTCCGGTAGGAGACCAACTCGAGGAGTCGAGTCCGGGTCTCCTAACTCCAGAATTGGTAGGGTTGCTTGCCGCTCTCGTAGGGGTCTAGGGGTGTGGGTTTGGCTATTCATCGCGACCGTGGAATCCGTGTTTTATACTGGCTCGTATTGAAAACACGGACGTCCTAGTATATCCAATATTTCATATGATTCTTCTGCTGCGATATCTGTGATGTGATCATGTGATGTTCTGTGATAGATACAGTATATAGTATATATAATATATTATATAGGCGTTACTTATGTTTTACACCCGCGCTAGCCCTGCCCCGCTCTGCCGTTAGTTACCTAACCTAACGGTGCACGAGGGGACATCGAGGCGAATGCGGATGGCTTAAGTGTACGTCGTATTTATCTGTGATGTTTAGGTAACTTAAATGATGGGACTTCATTAATATGATTAATGAAATAAAAGAAACCTAAGATGTTGTAGAATCGAATTTCAAAATAAAACAGGTAGCTACAGTTCTTGCTTTGCACAGCGGTATATGTGATATATCCTGCACCTTATTCGATGAGGAAAGGACCGAGATCCCTTCACCGGGAGTGACTCCTTTAGCAATAACTGGCAGATGCTACACACTCGGTTTGTCTTTTGATTGCTTTTAAGTTTTTTTGCTTTGCACAGTGATATATGTGATATATCCTGCACCTCATTCGACGAGGAAAGGACCGACGATCCCTTCACCGGGAGTGACTCCTTTAGCAAAACTAGAAAAGCCTCAAAAGCACTCCATTTTAAAATCATTTGATCCTACAACGATATCAAGTTCATTACGCAATAGGTTTTCAGAAAAAACTACCGTAGCCCTCCGTCATTTCAGATAAGTAGTAGTTAGTATTCGTGCTGCGTTTGTTGGCCTTTGTCAAGGCGCAGTGTGCGGTAGCTAACTGGTGCTTATCTGCTTATGCATATGATGCAGATTGAGTTAGGGTAGTCGTGCGACCTTGTTGGCCTTTGCCAAGGGCCGTGCGGGTGGGTTTAATTCAATCAGAAAATGACGGGTTGAACTTGACTAGCATCCTATGGTTTGTTGGCCTTTGTCAAGGTCATAGGAGGTTAGGGGCAAAATATTATCGGGAATTTCAAGTGTTGAGATTTGCAATGAAATTGCATACCTTCTATGAGATAGTTGGATCCCGATACCCGCTGCGAGTAAGAGTTACTCCTGGGAGAGTTTTATACATTACAATTAGCCGATCAAGTAGGTGTCTAGAAAGGTGTTAACGAGGTTACGCCTCTGGGAAAACGAGGTTTACATTAATTAGGTTCGTGCGAAAGCACGGGGGACCTCCCTCAAAGTACCGACACTGGCCTGGCTGAAAGATTGGCGAACTTGTAGTGTGTAATTAATCCCGGCTAGTCTTTCCTTTTAGGGTTTGAAGGAAGATTTGATAAAAAGCAGTGGGAGCCATCCTGATTAGATAAAATTATAACCAATCTATTCTTGATAGAGCGCACGCTAAGTGTTTTCTTCTCTCTCTCTCCTGGTAGCGACCATATCACGCCTTAATCAAGATAATAAAACGGAATATTAACCGAACCCGCTTGTTATACTGAGCTGGGGAACGTTGGTCCCGCTCCAACTTATAATTGTTATAAGACAGAGCAGGAAATTGGGGAATACCAGAATTCCCGTGCCGCCCAAACGAAGAGAGTGCATGATGATGCATCATCTTCGGGTGTGTTCATTATATAGAACTGTTTCTCAGTATCCTTTACGTCCTGGGTATGTGATACCAGATCAGGATCCCAGATATGTAATCTGTTACATAGGGCTACAGAAAGGTAGAGAACTGAGAACGGCTGATAAGTTTCATGAGGCAGAAAACGGAGCAAGTGTTGCAGCCAAGTCTGTTGGTCACTGTCACCCTGTATTACGAATACATTGATTCTGAACGAATGTTATTAGATACCGAACCTGATATACAAAATCATATCAGTCTCTTTATTAGTAAAGAAATGATAAAATTTTGTATTGTTGGATAATGTTTTGAACATTTCCTATATCAAAAGTTGATCGGTTCAGGCACGTTATCTAAAAGCATTAATGTTCTAAATCAAACTACAGTTCTTAGTATACGGAACACACACAAGAGGAAGAGTTCAGAAATGAACGAATCCTTCTTGAGGCATTGTAGACTAGGTCATATCAATGCAACCCGACTAGCTAAAGTTACATATAGATGCATATTTAAATCAGTTTGAATTTACATCTTGTGAAACTCGCCAGTCATGTCGCAAAGATAAGATGACCATAGCTCTGTTTAATGGAAACAGAGAAAGAGTTAGCAAACTCTTGGGATGATACATGTTGATGTATGTAAGGTCCCCTGTCTACACATGCCAAGACCGGTTCTTTGTACTTCGTTACATTCTCTGATAATCTCTCAAGATTCAGACATATGTTCCTGTTGAAACACAAGTCCGAACCTTTTGAGATATTCACAGAATATAAGTTAGAAGTAGAGAACCTATACGGGTATAAGTATTATGTCCTTTGATGTGATCAAGGAGGAGAATACTTGAGCACGGAATTCCGGGACCTTTCTAAAGGAGAATGAGATTCTCTCTCAGCATTACTCCTCCGTATACACCATAGCACGATGGTATATCGGGGCGGAGCAATCACACCCTATATGATAAGGTGTGCTCTATGATGAGTACTACTGAGTTACCTATTTCCTCTTTGGGAGTTATGCACTTGAGAAGCTGCATACCTATTGAATAGGGTTCGAATCAAATCAGTTGCTTACCACTTCATATAAGATATGGAAAGGGAAGAGCCCATATCATAAGTTGGTTAAGATTTGGGGTTGTCCGGGCTATGTCTAAAACCATAATCCGGACAAGCTCGAGGCAAGATCTGTTATGTAGAACTGGAAATGTTCCAGCTATACAAACAACAGCAGATGATTTGAAAGAACCAAAGGATTCAGTAGATTCCAACGAACCTTAGCCTCTCCGCCGATCTAGTAGGGTTCCTCACCCACCTGAGAGATACTTCTGTTTCTTTATGACAGTGGGAGCGAGGATTGCATCATGAGATGATGACCCAACTAGTTTCTAGCAGGCCATCGAGAGTGAAGACTCTGTAAAAATGGCTGGATGCTTAGCGATCTGAGATGGAATCCTTATACACCAACAAAGTATGGACTTTGGTTGCTATATCTGAAGGGTTAAATCCCCATCAGGAGCAAGTATATCTTGAGAAGATTACTTGGTGTACATGGAAAAGTAGAGACTTTCAAAGCTAGACTTGTTAAAAGTTTGCATCATTGACCAGCTGTGGATAATGATAAAACCTTTTCAAGTATCTATGCTTAAGTCTATCCAGATCCTACTTACCACGGCTACATACCATGACTACGATATCTGGTGGTTGGGTGTCATGACTGCTTTTCTAAATGATGTTTTAGAAGAGAGCGTCTATAAGTACACAGCCAGAGGGCCTCGTAGACAGTGGGAGCAGCGGAAACGTGTGCAAGATGCTTTATAGGATAAAGCAGGCATCGCGGAGTTGGAACATCTGTTTTGATGGATTAGTCAAAAAAGTTGACATCATCAAAATGGTAGATGAACCTTGTATAAACAAAAAGGGAGTAGGGAGTATGGTGACGATCCTCGTAGAGTACGTGGATGACATACTCTTGATAGGGAAGGAGTTTCTTATGCTACGCTCGATCAATCTCCGTTTATCACAATGATTCTCCGTATAGGATCAAAATGATACCTCCTAAATCCTGAGTTTTAGATCTATGAGATAGATTTAAATGGATGTTAGGATACTCACTAGCTGTAGTGAGATGGTATCAGTTGATCCTGGGGAGAATCACTGGAAGGGTTCCAGGGTGATAAGGACGACTGAATGTCAGTCACAGGCATTGTCTTTACCCTTAGTAAAGGGGCGGTGTGTTGGAAGAGTTCCAAGCTAGATACCGTGACATACTAGACGATAAAGGCTGGATACATCGCTACTTAAGATGCTACCAAAAGGGCTGTTTGGGTGTATATTGGTTCATGAGATGAACTATGTTCCTCCCATTGTGTGTCAATGGAGTTGTGGCTTATGCCAAGGAACGCCGGTCCCATCAGTGATCCAGAAATATTCTAAGGCAGTATCACTTGATCATGGAGATGGTTGATCTCCAGGGAGATCGAGGTTAGGAGAGTAGATTCAGAGGACAACACAGCGGATCCACTCACAAAGGCCTGTCCCCAGAGAGAGATTTTTATGTGATGGTTGAGTATGAGATACTACAACCACTGCTACAGATGGCCCTAGTGCAAGTGGGAGATTTTTAGTTATATGTATGCCCTAGAGGCCATTACTGTACATAGGATGTATATTGTAGTGGATGCTGGGACATATATAGGGAGGACTTTCTTTCTCGACATGATAGTATGCTATCTGGTTGATCTTTACCTTAACGTGTACACTGATTGTCTCTCTATTACATGTTGGTAAAGCCCTTAGGATGTGTGCTTGACTACCTGGACTATGATGCGGATCATACTAGTGGGGACATGGTAGTCCATAAGTACATCCTTCAAAGTCCCTAGTCGTGGGTGTATCGAGACGGGGCATCGATATACCAGAGTAGACTAGCGTATACCTTCTCGACCCATACAGATGGGCGATGGATGATCCTATATCCATTGGTGTTTGACATCAGAGATGATATACGGGTGCTCAGTGGAGACTGGGTACACTGGACGAACTCGCCGAGAACTCCCAGATGGTATTATACCTCACGTCAGATGGCAGTTCTCTGGTGACACTGGTACAGAGTAGTCTGTTGACCCGAGATCGTCATAGAGTCTTGTGTGGTTCCCATTGTGCTTTGATTTCCATCTTACCATGTCCAAGAGGGCGTGCAAAACGGTGGTTTTTGGGTACAGTCCCGAGTCACATGGAGGCAATGAGCGATAGGAGGGGATTCGTCTCTCCCGGTATAGGGGGTTGATGTTGCGCTGTGTTCGATTGGCTATAACAGGAAATCCCTGGCCAGGGTTGCTGAGAATTACTGGTAAGTGTTACCAGTAGTTTCTCGAATTGTTATAGACCTCATATCGACACGACTTATCGAGCTATTGGGGTCTAACGTTTACCACCCCTAGGCGAGATATGCGACATATCAGACGATCAGACCGGACTGTACGGTAGTGTTACTGGTTGGATTCACTGGAGTATGAGCGGGCTTGCTCGTCGATCTTCAGATCGCTCAATACCCGGGTGGCCGTTACGTTTAGCAGACCGCTTGCGGCTTGTGGGTGCTTGATATGATCATCATCTGCTGCCGGCGTATTGACGAGTCTTTAGAGTCCTACACAGAGGTTTCCTGGCTCAAGCAAAACGAAATAGGAGCGCGTATGAGATATGTGCGGGACCGAGAATAATACCAGTATGTGATACTGTATTCGATTCTCGCGATGTGACATTGATCGGTTATATCCGATATAGCGGGTTATCGGATCAAGTGTTGATTCGATAAGTTGTTACTAATGATACTAGTCGGTTATATGCGATATGACCGGATCGTTAAATCAAGTGTTGATTTAATGATTTAATGCATAATTATATATTTGATATATTACTTTGCATTAACTAGTATCGGTTCACTTTAAATGGATTTTCTCGCTCGGGTGTGCGCATTGCATATGCGATATGATTTTGTGCACATGCTTGTATCATGTTTGATGATACATGCCTTTTTAATTAAGTGTATAGAATTAAACCTTGGTTAATGGAATGGTTAGGGTTTGCTATTTGCTTATTCATTTTATTCATTTATTTATTTATCTTTTTCTTATTGGAAAAAGGAAATGAAATGATAAAATGGTGGCATTTCTTTTGAACATTCATGAAGCTTCATGATTGCTTTGACTTGATGACCATTTTGTTTTTAGCTTAACCCTAACCATTGCATCAAACCATGATTAGTTCTCTACACTTAACTATGGTCAAGTTATGATAAGAATTGATATTCTTTTCTTTTTTAATTTGAACTCATCATATCATTTCTTCTTCTTCTTCCTTGAACTCAAGAAGAAACCTTCACTTCATCAATGGTGGATTGATGAAATGAGCGAGAAATCCAAAACTAAAGTCTACCCACTTCCTATTTCTTCATCCTCTACCTCTTGCCAAGTAGTAGAGTGTGTTTCCTTCACAAGTTTTCAAGACTTGGTGAAGGTGGAGCTCGATCTAGTGATGCTTCGACGTAGATCATCTTCGGCACGTCGTCGACGACCTAGCCCGTCCATTCTCCGATGAAGCCGACGCTAGAGCCCGGATTTGATTCGGACAGCGGAGAGGACCTCATCTCGGAGCCGTGGAGGTGGAGGACCGGATCTACAAAGGTTGTATTTCCGTATCTCTTAGTTAAGTGTTAACTAGTTTCTTTTTCGCCTAGATTTCTAGCCAAGAATCCGTATTAGGGTTTCTCGGCACCTAGATTTTTTGAATTTGGCATGGTCGATACCTTGTGAGACCTCATTAGGGTGCCTAGGAACCCTACATCTTCCAGTGCCCACTCTTATGACAGTAAAAGCACTCTTCCTTCCCCAAAAGTTTCCCTGCTATCTTTGTTGCTTTTGCCTTTCCCTTCGTATCCACTTTACTAATACCGCCCCTTGGTTTGGCGGGGGCTTTCTTCTTCTTTCCCTTGGCTTTCGCCTTGGACCTAGAAGAGGAAGATCCTCCTACAAACAAAGTGGATGTTTCCCTACCTTTCTGTAGGGTGCCCTCCGCACTCCTCTGCATGTTGAGGAGTTCTGAAAGTTCAACTTTTTTTTCTTGCAAGTTGAAGTTCAGGCTAATCTGGGCGTAAGTGGAAGGAAGGGACTGAAGAATCAAGTCCGTATAGAGCTCATTCTCCAACGTGGTCCCAAGGTCCGCGAGCTCCTCTATGAAGCCAATCATCTTAAGCACGTGTTCTGCTACCGATGATCCGATGGCCAACCTGGCCGAAAACAGCTTTTTCGACACTTCGTATCTTGCGATACGAGATTGCTCTCCATACAGTTCTTTTGTATGGAGAAATATGGATTCGAGGTCCATATTCTCGTGCCTCCTCTGATGTTCGTTGTCCATAGAGGCAAGCACGAGGCACTTGGCCTTCACGCAATCGATTTCCCAGGTCTTATGGATTTCCCTATCCGCGACGCTGGTTTTGGGACCTGGGACAGGGGGAGCTTTGGTGGTAAGGAGATACCCCAACTTGTCATAAGTGATTGCCATATTGACATTCCTGAGCCAATCTTTGTAGTTTGGCCCTGTCAGTATGTTTTTATCTAGTAATAACTTAAGTCCGGTCATGATGTTTGGTCGCTGCAATTAGGAGAGAGAGAAGAAACACTTTAGCATGATGCTCTTGCAAGTTTAGAGTGGTTTTTAATTTGTCTAAACAGGATGGCTCCCACTGTCTCTCGAATCCCTCCTCAAACCAAAAAGGAAGAATTAGTCAGGATCAATCTCACCGTACAATACTTGCTTAACCGTTCGGCCAGGCTGGTGTCGGTACTTCGAGGGAGGTTTTCCATCGCTTTCGCGAAGTTCCTTAATTAAATAACCTCTTTTCCATGGGGGCGTAGCCCCGCTAACACTTTTCTAGACACCTACTTGGTTTATAGCATTGATCGTTAAGTGAGAAATTTCCCGAGGAGTAGCATATACTCACAGTAGGATCGGGATCCAAATATCATCGCGTGACAAAACTGAAGGAATCGTACCAGAATCATCACACTCCGAATGGTATGCAGTGCTAGCAAGTTTCAGTTCTTTTGAAACTCCCGATGTAGATTTTTGCCCCATGCTCTTATGACCTTGACTTTGGCCAAAATATCATAAGTCACATGTCAAGTTCTACCCGTCATTCTCCAGGTTAATTTGAGCCCATCCACACATACCCTTGACTTTGGCCAAAATGGTAGAACGACTGCCCCAAACCAACACATCTATCTATGCTGCACATGAATACCCAATAGCTACCAATCACTATGCCTTGACTTTGGCCAACATACATAACTTGAATACTTATTGACCATTCATGTGAAACGACGGAGGGCTACGAATGGTTTTGGCGAAACCGTGAACATAGTGAACTTGATATAATCGAAGGAACGAGATAGCTTTTAAAAGGAGTGGCTTAAGCTCCGCGTTTAAAAGTTATTTTTGAAAAGAAACCGAGTGGTTTTGAAAGTGTTCCAACGACTTTTACTTGGTTTATTTTTCTTGCATTAATTCCAATGCGTCCCATCATTTAAACCTACCATTGCAGAAAACAACCAAAATATGACGTACGCTTATGTCATCCGCATTCGCCATGGGGCCCCGTCATTACACGTTAGGTTACTTAACTAACAACAGAGCGGGGGCTGGACTAGCGCGGATGCAAAACATAAGCAACGCCTAAATAATATCATACATAGATATATTGCAATGATAGCCATTTCAGATCACAGATGAATATATTGGATATACTAGGAATCCTCAATTCGTACGAGCCTGTAACGAAAAGCAGATTACACGGTCGCGATGAATAGCCAATACTCCACCCTATACCCCTACGGGTGCGGCAAACTACCCGCCAAATATCCGAAGCGGAGCAACCTCCCTCAACGACGTGAGTAGGCCACTCGGCACTTCGGGATACCCGGTAGTTTGTGCACCCCACCTTGGGTCTATCCTAGGAGCAAAAACTGTAAAAAGAAATTATAAAACAACGGCTACAACCCCGACCCGGTTGTGCGGCCAAAAATAATATTACATCAATTTACATATTACATGAATTGAAAGATAAAAGAAAACTCTCATCTCACAACCCCCCGGCTATTCATCCGCGACAATCCAATGAATTCATATACACATACCATCAACATTACAGATCACAGATATGTATAACCCCCACTAATCGACGTATAGCGATTAGCGGACGTTCAATACATATATCACATCACAGATATAACCCGTTAGCTTAAGTCTTTTAGAAGTTCGATCAAAATACGGATTTTCAAGCCCCAAAAACTAATTTTTCTTTCTGTAAAATCTGGGCAGAAAAAATATATCCCAAAAATCCCAAAATAGCCCCAGAAACACTCTGTAAGAAACCTTTTCCTCGACCGAGTCAACTCGGCCGCGGAACCGCGGCGGGAGCATGCTCCTGCCGCATTTCCGCGGCGCTTTGACCGATTCGATGGACCAAATTTCTTGTGTGGGTTTTAAAAAGCCTGAGCCGATTTCTAGTGTCAGATTTATTAATTTTTGAACAGAAAACAGAATCGGCAGAAACTTGATTTTACGGGTTCGTTTCGCGACTTTTTCTTCGATCGAACTTCTAGTTACTTTGCTAACATGTTAGATAGTGTTTAACTAGGCTCTGATACCACTGTAAGTCCACGTTACCTCTCCCGGTACTTACGGGCTTGCGGAAATGATGAAAAACAATTTTTCAAGAGGTGGTAACATGGACTCAAAATACAGATCTTTGTTAAACAACTAATTAACAACCTAACTAGAGTTTTACCTACTCGGTTAGGGGGCTATACCTTTCTTGAACTCCTTCGTCTTCAACTCTTTCCGGTGTACGGATCGGCCTCACCTCGTCGTCTCCTTGCGCCGAAGATGGATCCACCTGAAAGCTTCTACCTTTGGCTTCTTCTTCGAACTTGAAGAAACTAGAACACTTGGTTTACTAAACCTTGTGAACTAGGATGAGTAGAGAAGTGATTTTGGTTTTCTTTTATCTCTAAGGCAATGTTTCTCAACTCATGAGAGGGTGTTGCCTTGAGTTAAAGAGAGAGCAAGAGGAAGAGCAAGAGGGAGAGCTCAAGCAAGAGAGAGAAATGAAATGAGAGAATGAGTAACTCTTTTGCCATCCAAGCTCTCATAATCCAAAAACATCATAATAAAATAGTAATCAAGTATTATGTGATGGTTCAAGTCAATGGCTATATCATTTCATGCACTCATTTTGCAAAAATAAACAAGCAAGCAAAAGTCTTTGCCATGAAATGATAGCCATTGTCATGATAATGGCCAACTAGTCCAACCTAGTCAAACGGTCAACAAAGTCAACAAGTCAACAAAGTCAACCCCTAAACAACCATGTCACTATAACACTTAATTAATAATATTGTTAATCATATTTCTTATTCTCATTAGGGTTTAGCCAAAAGTCAATAGTCAACAGTCAACGGTCAACAGTCAACAGTCAACAACCCCAATGAGAATCCTCTGCCTCTTTCTCTCTGTCAACTGTGCATACACACCCACATCCGCATTCCGAGGAACACGAATACAAACGAGATAAAACCAATCCCAAAATGTACACTAGGATCTGGTTTAAACCAAAGCCCGCTAGTGTTAACTGTCCGGACACCAAACGTGCACAAGTGCACGAATGTGACCGAACCCTGTCGCAAAACCATGCGACCTGTCGCAAAACCATGCGACCTCTACTCTTTTGCCTAAATGCGAATAGCTTTCTGTGTGGGACTCTAAAGACTCGACACTACGCTGGCAGTGGGTTTAACCACAGACCGCAAGCGGCACTAGCTGTGCGTAACGGTCCCCAGGTAGATGCCGACAAGAAGACTGACGATGTGAAGCCCATCTGAACTCCTACTGAGTCTGAATGTGACAATCTCTATACAGTCTGGTCTGTTCGTCTGATACATCGCATGGCGGGCCTAGGGGGCGGTAAACGTCAGTCCCCTAATAGCGGTACAAGTCGTGTCGGAGTGTAGCCCAGAACACCCTGAGATAGCATTGGAAACCTACCAGTATATCTCGCTTGCCCTGGCCAGGGACTACTCGTGTATTGGCTCTCCTAGACATAGCGCGATGTCAACCCCCAATACCGGGAGAGACGAATCCTGTCTAACCGTCACTGCCTCTAAGTGCTTCGGGACTGCACCCAACTACTACCTGTTTGCACGACTCCTTTGAGCCGTGGTAGGATAGTAATCTAAGTACAGTGGGAACACACTCGAGGCGAAGTGACAGTATCAAGTCAGCGGACTAAGCTGTACTCATGTCACCTGGGAACTGATAACTGATGATAGGTATAGTACCAACCAATAGTTCCCGATGAGTCCTGTCCAGTGTACTCGTAACCTAACGAGCACCCGCATACTATCTCAAGTACGACGTACTGAATGCTGTGGGACAGACCGTCTCCCACACTGGGATAAGAAGCGCATACGCTAGTCTACTCCGGAATATCGATGCCCTGTCTCGATAGTCCTACGACTAGGGACCTGCATAAGGATGTGCTTATGGATTACCCAGCCCCCACTAGTGTGACTGCCATCACAACGCTGGTAATCAAGCAAAGATCCTAAGGGCTCCACTAATGTGTATAGGTGATATACTAAAATAAACACATGTACACATTAAAGTAGAAACAAACCAAGTAGCATACTACTATATTGAGCAAGATTGTCTATACAAGGTGAATATCCCAAGCTTCCATTAAGTAATATACAAACTAGTATGATACAGTAATGGCCTCTAGGGCATATACACTAACAGAAATGAGCAATAAGTGAAAAACATCACAGAATAATAAACTGCATAAGTAAAGTCGGCTCACACGAGCTCGACACCGGAACACAAATAATATACATTATCGTCCTCACACTAGTCTCTAAGTCAATACATATAAGGGTAGATGGAGAATACTAGATCCAAAAGTGTGTACAATGAAAATAACCAGATACCACAACCCACCTAACGACAAAAAGGCTCACACTCCAACAGTAGTGGTATCTGTAGCCAAAAAGATGCAAAAGGCAGCCTGCCGCGACTACTCTGAGGGGCAACCTGCAAACACTGTGGCACAACGGGGGTGAGTTGCCAACTCGTGAATAGAAAATAACATATAAAGGTAATCGCGAGCATGCACGTACTGCGCTACTCTATCATATGCCAGCAAATAATATCTATATGCGATAAGCAGTATGAGCAATGATCGTGCAAGTGCTCTATCAGGTAATATGACTACAGGATGAGATGCAAAATAATGAATGCTGAGCATGGGAATATAACATCTACACGGAATGTCAACGTGAAAAATATAATCGGTGCCCATCAATGCACCCAGATCCTAATAAACTCAGGCACCGGCACTCTCATCGGCCCTTAAATCCTGTGAATCTCTGAGAATCACGAGTGCCCAACATCGGCACTCAAAATATCATGAAATAATCGTGTCCAGCATCGACACGCAAATCCTCATATATCGGGCTCCTTCTGTCCGGATTAGCCCACGGGCTCCGTCTGCGGTATTGGCCCTCGGCCCCGGCAGTACGGGTCATCCCATATCCATCTATCGACTCTGGTCAGTATCCTCCAGATAATCGCCAGGTCCAACCAATCACCGGTAGGTACTCGCCACCATGCCAGGCTCATCGTCTACTCCACGAAAAATATTTCTCGCCCCGGGAAACCATACCGGGTACACCACGAACCCGCAAACGGATCATCCAACTCCTCGAATCGGGTTTCAAGCACACGTCTCAGAACCAAGAAACGCATGGTGGACGCACCAAAATATCATATCAAGAGAAACCGGGTTTTCAAATAGTGCATATTTTCTTAAACAACTCCACGGTCCTCAAAACCAGAAACCACATGAAATCCAAAACCAATGTGCAAGTCAATGCGATGTGATATGTGTGTCAAGTCATACTATAAATAAAAGGGAGAAACCGCACTTTAAAATAGTTTCATTTTTTCAAAAGGCATCATGCGGCTTCCAGTTTCTACCAAATCAGCTTATCCAGGTAGGTACAGTTGAATATGCATATGAACATGTAAAGGAGTACGTACACAAGTATGAACATGTAAAGGAGTACGTGCACAAGTATGAACATGTAAAGGAGTACGTGCACAAGTATGAACATGTAAAGGAGTACGTGCACAAGTATCATAATCATATCGGATCATATGTGAGATGAGCTACAGTATAATGATCATGGCAATTCTACAGTGTGAGTGTCATAGCAGTTACTAACGGTGTGTGTGTAACATGCAGATTATTGCTCGTGCAACATGAACCGTTAGTAACAGTGCGGTGTTATTTACCAATTCTAAGTTCATATACATATAGCAGGGAATGCGGTACGCAATAAACAGTATCCATGAACAGTCAATGTAGATAAATGCAATATGCTGCTACAAGGTCCTATCAGCCCTGACGCATAACGCCATGCGGGCGATTTCCCCGTAGATGTTAAATCTACTCACCGTAGTCTCGCGCTAAGTGTAGCCGACGACTTGTTTCCCCTACTTCGCGGCGTCCGTCGTACTCGCCTGCGAACCTAGAATTTCACAAAGTATCACACATAAGCTCAAATCCACAAGAACACGACATTAAAGCCAAACTAGAAACCCACGTCGCGAACCAAACGCGCATGTGTGCGATACGCTAAAACGTGTAATTACACGCCTGGAGCTAACCCGACACGTCGCGATACGCAGAAAACCCCAAACCCACACACGTATCACACGTGTCGCGAAGATTTAAAAATACGGGAAATAGGGTAATTGTTCCCAGATTTTTCTACAGAAAGAATTAAACAAAATTACATATACCATAAGTCTTCAAAATGCAGCAGACACCAACAGAAAAGACCCCAGCACCCAGGTCCCCCATCTGGCCGCAAATTACGGCCAGAATGAATTTTCCGGTGGCCGGGGTAGGGAGTTTGGCTCCCGTGCTTCGTGTGTGTTCTCTAAACTCTGTGTACATGCTCCAGTAAATACAGTTTTATTCTGAAGCTAACGGGGTACAAGCAGATTACACAGAACCAAAAACCTCGTTAAAATGGCCATTTCAGCACAAAACGATACATTCAGGTATTTTTATGAAACCTGAAGCAAATCTTGGGTTAAAACCACTCTAATAACACCTCACTAAGCTAAGCAAGCCATAAAAATACCCTTTTAACATAAACTCCACTAATATCCTTCATTATCACAAAAATGCACATAAAAATACAATTTTTAGCTAAAATATTACAAGTTATGAAATAGGGTGCTAAGTGTGAGTTAAATACCTTTAAAAAGGTTCTAGGGAACTAAACTTTCAACTCTTGCCCTCACTTGCACAGATTTGCTATCAAACTCCACAAAATAGCCATTAAACCAAGGTTTTGTGTGAAGGAATGAGAGGTTTTTGTGTAGGGTTTTGTGTAGATTCAAAAGAGAAGCAAATGAAAAGAAAAAGATGATGAATTGTTGATGTTGTTGCTGCCTCTCTGCTGTTTTTTTCCAGAAAATTGAGGGGGAGAGAGAGAAGAGAGAGGAAAAGGGTCAAAAGTCAATCCCTTCACCTAACCACCATACCTCCCACTCTCCTCTTCCATTTTAAAATTAAAAAGGGTTTTAAAAAATGATTTATGGGGGGAAAATAATAAACCATGCAAGAAAAGAAAAGAAAATGGTTTACATGTTACACTTGCCTAGGTTACAAAAGGATAAGTGTGCATGTGTATACTAACCTTGCTTAAGAAAACAATTAAGGAAAAAAAACTTAGTTAAGGTGGACACAAGCAAAATTATAATTAATACACCCCAAAAATATATATATATATATAAACACCTCTCATCACAATTAACACTAGTTTAAAAGGAAATAAGATTTTCAGGTTTTTATGAAAAACACGCATCATTACTGATTAACGCGAAATTATCCTAAACGAATTTCCAAAGCGTTACAATCTACCCCCTTAAAGAAATTCGGTCCCCGAATTTAAAAATCTAACTACATGTACCTTCAAAGAGATGGGAATATCTCTTCCTCATCTCGCCCTCGGTCTCTCAAGTGACCTCCTCGTTACTCGAACCACGCTAATGTACCTTGACGGACGGCATATCTTTCGATCTCAATCTCTTCACTTATCGATCCAAGATGACCACCGGTTGCTCTGCATAGGAAAGGTCATGCTCAAGCTGGATCGTCGGGTGCTGAATCGCATGCGAAGGATCATGAAGATACTTGCGAAGCATCGAAACGTGAAATACGAGGTGCACATCTGGAAAACTGGGTGGAAGGGCTAACCAATACGCAACTACACCAACACGCTCGAGAATCTCGAAGGGGCCCATGTATCTGGGACTAAGCTTCCCCTTCTTCCCAAATCTCATCACACCTTTCTTTGGGGAGACCCTCACGAAAACATGATCACCTAAAGAAAACTCAAGTCTGCGCCGACGACGGTCCGCATAAGACCTCTGCCTAATCTGGGCTGCCCTCATCCTATCGCGAATCAACTGGATCTTCGCGGTCGTCTCCTCAACAATCTGTGGCCCTAAGATACTGCTCTCACAGAGCTCTGTCCAACAGGCGGGCGATCTGCATCTCCTCCCATAAAGAGCCTCAAATGGTGGCATCTGAATGGTCTCCTGGTAGATGTTTTTGTAGGAGAACTCTACTAAGGGTAAATGATGATCCCAGCTACCTCCGTAGTCTAATACGCATGCTCTGAGCATGTCCTCGAGAGTCTGAATAGTCCGCTCTGACTGTCCGTCGGTCTGCGGATGAAATGTTGTGCTGAAACTCAAACGGGTTCCCAAAGCCTCCTGAAGCCTCTGCCATAGACGGCTGGTAAACTGGGTGCCTCTGTCGGACACAATACATGTCGGAACTCCGTGCAGTCGTACAATCTCATCGATGTATATCTGGGCATACTGAGCAAAACCGAAAGTCGTCTTCACTGGCAATAAGTGATCCGCTTTCGTCAAACGATCCACGATCACCCAGATGGAGTCATACCCTCGACTAGTCCTGGGTAGACCCACAATGAAGTCCATAGAAATCTGCTCCCATTTCCACTCCGGAATGGGTAACGGCTGTAGCTCTCCCGCGGGCCTCTGGTGCTCGGCCTTGACTTGCTGACAAGTCAGGCATCTTGACACGAAATCTGCAATGTCCCTCTTCATTCCGTCCCACCAGTAAACATCTCTCATATCATGGTACATCTTGATGGAACCTGGATGAACACTGTACACCGATCGATGTGCCTCCTCAAGAATCTCACGCCGCAGTCCCTCAGCATCTGGTACGCACAGTCTAGTCCCAAATTGCAGTATCCCATGATCATCGATCATGAACTCAGAAAATCTGCCCTGTCCAATCTGTGCCATGATCTCTGAACAATGGTCATCACTGTACTGTGCCTCATGTATACGGTCAAGCAACTGTGGGCGTGCACGAACATGCGTAAGCTGTCCCCCGATCGGCGTAAACTCGAACTGCACTCGGCTGTCGCATAAAGTCTGCCAATCTGCCGACGACTGCCTCTGTACTGCGCTCAAACAAGATAGATACCCCCGGGCCTCCTGCTCAAAGCATCCGCTACTACATTCGCTTTGCCCGGGTGATACAAGATCTCACAATCGTAGTCCTTTACTAGTTCCATCAAACGGCGTTGTCTAAGATTCAGGTTCCGCTGCTGAAATATATACTTTAAGCTCTTATGATCAGTGAATATCTGGCACGACTCGCCGTATAGATAATGTCGCCAAATCTTGAGTGCAAAGACCGCTGCAGCCATCTCTAAATCATGAGTAGGGTAGTTCTATTCATGTTTCTTCAATTGTCGTGAAGCATACACGATCACCCTGTCATGCTGCATCAATACGCACCCTAGCCCCACTCGAGAAGCATCACAAAAGACCACAAATCCGCCCGATCCTGAAGGCAATGATAACACCGGCGCCATAGTCAGTCGAGTCCGTAGCTGCTGAAAACTATGCTCACACTCCTCCGTCCAATCAAAAGGAACTCCCTTCCGGGCAACCCGGTCAAAGGTGTAGCAATATGGGAGAAGTCCTGCACGAATCGCCTGTAGTAACCGGCCAACCCTAAAAAGCTGCGAATCTCCGTAACTGATGTGGGTTTGAGCCAACGCTGAGCGGCCTCGATCTTCCTCGGGTCTACACATATACCATCTCGTGTAATCACGTGGCCTAAGAAGTCTATGTTGTCCAGCCAGAATGCGCACTTAGAGAATTTGGCGAAAAGCTGGTGCTCCCTCAAGGTCTGCAGTGTAATCCGCAGGTGCTGCTCGTGCTCCTCTCTGCTCCTGGAATACACCAAGATATCGTCAATGAATACAATGATGAACAAGTCAAGATACGGCCGAAAAATACGGTTCATCAAGTCCATGAATGCTGCTGGCGCATTGGTGAGTCCGAACGACATCACCAAAAACTCATAATGGCCGTAGCGCGTGCGGAAAGCTGTCCTAAGAACGTTCTCCTGTCGAACCCGTAGCTGATGGTAGCCTGATCGCAAATCGATCCCCGAAAAGTACCCTGCCCCTTGAAGCTGGTCGAACAAGTCGTCGATGCGTGGTAAAGGATACATGTTCCGCATGGTAACCCTATTCAGCTGGCGGTAGTCGATACACAAACGCAAACTGCCGTCCTTCTTCTTAACAAACAGGACCGGAGCACCCCAAGGAGAAACACTGGGTCGAATAAGTCCCTTATCCAGCAAATCTTGCAACTGGCCCTTCAACTCTCTAAGTTCCGCCGGGGCCATCCGATAAGGTGGTATAGAAATAGGCCCTGTGCCACGAATCAAGTCAATATAGAAAGAAACGTCGCGCTCGGGCGGTATCCCAGGAAGCTCGTCAGGGAACACATCAGGGAACTCGCTAATAACCGGAACCTGATCCAACGGAACCTCTGTAGCTCTAGTATCGCAAACATAGGCGATAAATCCTTGATATCCCTTCCTCAAAAGCTTTCCGGCGCGAAAAGAAGAAATCAAACTGTGAGGGGCGGCACCACGGTCCCCCAACACAACAAAAACCGACTCGTCGGGAAAACAAAATGTAACTGTCTTCTCGCGGCAGTCCACAGACGCATAGCACGTGGCTAACTAATCCATGCACAAAAGAACGTCGAAGTCCAATATCTCAAGAAGGATCAAGTCGACATGCAGCTCTCTCGCCAATATGGACGGTACAGGATCGGAACACGTGCCTAGCAACAAACGACTCTCCCACAGGAGTGGTCACAATAAGCGGTTGATCAAGAAAAACGGACTCTCTACCCAAACTCGGCACAAAATGTGTGGAAACGTACGAGTGCGTGGATCCGGGATCAAACAACACGTGTGCATCAACAGAACATACTGGAAGGATACCTGAGACTACCGCATTATACGCCTGCGCGTCCTGATGTGTCAAAGCAAAAACCCGTGCTTGTCCTCCACCTAAGACTGACTGTCCCCTGCCGGCAGCTGGCTGTCCTCTGCATCGATCACCTCGTCCTATATAAGAAAATCCTCCATGCCCACGACCTCTCTGAGTATGAGTCTGACGCGGAGCAACAGTAGGTACAACAGGCAATGCCCTCTGGGGTGGTGAAGGTGGTAATGTGGCATGCGGTACTGCTGCCTCCTTCCGGTGTATCTCAGGACAATCTCTAACGAGGTGAAGTAGACTGCCACACCTAAAGCATCCCTGCGACGTCTGCTGACTCTCCCGTGGATACGAAATAAACATCTGGCCTCGTCCCGAATCTCTGCTACTCCTCGTACCTGAATGAAACCTGTCGCGGCATTTAAATGTCTGTCTACGAGCTGATATACCAGTATGAACTCTCTTCGGCTCAGGAACTACTGAAGCCTCAGCAAGGCACTCCTCGACTAATAAGGCTGCATCTACAGCTACTGCATAAGCCTCACAATGCTGCGCGCTGATCGCGAGGAACTGTGGGGTAAGCAAGCCTCGAACAAATCTCTTGACTCGCATCTCCTCAGTAGCCACTAGGTATGGGGCATAAGGTGATAGCTCCATGAACAGCACGTCGTACTCTGCCACTGTCATCTCCGGAGTCTGACGTAAGGACTCGAACCTGCGTGCTCTAGCATCTCTGACACTCAGTGGAAGGAAGCGGGCAAGGAATAGCGTCACGAACTCTGCCTAGGTCATAGGAGGAAGACCTGCTGCTCTGCCCTTCTCGACCGATTCACACCATTTCTGTGCAAGACCTTCCAGGCGAAAGCTCCGAACTCTACCCATCTCGCATCTGCGCATCTAAGTGAACGACATGTCCGAGCCATCCTATCAATGAAAGACTGTGGGTCCTCGGCTCCATCGGTGCCTGTGAAGACCGGAGGCTTCAACCTCATAAACTCTGATAGCGATACTGAGATGACCTCTGTAGCTGCGGGGGCAACTGCCTGTACTGTGGGTACCATCACGGTCCCTGCAACGGGTGGAACTACCTCTGGTCGCTGCGCTCGAAGTGTCTCAACTAGCGATCCCATAAACTGGCACATCTCCTGCATACTGGATCCCACCGTCTGGCACATCTCCTGCATACCAGCCCCTAGCATGGCGATCTGATCTGTCGTAGGAGGAACAGCCTGCTCCGGTACATCCGGTGTACTACCCGGATCAGTCCTCGTCTCAGACGAGTCAACTCGAATCACGGCCCTCGCGGCCGCTCTCTGCACCCTCGTAGTCTTTGGCGGCATAATGGCTGAAAGAAAATAGGATTCGATAAGGATACGGAAATCGAATCGCAAGAATGTATATACTAAAGAAGGAATTAAATCAATAAGTCCTAAGGTCTCTTAGGCGGAGTACCGTGTCGTGAGTATGCCGTGGAACATACACACGCTACGCCACTCTGCTTCAGCTACCTACTCCATCATACCAGGGTCATCCTACACTCCGAAAGGTAAAACCTACGCTCTGATACCAACTTTGTCACGACCCGAAGTTCGACTCGTGACCGGCACTTAACCACGTAACGTCTACAAGCGTAACGCGACTAAGTAAGCCGAAGCCTAGAAATCAAACCATTAAAAATAGTCAGTGTTGAAAACATTTGGAAAACCTTAAGTGGTTTAATAACAATCTTTAAAGTTTAAGTTATTATCTTAAAATTTTTGGCAGCATTTCCTTTGTAAAACTAACCCCGAAATCGGGTACAAAACAGGGTATGAGTGAAAATGATACACAATATAATAAGGCATCCCAAACGGGAGCAATCACGCCCAACGGCGGAATCAAACACTACAAGAGTAATATACGACGCCGTAGCGAAGAAATGAGCAATAAGTGAAAAACATCACAGAATAATAAACTGCATAAGTAAAGTTGGCTCACACGAGCTCGATACCAGAATACAAATAATATACATCATCGTCCTCACACTAGTCTCTAAGCCAATACATATAAGGGTAGATGGAGAATACTAGATACAAAAGTGTGTACAATGGAAATAACCAGATACCACAACCAACTTAACGGCAAAATGGCTCACGCTCCAACTGTAGTGGTATCTGTAGCCAAAAAGATGCAAAAGCCAGCCTGCCGCGACTACTCTGAGGGGCAACCTGCAAACACTGTGGCACAACGGGGGTGAGTTGCCAACTCGTGAATAGAAGATAACATATAAAGGTAATCGCGAGCATGCACGTACTGCACTACTCTATCATATGCCAGCAGATAATATCTATATGCGATAAGCAGTATGTGCAATAATCGTGCAAGTGCTCTATCAGGTAATATGACTACAGGATGAGATGCAAAATAATAAATGCTGAGCATGGGAAATATAACATCCACATGGAATGTCAACGTGAAAAATATAATCGGTGCCCATCAATGCACCCAGATCCCAATAAACTCAGGCGCCGGCACTCTCATCGGCCCTCAAATCCTGTGAATCTCTGAGAATCACGAGTGCCCAACATCGGCACTCAAAATATCATGAAATAATCGTGTCCAGCATCGACACGCAAAACCTCATATATCGGGCTCCGTCAATCCGGATCAGCCCACGGGCTCCGTCTGCGGTATTGTCCCTCGGCCCCGGCAGTACGGGTCATCCCATATCCATCTATCGACTCTGGTCAGTATCCTCCGGATAACCGCCAGGTCCAACCAATCACCGATAGGTACTCGCCACCCTACCAGGCTCATCGTCTACTCCACGGAAAACATTTCTCGACCCGGGGAACCATACCGGGTCCACCATGAACCCGCAAACGGATCATCCAACTCCTCGAATCGGATTTCAAGCACACGTCTCAGAACAAAGAAAACGCATGGTGGACGCACCAAAATATCATATCAAGAGGAACCGGGTTTTCAAATAGTGCATATTTTCTTAAACAACTCCACGGTCCTCAAAACCAGAAAACACATGAAATCCAAAACCAATGTGCAAGTCAATGCGATGTGATATGTGTGTCAAGTCATACTATAAATAAAAGGGAGAAACCGCTCTTTAAAATAGTTTCAGTTTTTCAAAAGGCATCATGCGGCTCCGAGTTTCTACCAAATCAGCTTATCCAGGTAGGTACAGTTGAATATGCATATGAACAAGTAAAGGAGTACGTGCACAAGTATGAACATGTAAAGGAGTACATGCACAAGTATGAACATGTAAAGGAGTATGTGCACAAGTATGAACATGTAAAGGAGTACGTGCACAGGTATGAACATGTAAAGGAGTACGTGCACAAGTATCATAATCATATCGGATCATATGTGAGATGAGCTACAGTATAATGATCATGGCAATTCTACAATGTGAGTGTCATGGCAGTTACTAACGGTGTGTGTGTAACATGAAGATTAGTGCTCGTGCAACATGAACCGTTAGTAACAGTGCGGTGTTTTTACCAATTCTAAGTTCATATACATATAGCAGAGAATGTGGTATGCAATAAACAGTATCCATGAACAGTCAATGTAGATAAATACAATATGCTGCTACAAGGTCCTATCAGCCCTGACGCATAACGCCATGAGGGCAATTTCCCCGTAGATGTTAAATCTACTCACCGTAGTCTCGCGCTAAGTATAGCCGACGACTTGTTTCTGTTAGTTATATGTATGCCCTAGAGGCCATTACTGTACATAGGATGTATATTGTAGTGGATGCTGGGACATATATAGGGAGGACTTTCTTGCTCGACATGATAGTATGCTATCTGGTTACTCTTTACCTTAACGTGTACACTGATTGTCTCTCTGTTACATGTTGGTAAAGCCCTTAGGATCTGTACTTGACTACCTGGACTATGATGCGGATCATACTAGTGGGGACATGGTAGTCTATAAGCACATCCTTCAAAGTTCCTAGTCGTGGGTGTATCGAGACAGGGCATCGATATACCAGAGTAGACTAGCGTATACCTTCTCGACCCATACAGATGGGCGATGGATGATCCCATATCCATTGGTGTTTGACATCAGAGATGATATACGGGTGCTCAGTAGAGACTGGGTACACTGGACGGACTCGCCGAGAACTCCCAGATGGTATTATACCTTACGTCAGATGGCAGTTCTCTGGTGACACTGGTACAGAGTAGTCTGTTGACCCGAGATCGTCATAGAGTCTTGTGTGGTTCCCACTGTGCTTTGATTTCCATCTTACCACGTCTAAGAGGGCGTGCAAAACGGTGGTTTTTGGGTACAGTCCCGAGTCACATGGAGGCAATGAGCGATAGGAGGGGATTCGTCTCTCCCGGTATAGGGAGTTGATGTTGCGCTGTGTTCGATTGGCTATAACAGGAAATCCCTGGCCAGGGTGGCTGAGATTTACTGGTAAGTGTTACCAGTAGTTTCTCGAATTGTTATAGACCTCATATCGACACGACTTATCAAGCTATTGGGGTTTGACGTTTACCACCCCTAGGCGAGATATGCGACATATCAGACAATCAGACCGGACTGTACGGTAGTGTTACTGGTTGGATTCACTGGAGTGTGAGCGGGCTTGCTCGTCGATCTTCAGATCGCTCAATACCCGGATGGCCGTTACGTTTAGCAGACCGCTTGCGGCTTGTGGGTGTTTGATATGATCATCGCCTGCTGCCGGCGTATTGACGAGTCTTTAGAGTCCTACACAGAGGTTTCCTGGCTCAAGCGAAACGAAATAGGAGCGCATATGAGATATGTGCGGGACCGAGAATAATACCAGTATGTGATACTGTATTCGATTCTCACGATGTGACATTGATCGGTTATATGTGATATAGCCGGGTTATCGGATCAAGTGTTGATTCGATAAGTTGTTACTAATGATACCAGTCGGTTATGTGCGACATGACCGGATCATTGAATCAAGTGTTGATTTAGTGATTTAATGCATAATTATATATTTGATATATTACTTTTCATTAACTAGTATCGGTTCACTTTAAACGGATTTTCTCGCTCGCTTGTGCGCATTGCATATGCGATATGATTTTGTGCACTTGTTTGTATCATGTTTGATGATACATGCAAATTAGGGTTTGTGTAAAGAATTAAACCTTGGTTAAAGAAATGGTTAGGGTTTTTATTTGATTATTCATTTATTCATTTGTTTTTATTTTTGGAAAATAAATTGCATAAAATAGAATGGTGGCTTTCTTTTGTTTTCTTTCATGAAGCTTCATGAACTTTTGACTTAGTCACCATTTTGTCTCATGCTTAACCCTAACCAATTCAATTAACTTAAGTTAATTCTCTACACCTAACCATGGTGAGAATTATGATAAGAATGGATTTTCTTTTCTATTTTAATAATTCTTATCATAACAATTTCCTTCTTCTTCTTCATTTTCTTCAAGTGAAGAAAGCTTGCCTCCATCAATGGCAAGTGATGAAAAAGAGTGAGAAATCCAAATCTAAAGTCTACCCACTTCCTATTTCTTCATCCTCTACCTCTTGCCAAGTAGTAGAGTGTGTTTTCTTCACAAGTTTCATGACTTGGTGAAGTTAGAGCTTGATCTTGCGATGCTTCGACGTAGATCATCTTCGGCATGGACATCGACGACCTAGCTCGCTTATTCTCCGATGAAGTCGACGCTAGAGCCCGGATTCTTTTTGGATACCGGAGAGGACTTCGTTACGGAGCTATGGAGGTGGAGCACCGGATCTACAAAGGTTGTATTTCCGTATCTCTTAGTTAAGTGTTAACTTGTTATCTTTTCGCCTAGACATCTAGCAAACGATCCGTAGTTTAGGGTTTCTCGGCACCTTAAAATTTGAAATTGGCATGTTCGATGCCTTGTGAGACCTCTCTAGTGTGCCTAGGAACCCTACAGTGGTATCAGAGCCTAGCTAGAGCCTTAGGCGAAGTCTAGACAGAGTTTGAAGTCCGAACGAACCCGAAACCTCATTTTTCCCATGCTCTCTGTCCTTTTTTCAAAACTGTGTATTTTTCCACATTAAAAATATGCAGAAAATTAAGCAGGGTTTTATATGAATTACTGTGAAATACGGGGGCCTAATTCAATTAAACCACCGCGGAACCGCGGCACGAGCTTGGCATGTGCGGCGGTTCCGCGGCCTCTTGGTCTCCTCTTGCGTTGACTTTTGCACAGTAACTCCTATTTAACAGTGATGAGTTCTCTGGATATTTTTAATATTTATTCAAGAGTTGAATAATCTGGGATTGCTTTGGGGATTCGGTGTTTCGATCGGAGTATCAAATTTTGTCTGTGTGGCTTTCCGGATAATTTTAGAATATGTTAAAAATTTCGACCGGATATAAATACCCAATTTTTCCCCTGTCGGGAAATTTCCAAGTGTTGGATTTTTCCGTGGTTTAACGACGTTCTAAGTAGTGCAAGTAACGCGATGGACCCTCTAGAAGACAACAAACCTTAACTCGATTATGTGACCGTCTTGAACTGCCCTTTGAACCTTCGGGTTTGGGGCAGTACGGCGTGCCACATGTGAGGCGTTGGTTTGACCCTTCTACGGCTGGACCGTTGGTACTGAGGCACGAACTGAATGTTGTTAGACTTGTTTCATGTGTTGATCTGTATCGGGAAAACTTGGGTGTTTGAATGTTCAATCGGAAAGTTTAACATTTTCTAATTATCCGGAATGTGATACAACAATTGGAATTCACAATAAGTTATGAGATAACTGAATGAATGTTATAAACATAGCAGTTTAGTCTCACTTGATCGGTTGCCACGGAATTTTGATGTGATCAAAAGTCCGTCGCAATCACGTAGCGTACGCGGATATTCGCCGGACAAACTTAATAGACAGCTACATCCCATAACCCCGACCAAGTGACTGTAGGAGAACCCAGTCGCCGAAAGCATCCGTCCGGGTGCTCGCGATAGCGGTGTTCCGCCTTGGTGCACTTCGTCGACGGTATCTGGGGTGCGGCCGCCTACTGAAGTTTGCGACGGGTATTCGATCAGGATGTCGGGAATCTTGTTGAATTGCCCGACTTGATAATGAAAAGTGTTTTCGATTTTGAGACTAAAATGTGGGGTTTATAATTGTTAGGGATGCGATGTCTAAGTAATTCATTTGGTCAGGCATGTGATGTCTGAGGTGCTTGCGGATTCCAACTGTTGTAGTTTTACACTTTCTTTTCTGTGACCGTAAGTGTAATATGTGATATCGCCGGTTTCGTTGCTATATGTCAACGACAATTGGGATGCGCATATTTACTTACGTTGATGACATGTGATGTTATGTGTTGCTGGATATGTTATATTGGATCGTCGTGTTTGAATAGCCGGGGTTTTTTTATGTGAGATGAGTGTTTTTCATTTTCATTCATGTAAAAACTTGTATGTAATATTCTTTTATTGGGGTGCTTCCAGGTTGCGGAAGTAGTCACCTCTTGTATATTATTTACTTTTCCGCACTAGGATAGACCCAAGGAGGAGGGCACAAGTAACCGGGTTCTGGAGTCCAGTGGGAGACCAACTCGAGGAGTCGAGTCCGGGTCTCCTAACTCTAGAATTGGTAGGGTTGGTTGCCGCTCTCATAGGGGTCTAAAGGTGTGGGTTTGGCTATTCATCGCGACCGTGGAATCCGTGTTTTATACTGGCTCGTATTGAAAACACGGACGTCCTAGTATATCCAATATTTCATATGTTTCTTCTGCTGTGCGATATCTGTGATGTGATCATGTGATGTTCTGTGATAGATACAGTATATAGTATATATGATATATTATATAGACGTTACTTATGTTTTACACCCGCGCTAGCCCTGCCCCGCTCTGCCGTTAGTTACCTAACCTAACGGTGCACGAGGGGACATCGAGGCGAATGCGGATGGCATAAGTGTACGTCGTATTTATCTGTGATGTTTAGGTACATTAAATGATGGGACTTCATTAATATGATTAATGAAATAAAAGAAACCTAAGATGTTGTAGAATCGAATTTCAAAATAAAACAGGTAGCTACAGTTCTTGCTTTGCACGGCGGTATATGTGATATATCCTGCACCTTATTCGATGAGGAAAGGACCGAGATCCCTTCACAGGGAGTGACTCCTTTAGCAATAACTGGCAGATTCTACACACTCGGTTTGTCTTTTGATTGCTTTTAAGAGTTTTTTGCTTTGCACAGTGATATATGTGATATATCCCGCACCTCATTCGACGAGGAAAGGACCGACGATCCCTTCACCGGGAGTGACTCCTTTAGCAAAACTAGAAAAGCCTCAAAAGCACTCCATTTTAAAATCATTTGATTCTACAGCGATATCAAGTTCATTACGCAATAGGTTTTCAGAAAAACCTGTCGTAGCCCTCCGTCATTTCAGATACGTACTAGTTAGTATTCGTGCTGCGGTTGTTTGGCCTCCGTCAAGGCGTAGTGTACGGTAGCTAACTAGTGCTTATCTGCTAGCATATGATGCGATTGGATTAGGGTATTCGTACGGCGTTGTTTGGCCTCCGTCAAGGGTCGTGCAGGTGGGTTTAATTCAATCAGGAAATGACGGGTTGAACTTGACTAGCGGACTATGGGTTGTTTGGCCTCCGTCAAGGTCATAGCGAGCTAGGGGCCAAATATTATCGGGAATTTCAAGTGTTGAAATTTGCAATGAGATTGCATACCTTCTATGAGATAGTTGGATCCCGATACCCACTGCGAGTAAGAGTTACTCCTGGGAGAGTTTTATACATTACAATTAGCCGATCAAGTAGGTGTCTAGAAAGGTGTCAACGGGGTTACGCCTCTGGGAAAATGAGGTTTACAGTAATTAGGTTCGTGCGAAAGCACGGGGGACCTCCCTCAAAGTACCGACACTGGCCTGGCTGAAAGATTGGCGAACTTGTAGTGTGTAATTAATCCCGGCTAGTCTTTCCTTTTAGGGTTTGAAGGAAGATTTGATAAAAAGCAGTGGGAGCCATCCTGATTAGATAAAATAAAAACCAATCTATTCTTGCAAGAGCGCACGCTGAGTGTTTTCTTCTCTCTCTCTCCAGGTAGCGACCATATCACGCCTTAATCAAGATAATAAAACGGAATATTGACCGAACCCGCATGTTATACTGAGCTGGGGAACGTTGGTCCCGCTCCAACTTATAATTGTTATAAGACAGAGCAGGAAATTGGGGAATACCAGAATTCCCGTGCCGCCCAAACGAAGAGAGTGCATGCTGATGCATCATCTTCGGGTGTGTTCATTACAGAGAACTGTTTCTCAGTGTCCTTTACGTCCTGGGTATGTGATACCAGATCAGGATCCCAGATATGTAATATGTTACATAGGGATACAGAAAGGTAGAGAACTGAGAACGGGTGATAAGTTTCATGAGGCAGAAAACGGGGCAAGAGTTGCAGCCAAGTCTGTTGGTCACTGTCACCCTGTATTACTAATACATTGATTCTGAACGAATGTTATTAGATACCGAACCTGATATACAAAATCATATCAGTCTCTTTATCAGTAAAGAAATGATAAAATTTTGTATAGATTGGATGATGTTTTGAACATTTCCTATATCAAAAGTTGATCGAATCAGGCACGTTATCTAAAAGCATTGATGTTCTAAATCAAACTACAGTTCTTAGTATACGGAACACACACAAGTGGAAGAGTTCAGAAATGAACGAATCCTTCTTGAGGCATTGTAGACTAGGTCATATCAATATGACCCGACTAGATGAAGTTACATGTAGATGCATATTTAAATCAGTTTGAATTTACATCTTGTGAAACTTGCCAGTCATGTCACAAAGATATAATGACACCAGCTCTGTTTATTGGAAACAGAGAAAGAGTTAGTGAACTCTTGGGACTGATACATGTTGATGTATGTAAGGTCCCCTGTCTACATATGCCAGAACTGGTTCTTTGTACTTCATTACATTCTCTGATGATCTTTCGAGATTCAGACCTATGTTCCTGTTGAAACACAAGTCCGAACCTTTTGAGATATTCACAAAATATAAGTTAGAAGTAGAGAACCAATAAAGGTATAAGTATTATGTCCTATGATGAGATCAAGGAGGAGAATACTTGAGCACGGAAATCCTGGATTATTCTAAAGGAGAATGAGTTTCTCTCTCTCAGCATTACTCCTCCGTATACACCATAGCACGATGGTATATCGGGGCGGAGCAATTACACCCTATGTGATACGGTGTGCTCTATGATGAGTAATACTGAGTTACCTTTTTTTTCCTTTTGGGAGTTATGCACTTATGAAGATGCGTACCTATTGAATAGGGTTCAAATCAAATCAGTTGCCTACCACTTCATATGTGATATGGAATGGGAAGAGCCCATGTCTTAAGCTAGTTAAGATTTAGGGTTGTCCGGCCTATGTCTAAAAGCAAAATCCGAACAAACTCAAGGCAAAGTCTGTTATGTAGAACTGGAAAGGTTCCAGCTATACAAACTACAGCTGATGATTTGGTACAACCAAAGGATTCAGTAGATACCAACGAACCTCAGCCTCTCCGCCGATCTAGTAGGGTTCCTCACCCACCTGAGAGATACTTCGGTTTCTCTATGACAGTGGGAGCGAGGATTGCATCATGAGATGATGACCCAACTAGCTTCGAGCTGGCCATCAGGAGTAAGACTCTGTAAGAATGGCTGGATGCTTATTGATCTGAGATGGAATCCTTATGCACCGATAAAGTATGGACTTTAGTTGCTATATCTGAAGGGTTAAATCCCCATCAGGAGCAAGTATATCTTGAGAAGATTACTTGGTGTACATGGAAAGGTTGAGACTTTCAAAGCTAGAATTGTTAAAGGTTTTCGTCATCGACCAGGCGTGGATAATGATGAAACCTTTTCCAGTAGCTATACTTAAGTCCATCCAGATCCTACTTGTCACGGCTACATACCATGACTGCGATATCTGGTGGTTGGGTGTCATGACTGCTTTTCTAAATATTGATTTAAAAGAGTGCGTCTGTAAGTACACAGCCAGAAAGCTTCGTAGACAGTGGGAGCAGCGGAAACGTGTACAAGATGCTTTATAGGATAAAGCAGGCATCGCGGAGTTGGAACATCTGTTTTGATGGATTAGTCAAAGAAGTTGACATCATCAAAATGGTAGATGAACCTTGTATAAACAAAAAGGTAGTAGGGAGTATGGTGACGATCCTCGTAGAGTACGTGGATGACATACTCTTGATAGGGAAGGAGTTTCCTATGCTACGCTCGATCAATCTCCGCTTATCACAAGGATTCTCCACATAGGATCAAAGTGATACCTCCTAAATCCTGGATTTTTGGATCTATGAGATAGATCTAATTGGATGTTAGGATACTCACTAGTTGTAGTGAGAAGGTATCAATCGATCCTGGGAAGAATCACTGGAAAGGTTCCAGGGTGATAAGATGACTGAATGTCAGTCACAGGCATTGTCTTTACCCTCAGTAAAGGGACGGTATGTTGGAAGAGTTCCAAACTAAATACCGTGACATACTAGACGATAAAGGCTGAATACATCGCTACTTAAGATGCTACCAAAGAGGCAGTCTGGGTGTATATTAGTTCATAAGATGAACTTTGTTCCTCCCATTGTGTGACAATTGAGTTGTGGCTTATGCCAAGGAACGCGCGGTCCCATCAGTGATCCAGACATATTCTAAGACAGTATTACCTGATCATGGAGATGGTTGATCTCCAGAGGATCGAGGTTTGGAGAGTAGACTCAGAGGACAACACAGCGGATCCACTCACAAAGGCCTGTTCCCAGAGAGAGACTTTTATGGGATAGTTGAGTATGAGATACTGCAACCACTGCTATCAGATGGCCTTAGTGCAAGTGGGAGATTGTTAGTTATATGTATGCCCTAGAGGCCATTACTGTACATAGGATGTATATTGTAGTGGATGCTGGGACATATATAGGGAGGACTTTCTTGCTCGACATGATAGTATGCTATCTGGTTACTCTTTACCTTAACGTGTACACTGATTGTCTCTCTGTTACATGTTGGTAAAGCCCTTAGGATCTGTACTTGACTACCTGGACTATGATGCGGATCATACTAGTGGGGACATGGTAGTCTATAAGCACATCCTTCAAAGTTCCTAGTCGTGGGTGTATCGAGACAGGGCATCGATATACCAGAGTAGACTAGCGTATACCTTCTCGACCCATACGGATGGGCGATGGATGATCCCATATCCATCGGTGTTTGACATCAGAGATGATATACGGGTGCTCAGTAGAGACTGGGTACACTGGATGGACTCGCCGAGAACTCCCAGATGGTATTATACCTCACGTCAGATGGCAGTTCTCTGGTGACACTGGTACAGAGTAGTCTGTTGACCCGAGATCGTCATAGAGTCTTGTGTGGTTCCCACTGTGCTTTGATTTCCATCTTACCACGTCCAAGAGGGCGTGCAAAACGGTGGTTTTTGGGTACAGTCCCGAGTCACATGGAGGCAATGAGCGATAGGAGGGGATTCGTCTCTCCCGGTATAGGGAGTTGATGTTGCGCTGTGTTCGATTGGCTATAACAGGAAATCCCTGGCCAGGGTTGCTGAGATTTACTGGTAAGTGTTACCAGTAGTTTCTCGAATTGTTATAGACCTCATATCGACACGACTTATCAAGCTATTGGGGTCTGACGTTTACCACCCCTAGGCGAGATATGCGACATATCAGACGATCAGACCGGACTGTACGGTAGTGTTACTGGTTGGATTCACTGGAGTGTGAGCGGGCTTGCTCGTCGATCTTCAGATCGCTCAATACCCCGGTGGCCGTTACGTTTAGCAGACCGCTTGCGGCTTGTGGGTGTTTGATATGATCATCGCCTGCTGCCGGCGTATTGACGAGTCTTTAGAGTCCTACACAGAGGTTTCCTGGCTCAAGCGAAACGAAATAGGAGCGCATATGAGATATGTGCGGGACCGAGAATAATACCAGTATGTGATACTGTATTCGATTCTCGCGATGTGACATTGATCGGTTATATGTGATATAGTCGGGTTATCGGATCAAGTGTTGATTCGATAAGTTGTTACTAATGATACCAGTCGGTTATGTGCGACATGACCGGATCATTGAATCAAGTGTTGATTTAATGATTTAATGCATAATTATATATTTGATATATTACTTTGCATTAACTAGTATCGGTTCACTTTAAACGGATTTTCTCGCTCGCTTGTGCGTATTGCATATGCGATATGATTTTGTGCACTTGTTTGTATCATGTTTGATGATACATGCAAATTAGGGTTTGTGTAAAGAATTAAACCTTGGTTAAAGAAATGGTTAGGGTTTTTATTTGATTATTCATTTATTCATTTTTTTTTATTTTTGGAAAATAAATTGCATAAAATAGAATGGTGGCTTTCTTTTGTTTTCTTTCATGAAGCTTCATGAACTTTTGACTTAGTCACCATTTTGTCTCATGCTTAACCCTAACCTATTCAATTAACTCAAGTTAATTCTCTACACCTAACCATGGTGAGAATTATGATAAGAATGGATTTTCTTTTCTATTTTAATAATTCTTATCATAACAATTTCCTTCTTCTTCTTCATTTTCTTCAAGTGAAGAAAGCTTGCCTCCATCAATGGCAAGTGATGAAAAAGAGTGAGAAATCCAAATCTAAAGTCTACCCACTTCCTATTTCTTCATCCTCTACCTCTTGCCAAGTAGTAGAGTGTGTTTTCTTCACAAGTTTCATGACTTGGTGAAGTTAGATCTTGATCTTGCGATGCTTCGACGTAGATCATCTTCGGCATGGACATCGACGACCTAGCTCGCTTATTCTCCGATGAAGTCGACGCTAGAACCCGGATTCTTTTTGGACAGCGGAGAGGACTTCGTTGCGGAGCTATGGAAGTGGAGCACCGGATCTACAAAGGTTGTATTTCCGTATCTCTTAGTTAAGTGTTAACTTGTTATCTTTTCGCCTAGACATCTAGCAAACGATCCGTAGTTTAGGGTTTCTCGGCACCTTAAAATTTGAAATTGGCATGTTCGATGCCTTGTGAGACCTCTCTAGTGTGCCTAGGAACCCTACAGTTTCCCCTTCTTCGCGGCGTCCGTCGTACTCGCCTGCAAACCTAGAATTTCACAAAGTATCAAACATAAGCTCAAATCCATAAGAACACGACATTAAAGCCAAACTAGAAACCCATGTCGCGAACCAAACGCGTGTGTGTGCGATACGCTAAAACGTGTAATTACGCGCCTGGAGCTAACCCGACACGTCGCGATACGCAGAAAACCCCAAACCCACACACGTATCACACGTGTCGCGAAGATTTAAAAATATGGGAAATAGGGTAATTGTTCCCAGATTTTTCGACAGAAAGAATTAAACAAAAATTGCATATACCATAAGTCTTCAAAATGCAGCAGACACCAACAAAAAAGACCCCAGCACCCAGGTCCCCCATCTGGCCGCAAATTGCGGCCAGAATGAATTTTCCGACGGCCTGGGTAAGGAGTTTGGCTCCCGTGCTTCGTTTGTGTTCTCTAAACTTTGTGTACATGCTCCAGTAAATACAGTTTTATTCTGAAGCAAACGAGGTACAAGCAGATTACACAGAACCAAAATCCTAGTTAAAATGGCCATTTTAGCACAAAACGATACATTCAGGTATTTTTATGAAACCTGAAGCAAATCTTGGGTTAAAACCACTCTAATAACACCTCACTAAGCTAAGCAAGCCATAAAAATACCCATTTAACATAAACTCCACTAATATCCTTCATTATCACAAAAATGCACATAAAAATACAATTTTTAGTTAAAATACTAAAAGTTATGAAATAGGGTGCTAAGTGTGAGTTAAATACCTTTCAAAAGTTTCTAGGGAACTCAAACTTTCAACTCTTGCCCTCACTTGCACAGATTTGCCATCAAACTCCACAAAATAGCCATTAAACCAAGGTTTTGATTGAAGGAATGAGAGGTTTTTGTGTAGATTCAAAAGAGAAGCAAATGAAAAGAAAAAGATGATGAATTGTTGATGTTGCTGCTGCCTCTCTGCTGTTTTTTTCTAGAAAAATGAGAGGGAGGGAGAGAAGAGAGAGGAAAAGGGTCAAAAGTCAATCCCTTAACCTAACCACCATACCTCCCACTCCCCTCTTCCATTTTAAAATTAAAAAAGGTTTTAAAAAATGATTTATGGTGGAAAAATAATAAACCATGCAAGAAAATAAAATAAAATGGTTTACATGTTACACTTGCCAAGGTTACAAAAGGATAAGTGTGCATGTGTACACTAATTTAGCTTAAGAAAACAATTAAGGAAATAAAAACATAGTTAAGGTGGACACAAGCAAAATTATAATTAATACACCCCAAAAATATATATATATAAACACCTCTCATCATAATTAACACTAGTTTAAAAGGAAATAAGATTTTCGGGTTTTTATGAAAAACACGCATCATTACTAATTAACGCGAAATTATCCTAAACGAATTTCCAAAGCGTTACAGATACTCACAATAGGATCGGGATCCAAATATCATTGTGTGATAATGCTGAAGGAATCCTACCAACATTATCAAACTCCAAATGGTATGCAGCACTGGCAAGTTTCAGTTTCTTTAGAAACCCGATGTGGATTTTTGCCCCATGCTCTTATGACCTTGACGAAGGCCAACATATCATAAGTCGCATGTCAAGTTCTACCCATCATTGTCCGGGTTAATTTGGACCCACCCGCACATACCCTTGACGAAGGCCAATATAGTAGTACGGCTGTCCCAAACCAACGCATCTATCTATGCTACAGATGATTATCCAGCAGCTACCAAACACTATGCCTTGACGAAGGCCAACATACATAGATTGAATACTACTGACTATTCATATGAAATTATGGAGGGCTACGAATGGTTTTGGCGAAACCGTGAACGTAGTGAACTTGATATAATCGAAGGAACCTGAAAGCTTTTAAAAGTAGTGGTTTAAACTCCGCATTTAAAAGTCTCCTGTTTTAAAATTACAGAGTGGTTTTTAAAATTTGTTCCAACGATTCAGATTTGGATTGTTTTCTTTGCATTAATGTAATGCAGTCCCATCAATTAACCTACCATTGCAGAAAACAACGAAAATACAATGTACGCTTATGCCATTCGCATTCTCCACAGGGCCCCGTCATCACCCGTTAGGTTACTTAACTAACGACAGAGCGGGGGCTGGACTAGCACGGATGCAAAACATAAGCAACGTCTATTATATAATACATATATAATAATATCCATTCGTCAGACGCAATGATAGGCATTCCAGACCACAGATGAACACATTAGATATACTAGGAATTCCGCGTTTTGTTTGAGCCTGTAATGAAATACAGATTCCACAGTCATGATGAATAGCCAAAACCCTACCCTAGACCCCTACGGGTGCGGCAAACTACCCGCCAAATACCCGAAGTGAAGCAACCTCCCTCAACAAAGTGAGTAGGTCACTCGGCACTTCAAAGTACCCGGTAGTTTGTGCACCCTACCTTGGGTCTATCCTAGGAGCAAAAACAGTAAAAGAAATAATAACGGTGGCTAAAACCTCGACCCGGATGTGCCCCACAAAAATAATATTACATCACTTTACAAATTTATACATCGAATGAAAGAATAAAAACCCTCATCTCACATCCCCGGCTATTCATCCACGACGATCCAACAAGTTCATATACACAAACCATCACAACAATGTCACAGATATGTGCAACCCCGACTAATCGACGTATAGCAATTAGTCGGAATTTACAAACACATATATACATCACAAAGCTTGTAAAGTAACTACGACATTAGAACTCCGCACGCAATTAGCAAACATAAACAATTTTCCAAGACATGAAAATCCAGTGAGCTAAAGATCCAAAACTGAAAGTTTTAAGCCAATCCGGGAGTCGAAATGAACTCGAAACCCGTCCGAATCTTCACGGAGGAGAAGACACGTGATAATACGTCAAAGGGGGGGCATCGGGGGGATACCCACCCCTTGGGGCAAGGAGGGCAGACCCGAGAGCACCTGTTTCTGGTGCTCTCGGATTAGCAGCCTCCAAGGCCACCAAGTAGTGGTCTTGGGGGGTGGTCCCGGCCATTGGTCCCACCAGAGGTGTCCCCGGGATGGGCACTCTTCACCCCATGGCTTCTCAGTTCAAACTTTGAGCCCGCGGGGTGTGCAAAAAACTCAAAACCTCACTTTTGGAAACTGTTTTTGTCGACAGTTTTCCGTGACAAAAACGGCGGAATTCCAACATCGCTACAAGCTATCTAAGGTTTATGAGAGGCTCTGATACCACTTTAAGTCGATGTTGCGTACCCCACGTGTTCTCGGGGAGACGGAATTTGCAAAAAATGATTTTTTTCGAGCTTCGCAACACCGACTAGAACCAAGGATCGTTCATAAACTTTAGCTAGCAAACTACTTGAGGTTTAACTACTCGGATACGAAGTTATACCTCACGATACATGTCCTTCGGGTCTTCATCGTTGTCCTCCTCGTTTATGTAGGATCCAAGGATCGATCCGGATCGTAGCAATTTCGACGGCCTCCTCGAGTCAAAGACGATCCACCCGAGAGTCTATAGTCCGAGCTCCACCTCATAACCGAGGTAACTAGGGCAACAAGCTTGCTAAACTTGATTTCCTAGGTGATGTGGAGTATGAAGATGGATTTATTTATCCCTTGAAACCCTAATTTACTCAACTCATGAGACCTTGAGGGTTTGTGTTGAGAGGAAGAAGAAGAGCTAACATGAGAGCTAACTTGAGGAAAGAGAAAGTATTTTGATAAATGATAATCCCAAATGAAAAATGAGATGGCTACCCTTGACATGACCACACTCATGGCATCAAAATATCTCACAAAAATATCTAGGTCAAATAGTCAACCAAAGTCAAATGGTCAAGCCAAGTCAAAAGGTCAAACAAAGTCAAGTAGTCAAAACTAGTAGCCATGTCTCAATTATCATTTACAAAAATGACAAATACTTCCTTCCACCTCATAATTGTTTTAATCAAGTAAATGTTCAAAACCATAATGAGGTGTCTCCTTCTGTGCTCCTCTCATCCGTATATACATACCCGCATTCGTGTTCCGAGAAACACGAATACAAAGAGACGAAACCGATCCATCAATATAATATTAGGATCCGGCTTAAACCAAAGCGCACTAGTATTATCCTCCCGAACATCATACGCGCACAAGTGCACGTAAGTGATCGAAGCCTTGCCGTAAAACCATACGGCCTCTACACCTTTTACCCAGTGCAGAGAAACTCTCTGTGTGGGACTCTAAAGACTTGACACTACGCTGGCAGTGGGTTTAACCACAGGCCGCAAGCGGTACTAGCTGCACGTAACGGTCCCCAAGTAGATGTCGATAAGAAGTTCGATGAGGAAAACCGATCCGAACTCCTACTGAGCCTGAATGTGACAATCTCTGTACAGTCTGGTCTGTTCGTCTAAGAGTATCGCATATCAGGCCTAGGGGGCGGTAAACGTCAGACCCCTAATAGCGGTATAAGTCGTGTCGGAGAGAAGCCCAATACACCTTGAGAAACTACTAGAACACCTACCAGTAAATCTCGCTCGCCTTGGCCAAGGACTTTGTGTATTGGCCTTCCGAACACAGCGCGATATCAACCCCCAATACCGGGAGAGACGAATCCTATCTAACCGCCACTGCCTCCAAGTGCTTCGGGACTACACCTAACTACTACCTTTTTGCACGACTCCATAGAGCCATAGTAGGGTAGTAATCAAAGTATAGTGAGAACACACTTAAGGCGGAGCAGCAATGTCAAGTCGACGGACTAAGCTGTACTCATGTCACTTTGGAACTGCTACTCGATAACAGGTATAATACCCACCAACAGTTCACGAAGAGTCCTGTCTAGTGTACTCATAACCTAATGAGCACCTGCATACTATCTCCAGTACGATGTACTGATGGCTGTGGGACAGACCATCTCCCCTGCTGGAATGAGAAGCGTATACACTAGTCTACTGTGGAGTACCGATGCCCCGTCTCGATAATCCTACGACTAGGGACCTGTTTAGGATGTGCTTATAGATTACCCAGCCCCCACTAGTGTGACTGCCATCACAACGATGGTAATCAAGCAAAGATCCTAAGGGCTCTACCAATATGTATAAGCGATATGCTATGAAAACACATGCACATATTGAGGTAAAAACAAACCAGGTAGCATGCTACCATTTCGAGCAAGACTGTTACTATATCCGTGTATATCCCAAGCTCCCATTAAGTAATATGCAATCCAGTATGATACAATAATTTCCTCTAGGGCATATATCACTAGCACTTTGAATCTTCCATACTGAATCTCTTCGGTATGTTGCCGATGTACCTTGACTGTGAAAGTCCCAATATCCATTTAGATCTATCACGATAGATCTGGATCCCCAGAATGTAGGAGGCATCACCCAGGTCCTTCATAAGAACCTCTGTGATAAGAATCCCTTGACTAATTGTACCATAGAAATGTCATTTCCTCTCAAGAGAATGTCATCCACGTACAAGATGAGAAATACCACAGTTCTCGCTACAATTTTACTATATATGAATGGTTCATCTGGATTTTTGATAAAGTCGAATTCCTTGACTGTCTCATCAAAAAAGATGTTCCAACTCCGCGATGTATGCTTTAGCCCATAAATGGACTCAAGCAACTTACACACTTTCCCGCTACTCCCACTCTGAATGAAACCCTCTGACTGATCCATATAGACGCACTCTTCCAAATTTCCATTCAGAAAGGCGAACTTTACGTCCATCTGCCAAATCTCATAGTCATGGAAGGAAGCAATGGCAAGAAGGATCCGAATGGATTTGAGCATAGCCACTGGAGAAAAAGTTTCATTATAGTCCAAACCAGGTCTTTGATGAAAACCTTTTGCAACAAGTCTAGCCTTATAGGTTTCAACCTGTCCATCTACCCCAATCTTCTTTCTGAAGATCCATTTGCAGCCTACGGGTTTCACCTCTTCTGGAGCAATGTCCAAAGTCCATACTTTGTTGGTGTACATGGACTCTATTTCGGTCCGCATTGCATCCATCCATTTTACCGAGTCTCTGCTCTGAATGGCTTGCTGGAAGGTAGTTGGCTTATCATCGTCGATGATGCAATCCTCTCTATCCCCATCTATGAGAAAACCGTAGTATCTCTCGGGCGGATGAGACTACCTACTAGTCCTGCGGAGTGGCACGGGGATGTCCGGTTCTTTCGAAACTTCTGGTTCTACCATGCTTTCATTAATAGTTTGTGGTTCTAGAATTTCTTCCAGTTCTATTGCTCTACCACTTATCTGATTTTCTAAAAGTTCAGTTTTCAAAGTGGGCATGCCGAGAAACAAAGATCTTTTGTTCCTCTGCGTAATATAAAAGATACCCCCTGGAGTTCTTTGGGTATCCCACAAACTTAAATAATATTGAGCGTGCCTCGATCTTGTCTGCATGCTGCGTTTTGACAAAAGCTGGACATCCCCATGTCTTAAGTTACTTAAGATAAGGTTCTTCCCACTCCATATCTGTTATGGTGTGTTAGGCACTGACTTAGTAGGAACCTTGTTCAAAAGATATGCAGCTGATTCTAGTGCATAGCCCCAGAAGGATCGCGGTAACTCAGCACTACTCATCATGGAACGAACCATATCCAATAGGGTTCTGTTCCGCCTTTCTGATACACCGTTGTGCTGAGGTGTGTATGGAGGAGTAAGCTGAGAGAGAATTCCATTCTCTTTTAAGTATTCCAGGAACTCGGCACTTAAGTATTCACCACCTCGATCAGATCTCAGTGTCTTGATACTTTTGCCGGTTTGTTTTTCCACTTCATTCTTATATTCCCGGAATTTCTCAAAGGCCTCGGATTTATGTTTCATCAAGAATACATATCCATACCTTGAGAAATCATCCATAAAAGTAATGAAGTAGGAATAACCGCTTCTTTCATGTGTATACATTGGACCACATACGTCACTGTGTATGAGTCCCAAGAGTTCGCTCGCTCTTACTCCATGTCCAGTGAACGGAGTCTTTGTCATCTTTCCTTTAAGACATGATTGACAAGTTGCATAGGACTGATATTCGAATGGATCCAAATATCCCTCCTTATGTAACTTCTTCAATCGTGTTTTATTGATATGACCCAGTCTACAATACCATAAGAAAGCCTGATTTAATTCCGGAGACTTTCTTTTAAGTGTGTTCTGGACATTAAAAACCTGAGCTTGATTTAGTACGTATATTCCGTTATCTAATGTACCTGACCCAATCAAATTTTGATTTAGGTAGATGTGTACCACATCGCTTATAAATTTAATCCTTCTTTAGAAAGTAAAGATACAGATATGATATTACAAGCCTGACTAGGTACATACAAACAGTTATGTAGAATTAATATCTGCCCACTTGTCAATCCTAGGTGATATTCCCCTGTGGATTCAGTGTCCACGCTCATTCCGTTAGCAACTCTGAGAGTCATATTACCTTCCTTGATAACTCTATGGTTTCTCAAAGCCTATAATGAATTACAGATATGAGATCCGGATCCGGTATCTAGTACCCAGGAAGTAGAGTTAATTGACAGACAGTTTTCGATTATAAACACACTCGAAGCCGAAGACACAACGTGCTTCGAATCCTGGCTTCTGGCTTTCCAAGCCCTGCAGTCCTTCTGACAATGTGCTTTCCCGTGACTACAAAGACATGCCTCCTTCCCTACTATTAGCCCCGAAACTTTTGCCCTGCCCTTTCCCTCTATCTTACTGACACTGCTTATTGGCTTGGTGGAGGCCTTCTTCTTCTCTCCGTTGGCTTTCGCCTTGGATCTAAAAGAGGAAGATTCCACAATAAGAAGAGCGGGTATCTCCCTGGATTCTTTCAGGGTGCCCTTTGAGCTCCTCAATAAATTGAGGAGACTTGGAAGTGTAACTTCCTTCCCTTGAATTTTGCAATTCAAGATAAACTGAGCGTAAGTAGATGGTAGGGACTGTAGAATCAATTCAATGAATAACTCGTTCTCCAACGTGGTCCCATGTTCTATGAGATTTTCTATATAGCTAATCATCATAAGGACGCGGTCCCCTATAGATGACCCGACAGCCAACCTCGCTTAAAGCAATATCTTTGAGGTCTCATATCTTGCGATACGAGATTGCTCTCCATATAAAACTTTGGTATGAAGGAAGATGGAAGATAAGTCCATCTTCTTGTACTTCCTCTGGTGTTTACAATCCATTGAGGCTAACACGAGGCACTTGGCTCTCGCGCAATCATTTTCCCATGTCTGACGGATATCAACATCCGCGACGGTGGAATCTGGACCTGGGACGGCAGGGGGTTTTGTAGTAAAGAGTTAGACCATCTTGTCATGGGTAAGTTCCATCTGGACATACCTTAGCCAATCAATACAGTTCAGCCCAGTCAATTTATTATCTAATAACTTATGTCCGGTCATTGTGGTCGCTGCAAAAAGAAGAGAGAGAAGAAACACTTAGCATAATGCTCTTGCAAGTTTAGGTTGGTTATTAGTTTATCTAAACAGGATGGCTCCCACTGTTTCCTCGAATCCTTCATCAAACCATAAAAGAAGAATTAGTCAAGATTAATCTCACTTTTACAATTCTTGCTAAACCTTTCAGCCAGGCTGGTGTCGGTACTTCGAGGGAGGTTTTCCAACGCTTTCGCGAAATTCCTTAATTACATAACATCTTTTCCCTGGAGGCGTAGCCCCGCTAACACCATTCTAGACACCTACTTAGTTTATAGCATTGATCGTTTACTGAAAAATCTCTCGAAGAGTAGCGCATATTCACAGTAAGATCGGGATCCAAATATCATTGTGTGATAAACTTGAAGGAAGCCTACCAAGATTATCACACTCCAAATGGTATGCAGCGCTAGCAAGTTTCAGTTTCCTTAGAAACTCCCGATATGGATTTTTGCCCCATGTTCTTATAACCTTAACGAAGGCCAATAAATCATAAGTCACATGTCAAGTTCTACTCGTCACTATCCAGGTTAATTTAAACCCACCCGTACATACCCTTGACGAAGGCCAACAAAGTAATACGACTGTCCTAAACCAACGAATATATCAATGCTACATATGAATACCCAGCAGCTACCAATCTGTTAGTTATGTATATACCCTAGAGGCCATTGTTGTACATATGATGTATATTATAATGGATGCTTGGATATATATAGAGAGCACTTTCTTGCTCGTCATGATAGTATGCTATTTGGTTTCACTTTATCTTAACATGTTGACTTGTATTAGTTTACTGTCTTACTCTCACATGTTGATAAAGCCCTTAGGATATGTACTTGACTACTGGGACTATGATGAGATCATACTAGTGGGGCCGGAGTAGTCGATGAGTACATCCTATAACTGTTTCTAGTCGAGGGTGTATCGAGACAGGGCATCGATACACCAGAGTAGACTAGCATATACGCATCTTGACCCATATGGTGGGCGATGGATGATCCCATATCCATCGGTGTTTGACATCAAGGATGGTGTACGGGTGCTCAGTGGAGACTGGGTACACTGGACGGACTCGCCGAGAACTCCCAGATGGTATTATACCTCACGTCAGATGGCAGTTCTCCGATAACACTGGTACAGGGTAGTCTGTAGACCCGAGATCGTCATAGAGTCTTGTGTGATTCTTATTATGCTTTGATTTCCACCTTACCACGTCCAAGAGGGCGTGCAAAATGGTGGCTTTTGGGTGCAGTCCCGAATCACATGGAGGCAATGAGCGATAGGAGGGGATTCGTCTCTCTCGGTATAGGGAGTTGATGTTGTGCTGTGTTCGATTGGCTATAACCGGAAGTCCCTGGCCAGGGCTGATATAGAGATTTACTGGTAAGTGTTACCAGCAGTTTCTCGACCTGTTATGAGCCTTACATCGACACGACTTATCGGTTACTGGGGTTTGACGTATACCACCCCTAGACTAGATATGCGACATATCAGACGAAGAAACCGGACTGTACGGGAGTGTTACTGATTGGATTCACAGGAGAATGTACAGGCTTGCTTGTTGATCTTCTGATCTCTCAATACCTGGGTGACTGTTACGTTTAGCTTACCGCTTGCAGCTTGTGGGTGTTTGATATGATCATCACCTGCTACCGGCGTATTGACGATTCTTTAGAGTCCTACACAGAGGTTTCTTGACTCAGGTAAAACGGAGTAGGAGCACGTATGTGATATGTGCAGGACCGAGGATAATACGATATGGGATACCGTATTATATTCTCGCGATATTTTGATATGAGCCGGGTCATCGGATCAAGTGTTGATTCGATGAATCGGTACATGATATATTACTCGGTTATATTCGATATAGCCGGATTGTCGGATCAAGTGTTGATTTGATAATTTAATGTATAATTATATATATGATATATTGCATTACATTATCTAATATTGGCTCGCTTTGTTGATTCATTTTCTCACCGGGTAATACATTGATATATATGCGATATATGTTAATTGTATTATTTTCTTTTGTTACAAAAATATATTATATATGTGATATATAATATTGTAACATATTATGATTACTAATGCAACTTGATTAGTTGAGTTTAACCTAGTTAGGGTTTGGATTAGGGTTAGCATTTGGGTTAGCTTTTTCATGAGCTTTCATGAAGCTTTGACTTTATCTTTTCTCTTTGTATTTTTGTGGAGTCATTGTTAACCCAACCTAAACCCTTCACCCCAGGTTAAGTATCTACATGGGTTAGCCTACTCATTATCAACTATGGTTGCATTTGTAATTATCACTTGAATTTCATTATTCATCACAAAAGGAATTTCCTTCTTCTTCTTCTTCCTTGAGCTTTGAGAAAGCTTTCTAGGTTTACTTTATGTGATGATTTAGTATGAGAATTTGATAATAAAAGAGAGCATAAATCCTACATCGTCATCGTCATCTAATCTAGCCAATTAGATTAGGGTGTTCACTTCATTAGTGAGTGAAAGCTTGAGTTAAAGAAACTTCGAGGTAGATCATCGGAGAAAAGGAAGACTACAAGCAAGCATGGATCGTTCGGGTTGTGGAGACTCTCTTGAGTCCGGGAGATCATGGATCGCGGCGAAGGGACTTCTACTCGGAGCTTATGAAGCGAAGGAGCGGACTACAAAGGTTGTAATCCCCCACTCTTAGTTGTAAAGATATTTACTTGCATGTTAAACCCTAATTATCTAGCAAAGATCCTAGCTTTGGGTTGTTCGGCACGTCTAAATTTTTAAATCGGGCATGGTTGATGCCTTATAGACCCTTGTATGAGTGCCTAGGAACCCTTTAGTGGTATCAGAGCCTAGCTAGAGCATTTGGTGACGTGTATACGATGTTAAAACTCCGATCGAACCCCGAATCATCGAACATAACCCCCTCTCTGGAAATTTTGTAAAAATGTGATTTTTTCTGCATTAAAAATACTCAAAAAATCAGCAGGGAATTCTAAGGATAACCATGAAACACGAGCCCCCAAGGCTCTCAAAGAGCCGCGGAACTGCGGCAAGAACATGCTTGCCGCGGCGGTTCGACGGCCAAAAGAGTGAATTGGGGACACGTGTTTGTACAGTATTATCCGTAGGTGTTTCTTCATATTTCTGGGTATTTTTAATCTTACTCAAGTGTTGAGTGTTCTGGGGATTATTTTGAATTCGTTGATTCGATCGGAAAGTTTAATTTCATTCTGTTTTCCAGATTATTTAGATAGAACTAAAATGTTCGAACGGATATCATTAACTAACTTTTTCCTGACACGAAAAACTTTCAAGTGTTGAATTTTTCTTGAGTTTAAATCTTTCGGGAAAACGTGCAAGTAACGCGGTGGACCCTCTAGAAGAACACAAACCTTAACTCGATTATGTGACCGTCTGAACTGCCTCTAAACCTTAGGGTTTGGGACAGTACGGCGTTGCTACATGTGAGGCGTTGGCTTGACCCTTCTACGGATGGACCATTGGTACTGTGGCATATGATGGATGCTTTTAAACTCCGCTCAAATGTTGAGCTATTTAGGAAATCTTGGGTATTTTATTATTCGATCGGAAAGTTTAATATTGTCTATTTATCTAGAATGTGATACGATATGTGGAATTCATATAGTTAGGCATGAAATGCGAAGTATGTGATATTTCGGATTTACTATGTCTAAAGAGATTGTGGATTCCAAATGTTGTAGTTTTACACTTTCTTTTCTGTGACCGTAAGTGTAGTATGTAGTTGTATTGCCGGTTTTCGTTGCTAAACATCAACGACGATCGGTGTATGCATACTTACTTACGTTGATGATATGAGATATTATGTGTTGCTGTGATATGTTATATTGGATCTTCGTGTTCTGAATAGCCGGGAGGTTTATGTGAGATCAGGGTTTTTATTTTCATTCATGTAAAATTCATTTGTATGTAATATTCTTTTATTTGGGCACTTCCGGGATGAGGTTGATATCACCAGTGTATATTATTTACTTTTCTGCATTAGGTAGACCCAAGGAGGGGAGCACAAGTAACCGGGTTCCAGGGTCCAGTGGGAGGCCATATCGAGGAGTCGAGACCGAGTCTCCTAACCCTAGAATTGGCAGTGTTGCTTGCTGCTCTTGTAGGGGTCTAGGGATGTGGGTTTGGCTATTCATCGCGACCGTGTAATCCGTGTTTTATACTGGCTCGTATTAAAACACGGACATCCTAGTATATCCAATATTTCATATATGTTCTTCTGCCGCAATGTTCTGTGATGAGATCATATTACTGCCTGAGACGAATGCTTATACTATATATATATATATATATATATATATATATATATATATATATATATATATAAATATTACTGCTTTCGTTTCTACTGTGATGCTTAGGAAGCATAAGCTGCTAGGATATATTAATGTGATTAATAAAAAGAAAAGAAACCTAAAAGATGTTGTAGAATCAAAACTTTATAAAAATGGTAGCTACAGTTTTGCTTTGCATAGCGGTATATATGATATAACCTGCACCTTATTCGATGAGGAAAGAGCCGAGATCCCTTCACCGGGAGTGACCTCTTTAGCTAAACTGGCAGATGCTACAAACTCGCGGTTTAGTTTTTGATAGCTTCTATACTTCTTGCTTTGCACAGCGGTATATATGATATATCCTGCAGCTTATTCGATGGGGAAAGAGCCGAGATCCCTTCACCGGGAGTGTCCTCTTTAGCGAAACTAGAAAAGTCACCAAAACACTCCTTTTTCAAAAACCACTTGATTCTACGACGATATCAAGTTCATTACGCTCATGGTTTTCTTAAAACCTGCGTAGCCCTCCATCATTTCAGATAAGTACTACTAAGTATTCGTGCTGCGGTAGTTTGGCCTCTGTCAAGGCGTATTGTACGGTAGCTAACTAGTGCTTATCTGCTAGCATACGATGTGATTATGTAACGCCTTAGATTTCGGTTAGTGTTCGTTTAGACGTTAATGCGGGTTTACTGTAAAAATTTTACAGATTCGGGTTTCTCATATTTTATAACATTTAATTAATAATTTATTACTATTTGTTATAAGCATGCACGCACGTGTGCACGTAAAATGTGAGTTTTGTTTGTGCTAATCTAGTTTTAGCAACCATGACACTTAACCTAATTCCTTTGCTTTATCCAAATCTTTGCTTTAATCCTTAACCATTTCTTTAATCTTTTGTGAGAAAGACAGTGAGATAATTCTTTTTAAATGAGGTATAGTGCATTTAATGTGAGGCATGGCTTGCAATTAATGATATGATACACTCACCTCTCACCTCACCCTACACTCACCCCCCTCTCTCATTTCCTCACACCCTCTCTCTTTTTCTCTATCTCTTTCTCATTTCTCTATCTCCCTCAACAAATTCTGAACACCCTCTCTCACTCCATCTCAAATCCATCACAAATTCACCAAAACTTCACAAAATCACATCTTTGTTCACATTTTTCCTCTTGGATGCCATGGAGTGTACAAAGCTTGGATCTTTGTGTTCTTTTGATTAGGTAATGTTCTTTTGTTGTTGTTTATGTGTTTTTAGTGTAGCTTATCTTGTTAGTTTCAGTTTAGATAGCGTTTGGTGTTGTTTTGTGCATAATATCGTACTTTAGTGTCGATTTGTGATATATGTGTTCTGCTGTGACCCGGGATGTGTACGAGAAAACCAAACAAAGTTATTGTGTTGTACCAGTGAACCTAAAACCCCACCTGACACACGAGACCCATACCACCGGCCAGGGCCGGCGACGTCTGAAGGGGATTCCGGCGACATCGGCCGTGGGTAGGAGTTAGGGTTTGGGTTTTTCTGGGTATGTGTCTGCTGTGGTTTTGGTGTTTTTGGTCTTGTTTAGTTGTTTAGTTTTCTCTGTATACGAGATCTGGGATCACCTAGGTAGTTTCTAGTGTTTTGTGTCAGCGCGATACGTTATACGACACGGATTGTGCACTTTGTGTGGTTTTGCTCTTGGGTTAGTTTCGTCGTATCGCTACACACGTTAGCCACAATACGAACACTTGAGAGTATGTTTTGTGTTGTTGCGTTGGTCTAATGTAGTTTGTACGTGTTTTGGGTCTATTATTAATATATCCTTGTTTTATTGTTTTAATGTTGCAGGTTCGCAGGCGGGGACTTCGGACACTGCTACAAGGAGAAAATAGGTGGTAGACTCCACCTAGCTTGGAGCGTTGGTGAGTAGATTTAACATCTACAGGGGAATCGCCCGCATGGCGTTATGCGTCTGGGCTAGAGATATTACTACTTGTCGCATATTCTATGTCATATTTAGAATTGTGCATTTACCCTATTACTTAGATATTGTTGTGCTTGGACTAGTATCATTAGGACACTGCACATATTATTGACGATTCATGTTGCACGAGCACTGATTGTATACTACACACACCGTCAGTACTTGCCATGTCACACACAAACCACTTATAGTTAGGATAGTGCTTGGTTAGGGATATTGTGACATTGATTCAAATTTCTTATCGCATATGACATATAGCATACCTGTATACTCACATGCTTACACATATGTCTTCATATACTTATATGCTAGATACCCATATACCTATGAGTATTGTACTATTAGTGATAGGTACATACACACTTTACGACATAGCTACAGGTATACCTTGCACATATTTCACTTATACCCAGGGGGTATACTACATATTTACCTTTACTTGATGATATTTAGAATTGGATAAAATAGGAACCGCATGATATTTTATATTAACTTGTTGCGGTTAATTAGCGGCTTTTCGTTTATATGCTTACATTTCAGTTTATGTTGCATATATCATATTCATGGATTTTCACATTGTTATATGGATTTTTCATGATGTTTTCTGGATTTGGGGACCGTGGGAGTTCATGAAATTATGCATTATTTGAAAAACCCGGTTTCCCTTGATATGATATTTAGCATCCACCATGAATTTTATCGGTTCTATATATATATACCCCTACGAGGAGGCGTCGAGGCCGTATGAGGGTACATGGTGGGGACCGGAGGTACCCGGGGCAATAAAGGGATGTCGATGTTGTTGGATATATGTATGCCCTAGAGGCCATTATGTGATAGTGGATGTATCTATAAATGTATATATATATTCAATTTGCATTCTTTCTCGACATGATAGTATGCTATCTGGCTCGACTTTATCTGACATGTTGATTTGATCATGATTTTATTCATTCATACATGCTGATAAAGCCCTGAGGATATCGGCTTGACTACTCTGATTATGATGGAGATCATACTAGTGGGACATCTGTAGTCTATAAGCATATCCTGGAACGTCCCTAGTCGTAGGTATATCGAGACAGGGCATTGATATACCAGAGTAGACTAGCGTATATGATACTAGACCCATACGATGGGCGATGGATGTTCCCACATTCATCGATGTTTGACATCAAGATCACATACGGGTGCTCAGTGGTGACTGAGTACACTGGACGGACTCACCGAGAACTCCTATATGGAATTATATCTATCGTCGGATAGCAGTTCTCAGGTGAAACTGGTACAGGTTAGTCTGTAGACCCGAGATCGTCATAGAGTCTTGTGTGTTCTCCCACTGTACTTTGATTGCCACCCTACCACGGCTCTACTGAGTCGTGCAAACAGGTGGCCGTTGGGTACAGTCCCGAGACACACGAAGACGATGAGCGATAGGAGGGGTTTCGTCTCTCCCGGTATTGGGAGTTGATGCTGTGCTGTGCCCGACTGGTTATAACAGCAAGTCCCTGGCCAGGGCTGCTGAGATTTGCTGATAAGTGTTATCAGTAGTTTCTCGATCTGTTATAGACCATTCACCGGCACGACTTATTGAGTTATTGGGATCGACGTGACCATCCCTAGGCTCGATATGCAGCATATCTGACGAAGAGACCGGACTGTACGGTAGTGTTGCCGGATGGCTCGACGGGAGTTGTAGCAGGTTCGCTTGTTGTCTTCTGATCGCTCAATACCCGGGTGGCCGTTACGTTTAGCTGACCGCTTGCGGCTTGAGGGTACTTGATATGATCATCACCCTCTGCCGGCGTATTGACGAGTCTTAGAGTCCCACAAAGGAGTTACCCAGTCCAGGCGAAACGTTGTGGTGCGCGTATGCGATATGCGCATGCACCCGATTGAAATGTGCGTATATGATACCGAACATTGATCGGGTGAACTGCTTTTGGTGGGGTCATATGAGATATGACCGGATTGATAAATCAAGTGTTGATTTATCATTTAACCATTAGTTTTCTCACTTAAAACCTTTTCTTGGATGATGGATGTGTGCATGCATGTGTGCTTTCCTTTCTTTCTTTCATGCTAGTTTCATGCACATGTGGATGTGCATACATGCACACATACATACACTCATCCATCATGGTTGTTAGCATATGGAAATGGTGGCAATATAAGACTCACACCATGGATTATACAATGGATTATTATTTGATTTTGGATTTAAAAGAAAATGAAAAAGGAAAGGATAATCATTCTTGCTTCTACATTCTTCCTTTGACCTAACCATGCTCAACTACAACTAACCTAGGGTTATCCTTCTCTTTATCATTTAAAACTCAAGTTAAATAATGTCTCCATCACTTTAACCATGGTTCATAGTGAGAAGAAATAAAATATATATTGATATATTTCTTTTTCTTCTTATGAGTTATCTTTTTACCTCTTGTTAAAAATTGCCACCATCTTCTTCCTCTTTCTCTTTTGCTCTCTAGTTTTTTCTAGTGAGCAAATACCACTTAAAGATAGGTTTTTGAAGTGAGAAACTTAACCACAACTTCATTCTACACAAGCTTAGCCGTTTTGTTTAGAGTGTTCTCTTCGGTTTTACGAAGTTGCGAGCTTGGACGGAGATCTCCGTGGTGGATCGTCGTGGACACAAGATGTTAGTTATATGTATGCCCTAGAGGCCATTACTGTACATAGGATGTATATTGTAGTGGATGCTGGGACGTATATAGGGAGGACTTTCTTGCTCGACATGATAGTATGCTATCTGGTTGAACTTTACCTTAACGTGTATACTGATTGTCTCTCTGTTACATGTTGGTAAAGCCCTTAGGATGTGTGCTTGACTACCTGGACTATGATGCAGATCATACTAGTGGGGACAGATAGTCTATAAGTACATCCTTCAAAGTCCCTAGTCGAGGGTGTATCGAGACGGGGCATCGATATACCAGAGTAGACTAGCGTATACCTTCTCGACCCATACAGATGGGCGATGGATGATCCCATATCCATTGGTGTTTGACATCAGAGATGATATACGGGTGCTCAGTAGAGACTGGGTACACTGGACGGACTCGCCGAGAACTCCCAGATGGTATTATACCTCACGTCAGATGGCAGTTCTCTGGTGACACTGGTACAGAGTAGTCTGTTGACCCGAGATCGTCATAGAGTCTTGTGTGGTTCCCACTGTGCTTTGATTTCCATCTTACCACGTCCAAGTGGGCGTGCAAAACGGTGGTTTTTGGGTACAGTCCCGAGTCACATGGAGGCAATGAGCGATAGGAGGGGATTCGTCTCTCCCGGTATAGGGGGTTGATGTTGCGCTGTGTTCGATTGGCTATAACAGGAAATCCCTGGCCAGGGTTGCTGAGATTTACTGGTAAGTGTTACCAGTAGTTTCTCGAATTGTTATAGACCTCATATCGACACGACTTATGGAGCTATTGGGGTCTGACGTTTACCACCCCTAGGCGAGATATGCGACAGATCAGACGATCAGACCGGACTGTACGGTAGTGTTACTGGTTGCATTCACTGGAGTGTGAGCGGGCTTGCTCGTCGATCTTCAGATCGCTCAATACCCGGGTGGCCGTTACGTTTAGCAGACCGCTTGCGGCTTGTGGGTGTTTGATATGATCATCATCTGCTGCCGGTGTATTGACGAGTCTTTAGAGTCCTACACAGAGGTTTCCTGGCTCAAGCGAAACGAAATAGGAGCGCATATGAGATATGTGCGGGACCGAGAATAATGCGTGTATGTGATACCGTATTTCATTCTCGCGATGAATGTGTCGTATGGTTATATGCGATATAACCTAGTTATCGAATCGAGGGTTGATTCGATAAGCCGATACATTGGATACTAGTCGGTTATATGCGATATGACCGGATCGTTAAACCAAGTGTTGATTTAATGATTTAATGCATAATTATATATTTGATATATTACTTTGCGTTAACTAGTATTGGTTCACTTTAAATGGATTTTCTCACTAGGATTGTACACATTGTATATGTGATATACTTTTGTGCACTTGATTGTATCATGTTTGATGATACATGTTATGCTAGGGTTTTTGTGTAAAGATCAAACCATGGTTACATGATTATGGTTAGGGTTTTGTTTTATTCACTTATTTATTTATCCATTTCATTTTGGAAAATAAATGGAAAATAGAAAAGAATGGTGGCTTTATTTGTTGTTTAGTTGAAGCTTCATGAAGCTTTGACTTTGTCCACCATTCTTATCTCATCCTTAACCCTAACCATTCCTTTAAACCATGGTCAATTCTCTACACAAAACCATAGTTAGGATTATGATAAGTTTTGTTTTTCTATTCTTTTTAATCAACTTATCATATTTCTTTTATCATCTTCTTCATCTTCTTCATTGAAGAAAAGCTTACTTCATCAATGGTGATTGATGAAAACAAGTGAGAAATCCAATTCTAAAGTCTACCCACTTCCTATTCTTCATCCTCTACCTCTTGCCAAGTAGTAGAGTGTGTTTCCTTCACAAGTTTTTAAGGCTCGGTGAAGGTGGAGCTTGATCTAGCGATGCTTCGACGTAGATCATCTTCGGCACGTCGTCGATGACCTAGCCCGCTTCTTCTCCGATGAAGCCGACGCAAGAGCCCGGATTTCGATTTGGACAGCGGAAAGGACTTCATTGCGGAGCTGTGGAGGTGGAGCACCGGATCTACAAAGGTTGTATTTCCGTATTCTCATAGTTAAGTGTTAACTAGTTTTCTTTTCGCCTAGACATCTAGCCATCGATCCGTACACTAGGGTTTCTCGGCACCATAATTTTTGAAATTGGCATGTTCGATGCCTTGTGAGACCTCTTGAGAGTGCCTAGGAACCCTACAGTGGTATCAGAGCCTAGCTAGAGCCTTAGGCGATGCGTAGACGGAGTTTGAAGTCCGATCGAACCGAAATCCGATTTCCAAATTGCTCTCTGTACTTTTTTATAAAATGTGGATTTTTTGCAAATTAAAAATATGCAGAAAAATTAGCAGGTAAATCTAAGAATTACGATGCAAAAATTACCTAATGATCTTTCTAAAGTGCGGCGGAACCGCGGCATTAGCGTGCTAATGCGGCCCTTCCGCGGCCCTTTTGTCTTATCTGCCATTGAATTTTGCACAGTAACTCCTATTTTTCAGTGCTGGTTTTCCTGGGAATTTTTAATCTGAAATCAAGAGTTGAGTATTTTGGGTTGTATTGGGAGTTCATACATTCGATCGGATTGTCAAACTTTGTCTATGTGTCGTTCCGGATAATTTTTTTGAATATGTTAAAAAGTTCGACCGGATATAAATACCCAATTTTTCCCCTGTCGGGAAATTTCCAAGTGTTGGATATTTCTGTAGTTTAATCACGTTTTAAGTAGTGCAAGTAACATGATGGTCCCTCTAGAAGACAACAAACCTTAACTCGATTATGTGACCGTCTTGAACTACCCTTTGAACCTTCGGGTTTGGGGCAGTACGGCGTGCCACGTGTGAGGCGTTGGCTTGACCCTTCTACGGCTGGACCGTTGGTACTGAGGCACGAATTGAATGTTTTTAGACTTGTTTCATGTGTTGATCTGTATCGGGAAAACTTGGGTGTTCGATTGTTCGATCGGAAAGTTTAACATTTTCTATTTATCCGGAATGTGATAAAATAATTGGAATTCACAAGAAGTTATGAGTTTACTGAATGAATGTTATAAACATAGCAGTTTAGTCTCACTTGATCGGTTGCCATGGAATTTTGATGTGATTAAAAGTCCGTCGCAATCACGTAGCGTATGCGGATACTCGCCGGGTAAACTTAATAGACAGCCTCACTCCATAGCCCCGACCAAGTGACTGTAGGAGAACCCCGTCGCCGTGAGCATCCGTTCGGGTGCTCGCGGTAGCGGTGTTCCGCCTTGGTGCACTTCGTCGACGGTATCGGGGGTGCGGCCGCCTACTGAAGTTTGCGACGAGCATTCGATCAGGCTGTCGGGAATCTTGTTGAATTGCCCGACTTGATATTGAAAAGTGTTTTCGATTTTGAGACTAAAATGCGGGGTTTATAATTGTTAGGCATGCGATGTCTAAGGAATTCATTTGGTCAGGCATGCGATGTCTAAGGAATTCATTTGGTCAGGCATGCGATGTCTGAGGTGGTTGCGGATTCCAACTGTTGTAGTTTTACACTTTCTTTTCTGTGACCGTAAGTGTAATATGTGATATCGCCGGTTTCGTTGCTATATGTCAATGACAATTGGGATGCGCATATTTACTTACGTTGATGACATGTGATGTTATGTGTTGCTGGATATGTTATATTGGATCGTCGTGTTTGAATAGCCGGGGTTTTTTATGTGAGATGAGTGTTTTTCATTTTCATTCATGTAAAAACTTGTATGTAATATTCTTTTATTGGGGCACTTCCAGGTTGCGGAAGATGTCACCGTTTGTATATTATTTACTTTTCCGCACTAGGATAGACCCAAGGAGGAGGGCACAAGTAACCGGGTTCTGGAGTCCAGTGGGAGACCAACTCGAGGAGTCGAGTCCGGGTCTCCTAACTCTAGAATTGGTAGGGTTGCTTGCCGCTCTCGTAGGGGTCTAGGGGTGTGGGTTTGGCTATTCATCACGACCGTGGAATCCGTGTTTTATACTGGCTCGTATTGAAAACACGGACGTCCTAGTATATCCAATATTTCATATGATTCTTCTGCTGCGATATCTGTGATGTGATCATGTGATGTTCTATGATAGATACAGTATATAGTATATATGATATATTATATAGATGTTACTTATGTTTTACACCCGCGCTAGCCCTGCCCCGCTCTGCCGTTAGTTACCTAACCTAACGGTGCATGAGGGGACATCGAGGCGAATGCGGATGGCATAAGTGTACGTCGTATTTATCTGTGATGTTTAGGTACCTGAATGATGGGACTTCATTAATGTGATTAATGAAAATAAAAGAAACCTAAGATGTTGTAGAATCGAATTTCAAAATAAAACAGGTAGCTACAGTTCTTGCTTTGCACAGCGGTATATGTGATATATCCTGCACCTTATTCGATAAGGAAAGGACCGAGATCCCTTCACCGGGAGTGACTCCTTTAGCAATAACTGGCAGATGCTACACACTCGGTTTGTCTTTTGATTGCTTTTAAGAGTTTTTGCTTTGCACAGTGATATATATGATATATCCCGCACCTCATTCGACGAGGAAAGGACCGACGATCCCTTCACCGGGAGTGACTCCTTTAGCAAAACTAGAAAAGCCTCAAAAACACTCCATTTCAAAATAATTTGATTCTACAACGATATCAAGTTCATTACGCAAAAGGTTTTCAGAAAAACCTGTCGTAGCCCTCCGTCATTTCAGATATGTACTAGTTAGTATTCGTGCTGCGGTAGTTTGACATTCGTCAAGGCGTAGTGTACGGTAGCTAACTAGTATTTATCTGCTTGAGCATATGATGCGATTGGATTAGGGTATTCGTACGGCGTTGTTTGGCATTCGTCAAGGGTCGTGCGGGTGGGTTTAATTCGTTCAAGAAATGTACGGGTTGAACTTGATTAGTGGACTATGGGTTGTTTGGCATTCGTCAAGGTCATAGCGAGCTAGGGGCAAAATATTATCGGGAATTTCAAGTGTTGGAATTTGCAATGAGATTGCATACCTTCTATGAGATAGTTGGATCCCGATACCCGCTGCGAGTAAGTGTTACTCCTGAGAGAGTTTTATACATTACAATTAGCCGATCAAGTAGGTGTCTAGAAAGGTGTTAACGAGGTTACGCCTCTGGGAAAACGAGGTTTACATTAATTAGGTTCATGCGAAAGCACGGGGGACCTCCCTCAAAGTACCGATACTGGCCTGGCTGAAAGATTGGCGAACTTGTAGTGTGTAATTAATCCCGGCTAGTCTTTCCTTTTAGGGTTTGAAGGAAGATTTGATAAAAAGCAGTGGGAGCTATCCTGATTAGATAAAATAATAACCAATCTATTCTTGCAAGAGCGCACGCTGAGTGTTTTCTTCTCTCTCTCTCCAGGTAGCGACCATACCACGCCTTAATCAAGATAATAAAACGGAATATTGACCGAACCCGCTTGTTATACTGAGCTGGGGAACGTTGGTCCCGCTCCAACTTATAATTGTTATAAGACAGAGCAGGAAATTGGGGATTACCAGAATTCCCGTGCCGCCCAAACGAAGAGAGTGCATGCTGATGCATCATCTTCGGGTGTGTTCATTACAGAGAACTGTTTCTCAGTATCCTTTACGTCCTGGGTATGTGATACCAGATCAGGATCCCAGATATGTAATATGTTACATAGGGCTACAGTAAGGTAGAGGACTGAGAACGGGTGATAAGTTTCATGAGGCAGAAAACGGGGCAAGAGTTGCAGCCAAGTCTGTTGGTCACTGTCACCCTGTATTACCAATACATTGATTCTGAACGAATGTTATTAGATACCGAACCTGATATACAAAATCATATCAGTCTCTTTATCAGTAAAGAAAGGATATAATTTTGTATTGTTGGATAATGTTTTGAACATTTCCTATATCAAGAGTTGATCGGTTCAGGCACGTTATCTAAAAGCATTAATGTTCTAAATCAAACTACAGTTCTTAGTATACAGAACACACACAAGAGGAAGAGTTCAGAAATGAACGAATTCTTCTTGAGGCATTGTAGACTAGGTCAGATCAATATGACCTGACTAGCTAGAGTTACATAAAGATGCATATTTAAATCAGTTTGAATTTACATCTTGTGAAACTCGCCAGTCATGTCACAGAGATAAGATGACCATAGCTCCGTTTACTGGAAACAGAGAAAGAGTTAATGCACTCTTGGGATGATACATGTTGATGTATGTAGGTCCCCTGTCTACACATGCCAAGACCGGTTCTTTGTACTTCATTACATTCTCTGATAATCTCTCAAGATTCAGACATATGTTCCTGTTGAAACACAAGTCCGAACCTTTTGAGATATTCACAGAATATGAGTTAGAAGTAGAGAACCAAAATACGGGTATAAGTATTATGTCCTATGATGAGATCAGGGAGGAGAATACTTGAGCACGGAAATCCTGGATTATTCTAAAGGAGAATGAGATTCTCTCTCAGCATTACTCCTCTGTATACACCATAGCACAATGGTATATCAGGGCGGAGCAATCACACCCTATATGATAAGGTGTGCTCTATGATGAGTACTACTGAGTTACCTTTTTCCTTTTTGGGAGTTAGGCGCTTGAGAAGCTGCATACCTATTGAACAGGGTTCAAATCAAATCAGTTGCTTACCACTTCATATGTGATATGGAATGGGAAGAGCCCATGTCTTAAGCTAGTTAAGATTTGGGGTTGTCCGGCCTATGTCTGAAAGCAAAATCCGGACAAGCTCGAGGCAATGTAAGTTATGTAGAACTGGAAAGGTTCCAACTATACAAACTGCAGTTGATGATTTGATAGAACCAAAGAATTCAATAGTTACCAACGAACCTCAGCCTCTCCGCCGATCTAGTAGGGTTCCTCACCCACCCGAGAGATACTTCGGTTACTCTATGACAGTGGGAGCGAGGATTGCATCATGAGATGATGACCCAACTAGCTTCGAGCTGGCCATCGAGAGTAAGACTCTGTAAGAATGGCTGGATGTTTAGCGATCTGAGATGGAATCCATGTACACCAACAAAGTATGGACTTTGGTTGCAATATCTGAAGGGTTAAATCCCCATCAGGAGCAAGTATATCTTGAGAAGATTACTTGGTGTAGATGGAAAATTTGAGACTTTCAAAGCTAGACTTGTTAAAGCTTTTCGTCATCGACCAGGCATGGATAATGATGAAACCTTTTCAAGTAGCTATGCTTAAGTCCATCCAGATCCTACTTGCCACGGCTACACACCATGACTACGATATCTGGCGGTTGGGTGTCATGACTGCTTTTCTAAATAATGATTTAGAAGACAGAGTCTGTAAGTACACATTCAGAGGGATTCGTAAACAGTGGGAGCAGCGGAAACGTGTGTAAGATGTTTTATATGATGAAGCAGGCATCGCGGAGTTGGAACATCTGTTTTGATGAGTTAGTCAAAGAGTTTGACATCATCAAAATGGTAGATGAATCTTGTATAAACAAAAAGGTAGTAGGGAGTATGGTGGCGATTCACGTAGAGTACGTGGATGACATACTCTTGATAGGGAAGTAGTTTCCTATGCTACGTTCGATCAATCTCCGATTATCACAAAGATTCTCAAAATAGGATCAAAGTGATACCTACTAAATCCTAGATTTTGGATCTATGAGATAGATCTAAATGGATGTTAGGAATCTCACTAGTTGAAGTGAGATGGTATCAGTTGATCCTGGGGAGAATCACTGGAAGTGTTCCAGGGTGATAAAGACGACTGAATGTCAGTCGCAGGCATTGTCTTTACCCTCAATCGAGGGACGGTATGTTGGAAGAGTTCCAAGCTAGATACCGTGGCATACTAGACGATAAAGGCTGGATACATCGCTACTTAAGATGCTACCAAAGAGACAGTCTGGGTGAATATTAGTTCATGAGATGAACTTAGTTCCTCCCATTGTGTGACAATGGAGTTATGGCTTATGCCAAGGAACACCCGTCCCATCAGTGATCCAGACATATTCTAAGGCAGTGTCACCTGATCATGGAGATAGTTGATCTCCAGGGTGATCGAGGTTTGGAGAGTAAGCTCAGAGGACAACACAGCGGATCCACTCACAAAGGCCTGTTCCCAAAGAGAGATTTTTTTTTTGGGATGGTTGAGTATGAGATACTACAACCACTGCTACAGATGGCCCTAGTGCAAGTGGGAGATTGTTAGTTATATGTATGCCCTAGAAGCCATTACTGTACATAGGATGTATATTGTAGTGGATGCTGGGACGTATATAGGGAAGACTTTCTTGCTCGACATGATAGTATGCTATCTGGTTGAACTTTACCTTAACGTGTATACTGATTGTCTCTCTGTTACATGTTGGTAAAGCCCTTAGGATGTGTGCTTGACTACCTGGACTATGATGCAGATCATACTAGTGGGGACAGATAGTCTATAAGTACATCCTTCAAAGTCCCTAGTCGAGGGTGTATCGAGACGGGGCATCGATATACCAGAGTAGACTAGCGTATACCTTCTCGACCCATACAGATGGGCGATGGATGATCCCATATCCATTGGTGTTTGACATCAGAGATGATATACGGGTGCTCAGTAGAGACTGGGTACACTGGACGGACTCGCCGAGAACTCCCAGATGGTATTATACCTCACGTCAGATGGCAGTTCTCTGGTGACACTGGTACAGAGTAGTCTGTTGACCCGAGATCGTCATAGAGTCTTGTGTGGTTCCCACTGTGCTTTGATTTCCATCTTACCACGTCTAAGAGGGCGTGCAAAACGGTGGTTTTTGGGTACAGTCCCGAGTCACATGGAGGCAATGAGCGATAGGAGGGGATTCGTCTCTCCCGGTATAGGGGGTTGATGTTGCGCTGTGTTCGATTGGCTATAACAGGAAATCCCTGGCCAGGGTTGCTGAGATTTACTGGTAAGTGTTACCAGTAGTTTCTCGAATTGTTATAGACCTCATATCGACACGACTTATGGAGCTATTGGGGTCTGACGTTTACCACCCCTAGGCGAGATATGCGACAGATCAGACGATCAGACCGGACTGTACGGTAGTGTTACTGGTTGCATTCACTGGAGTGTGAGCGGGCTTGCTCGTCGATCTTCAGATCGCTCAATACCCGGGTGGCCGTTACGTTTAGCAGACCGCTTGCGGCTTGTGGGTGTTTGATATGATCATCATCTGCTGCCGGTGTATTGACGAGTCTTTAGAGTCCTACACAGAGGTTTCCTGGCTCAAGCGAAACGAAATAGGAGCGCATATGAGATATGTGCGGGACCGAGAATAATGCGTGTATGTGATACCGTATTTCATTCTCGCGATGAATGTGTCGTATGGTTATATGCGATATAACCTAGTTATCGAATCGAGGGTTGATTCGATAAGCCGATACATTGGATACTAGTCGGTTATATGCGATATGACCGGATCGTTAAACCAAGTGTTGATTTAATGATTTAATGCATAATTATATATTTGATATATTACTTTGCGTTAACTAGTATTGGTTCACTTTAAATGGATTTTCTCACTAGGATTGTACACATTGTATATGTGATATACTTTTGTGCACTTGATTGTATCATGTTTGATGATACATGTTATGCTAGGGTTTTTGTGTAAAGATCAAACCATGGTTACATGATTATGGTTAGGGTTTTGTTTTATTCACTTATTTATTTATCCATTTCATTTTGGAAAATAAATGGAAAAGAGAAAAGAATGGTGGCTTTATTTGTTGTTTAGTTGAAGCTTCATGAAGCTTTGACTTTGTCCACCATTCTTATCTCATCCTTAACCCTAACCATTCTTTTAAACCATGGTCAATTCTCTACACATAACCATAGTTAGGATTATGATAAGTTTTGTTTTTCTATTCTTTTTAATCAACTTATCATATTTCTTTTATCATCTTCTTCATCTTCTTCATTGAAGAAAAGCTTACTTCATCAATGGTGATTGATGAAAACAAGTGAGAAATCCAATTCTAAAGTCTACCCACTTCCTATTTCTTCATCCTCTACCTCTTGCCAAGTAGTAGAGTGTGTTTCCTTCACAAGTTTTTAAGGCTCGGTGAAGGTGGAGCTTGATCTAGCGATGCTTCGACGTAGATCATCTTCGGCACGTCGTCGATGACCTAGCCCGCTTCTTCTCCGATGAAGCCGACGCAAGAGCCCGGATTTCGATTTGGACAGCGGAAAGGACTTCATTGCGGAGCCGTGGAGGTGGAGCACCGGATCTACAAAGGTTGTATTTCCGTATTCTCATAGTTAAGTGTTAACTAGTTTTCTTTTCGCCTAGACATCTAGCCATCGATCCGTACACTAGGGTTTCTCGGCACCATAATTATTGAAATTGGCATGTTCGATGCCTTGTGAGACCTCTTGAGAGTGCCTAGGAACCCTACACAAGAGGACTTCAAGAGGACCTCCGTTCAACACCCTAGAGACCAAGGAGTCCAGCGAAAGGGAGCTACAAAGGTTGTAGTCTCGAAACCCTAGATTAGTTCGCTTTATATTTCGAAACCCTAATTTTCTAGGATCGATTCCTTTGCATGTTCATTTAGCACCATAAAAATTTAAACTTTGGGTCATGTGATGCTTCAAAACTCTTCATAGGGTGCTAGACTAACCTAACATTGGTATCAGAGCCGACCTAGAACATTAGGCGACCTTTTTACGAAGTTAAAACTCCGATCGAACCGAAATGCGACTTTTTAGGGTGCTCTCTGGAAATTTTCTAAAAATTGACATTTTTCAGAATTAAAAATATGTAAAAAATACATCAGGAAAAAATAAGGGTTACGGTACAAAAATTATTCCATGAACAGTGATTCTCGCCGCGGAAACGCGGCCTAAGCTTGCTTAGGCCGCGGTTCCGCGGCCGTATATATGAATTGATGAATATTTTTTGTACAGTAATTCATGAGTCTGCTTGTATAAATTTTTGGATATTTTTAATCTGTATTTGGTTTTGAAAAATTCTGGAGATGGTTTTGGACTCGTCTTTTCGATCGGGATTTTTATTTCGTAGCTTTTCCGGGTAAATTAGAAAGTATTGAAGTGTTTGAACGAGTATCATTTACTCACTATTCACGGGGTTTAAATACTTTAGAGATACGTGCAAGTCTTTTTGCGGTGGTCCCTCTAGAAGACAACAAACCTTAACTCGATTATGTGACCGTCTTGAACTGCCCTTTGAACCCTAGGGTTTGGGGCAGTACGGCGTGCCACATGTGAGGCGTTGGCTTGACCCTTCTACGGCTGGACCGCTACTACTGTGTCACACTCCGGATTTTTGAACCCTGCTCAAGTGTTGAGCTTTAGTGAATCTTGGGTGCTTGATCGTTCGTTCGAAAACTTTAATACTGTCTGTTTGTCTGGAATGTGATACAATATGTGGAATTCATATAGTTTAGGCATGAAATACGAAATATGTGATATTTCGCATTTATGATGTCTAAAGAGAATCTGGATTCCAAATATTGTAGTTTTACACTTTCTTTTCTGTGACCGTAAGTGTAGTATGTACGATATCGCCGGTTTCGTTGCTATACATCAACGACAATCGGGGTACGCATACTTACTTACGTTGATGATATGTGATATTATGTGTTGCTGAGATATGATGTGCAGGATTGTCGCGATCGAATAGCCGGGGGGTTTTTGTGAGATAAGAGATTTATATTTTCATTCATGTAAATTCAAATGTAATGTAATATTCTTTTATTTGGGGGCACTTCCAGGTTGCGGTTGTGTCACCAGTGTTGTATATTATTTACTTTTCCGCATTAGGATGGACCCAAGGAGGGGAGCACAGGTGACCGGGTTCTGGGGTTCAGTGGTAGGCCATCTCGAAGAGTCGAGACTGGGTCTCCTAAACTCCAGGATTGGTAGGGTCACTTGCCGCTCTCGTAGGGGTCCAGGGTGTGGGCTTGGCTATTCATCGCGACTGTGGAATCCGTATTTTCTATTCTGGCTAAATACTAAATACGGACGTCCTAGGATATCCCACGTTATATCTATGTTTCTGCTGCCTGTGTTCTGTGATATCTGAGACGAATGACATATTATATATATGATATATAGTAGACGTTGCTTATGTTTTAAACCCGTGCTAGTCCCGTCCCGGTATGCCGTTAGTTAAGTAACCTAACGGTGCATAACGGAACATTGCGGCGAATGCGGATGGCATAAGCATACGTGTTATTTTCGTTTCTTTTCTGTGATTGGCTTAAGGACTTAAATGATGGGATTACATTAATGTGATTAATGTAAAGAAAATAAACCTAAAAAGATGTTGTAGAATCGGATTTGAAAACTACTCGGCTATTTATGAAAAAGCTACATTTCAAAACTGCGGAGCTTAAGCCACTCCTTTTGAAAACTGTTTGATTCTACAACGATATCAAGTTCAAAGCGTTAAAGATTTCCTTAAAAATCATTCGCAACCCTCCGTCATTTTAGGAAGTAGAGTACTTAGTATGCGTGCTATGTTTGTTGACTTTAGTTAAGGCGTAATGTACGGTAGCTAAGTGATGTCTTCCTACACTGCATATGATGCAGATTAATTAGGACATTCATGCGACTTTGTTGACCATAGTTAAGGGTCATATGGGTGGGTATAATTGATCAAGAAATGATGGGTAGAACTTGACTGGTACTTATGATTTGTTGACCATAGTTAAGGTCATAAGTACTAGGGGTAAAAATTACATCGGGAATTTCAAGTGTTGAAATTTGCAATGAGATAGCATACCTTCCATGTGATGGTTGGATCCCGATCCCACTGTGGGCAATAGTTGCTCCTAGGAGAGTTTTACAGTTTACAATTAGCTAACTCATTAGGTGTCTAGAAAGGTGTTAACGGGGCTCCGCCTCTGGGAAAACGAGGTTTACTCTAATTAGGTCCGTGCGAAAGCACGGGGAACCTCCCTCAAAGTACCGACACTGGCCTGGCTGAACGGTTAGCGAAGTTGTAGACTGTAATTAATCCTGGCTAGTTTTTCTTTTTAAGGTTTGAAAGAAAAACTTGATAAAAAGCAGTGGGAAACATCGATTAGATAAGATAATAAACCAATCTAATCTGTGCAAGAGCTTTCGCTGAGTGTATTCTTTTCTCTCTCTTAATGGCAGATACCAATGACTGGACTTAAGCTTCTACTAGATAAAAACAAACTGAATTTGGACCAACTATAAAGACTGGCTGAGGAATCTGAAAATCGCCTTGACTTATGATAAAGTATCATATGTCCTCACGGCTTCAGCCCCGCTCGTCCCTGGTCCAAAATCCTCAGTTGCGGACATTGAAGTCCGCAAGACATGGGACGCTGACTGTGCCACGGCCACATGCCTCGCGCTTGCATCGATGGATAACACACATCAAAAGCAGCACGAGGACATGGACATTCACGGTATATTGCTCCATACAAAGGAGTTCTATGGGGAGCAATCCCGCATATTACGATACGAAGCATCAAAGAAATTGTTTCAGATGCGAATGGCCCCTGGCACACCAGTAGGAGACCATGTTCTGAAGATGATAGCTCTTATAGAAGAGCTTGAGGACCTTGGATGGACAATGGACAATGAACAATATATAGATATTATTCTGCAGTCCCTCCCCTCCACCTTTGCTCAGTTCATAGTGAACTTCAACATGCATGGCATGGAGAAGGATCTCCCTGAACTCCTTAATATGTTAAGGAGTGCAGAGAGCACTATGAAGTCAGCAAAAACTCCCGTTATGACTATTGGACAGTCTTCTTCTTCTCACCCGAAATCTAAGGCCAAGGGAAAGAAAAAGAAGAAACCCACTAATCCTAAGGGCGGAGTTAAAAAGGTGAAGGGAAAGGGAAAGTCCAAAGCTGGAGACTCGGGGAAAGGCGAATGTTTTCATTGCCACAAGACAGGACATTGGAAGCGCAATTGCACGGAGTACTTAAGTCTCAAGAAGAAGCATGGTGATGGTTCTGCTTCAGGTGCGTTTGCGACTGAAAACTGTTTTTCTATAAACTCTGCTTCCTGGGTATTGGATACCGGTTCAGGTTCTCACATTTGCAATTCTATGCAGGGGCTGAGAAATAGCAAGGTTTTGAAGACAGGTGACCATACTCTCCGCGTTGGAAATGGTTCCAATGTACATACAGTTGCAGTGGGAGAGTATCACTTGGGGTTGCCATCTGGATGTATTTTGATTTTGAATCCATGTTATTTTGTACCAAGTATGCTATGTAATATAATATCCGTTTCTTTGTTGGACAATGAAGGATATAATTTTGTGTTGCAGAACAATATTATGAACATTAACCTAAATCAAATGTTGGTTGGGTATGGTACGCTTAATAACGGAATATATGTCCTAAATCAACACACAGTTTTCAGTATACAACACACTAATAAAAGAAAACTTTCAGAATTAAATGAAGCTTTTCTTTGGCACTGTAGACTTGGTCATATTAACGAAACAAGACTAAACAAGTTACACAAAGATGGATATTTAAATTCTTTTGAATATAAATCTTATGCGACTTGCCAGTCTTGTATCAAGGGTAAAATGACCAAAACTCCGTTTACCGGACACGGAGAAAGAGCTACTCAGCTCCTTGGCCTCATACATAGTGATGTACGTGGGCCAATGTCTACACAGGCTAGAGGCGGTTTTTCATACTTCATTACATTCACCGACGATTTCTCAAGATTCGGTCATGTATTTTTATTAAAGCACAAGTCCGACGCTTTCGAGAAATTCAATGAATATAAACAAGAAGTAGAAAAACAAACCGGCTTGAGTATTAAGATGCTTCGATCAGATCGAGGTGGAGAGTATCCCAGTACAGAATTTGCAAACTTCCTAAAAGAGAATGGGATTCTCTCTCAGCTCACTCCTCCTTACACACCACAGCACAACGGTGTGTCAGAACGACGGAATAGGACCCTATTAGATATGGTCCGGTCCATGATGAGTGACGCTGAGTTACCAGTCTCGTTTTGGGGGCATGCATTGGAGACTACAGCGTTTCTTCTAAACAGGGTTCCAACCAAAGCCGTGTCTACCACGCCATATGTGATATGGAATGGGTAGAGACCATCTCTTAAGAGAATTAAGATTTGGGGTTGCCTGGCCTATGTTAAAAAGCAAAATCCGGACAAACTCGAGACACGGTCAGTCATGTGTAACTTTGTGGGATATCCAAAGAATTCTTATGGATATCTGTTCTACCACAAAGAGGAACAAAAAGTGTTTGTTTCTCAGTATGCCACATTCTTGGAAAAAGAGTTTTTCACAGATAAAGATGATAGCAAGGTAGTAGATCTAGAAGAGGTTCTGGAGACACAAACTACAAATGACGATTTGGTTGAACCGGCTGTTGCAACAGAAACTGAAGAACCTCGGCCACTCCGTAGGTCTGGTAGGACTTCTCGCCCACCGGAGAGGTACTACGGTTTCCTCATCGATGGTAACGGAGAAGATTGCATCATGGATGATGATGATCCTACCAGTTTTCAGCATGCTATCACGAGTGGTGACTCTGTGAAGTGGTTGGATTCCATGAGATACGAAATGGAGTCCATGTACACCAACAAAGTATGGACTTTGGACGTTGTACCCCCTGGGGTAAAACCTGTAGGGTGCAAATGGATCTTTAAAAGAAAGATTGGTGTGGATGGGCAGGTAGAGACCTATAAGGAAAGACTTGTGGCGAAAGGTTTTCGTCAAAGACCTGGTTTGGACTATGACGAAACTTTTTCGCCCGTAGCCATGCTTAAATCCATTCGAATCCTACTTGCTATTGATGCTCACTACGACTATGAAATCTGGCAGATGGACGTTAAAACAGCATTTCTAAATGGAGATTTAGAAGAATGCGTTTATATGGATCAGCCAGAGGGCTTCATTGACAGTGGGAGCAGCGAGAAAGCATGTAGATTGCTTAAATCCATATATGGGTTAAAGCAGGCATCTCGGAGTTGGAACATCTGTTTCGATGATGTTATCAAAGAGTTTGATTTCATCAAAAATCCAGATGAACCTTGTGTTTATAAGAAGGCTGTGGGAAGAGCTGTCACATTCCTCGTATTGTACGTGGATGACATTCTTCTGATAGGAAATGATATTCCTATGCTACAGTCGGTCAAATCATTCTTATCACTAAGGTTCTCCATGAAGGACCTGGGTGATGCCACATACATCCTGGGCATAAGGATCTATAGGGATAGATCCAAAAAGTTATTGGGATTGTCCCAAACCAGGTACATTAACACCATCCTAAAGAGGTTTAGTATAGAAGACTCCAAGCGGGGTGCCTTACCCGCTTGCCATGGAGTCACTCTCTCCAAGGATTCTTGTCCAAAGACCGATGAAGAGAGAGCTCGCATGAGCATTATACCTTATGCTTCGGCAGTAGGATCTATAATGTATGCGATGTTATGTACACGCCCAGATGTAGCTTATGCACTTAGTGTTGTAAGCAGGTATCAATCCAACCCAGGGGAGAACCACTGGACAGCTGTGAAGAACATTCTTAAGTACTTGTGAAGGACTAAAGAATTGTTCTTGGTGTATGGTAATACAGATCTCCAAATGGAGGCCTTTACCGATTCGAGCTTCCAGAGCGATAAGGATGACAACAAATCTATCTCAGGGTTTGTATTTACCCTCAATGGAGGGGCGGTAAGTTGGAAGAGTTCAAAACAAGATACCGTTGCACACTCTATGATGGAAGCTGAGTACATTGCTGCAAATAATGCCGCCAAGGAAGCCGTCTGGAAGAAGAAGTTCGTCTCGGAGCTAGGAGTAGTTCCAACCATTATTGATCCAATACCTTTGTATTGTGACAATAATGGGGCGATGGCGTTAGCCAAGGAGCCCAGATCCCATCAGCGGTCCAGACATATCCTGAGGCGCTTTCATTTGATCCGGGAGATTGTAGATCGCCGCGAGATCGAGATTAAGAAAGTAGATACAAAGAACAACGCCGCGGATCCACTCACCAAGGCCCTCCCTCAGCCACAGCATGAGCGACTTTTTGAGATGTTGGGTATGAGATACGCCAATAACTGGCCTTAGTGCAAGTGGGAGATTGTTGGATATATGTATGCCCTAGAGGCCATTATGTGATAGTGGATGTATCTATACATATATATATATATATATATATATATATTCAGTTTGCATTCTTGCTCGACATGATAGTATGCTATTTGGCTCTACTTTATCTGACATGTTGATTTGATCATGCTTTTATTCATTCATACATGCTGATAAAGCCCTGAGGATATCGGCTTGACTACTCTGATTATGATGGAGATCATACTAGTGGGACATCTGTAGTCTATAAGCATATCCTGGAACGTCCCTAGTCGTAGGTATATCAAGATAGGGCATTGATATACTAGAGTAGACTAGCGTATATGATACTAGACCCATACGATGGGCGATGGATGTTCCCACATTCATCGATGTTTGACATCAAGATCACATACGGGTGCTCAGTGGTGACTGAGTACACTGGACGGACTCACCGAGAACTCCTATATGGAATTATATCTATCGTCGGATAGCAGTTCTCAGGTGACACTGGTACAGGTTAGTCTGTAGACCCGAGATCGTCATGGAGTCTTGTGTGTTCTCCCATTGTACTTTGATTGCCACCTTACCACGGCTCTACTGAGTCGTGCAAACAGGTGGCCGTTGGGTACATTCCCGAGACACACGAAGACGATGAGCGATAGGAGGGGTTTCGTCTCTCCCGGTATTGGAAGTTGATGCTGTGCTGTGCCCGACTGGTTATAACAGCAAGTCCCTGGCCAGGGCTGCTGAGATTTGCTGATAAGTGTTATCAGTAGTTTCTCGATCTGTTATAGGCCATTCACCGGCACGACTTATTGAGTTATTGGGGTCGACGTGACCATCCCTAGGCTCGATATGCAGCATATCTGACGAAGAGACCGGACTGTACGGTAGTGTTGCCGGATGGCTCGACGGGAGTTGTAGCAGGTTCGCTTGTTGCCTTCTGATCGCTCAATACCCGGGTGGCCGTTATGTTTAGCTGACCGCTTGCGGCTTGAGGGTACTTGATATGATCATCACCCTCTGCCGGTGATTTGGTAGGGATTTTACGATCAAAAATATAATTACCGCAATCAAGAACGGCGTCGCTTCGCAGCTAGCCGGTGAGTACGGGTCGATCCACAGAGACGGGTAAATTCCTTTTATGTGTTTTAACGAGTTGATTCAATTTGTCGTTTTGGGTTGGTTTATAACAATCTAAAATACTGGATCTAATTAATCTAATTAAGAATCTTGCTAGGGTTAGGCTTAGGGGAAGTTTTGGAGATTAATGTTTTTCATCACCGCTTTCAATGCCATCTTTTTTTTTAGATCTATTAGGTGTTAAGTTAATTATCAATAAAGTGGATACGACTCTTTTGGGAAGATGTTTCTTCCTCTAGATTCGTATCCTTCCTTTTTGGTAATCACCCTAACCCCCACGGAAAACGCGCGCAACCGGCCCTTTATACTACGGTTCATCGTTACCTCGATGGGTAGGATGCCGTAGGGAGCGGATGTGCGCGTATGCGTGGAGTTCTAATTCATTAGGTTAAAGTGACATTGAAAGGGGTGAGAGATCTCATCTCTCAACCCTTTCCCTAAGGCTAACCCTAACAAGCGAGGAGACTACTCGCTCATTAGGAGATTAGAAAACATTATAATTAAAAGAATAAAATACTTACTAGATTGACGGCTCCCTCCAAACAAGAAGAACAGATCTGAATTTTTATCTCAGAAATTCTGAATTTTATTGATTGAAAAGAGGCATAGCATTTTACAGATCTAAAATTACAATTTATAGGAAAATAGGAAACCTAGGGCTACAGACTCTCGCACCTGCAAAATTACAGATTTGCCCACGTAAAATCCTAACATCTGCACCGACACGCCGACTTATAAAATATGCACCGACACGGGCCTTGTATGGCCGCGGATCCACGGCTCCAGGCTGGGTTTGGCCGTGGATCCGCGGCCAAACTAGGGAATTAGGCTCTGTACGTTTTGGGCTTGGTTCAGTGGCTCTTTGGGCTTCTGTTTCTTCACTTATTTTCTCTTTTGGGCTTCTGGTTCTTCTCCAGATGTTTCAGTGAACACTTGTAGCGATCTTTTAACCGTTCACTTGACTTTTTGGACCTTGCACTGTTCTTCGACTAGGCTTGACTAGGATCCGTCTACTTGTTGGTCAAAAGTCCCTTTTTCTGTTGTTTTGTGTCTTTTTCACTGTATTTGCTCCAGAAACCTGTATCTTGTAATATGCAACAAACGTGCATCAAGAGTACCTGTTTATTTATAAAAAGGATAAGAATAGGGGAATGATAAATGCAATATTATGGTCTGAACAAATACCCCCAAACTTACCTTTTGCTCGTCCTCGAGCAAACTTATTATTTTATTCTCTAAAATCCTAACCACACTTTCGCAGGGAAACGCGATTGCACTGAGCACGTGCAACAAGCCGTTAAACCTCTAGGTGTCCCTAGTAGGAGGAGTGTTGTCTCCTGAGGGTTTTCAGCGGATTACACCCACAAAATCCTATCAACTCGGCCCATTGACTTTTGTTCTCCAATTAGGTCTTCTAATAAGGAATTCTATTATCTTATACTTGTAAATCATCCACCCATATTCTTCACACTTCCTCATTATTTAACTTAAGATTATATATGTTATGTAGACCTACTTAGCTTTCGGCATCTTTTAAGTCTTCCCTCTAGGGTTTCATCTCTACTTAGGAATTTTCTATCAACTCCATTAAAGATACAAGTTTTATCTTTCATTCCTCTCTCTTATCTAAATTCCAATCACATACCCCTACGTGTGTGTATAGATCACCCCTACACTTGGAAATTCAATTCAAGCAATCATGCCCTTGTCTGTTGTCCAAAGTACTAATTAGTTGGTGAATTTAAATGAAATTTGCTTACACATCCTTCATGCGACCGTTAATACTTCTTGAGGTACCAACGACCGATTACAAAATGCGTTTGCACTTTAAAGCGTACTTCCTAGTCCTTGCAACACCCAAGGCTTTAGCAGTGACTCCCAAACCAGTTGGTCTAAGGCACTAGGTGATAAAGCACCCTCGCTAAATATTTTTCTATTTTTACAGCCTTAAGTAATCACAAAAACCAGTGTCCATTTTTTTTTATATTCTTTATTCACATTTTTTTCTCTTTTATTTTCATTGTACTAAGGACTTTAGACAAGAGCATTTCAAGGTCTCTTCTACTATTCCAAGTTTCAAGGTGCGTGATTGTGCAATTTTGTAGGGTATACATTTTCAGAATCTAGACTTAAGCTAGGAACTATCTTTCAAACTTATACTTTAATTAAAACATCAATACTCTTCCCTTGTTTCGACTTAGCCCAAGAAGTGAACCCAAAATTTGCCTATTTCTAAATAAACTACAAGGCATATACTTTCTACCGTTAAACTTTAAGGAATGTTATTTTTAGGGTTTTTAATTCACTAAGTCTAAGATCTAGTTGTTCCTAACCAGTTAACCTATTAGTCAAACTCAAGTCAATTAGCCAAAATTGAATACAATTATTTTTATAATTTTTGAAATTTTTCAAATTTTTATGGGTTTTCAAATAAGTATGCAAATGCAAAAATATGTACAAGTGAATGCGAAGGAAGAAGACGTACCGAGCATACCCCCAAACTTGAACTTGACAGTATCCTCACTGTCATGCTAAACTAAGAGGGTCAAAATATCGGCACTCCCCTGTTTATTTATTTATAATTTTTTTTTAATTGTTAAGAAAAACAAAAATATATACAAAAAGACCCTCCCCCAAACTTCATTTAAACTATGTTAGACATTACTGCCAAACTTTGCATCGGCCAAAAGTTAACTCCAACCAGTTGAAAAATTTATCAGTAAAGAATATTGGTTGGTGGAAAAATAAGTTGTGGTGGTCCGCAAAGAATTGGGGAAGATAGAAGTAGTGGTATGGGAGGTGTGGAGGTAAATATACAGGTGATGGTGATGCATCGAAACGAGAATGTAAATGATCAGCAATCAGTGGAATGTTGGCATTCTCGTACCTTATTAAAAGAAATGGGGGTATTTCAACTTCTAAGGGAGGAAGTTGACTCACCACAATACCCCCAAGATGTTCCTGTGGGTCCTCTATTGACATGGCATCATCCATCAATTGTGTATGATATTCACTTATGAGGGAACTGATCTCCTCGATGTCCGCCATAGTCCAACTGAAAACTTGCCGCCTATCCTGTAAGACTTTTAAAGTAGCGTTCTCTTGCTCGAAGGCTAAAGAGGCTGATATGATAATGGGAAGAGTCTCATTCTCACCTATGTAGGCATATCTAAGGTGAGACGGCAAGGGCGTGAGTTCGTATTTCTGAGGCGAAAGAATTATTGCGGAATTTACCTCGAACTCAAAGGACTCTAACACAGGTTCGAAATCACTGCAAACAACCGATTCGGATGGTTCGACTGACTCATCCAAAAATTCAAACGACTCATATTCGGGCTGTGAGTCGTCATCATCCAAAAAAGTGAAACATTCATAATCAACATCAGTTGTGTCAACGGTAGTAGGCTCAAGGAGGGACGCACTAGTGGCGTCAAAACTGTTTTCATCAAATAGAAATCTTTCAAGCTCGCATTCCTCCTGCGTGATTTCGTGAATAGAGCAAACTTCTCGTGTACTAGTTTTAGGTACGGGGGGCAAACTTCCCACCTTATAAATATTGAACTCACTAGACCTCTTTCCGAAAGATAGAGTCATGGAGCCATTGCGACAATTTATTACGGCATTGGAAGTGGCCAAAAATGGTCGACCAAGAATCACCGGAATTTGGTTTCTTGGGTTAGCAACAGGTTGTGTATCCATAACGATAAAATCAACGGGGAATATGAATTCCCCGACTTTGATCAACACATCCTCTAGTTGACCCCTTGGATAGGTGATTGATCGATCAGCCATTTGGAGAGTGCAACGAGTGGGTTTCAACTCTCCAACCCCTAATTGTTCGTACACGGAGTAAGGAATCAGGTTAACACTAGACCCAAGATCTAAAAGTGCTCGATTAATTTTCTTATCCCCAATTGTGATTGAAATAGTAGGACAGCCGGGGTCCTTTCGTTTTTGGGGTAAGGTTTGATGGTGGTTAATAGCATTGCTCACTGCACTAGCCACTAGCACTTTCTTGGGTACTTGAGATGCCTTTCTCTTCGAGGTGCACAAGCCCTTTAATATTTTCGCATATGAAGGGACTTGTTGGATAGCATCCAAGAGAGGTATATTAATGCTAACCTGCTTAAATATCTCCACAATCTTTTCCACTTGTGTATTTGGTTTATTAGGACTCAACCTGTTTGGGAATGGAGCGTTCTGAAAATTTGTTGAGTCAAAAGTCTGTGGAGTAGAATGTGGAGTAGGAACGGATCCCAGTATGGATGTGTTCGTGTTGTGAGAAATGGGTCCGTTCGAGTCAGAAGAAGTAGAGCCATGTGAAGGGTGGAGAATAGGCTCTAAAGAAAAAGGTGAAGAAGGAAGTGAAGAAAATGAAGAAGGGGAAGAAGAAGAAGAACCACCGGCGGGGATGTCATCACTAGTTTCCATATTATTTTGCAACTCTCTTCCGGATCTCAACGTGGTCACCGCATTTACATTGTGATTGTGATATGCGTTTTGTGCATGACCGGGATTGGGCAATGGTTGAGATGGAAGCTTTCCCTTTTCTCTCTCGCTCAACGCAGCAGTTAATTGTGCAATTTGTGCCTCAATAGATTTGATACTTTGATCGTGTGAGGCATTGTTATTCATTAAAGATTGCACATAACTTTCAAATCTTGCTGCGGATTCTGTAGTTTGCTTGAGAAATGCTTCAAGACTTTTCTCGAGCGAGCTAACCTTATCATCATTAGGTTGAACCAAATTGTTCGGTTGATTTATATAAGGTTATTGTTGGAAAGGTTGCTGGTTTTGAGTTTGTAAGGGTGCTTGTTGTTGTTGTGGAGGAGGTCTTTGAAAATTATTGTTCTCTTGGACTTGTTGATTTTGGTTCCAAGCGAAATTCGGGTGACTCCTCCACCCCTGATTGTATGTCGAAGAGTAAGGATCATTTCTTTGTCGTTGCTGAAATGCAGCATTGACTTGATCCTGTCCTTGAATAGGTGCATTATAAGGACACTCTTCGGTTAAATGCGATGGGTTCGAACAACAAGCACAAACAGTTCGTGTGGGTAGATTAGGGGCAGGAGAAGTCGATGAGATTTTGGTCTCAATGGCTTCTAGCTTTTTCATAAGTGAGGCCATCTCGGCCTTCATAGCAATCGACATATCTATTTGATGTATGCCTGCCCTAGATTGACCAACAGAAGAAGATGATGTGGTCTTGGTACTCTCCCACTGAATTGTTTGCTCACTTAGGTCCTCAAGAAACTGCCAAGCTTCGTCGCTAGACTTGGAGAGAAAATGACCTTGACATATTGTTTCTAGCAACTGCTTCGTTGCTGCGTTCAATCCCTCGTATAATGTTTGGCAAAGTTGCCAATTTTCTATCCCATGATGAGGGCATTGAACAAGTAGGTCTTTAAATCTCTCGAAGCACTTCCAAAATGGTTCGGAAGGAAGCTGTGAAAATTGTATAATCTCGTTTCGGATTCTAGCAGTTTTGTGGTGAGGATAGAACTTTTTCAGAAAAGCTCTCACAAACTCGTCCCAATTTCTAATGGAATGTGATGCGGTGCTGTATAGCCACTTCTCGGCTAGGTCACATAAGGTGAAAGGAATGACCCTTAGCCTTATTGCGTCATCACTTAATTGGGTTGTCTTCATCATGGCGCAAACGTTTTGGAATTTATTGATGAAAATATATGCATCTTCGGATTCCAAACCATGAAACTTAGGCAGCATATTGATGAAGTGTGGTTTTATTTCAAAATTATCCCCATTTGCCGGTGGGGGTGAAAGACATGTAGGTAGAGAAGTGCGGACGGGGTAGAAGAGATCCTGGAGCGCAACTCGTGCGGGCGCTACAACAGGCGGTAGATTCGGGTTATTCGCACCTGGTGGAGGTGGAATCATTCCCGTCGGTAAGGTATCGTTGGGGTTAAATCCCGACATACCTTCGAAAGAAGAATTTGAAGGTGGAGGTAAGGAAATGGACGGAATGTCGACGAAGGGTTCGTCGAAGGGTTCGTCGGTCGGTACCAACGAAACACGGACTAATCGGGCGTTAGTATCCCTAGTCCAAAATGACATACACTAAAGGGTAGTGCAGTCAGAAAAAAAAAGAAAAACAGAATGTGGGGGTAAGATAACGTCAGTGAGAAGAAGTGGTGGAAGTGAGTTTGCAAGTTTTCTTTAGCGGCAAGTTGCAAGTTTTTTAAAAGATTTTTCTTTTTCTTTTTCTTTTATTTATGTGAAGGTTTTGCAAAGAGGTTTTAGGAAAGGGACTCGTGACACCAATGTGTCAACCACACATGCACAATCAGGCCTAGATCTAGGGTCGCCTAGGTCTGCTAGACAGCTCCTAACTAGGGCTAGAAATAGACCTCAAACCGCCTCTTCACGGACAAATACGGCCAGGTAAGTGGGAAGGAACCACCACTACAGTGGGCCTAATTAAAAACCACTAGCCTAGACACCGCAATGTCGGTTAGGATAAACGGCCGATGCCTACCCTAGTCCTTTTCCTATTAAGCTCGCTGTCCTTAGGTCTGAGTCTAATCTTTTTTTAATTAAAGGTGGTCGATGCAAAATGCTTAGGTGTTTTCTGGGGTCCTGGGAAGGGTGATGAAATCCCCACCCAATCTGAGTTTGGTCAAATAGCCCCTTAGAGTCCGGTTAAATTATGCAAAACAAATAAAATCACTTGCAATCAAAATTTTTAGCGCGGCGCAAAGAAACCTGCAGAGATCTGTTATTTAGAAGGGGGAGAAAGACTCTTTACGCAAAGAATTCCTACAGAAAACTTTTTACAGAGAGATATATTGTAGGTTGTAGAGGGAAGAAAGAGAGAACCAACCCACAAAATTTCAGGTGCTGACGTGTCAGAACAGGCGCGGAACCGCGGCGGATGGCCCCCTTATGCGGCGGAAACGCGGTGGAGTGGAGGGATCGGCCCCTGAAAAAAATTCTGTGGTTCTGTACCTTCAGTTCCTCTCTGTTCTTATGTACCAATTTATGTTTTGGCCTCTGTAAAATTCCAGATCCGCGATTCGAAGCTGTTCCTGCAAGATTCAAAAATATACACCCTTCAAACAGATCAAATTTGATAATTTTTGTATTTTTTAATATTTTCAGATTTTTATAATTTTTCAAAATTTATATCAACCCGAAAATTCACAAAAAGAAATATTACGCCGTCCCCGGCAACGGCGCCATTTGATTTGGTAGGGATTTTACGATCAAAAATATAATTACCGCAATCAAGAACGGCGTCGCTTCGCAGCTAGCCGGTGAGTACGGGTCGATCCACAGAGACGGGTAAATTCCTTTTATGTGTTTTAACGAGTTGATTCAATTTGTCGTTTTGGGTTGGTTTATAACAATCTAAAATACTGGATCTAATTAATCTAATTAAGAATCTTGCAAGGGTTAGGCTTAGGGGAAGTTTTGGAGATTAATGTTTTTCATCACCGCTTTCAATGCCATCTTTTTTTTTAGATCTATTAGGTGTTAAGTTAATTATCAATAAAGTGGATACGAATCTTTTGGGAAGATGTTTCTTCCTCTAGATTCGTATCCTTCCTTTTTGGTAATCACCCTAACCCCCACGGAAAACGCGCGCAACCGGCCCTTTATACTACGGTTCATCGTTACCTCGATGGGTAGGATGCCATAGGGAGCGGATGTGCGCGTATGCGTGGAGTTCTAATTCATTAGGTTAAAGTGGCATTGAAAGGGGTGAGAGATCTCATCTCTCAACCCTTTCCCTAAGGCTAACCCTAACAAGCGAGGAGACTACTCGCTCATTAGGAGATTAGAAAACATTATAATTAAAAGAATAAAATACTTACTAGATTGACGGCTCCCTCCAAACAAGAAGAACAGATCTGAATTTTTATCTCAGAAATTCTGAATTTTATTGATTGAAAAGAGGCATAGCATTTTACAGATCTAAAATTACAATTTATAGGAAAATAGGAAACATAGGGCTACAGACTCTCGCACCTGCAAAATTACAGATTTGCCCACGTAAAATCCTAACATCTGCACCGACGCGCCGACTTATAAAATATGCACCGACACGGGCCTTGTATGGCCGCGGATCCGCGGCTCCAGGCTGGGTTTGGCCGCGGATCCGCGGCCAAACTAAGGAATTGGGCTCTGTTCGTTTTGGGCTTGGTTCAGTGGCTCTTTGGGCTTCTGTTTCTTCACTTATTTTCTCTTTTGGGCTTCTGGTTCTTCTCCAGATGTTTCAGTGAACACTTGTAGCGATCTTTTAACCGTTCACTTGACTTTTTGGACCTTGCACTGTTCTTCGACTAGGCTTGACTAGGATCCGTCTACTTGTTGGTCAAAAGTCCCTTTTTCTGTTATTTTGTGCCTTTTTCACTGTATTTGCTCCAGAAACCTGTATCCTGTAATATGCAACAAACGTGCGTCAAGAGTACCTGTTTATTTATAAAAAGGATAAGAATAGGGGAATGATAAATGCAATATTATGGTCTGAACAGCCGGCGTATTGACGAGTCTTAGAGTCCCACAAAGGAGTTACCCAGTCCAGGCGAAACGTTGTGGTGCGCGTATGCGATATGCGCATGCACCCGATTGAAATGTGCGTATATGATACCGAACATTGATCGGGTGAACTGCTATTGGTGGGGTCATATGAGATATGACCGGATTGATAAATCAAGTGTTGATTTATCATTTAACCATTAGTTTTCTCACTTAAAACCTTTTCTTGGATGATGGATGTGTGCATGCATGTGTGCTTTTCTTTCTTTCTTTCATGCTAGTTTCATGCACATGTGGATGTGCATACATGCACACATACATACACTCATCCATCATGGTTGTTAGCATATGGAAATGGTGGCAATATAAGACTCACACCATGGATTATATAATGGATTATTATTTGATTTTGGATTTAAAAGAAAATGAAAAAGGAAAGGATAATCATTCTTGCTTCTACATTCTTCCTTTGACCTAACCATGCTCAACTACCACTATCCTAGGGTTATCCTTCTCTTTATCATTTAAAACTCAAGTTAAATAATGTCTCCATCACTTTAACCATGGTTCATAGTGAGAAGAAATAAAATATATATTGATATATTTCTTTTTCTTCTCATGAGTTATCTTTTTACCTCTTGTTAAAAATTGCCACCATCTTCTTCCTCTTTCTCTTTTGCTCTCTAGTTTTTTCTAGTGAGCAAATACCACTTAAAGATAGGTTTTTGAAGTGAGAAACTTAACCACAACTTCATTCTACACAAGCTTAGCCGTTTTGTTTAGAGTGTTCTCTTCGGTTTTACGAAGTTGCGAGCTTGGACGGAGATCTCCGTGGTGGATCGTCGTGGACACAAGAGGACTTCAAGAGGACCTCCGTTCAACACCCTAGAGACCAAGGAGTCCAGCGAAAGGGAGCTACAAAGGTTGTAGTCTCGAAACCCTAGATTAGTTCGCTTTATATTTCGAAACCCTAATTTTCTAGGATCGATTCCTTTGCATGTTCGTTTAGCACCATAAAAATTTAAACTTTGGGTCATGTGATGCTTCAAAACTCTTCATAGGGTGCTAGACTAACCTTACAGATGTACCACGCCGATGAGCCCGGCAGGGGAACCATACCATCCGGTGACATTACCTATGACTCGGCGGTTATCATGGGAATACCGACGGGAGTCATGTGCGTATGGATACGTCGAAAGGCGGGGGTCAGAGCTAGGCACTCGTGCTTTCGGTATAGCGTATGATACATACCTATCAGGGTGCCAGTCTTGGTGACAGCACCTGATAGATCAGCATTTCTGTGTCGATGCTTGACACATTGGTTTCATGATATTTCTTTTACTCCTTTGTATATATAACAGGGGATTAGGCCACTGTTATATATGCCCTTACACCAATATTAGTGGAATGGGACGCTAATATATGTGTATTGACACTAATTGTATATACATCATATTTATTCATGCAAATATACCTAGGTTATAAGAGATTCACTTGATATTGGATTTAGGACATATGACATTTACTTGATATTGCTTATAAATGATATATGAGATTCACTTGAATTTGTATATTCAGGATATAGGAGATTTATTCGATATTGTACATTAAGGATTTGTGAGACTTATATGATATGAGAGCCAATTTGGGGGCTGATTTGAGGAATTGGGATTTGGATTGTCTTGATGGATTGTGATCCTACCACGATGTCAGGATTCCGTGGAAATGACATATTTCATTCCATACTCCACATTTATTGTTTATGTACTGCTTCATGTATTAGTTGTACTTGTTAGTGTACCTTTCATGATCATTGCATATTGATTGTCATATTATTGCTTCATGTATTAGTTGTATCTGTTAGTGTACCTTTCATGATCATTGCATATTGAATTTCATATTATTGCTTCATGTATTCTTTGTACCTGCTAGTGTACTTTTCTTGATTATTGCATTCATATAACCTGTTATTGCTATTAATTGCATATGTTAGATTCACGCTGTACGTGCATACTTGCGATTACCTGCATATGTTATTTACTATTCATGAGTTGGCAACTCACCCCCGTTGTGCCAAAGTTTGTTTTGCAGGGTGTTCCCCAGAGCAGTCGAGGCAGGGTATTCGTCTATCTGATCATCTTTTGCTACGGATACCGCTTCAGCTCATAGTGTGCCGTTTTGCTTAGGTGGGTTTTGTGGTTATCCGTATTGTTGTATTGTATATTCGTTGTATCCTTGTACTCTCCATCTACTATTATTTTGTTGACTTGGAGACTTGGTGAGGACGATATTGTATTTTATTTGTGACTTGTTTGTCTTTTATACAGCTTTCTTTCTATCTTCTTTTATTTCTTCGCTACGACATCGTATATTTGTTGTGGTGGTTGTTTTCCGCCTTTGGGCGTGTATTTGCTCCCGTTTGGGGATGCTTCATTTATATTTATGTTGTACCCATTTTTGGGGCTAGTTTTTACAAAGAAGATGCTGCAAAAATTTTAAAGAAAGAAAAGTTGGACTTTTAAAGAATTTAGGTTGTGATTTCAAATGTTTTAAAAACTTCTATTATCATTTCTTGTCTTTTTTTTATGGTTTAGATTTCTGGGTTTTGGCTTTCTTTTACTGCGTTACATCTGTAGGCGTTGCGTAGTATTAGGGCCGTCACGTGCCAATTTCAGGTCGTGACAGATTGGATTAGGGTATTCGTACGGCGTAGTTTGGCCTTCGTCAAGGGTCGTGCGGGTGGGTTTAATTCAAACAAGAAATGAACGGTTTAAACTTGACTGGCACCCTATGGGTAGTTTGGCCTCCGTCAAGGTCATGGGACGCTAGGGGTAAAAGTTTTATTGGGAATTTCAAGTGTTGAAATTTGCAATGAGATTTCATACCTCTTATGAGATAGTTGGATCCCGATACCTACTGCGAGTAAGAGTTACTCCTGGGAGAATTTTACACAGGTCAATTAGTCGATCAAGTAGGTGTCTAGAAAGGTGTTAACGGGGTTATGCCTCTGGGAAAACGAGGTTTACTTTAATTAGGTCCATGCGAAAGCACGGGGAACCTCCCTCAAGTACCGACACTAATCTGGCTGAAAGATTGACGAAATTGTAGGGTGTAATTAATCCCGGCTAATCTTACCTTTTAGGATTTGAAGGAAGATTTGATAAAAACAGTGGGAGACATCCTGATTAGATAAGATAATAACCAATCTAATCTTGCAAGACCATACGCTAAAGTGTTTTCTTCTCTCTCTCTCTCTAGGTAGCGGCCATGTCAGGCCATAATCAAGATAATAATATGGATGTATTGACTGAACCCGCTTATTATACTGAGCAGGGGAACGTTGGTCCCGTTCTTTCTTATAAGAGTTATAAGACTGAACAGGAAATAGGAGAATATCTGGATTCTCATGCCGCCCAAACTAAGAACATGCATGCTGATGCATCTTCTTCGGGTGTGTTAGTTATTGAGAACTGTTTCTCAGTTCCCCCTAAGTCCTGGGTATTAGATACCAGATCGGGATCCCACATATGTAAATTGTTACATGGGCTACATAAAGGTAGAGAACTAGGAAAAGGTGATCATTCCGTACAAGTAGGAAATGGTGCAAGTATTGCAGCCAAAGCAGTTGGCGAATATCACCTTGTATTACCAAGTAGTAATACACTGATTCTGAACGAGTGCTATTATATACCGAACATGATGTGCAACATTAGATCAGTTTCTTTATTAAGTAAAAAAGGATATAATTTTGTAGTACAGGATAATATTATGAACATCATCCTAGATCAAAAGTTGATTGGATCAGGATCGTTACATAATGGCATATTCATTCTCAATCAAAATACAGTTCTTAATATACAAAATACACATAAGAGGAAGAGTTCAGAAATGAACGAATCCTACTTATGGCATTGTAGACTTGGTCATATCAATGCGCCACGGCTAGCTAAGTTACATAAGGATGGATATTTGAATTCATTCGAATTATCAACTTATGATACTTGCCATTCATGTCTCAAAGGAAAAATGACCAAAACTCCGTTTAGTGGACACGAAGAAAGAGTTACGGAACTCTTAGGACTGGTACATCGTGATGTATGCGGTCCCATGTCTACACATGCCACGAACGGTTCTTCCTACTTCATTACATTCACTGACGATCTCTCAAGATTCGGACATGTGTTCCTGATGAAACACAAGTCTGAAACTTTTGAGAAATTCAGAGAATATAAGCACGAAGTAGAGAACCAAACGGGCAAAAGTATTAACATCCTTCGATCTGATCGAGGAGGAGAATACTTAAGCAATGAGTTCCTAGATTATCTAAAAGAGAATGGGATTCTCTCTCAGCTTACTCCTCCTTATACACCACAGCACAACGGTGTATCGGAGTGGAGGAATCGCACCCTATTAGATATGTTGCACTCTATGATGAGTGATGCTGAGTTACCTATTTCCTTCTGGAGACATGCACTGGAGACAGCTGCATACCTATTGAATAGAGTTCCAACCAAATCAGTGCCTACCACTCCATATGAGATATGGAATGGAAAGAGACCATGTCTTAATTTTATTCAGATATGGGGTTGTCCGGCCTATGTAAAAACACAAAATCCGGACAAGCTCGAGCCAAGATCTGTCCTATGTAAGTTTATTGGATATCCCAAACATTCGCGAGGGTATATCTTCTACCACTCCGAGGAACAAAAGGTGTTTGTTTCTCGACATGCCACCTTTTTATAAAAGGGGTTTCTTATGAATGAAATTAGTGGCACTGAGGTAGAACTGGAAGATGTTCCAGCAACATAAACTACGACAGATAATTTGGTGGAAGCAGAGGATTCAGTAGTACCCGACGAACCCCAGCCTCTCCGCCGATCTAGTAGGGTTTCTCACCCATCTGATAGATACTACAGTTTTCTCATTGATGGTGGGAGCGAGGATTGCACCATGGAAGATGATGACCCGACTAGTTTCGAGCAGGCCATCATGAGTGCTGACTCTGTGAAATGGCTGGATGCAATGCGATCTAAGATGGAATCCATGTACACCAACAAAGTATGGACTTTGGAAAATGCTCCTGAAGGGGTAAAACCCATTGGGAGCAAGTGGATCTTTAAAAATAAAATTGGTGTAGATGGAAAAGTTGAGACTTTCAAAGCCAGACTTGTTGCAAAGGGTTTTCGTCAACGACCAGGTGTGGATTATGACGAAACCTTTTCTCCAGTGGCTATGCTTAAGTCCATCCGAATCTTACTTGCCATTGCTGCATACCATGACTACGAAATCTGGCAAATGGATGTTAAGACCGCCTTTCTAAACGGTGATTTAGAAGAGTGCGTGTACATGACTCAGCCAGAGGGTTTCATAGATAGTGGGAGCAGCGGAAAGGTGTGCAAACTTCTTAAATCCATTTATGGGTTAAAGCAAGCATCGCGGAGTTGGAACATCTGCTTTGATGTTGTAGTCAAAGAGTTTGACTTCATCAAAAACGTAGATGAACCTTGTATCTATAAGAAAGTTGCAGGGAGTAAGGTTGTCTTACTCGTATTGTACGTCGATGACATACTCTTGATAGGAAATGATGTTCCTATGCTGCAATCAGTCAAGCTCTTCTTATCACAAAGATTCTCAATGAAAGATCTAGGTGATGCCTCCTGCATATTGGGAATCATGATCTATAGAGATAGATCTAAATGGATACTGGGATTGTCCCAATCCAGGTACATTGACACCATACTAAAGAGGTTTAGTATGGAAGAATCCAAGCGTGGGACCCAACCCACGATCTCTGGACTCACTCTCTCCAAAGAGATGTCTTCCAAGACTGATTTGGAGAGAGCTCTCATGCAAGGGATACCCTATGCTTCGGCAGTAGGCTCTATCATGTATGCGATGCTATGTACCAGATCCGATGTAGCATACTCACTAAGTGTAGTGAGTCGGTATCAAGCAGATCCTGGAGAGAGTCACTGGACAACTGTGAAGAACATTCTCAAGTACTTGCGAAGGACTAAAGAGATGTTCTTGGTGTATGGTAACGGAGAACTCCGGGTGGAGTCCTTTACCGATTCATGCTTCCAAAGTGATAAGGAAGACTCTAAGTCGCACTCGAGATTTTTCTTTACCCTCAATGGAGGGACGGTATGTTGGAAGAGTTCCAAACAGGATACCGTTGCAGAATCGACGATGGAGGCTGAATACCTCGCTGCCAACGATGCTGCCAAAGAGGCTGTTTGGATAAAGAAGTTCATTAGTGAACTTGGTGTGGTTCCATCCATTGAGCATCCAATACCTCTGTATTGTGATAACAATAGAGCTGTAGCTTTGGCCAAGGAACCCAGGTTCAATCAGAAGTCCAGACATATTCTGAGGCGGTATCATCTGATCAGGAAGATAGTTGATCGCCGGGAGATCGAGGTCAGGAGAGTAGATACGAAGGACAACACTGCGGATCCACTCACGAAGGCCATTCCCCAGATACAGTTTGAGAGATTATTCGGGATGCTAGGTATAAGATACTACAGCTGTAAGGTTCCTAGGCACTCTAAAAAGGATCTACAAGGCCTCTACCATACCCGATTCAAAAATTTAGCCGTGCCGAACAACCCTAACCAAGATCGTATACTAGAGATTATGCGAAAACTAGCAAGTTAAGAACTTTAACACTAAGTGAAAGGGATTACAACCTTTCTAGATCCGGTCCTTCACTTCTAAAGCTCCGTGTTGACGTCCCTTCGCTGCGATCATCGGGATCCCGGACTCTAGCGATGGTTTCCTTAGAGAAATGAACGGGCTAGGTCGTTGACTTCGAGGCCGAAGATGATCTACGTCGGGGAGACACTAACTCAAGCTATTCCTTCACTTGGTCATGAACTTTGTGAAGAGAACACCCTATACTACATGGCAAGTAGTAAAGGATGAAGAAGTAGGAAGTGGGCCCACTTTAGAATTGATTTTCTCACACTTTTTCTCATGGCACCATTAGAGCTAGCAAGCTTTTCATGGAGCTTGATGAAGAAGAAGAAGAAGAAGAAAGAATAATCATCATATGAATTAATTCCCTCAATCATGTAACCATGGGTGAGTTAAGCTATCATGCTTAACCCATGTAGAGAATTGACCAAGGTATGAGGTTAAGGTTAGGTTAAAGAATATCAAGAGAAATGACAATAGAGTGGATTTTGTCAAAGTTTCTCCAAGCTTCTTCAAGCTTGATAACTTTGACTAAGTTCAACTATTTTGTTAAATATTAAGATAAAACAATAACCCTAATCTTAAACCTAATCTTGGTATAAGTCTTATACACCCATCTTGTGTGTATCATCAAGTATGACACAAACGTATATACACAAATATATATCACATATAGACTTATGCACAAACTAGTGAGAAATTAAATCTTAAGTGAGCTAATACTAGTTAACGTAATGTAATATATCAAATATATAATTATACATTAAATTATTAAATCAACTCTTGATTTAATAATCCGGCTATAACCGACTAATATCAAAAGTAACAACTTATCGAATCAACACTTGATCCGATAACCCAGCTATATCGCATACAACCGATCAATGTCACAAATCGCGAGAATAGAATACGGTATCTCATATCGTATCAATCTTGGTCCGGCACATATCACATATGCGCCTACTCCATTTCGCATGAGCCAGGAAACCCATGTGTAGGACTCTAAAGTCTCGTCAATACGCCGGCAGTAGGTGATGATCATATCAAACACCCACAAGCCGCAAGCGGTCTGCTAAACGTAACGGCCACCCAGGTATTGAGCGATCAGAAGATCAACGAGCAAGTCTGCTCACACTCCTGTGAATCCAATCAGTAACACTTACCGCACAGTCCGGTCCGTTCGTCTGATATGTCGCATATCTCGCCTAGGGGTGGTAAACGTCAGACCCCAGTAGATTGATAAGTCATGCCGATGTAAGGTCCATAACAAGCGTGAAACTACTAATAACACTTACCAGTAAATCACTGCAACCCTGGCCAGGTATTTCCAGTTATGGCCAGTCGAGCATAGCGCAATATCAACCCCCAATACCGGGAGAGACGAATCCCCTCCTATCGCTCATTGCCTCTATGTCAATCGGGACTGTACCCAAAAACCACCTGTTTGCACGACTTAGTAGAGCCATGGTAGGGTGGAAATCAAAGCACAGTGGGAGACACACAAGACTCTATGACGATCTCGGGTCAACAGACTAAGCTGTACCAGTGTCACCAGAGAACTGCCATCTGACGTGAGGTATAATACCATCTGGGAGTTCTCGGCGAGTCCGTTCAGTATACCCAGTCACCACTGAGCACCCGCATACCATCTCTGATGTCAAACACCAATGGATATGGGATCATCCATCGCCCATCACATGGGTCGAGAAGATATACGCTAGTCTACTCTGGAATATCGATGCCCCGTCTCGATATTCCCACGACTAGGAACATTGAAGGATGTACGCATGGACTACCCAGGCCCCACTAGTATGATCTGCATCATAGTCCTGCAAGTCGAGTACACATCCTAAGGGCTTTATCAACATGTAATAGATAGACAGTAAGTATATATGTTAAGATAAAGAGCAACCAGATAGCGTACTATCATGTCGAGCAAGAAAGTCCTACCTATATATGTCCCAGCATCCACTACAATATACATCTCATGTACGGTAACGTCCTCTAGGGCATACATATAACTAACAATCTCCCACTTGCACTAGGGCCATCTGTAGCAGTGGTTGCAGTATCTCATACTCAACCATCCCATATAAGTCTCCCTCTGGGAAAAGGCCTTTGTGAGTGGATCCGCCGTGTTGTCCTCTGAGTCTACTCTCCTAACCTCAATCACCCTGGAGATCAACTATCTCCATGATCAGGTGATACTGCCTTGGAATATGTCTGGGTCACGGCATACGTACTTGGAAGGTATATCCAAGTACAATGCCTCGGCATACGTATCGCATCTCTGATGTCGGCGGAGTGGAACGTCGTTTCATCTAGATCTGGTACGAACCTCTTACTTCACCTTTCTCTAATGTCGACCGCTTCGGACTCGTCTCGTTGTAGCTGCATGGACTGAGCTCCAACGGCTATCCTCGTATCGGGAGTCTCCCAAGAAATGCATCTCACCACCTAGCATCCGAATTAAGTCGAGCCATCCGATCGAGTCGTCAAAACCTCATAATCCCCAAAGAGCTCAACATCTTGGGCACAGTTTAATAGTATCGAGTACATACCACAGCATCGGTGGTCCTGCCGTAGAAGGGCAAACCCAAGCCTCACTAATGGCGCCGTAGAACTGCCGCAAACCCGAAGGTTCAAAGGCTTTCTCACGGTCATTAAGTCGAGTTAGGGTTTCATTCTTCTAGAGGGACCATAGAATTGCCTGCATGTCTTTCCGACTACTTTAAACTTGGAATAATAGGTTTCTGACATTCGATCGTCTCTGTCGACTCCCAACGTCTCCACGTGAAGTCGTCTCTAGCTGGAATCAGTCTATCTGATGACCTCACATCGGGGTAGGCGAACGAATCACATGTCCTGGTCAATCATCCTCGGTGACTAGCGACCTTTTATCATCTCATAGTACAACTCGTACCGCAATAGCTCCAACACCTGGGCGATATCTCGTCGTCCGCAGCAACAACTGGCTCACTCGTCCGCACGCTGAATAGTGCCTCAATCATCATGAGTAAGCAATACACCAACGGTCATCAAAATCTGGCTGGCCTCTGTCAGTGGCTCAATCCTCTAGTGTCGATCAGCACATCCGAGCAACCTCATAAAGGCGATCCGCCAAACGCTCGTGGCGCGGAAACACAGTAAAAAGACACATCTCCGCAATCGTGTGTCGCCGGAATTTCGCCCTGGTCAGTCCTCATTCGCGACGAGCTCGTGCTGACCACAACTCTAGCTGTAGCTCTCCCTGCCCGTAATCGTGGCAGCAAAACCATAACTGGTACTGATGAGGCTAGATCGGAATGAAATTAATACTGAGCAAAGAAATGTACATCCTAAGGCTCCTTAAGCGGAGTGGCGTGTCGTAAGTATGCCGCGGAACATACCCACGGTACGTCACTCTACTTTAGTCACCTATTCCATTAACCAAGGGTCGTCCTACGCTCCGAAGGTAAAACCAAACGCTCTGATACCAACTTTGTCACATCCCGAAAGTACGGAATATGACCGGCACTTAAACTACGAAACGTCTCGAGGCGTACGTAATCTAAGTAAGACGAAAACCCAGAAATCCAAACCAAAGAAAATAGTAGGGTGAAGGAAAACCAATTTGAAATCAAGTAGTTTTAATAGCATAAGCCGAGTTATGCGGTTTTAAAAACATCAAGTATTTCCTGAAAATTTCGGCAGAGTCTCCTTTGTAAATACTGGCTCCCAAACGGGATACAACATGAATAGTATACGAAATCAATAAAAAGGCATCCCCAAGCGGGAGATAGCTCTTCGTCAATCGACGGTCACAACCACACAAGCAATATAATATACAACGCCAAGGGCGAGGATCAAAACTCAAAAGGAAACTCAAAACAGCAAGAAATCCAAAGAAATACAACGCGCGACTCTAAGGTCGAAAGAATAAACATCACTGGTCTCTATCTGAGATAAATACAAGTTTGGTTGATGGAACTTCTAGATACAACAGAATAATAATATACAAGATATATAATGGGGGTACGATACAAGTAAACCCACCTACAAGCAAATCACCCTAAGAAAACTATGCCCGCAAGCCGTAAAGAAACCTGTACGGCAAACCTGCAAGAAACTGGGGCACAACGGGGGTGAGTTGCCAACTCATGAATAGAAAAACATCTACGCACAGAAATCGCATAAATAACGCAACCTGGGTCAATGATCATAATATATCCTCAAATATATGAATAACATGCAGCCTATAACAATGGCTAGGGTAATATCTAACCCGAGTGTGATCTCATGTGCCCGTGTCAGTGCCTCAGGTAGCAATATATCATATGAATGAGGTATGAATGCATGAAAACAGAATACATGTAAATGAAGAAACTGTTTTCATAAATTAGTGAGATTTCCTTTGTATTTTTAAAATGAGGTATCATAAATGAAATCAACATCAACAGTGTCTAGCATCGACACAAAACATAAATCTCAATGTCTCAAAACCTCAGGCTCCGGCTATCCGGACTGGCCTGTATCATCAAATCTCAGTACATCAATATCTCGAAATCTCAATGTCTCAATCTCAATATCTAGGGCGCCGTCAGTCCAGACCGGCCCCTACCATCCATCTCAAGACCACGACGGTATCCTCCGGATATCCGACGCGTCGGGTAAAATCACCGGTAGGTAGTCTCCCCCTGCCAGGCTCATCGTCATCACCATGAGCTTCTTGCCCCGGGGTACCTTACCGGGTCCACCATGTACCCGAAATGGTTCATCCAACTCCTCGAATCGGGTCTCGAAATCCATCCGCAAACTCATGGTGGACGACTCATACATCATGGGAAAAACCGTGCTTTTCATTTAAAAAGAGAAAGAAGAAGTTTGTATATGTTTTGCGGTTTTCCCCAAATCCAGAAAATCTCATGGAAATCCGAATCCAAAACCTCAATAGCACGTAAAAAGTGAATATATGCATGAGAATCCATGAATGCGGCATAACAATGAATAACAGTATTCATGAAGTAGCAGGTAATAACTACAATGTCTAGACTAACATATAAGGCAAGTACACTAATATCATGTCTAAACTACTAGCTAACAGGCTATGTCAAGCAATAATATTTTCTAAGGTGTACGTGACATGGCAATTACTGATGAAGATGTGTGTGAGCCGGCAAGTAAGTGTACGTGGTACATACGCATCATCGGTAATAGTGCTGGTGTCCTAACCACAAGATATCAACAGTAGAATATGAAGCATAATATAAGCATGTGATGCGGAGCGAACAACAATAATGAGCGGGAGCTGAATACTAGACGCAACGATAACTAATCTGCATTAACCTAATATAAGTCCTACAATGGTGCCTTTTGAAATAACACGAATCGTGGGGTTTTGAAAATAGGGGCTACGGTGTTTTTATGAAAAGATACGTCTTTTGAAATATCCGTAGGATCCCTTGGGCTGTCTTTTAAAATACGCACGATTCGTAAGCTTTGAAATAGGTAGGAACCGAATCTAATCTAACAACTAACTAAACTAAAGGGCTAAGCTACAAGCTAGACTATAGGTAAGGAAACCGCCTAACATCTGAGTCGATACATATACATACCTGTATATATATTAGTCGGTGATCCCGCATCAATAATATCATATCCGATACCATATCTATAATCAGACATCCCAAGTCAAGAGTGCGGATCAATCATCAAGATATAGCTCGTACGTAAATCCGTCGTACGGCATCCCCAAATCTGGGTACGGGTCAACATCACATTCATCATACTATTTACCTAGTATCCTCTTTATCAAATATCATGATCGGGGTACTGATCTACGTCTAGTACAATACTGATACCGCCTAAGTATGCATGCACGTGTGTGAAACACTACGTCAAGGACCCGCTACAACGTCATGTCGTATCTCAAATACGAACCCTGCTATATCACCGATCTCACGGCCTCAAATCAAATCTCATCGACTCATCATAAATCCCAAGTACTATCCTCAAATCTGTATGTGAACACATAGTGCCATACCCATGTGAACACATAACTATATATTCCCGAATAAGCACAAATGAAAGATGAAAGTATGTAAGTATGGGTGGTTGTGTGCATGTGTGGTGCGACCACTACTCTAGGGTTTCGCGACACTAAATCATCCAAGAACACCAAATATCCATATTATCATCAATATACTCAAACAAAATATAATCAATATATATATGTGTGTATACGTATTCGTATACATCACCACGAACTGCGGGGGTGCTATACGCTATCCACCCGACTTCTCCCCGTAGATATAAATCTACTCACCTGGTCCTCGCTCGCCGGTGCCGACGTCGCCACGCGCTTGCTTGTCGTCTCAAAGTCCACATGGGGTACCTACACATCATAACGCACCATATCGCATTAAAATCCGACTCATGAACAAAACTTCCCACATAGGTCAAAACCTATGGCTGCTTTCACAAATCAACCCAAAAACCCTCGACGTCGGCGTACAATCGCCAAACCATCGAGAAAAACCTAAACACACTCATTTGTACAATCACGAGCACTAATTATAATATAAAATAGCTTAAAATTCATAAAAACCCCAAATTCACTTTAAAAGCCATTTTTTCCGAAAATCTAGCAAGCACAGTTCGCCGTTTTTGTACAAAACAAGATGTTTAAACAAATGTAGCGGCCATAATACTTATTAAATATCTTAAATAAGTCATAAAAACCATTTCCATAATTTAATCTCATAAATTTGCATAATTTCCAAAATCCTAGTTTGCAAAAATATCAATTTTTAACACCTTTTAAAGAAAAATTCACAATTCATCAATTAAACTTGGTTTTGCATGATCCAAAATCATTAAACCACTCATTATAATATTAATAATGACATGAAACCTTAATTTAGATTTTAATCCCAATATAAAACAATTTCAAAAAAACCTAGTTAGCAAAAAGCACATTTATCATAATTTCCAACTAACAAATTTTGAAATTAGTAACTAGATTAGGTTTTAGCAAGAATTAACATGTCAATCTACTCATGGCAACCTTAATGATGTGATAAAACCCTATCTTGATTTTAATCTCACATATAACCATTAACCCCACAATTCAAGTTTGCAATATGTACACAAATTAAACACCAAATTTAGTTAAATTGGAGTAATTAACCAACAATTAAGACATGGGTTAAAATTTATACCTCCCAATTAGAGATCTAGCAAGGATCTAAGCCTCCCAAATTGCTCTCTTGCTCCCAAAATCCATGCTAGATAGGCAAATAAATAATGGGTAGTAGTTGGATTTCGGTTTTGAGTTTTAGTTGATTTTTCATGAAATTTTTTGTGAATTTTTTTGGAGAAGAGATGAGATGAGGAATGAGAGGGGAGGGCTGCTGAAATGTGCAAGTTTCGGCCAGCATGGGGGTGGGGAATGGGTGAGGGAGGAGAGAGAGTGAGGTGGAGAAAGTGGAAAAAGTCAAAGTCAACCATTTTCTATCATTTTCCTTTCGTTTCTTTTCTTTTCTTGGTGATTGGAGAGAGAGAGAGAGAGAGGGAGGGCTGTCATGGTAGGGCCGGCCACATCGGGAGAGGGAGAGAGGGTGAGGTGTGGGTGTGTGGGTTAGGGAAAAAGATAAATGTATTACCCCGATTCCCGTTAACACTAATTTCACCGAAAAAAGGCTTTTTCTTCGATATTTTCTAAACCGTTTTGGCAAACGATTTCATTTCAAAAACCACATGATAAAATTTTATTTAAAGTTTTATGATGCACAAAATTTCTTTCAACTCATTCCAATTTGTAATTTTCCCTAATAAAATATATTAGTGACGGCTTAAAATAATATTAAAATAATTAATTTCGGAAAAATTTTCAGAAAATTTAAAATTTCACCAGTGGCTCAATAAACACCAAATAATAGCAATTACATAGCTAGAATATATATATTTAATTTTTATAATAAGATATTTGCATTTTGACTTTTTACAGAAAACCCCCTTATTTTACCGATTTTCCGAAATTTCACCGAAACGATTTTCAAAACGCTACAATCTTCCCCCCTTAAAAAAAATTCGGTCCCCGAATTTAAAGTAACTCCCCCCAAATACTAAAACATCTAAACCAAAACAATCAAATCGTAGGGGCTCCGAAATTGTAAATACATAAAACAAATCGTAGCGCAGCGCATGCGCATGAAAAATGAGCATATAACTCAAATCAAAACTCCGTCAAGCATCCCGCAATCATCGGAGTCATGGAGAAGACATCAATGCCAAATCCAAAGCAAAACCAATATGATATAACTCGAAACTATACATGTAAATATCGAATCTATATATGTAAGTATCTGAAGGAAATGCATGCCAAATCTCTTTAAGTCGCTGTGCAACGCGTATAACACTGCACAATGGCGGACGTCTATCATAAGAAAATAACTATATACATATATACCCTTGTTTGAAATGTACGTTCCGCCGTTTTGGAAACAATTTAGAAGGGTCTCCTTGTTTTAAACATTTCGTGTCATATCAGACACGTAGGTAAATGCTGCGGCTATAGCTCGCTTTTTGGAAATCCCTTCAATAACTATCAATGCATGCAAAATATATTCAGGTACTGTCCTCTGACTAGTCCTGCTCAGTATGAAAACACATAGCAATATCATAAAAACGTACTGCTCTATAAGAAAAATCAATCTCAAAATACGCGTATGAATACTACGTGCGTTTGGTGCGCACGGAAATCAAAATCCATGAATGTGCCATACATGCGCGCAGAAACAATATCTAAGTGCATCGGGTGTGCACGAAACATCTGTCAATGGCAACAGATGTGCCTGACAGCAAAACAGGTGCATCTGACATGCATGAAGAATCTCGATTTAGTGCATCTGGTGTGCACCAAAATCGTATCTCAAAACCTGAGCTCAACATGCGCGAAAACCCAAAACTAGGGGCATCTATCATGCACGAAATCATGAAATCCAATATCAAACGCCGAACATGCGTAAAATCAAATCAGGTGCACAAGGTGCATAAAACAAACATCGAGTATCACAATCGAAATCGAAGTCCAGTGCATCTAAGTGCACAAAATGTGTATCACTGCACTGCAAGCATATGTGAACTATACTGAGTGCAAAAACCAATTCGTATGCGTACATACGCACAAAATCAATTCAACTGTATGAAACCCATAAAATCATAAACATGCGAAACCAAGGCACGAAAATGATATCAAGTGCAACAACTGTGCAAAAATCGTAAATACTCAGTAGGTGCAACCATGGTCCATGAAAACAAATATCATGAAACTCAATCATCAAAATCAATCATGCGAATAGACCGCCCAAAATACGCAAAATCTCGTATGGCGGAATTGTCCCGCTCAAGCACATCCTCCAAGAATCTCTGGCCAACTGCCGTGGTCACTCATAGCATGTCTCGTCGACGATCCTGAACTCTGGCCTGCCGGTGTGCATAACATGACCACTACTGGGTCCAAGTCTTCTCGTAATTTATTCCAGAAAGGTCCTATCGAGATCTCTCCCAATCTCGTCTCTGCCGAACTATCCGGAAGTCATCGTCCCTTACTAGATCTGTTCTCGTTCTGGAACTGCTGCATACTCAACGCGACTCCTTCTGGAAGGTATATCCAAGTACAATGCCTCGGCATACGTATCGCATCTCTGATGTCGGCGGAGTGGAACGTCGTTTCATCTAGATCTGGTACGAACCTCTTACTTCACCTTTCTCTAATGTCGACCGCTTCGGACTCGTCTCGTTGTGGCTGCATGGACTGAGCTCCAACGGCTATCCTCGTATCGGGAGTCTCCCAAGAAATGCATCTCACCACCTAGCATCCGAATTAAGTCAAGCCATCCGATCGAGTCGTCAAAACCTCATAATCCCCCAAGAGCTCAACATCTTGGGCACAGTTTAATAGTATCGAGTACATACCACAGCATCGGTGGTCCTGCCGTAGAAGGGCAAACCCAAGCCTCACTAATGGCGCCGTAGAACTGCCGCAAACCCGAAGGTTCAAAGGCTTTCTCACGGTCATTAAGTCGAGTTAGGGCTTCATTCTTCTAGAGGGACCATAGAATTGCCTGCATGTCTTTCCGACTACTTTAAACTTGGAATAATAGGTTTCTGACATTCGATCGTCTCTGTCGACTCCCAATGTCTCCACGTGAAGTCGTCTCTAGCTGGAATCAATCTATCTAATGACCTCGCATCGGGGTAGGCGAACGAATCACATATCCTGGTCATTCATCCTCGGTGACTAGCGACCTTTTATCATCTCATAGTACAATTCGTACCGCAATAGCTCCAACACCTGGGCGATATCTCGTCGTCCGCAGCAACAACTGGCTCACTCGTCCGCAAGCTGAATAGTGCCTCAATCATCATGAGTAAGCAATACACCAACGGTCATCAAAATCTGGCTGGCCTTTGTCAGTGGCTCAATCCTCTAGTGTCGATCAGCACATCCGAGCAACCTCATAAAGGCGATCCGCCAAACGCTCGTGGCGCGGAAACACAGTAAAAAGACATATCTCCGCAATCGTGTGTCGCCGGAATTTCGCCCTGGTCAGTCCTCATTCGCGACGAGCTCGTGCTGACCACAACTCTAGCTGTAGCTCTCCCTGCCCGTAATCATGGCAGCAAAACCATAACTGGTACTGATGAGGCTAGATCGGAATGAATATAATACTGAGCAAAGAAATGTACATCCTAAGGCTCTTTAAGCGGAGTGGCGTGTCGTAAGTATGCCGCGGAACATACCCACGGTACGTCACTCTACTTTAGTCACCTATTCCATCAACCAAGGGTCATCCTACGCTCCGAAGGTAAAACCAAACGCTCTGATACCAACTTTGTCACGTCCCAAAAGTACGGAATATGACCGGCACTTAAACTATGAAACATCTCGAGGCGTACGTAATCTAAGTAAGCCGAAAACCCAGAAATCCAAACAAAGGAAAGTAGTAGGGTGAAGGAAAACCAATTTAAAATCAAGTAGTTTTAATAGGATAAGCCGAGTTATGCGGTTTTAAAAACATCAAGTATTTCCTGAAAATTTCGGCAGAGTCTCCTTTGTAAATACTGGCTCTCAAACGGGATACAACATGAATAATATACGAAATCAATAAAAAGGCATCCCCAAGCGGGAGCTAGCTCTTCGTCAATCGACGGTCACAACCACACAAGCAATATAATATACAACGCCAAGGACGAGGATTAAAACTCAAAAGGAAACTCAAAACAGCAAGAAATCCAAAGAAATACAATGCGCGACTCTAAGGTCGAAAGAATAAACATCACTGGTCTCTATCTGAGATAAATACAAGTTTGGTTGATGGAACTTCTAGATACAACAGAATAATAATATACAAGATATATAATGGGGGTACGATACAAGTAAACCCACCTACAAGCAAATCACCCGAAGGAAACTATGCCCGCAAGCCGTAAAGAAACCTGTACGGCAAACCTGCAAGAAACTGGGGTACAACGGGGGTGAGTTGCCAACTCATGAATAGAAAAACATCTACGCACAGAAATCGCATAAATAACGCAACCTAGGTCAATGATCATAATATATCCTCAAATATATGAATAACATGCAGCCTATAACAATGGCTAGGGTAATATCTAACCCGAGTGTGATCTCATGTCCCCGTGTCAGTGCCTCAGGTAGCAATATATCATATGAATGAGGTATGAATGCATGAAAACAGAATACATGTAAATGAAGAAACTGTTTTCATAAATTAGTGAGATTTCCTTTGTATTTTTAAAATGAGGTATCATAAATGAAATCAGCATCAACAGTGTCTAGCATCGACACAAAACATAAATCTCAATGTCTCAAAACCTCAGGCTCCGGCTATCCGGACTGGCCTGTATCATCAAATCTCAGTACCTCAATATCTCCAAATCCCAATATCTCAATCTCAATATCTAGGGCGCCGTCAGTCCAGACCGGCCCCTACCATCCATCTCAAGACCACGACGGTATCCTCCGGATATCCGACGCGTCGGGTAAAATCACCGGTAGGTAGTCTCCCCCTGCCAGGCTCATCGTCATCACCACGAGCTTCTTGCCCCGGGGTACCTTACCGGGTCCACCATGTACCCGAAACGGTTCATCCAACTCCTCGAATCGGGTCTCGAAATCCATCCGCAAACTCATGGTGGACGACTCATACATCATGGGAAAAACCGCGCTTTTCATTTAAAAAGAGAAAGAAGAAGTTTGTATATGTTTTGCGATTTTCCCAAATCCAGAAAATCTCATGGAAATCCGAATCCAAAACCTCAATAGCACGTAAAAAGTGAATATATGCATGAGAATCCATGAATGCGGCATAACAATGAATAACAGTATGCATGAAGTAGCAGGTAATAACTACAATGTCTAGACTAACATATAAGGCAAGTACACTCATATCATGTCTAAACTACTAGCTAACAGGCTATGTCAAGCAATAATATTTTCTAAGGTGTACGTGACATGGTAATTACCGATGAAGATGTGTGTGAGCCGGCAAGTAAGTGTACATGGTACATACGCATCATCGGTAATGGTGCTGGTGTCCTAACCACAAGATATCAACAGTAGAATATGAAGCATAATATAAGCATGTGATGCGGAGCGAACAACAATAATGAGCGGGAGCTGAATACTAGACACAACGATAACTAATCTGCATTAACCTAATATAAGTCCTACAAAGGTGCCTTTTGAAATAACACGAATCGTGGGGTTTTGAAAATAGGGGCTACGGTGTTTTTATGAAAAGATACGTCTTTTGAAATATCCGTAGGATCCCTTGGGCAGTCTTTTAAAATACGCACGATTCGTAAGCTTTGAAATAGGTAAGAACCGAATCTAATCTAACAACTAACTAAACTAAAGGGCTAAGCTACAAGCTAGACTACAGGTAAGGAAACCGCCTAACATCTGAGTCGATACATATACATACCTGTATATATATTAGTCGGTGATCCCGCATCAATAATATCATATCCGATAACATATCTATAATCAGACATCCCAAGTCAAGAGTGCGGATCAATCATCAAGATATACCTCGTACGTAAATCCGTCGTACGGCATCCCCAAATCTGGGTACGGGTCAATATCACATTCATCATACTATTCACCTAGTATCCTCTTTATCAAATATCATGATCGGGGTACTGATCTACGTCTAGTACAATACTGATACCGCCTAAGTATGCATGCACGTGTGTGAAACACTACGTCAAGGACCCGCTACAACGTCATGTCGTATCTCAAATACGAACCCTGCTATATCACCGATCTCACGGCCTCAAATCAAATCTCATCGACTCATCATAAATCCCAAGTACTATCGTCAAATCTGTATGTGAACACATAGTCCCATACCCATGTGAACACATAACTATATATTCCCCAATAAGCACAAATGAAAGAAGAAAGTATGTAAGTATGGGTGGTTGTGTGCATGTGTGGTGCGACCACTACTCTAGGGTTTCGCGATACTAAATCATCTAAGAACACCAAATATCCATATTATCATCAATATACTCAAACAAAATATAATCAATATATATATGTGTCTATACGTATTCGTATACATCACCACGAACTGCGGGGGTGCTATACGCCATCCACCCAACTTCTCCCCGTAGATATAAATCTACTCACCTGGTCCTCGCTCGCCGGTGCCGACGTCGCCACGCGCTTGCTTGTCGTCTCAAAGTCCAAATGGGGTACCTACACATCATAACGCACCATATCGCATTAAAATCCGACTCATGAACAAAACGTCCCACATAGGTCAAAACCTATGGTTGCTTTCACAAATCAACCCAAAAACTCTCGACGTCGGCGTACAATCGCCAAACCATCGAGAAAAACCTAAACACACTCATTTGTACAATCACAAGCACTAATTATAATATAAAATAGCTTAAAATTCACAAAAACCCCAAATTCACTTTAAAAGCCATTTTTTCCGAAAATCTAGCAAGCACAGTTCGCCGTTTTTGTACAAAACAAGATGTTTAAACAAATGTAGCGGCCATAATACTTATTAAATATCTTAAATAAGTCATAAAAACCATTTCCATAATTTAATCTCATAAATTTGCATAATTTCCAAAATCCTAGTTTGCAAAAATATCAATTTTTAACAACTTTTAAAGCAAAATTCACAATTCATCTATTAAACTTGGTTTTGCATGATCCAAAATCATTAAACCACTCATTATAATATTAATAATGACATGAAACCTTAATTTAGATTTTAATCCCAATATAAAACAATTTCAAAAAAACCTAGTTAGCAAAAAGCACATTTATCACAATTTCCAACTAACAAATTTTGAAATTAGTAACTAGATTTGGTTTTAGCAAGAATTAACATGTCAATCTACTCATGGCAACCTTAATGATGTGATAAAACCCTATCTTGATTTTAATCTCACATATAACCATTAACCCCACAATTCAAGTTTGCAATATGTACACAAATTAAACACCAAATTTAGTTAAATTGGAGTAATTAACCAACAATTAAGACATGGGTTAAGATTTATACCTCCCAATTAGAGATCTAGCAAGGATCTAAGCCTCCCAAATTGCTCTCTTGCTCCCAAAATCCATGCTAGATAGGCAAATAAATAATGGGTAGGAGTTGGATTTCGGTTTTGAGTTTTAGTTGATTTTTCATGAAATTTTTTGTGAATTTTTTTGGAGAAGAGATGAGATGAGGAATGAGAGGGGAGGGCTGCTGAAATGTGCAAGTTTCGGCCAGCATGGGGGTGGGGAATGGATGTGGGAGGAGAGAGAGTGAGGTGGAGAAAGTGGAAAAAGTCAAAGTCCACCATTTTCTATCATTTTCCTTTCGTTTCTTTTCTTTTCTTGGTGATTGGAGAGAGAGAGAGAGGGAGGGCTGTCATGGTGGGGCCGGCCACATGGGGAGAGGGAGAGAGGGTGAGGTGTGGGTGTGTGGGTTAGGGAAAAAGATAAATGTATTACCCCGATTCCCGTTAACACAAATTTCACCGAAAAAAGGCATTTTCTTCGATATTTTCTAAACCGTTTTGGCAAACGATTTCATTTCAAAAACCACATGATAAAATTTTATTTAAAGTTTTATGATGCACAAAATTTGTTTCAACTCATTCCAATTTGTAATTTTCCCTAATTAAATATATTAGTGACGGCTTAAAATAATATTAAAATAATTAATTTCGGAAAATTTTTCAGAAAATTTAAAATTTCACCAGTGGCTCAATAAACACCAAATAATAGCAATTATATAGCTAGAATATATATATTTAATTTTTATAATAAGATATTTGCATTTTGACTTTTTACAGAAAACCCCCTTATTTTACCGATTTTCCGAAATTTCACCGAAACAATTTTCAAAACGCTGCCGTGGCGCAACACTATACTTAGGTACTCCCCACCTCGATCTGATCGAAGCATCTTGATACTCAAGCCGGTTTGTTTTTCTACTTCTTGTTTATATTCAGTGAATTTCTCGAAAGCTTCGGATTTGTGCTTTAATAAAAATACATGACCGTATCTTGAGAAATCGTCAGTGAAAGTAATGAAGTAAGAAAAACCGTCTCTAGCATGTGTAGACATTGGCCCACATATATCACTATGTATGAGTCCTAGGAGCTCGGTAGCTCTTTCTCCGTGTCCGGTAAACAGAGTTTTGGTCATTTTACCCTGGATACAAGACTGGCAAGTCGCATAAAATTTATATTCAAAAGGGTTTAAATATCCATCTTTGTGTAACTTGTTTATTCTTGTTTCGTTAATATGACCAAGCCTACAGTGCCAAAGAAAAGCGTCATTTATTTCTGAATGATTTCTTTTATTAGTGTGTTGTATGCTGAAAACTGTGTGTTGATTTAGGACGTATATCCCGTTATTAAGTGTACCATACCCAACCAACATTTGATTCAGGTGAATGTTCATAACATTGTTCTGCAATATAAAGTTATATCCTTCATTGTCTAACAAAGAAACAGATATTATATTACATAGCATACTTGGTACAAAATAACATGGGTTCAAAACCAATATACACCCATATGGCAACCCCAAGTGATACCCCCCACTGCGACTGTATGTACATTGGAACCATTTCCAACGCGGAGAGTATGGTCACCTGTCTTCAAAACCTTGTTATTTCTCAGCCCCTGTATAAAATTGCAAATGTGAGAACTTGAACCGGTATCTAATACCCAGGATGCAGAGTTTATTGAAAAACAGTTTTCTGTCACAAACACACCTGAAGCGGAAGCATCCCTATGCTTCTTCTTGAGATTTAAGTACTCCGTACAGTTGCGCTACCAATGTCCTGTTTTGTGGCAATGAAAACATTCACCTTTCCCCGATTCTCCAGCTTTGGACTTTTCCTTCCCCTTAACCTTTTTAACTCCACCCTTAGGATTGGTGGGCTTCTTCTTTTTCTTTCCCTTGGCCTTAGCCTTTGGGCGAGAAGAGGAAGATTGTCCAACAGTCATAACGGGAGTTTTCACTGATTTCAGTGTGCTCTCTGCACTCCTTAATATATTAAGGAGTTCAGGTAGTTCCCTCTCCATGTTGTGCATGTTGAAGTTAACTATGAATTGAACAAAGGTGGAGGGGAGGGACTGCAGAATAATATCCGTATATTGTTCATTGTCCATCGTCCATCCAAGGTCCTCAAGCTCTTCTATGAGAGCTATCATCTTCAGAACATGGTCTCCTACCGATGTGCCAGGGGCCATTCGCATCTGAAACAATTTCTTTGATGCTTCGTATCGTAATACGCGGGATTGCTCTCCATACAACTCCTTTGTATGGAGAAATATGGCTTGAATGTCCATATTCTCGTGCTGCTTTTGATGTGTATTGTCCATCGATGCAAGCGCGAGGCATTTGGCCGTGGCACAATCAGCTTCCCATGTCTTGCGGACTTCTATATCCGCAACTGAGGATTTTGGACCTGGGACGGGCGGGGCTGAAGCCGTGAGGACATATGATATTTTATCATAAGTCAAGGTTATTTTCAGATTCCTCAGCCAGTCTTTATAATTGGTCCCATTCAGTTTGTTTTTATCTAGTAGAAGCTTGAGTCCAGTCATTGGTATCTGCCATTAAGAGAGAGAAAAGAATACACTCAGCGAAAGCTCTTGCAAAGATCAGATTGGTTACTATCTTGTCTAATCGATGTCTCCCACTGTTTTAATCAAGTTTTTCTCTCAAACCTTAAAAAGAAAACTAACCAGGATTAATTACAGTCTACAACTTCGCTAACCGTTCAGCCAGGCCAGTGTCGGTACTTGAGGGAGGTTCCCCGTGCTTTCGCACGGACCTAATTAAAGTAAACCTCGTTTTCCCAGAGGCGTAGCCCCGTTAACACCTTTCTAAACACCTAATGAGTTAGCTAATTGTAAACTGCAAAACTCTCCTAGGAGTAACTATTGCCCACAGTGGGATCGGGATCCAACCATCATATGGAAGGTATGCAATCTCATTGCAAATCTCAACGCTTGAAATTCCCGATATGATTTTTACCCCTAGCACTCATGATCTTGGCTATGGTCAACAAATCACAAGCACTAGTCAAGTTCAACCCGTCATTTCTTGATTAATCAGACCCGTTTACATGACCCTTGGCTAAGGTCGACAAAGTCATATGCCCGTCCTAATTATTCTGCATCATATGCACTGTAGGAAGATATCACTTCACTACCGTACACTACGCCTTGGCTAAGGTCAACAAACGTAGCACGAATACTAAGTACTCTACTTCCTAAAATGATGGAGGGTTGCGGATGATTTTTAATAACATCTTTAACGCTTTGAACTTGATATCGTCGTAGAATCAAATGGTTTTCAAAAGGAGTGGCTTGAGCTCCGCAGTTTTGAAATATAGCTTTTTCATAAAGAGCCGAGTGGTTTTCAAATCCGATTCTACAACATCTTTTTAGGTTTATTTTCTTTACATTAATCATATTAATGTAGTCCCATCATTTAAGTCCTTAAGCCAATCACAGAAAAGAAACGAAAAATACAACGTACGCGTATGCCATCCGTATTCGCCGCAATGTTCCGTTATGCACCGTTAGGTTACTTAACAAACGGCATACCGGGACAGGACTAGCGCGGGTGTAAAACATAAGCAACGTCTACTATATATCTCATATATAATATATCATTCGTCTCAAATATCACAGAACACAGGCAGCAGAAACATAGATATAATGTGGGATATACTAGGACGTCCATATTTAGTATTAAGTCAATAATAGAAAATACGGATTCTACAGTCGCGATGAATAGCCAAGCCCACACCCCTAGACCCCTACGAGAGCGGCAAACGACCCTACCAATTCTGGAGTTTAGGAGACCCGGTCTCGACTCCTCGAGATGGCCTCCCACTGAACCCCAGAACTCGGTCACTTGTGCTCCCCTCCTTGGGTCTATCCTAATGCGGAAAAGTAAATAATATACAACACTGGTGACATCAAGCTCAACCCGGAAGTGCCCCAAATAAAAGAATATTACATTACATTTGAATTTTACATGAATGAAAATAAAACTCTCATCTCACATAAAAAAACCCGGCTATTCAATCGCGACAATCCTGCACATCATATCTTAGTAACACATAATATCATATATCATCAACGTAAGTAATTATGCGTATCCCGATTGTCGTTGATAAATAGCAACGAAACCGGCGATAAGCGACATACTACACTTACGGTCACAGAAAAGAAAGTGTAAAACTACAATATTTGGAATCCACATTCTCTTTAGACATCGTAAATCCGAAACATCACATATTTCGCATTTCATGCCTAACTATATGAATTCCACATATTGTATCGCATTTCAGATAAATAGACAGTATTAAACATTTCGATCGAATAATCAAATACCCAAAATTTCCTAAAGCTCAACACTTGAGCGGAGTTCAAAAAACCCGGAAAGTGTCACAGTAGTAGCGGTCCAGCCGTAGAAGGGTCAAGCCAACGCCTCACATGTGGAACGCCGTATTGCCTCAAACCCTAAGGTTCAAAAGGCAGTTCAAGACGGTCACATAATCGAGTTAAGGTTTGTTTTCTTCTAGAGAGTCCACCACAAAACTTGCACGCATTTTCGAAAGATTTAAACTCGAGAAAAGATTCAACACTTGAAAATTTTCGTGCCGGGAAAAAGTGAGTTAATGATATCCGTTCGAACTTTTTAGTACTTTCTAAATTATCCGAAAAAGGCACGAAATTAAAATTCTGATCGAATCACCGAATCCAAAACCATCCCCAGAATATTCAACACATGAATCAGATTAAACATACCCAAAACAATATACAAGCAGGTATAGACATTACTGTATAAATACGAAGCTATGAAGCCTCTGTACGGTCGCGGAGCCGCGGTCCAAGCAAGGTATGGCCGCGGTTCCGCGGCGGCATGTACGGCTCATGGCTTCGTATTTCACAGTGTTGCTTAGATTTGCCTGTTGAATTTTTTACGTATTTTTAATTCTGAAAATAACACAGTTTCAAAAAATGTCCAGAGAGGGTTGAAAATCCGTATTTTCTTGTTCGATTGAGTTTTAACTTCGCTAAAGTGTCACCTAAAGTTCTAGGTCGGCTCTGATACCAATGTTAGGTTTACCTAGCACCTCATGAAGGGTTTGGAAGCATCACATGTCTCAAGCTTAAATTTTTAAGGTGCTAAGTGAACATACAAAGAATCATCACTAGAAATTTAGGGTTTCTTAACATTGACAATATCACAAGTAGGAAAAACTAGGGTTTTGAGAGTACAACCTTTGTAGCTCCCTACGCTAGACTTCTTGGCTACTTGAGGGTTGGAAAAGGTCCGCTCGAGATCCTTCTTGGTTCATGATGATCCACCCGGAGTCGTCTTTGTCCAAGCTAGAAACTTCACAAGATCAAGAGGAGAAATGGAAGCTAACACTCTTCAATAATTGGCAAGACTAGTGTAGAATGGTGTTGTGGTTGGTTTTCTCACTTCAAAATCCTGACTTGATTACTCTTTTGCTTACTTGAAAGAACTAGAGAGCAGGAGAGAAAGGAGGAAGAAGATGATGGCTTTCTAAGCTCAAGATAATGATAATCTCATATGAAAAATAGAAAATATAAGTATATATATTTTCTACTCTTCATCTCAAACCATGGTTACATAATAAAGATATTATTGTACTTGAGTTAAAAGACAAAAGGAAGATTAACTCATGGTTAAAAAGTGGGTGAACAAAGGTTAGTTCAAAGAAGAGTGTAGAAGATAACCATGGATTAATCTTTTTCTTTTGTTTCAAAACAAATACAAATATATATATCCATATATATATAATCATAAGGTGTGAGTCTTATATTGCCACCATCTTCTATATATACAACCATGATAGAATGATGTATGCATGTATGTGTGCATGCACATCCATATGTGCATGAACAAGAATGAATGCATACATGCATGCATACACCCAAAATGACAAGAAAGGATTTCTAGTGAGAAACTAATGGTCAAATGATAAATCAACACTTGATTTAGCAATCCGGTCATATCACATACGACCCGACCAAAAGCAAGCCGCCCGATTAATATACGGTATCTCATACGCGCATTTTAACCGGGTCCACGCGCATATCACATATGCGCACCATAACTTTTCACCTGGACTGAGTAACTCCATTGTGGTACTCTAAGACTCGTCAATACGCCGGTAGTGGGTGATGATCATATCAAGCACCCTCAAGCCGCAAGCGGTCAGCTAAACATAATGGCCATCCGGGTATTGAGCGATCAGAAGAAAACAAGCGAACCTACTACAACTCCCGTCGAGCCAACCGGCAACACTACCGTACAGTCCGGTCTCTTCGTCAGATATGCTGTATATCGAGTCTAGGGATGGTAACGTCGACCCTAATAACTCAATAAGTCATGCCGATGAATGGTCTATAACAGATCGAGAAAGTACTGATAACACTTATCAGTAAATCTCAACAGCCCTGGCCAGGGGCTTACTGATATAGCCAGTCGGGCACAGCACAGCATCAACTCCCAATACCAGAAGAGACGAAACCCCTTTATCGCTCATCACCTTCGTGTGTCTCGGGACTGTACCCAACGGCCACCTGTTTGCACGACTCAGTAGAGCCGTGGTAGGGTGGTAATCAAAGTACAGTGGGAGAACACACAAGACTCTATGACGATCTCGGGTCTATAGACTAACCTGCACCAGTGTCACCTGAGAACTGCTATCCGACGATAGATATAATTCCATATAGGAGTTCTCGGCGAGTCCGTCCAGTGTACCCCGTCACCACTGAGCACCCGTATACGATCTCGATGTCAAACATCGATGAATGTAGGAACATCCATCGCCCATCATATGGGTCTAGAATCATATACGCTAGTCTACTCTGGTATATCGATGCCCCGTCTCGATATACCTACGACTAGGGACATTTCAGGATATGCTTCAAACTACAGATGTCCCATTAGTATGATCTACATCATAATCACAGTTGTCAAGTCTATATCTTCAGGGCTTTATCAACATGTATAAATGAATAAAAGCATGATCAAATCAACATGTCAGATAAAGAAGAACCAGATAGCATACTATCATGTCGAGCAAGAATATACACTGAATATATATAAATATACATGTATAAATATATCCACTATCATATAATGGCCTCTAGGGCATACATATATCCAATATAGCTTTGAAAGTCTCAACTTTTCCATCTACACCAATTAATCTTCTCAAGATATACTTGCTCGTGATGGGGATTTAACCCTTCAGATATAGCATCTAAAGTCCATACTTTGTTGGTGTACATGGATTCCATCTCAGATCGCTAAGCATCCAGCCATTCTTACAGAGTCCCCACTCTTGATGGCCTGCTCGAAACTAGTTGGGTCATCATCTCATGATGCAATCCTCGCTCCCACTGTCATCGAGAAACCGAAGTATCTCTCAGGCGGATGAGGAACCCTGCTAGATCGGCGGAGAGGCTGAGGTTCGTCGGAATCTATTGAATCCTTTGGTTCTACCAAATCATTTGCTGTAGTTTGTATAGATGGAACTCCTTCCAGTTCTATCTCATAACCACTAATTTCTTCATAAGAAATTCCCTTTCACAAAGGTGGTAGGTTGAGAAACAAAACATATTTTGTTCCTCTGTTAGGTAGAAGATATTCCTTTGTGAATGCTTGGGATATCCAACAAACTTCTACAGAACTGACTTTGCCTCGAGCTTGTCCGGATTTTGCTTTTAGACATAGGCCGGACAACCCCAAATCATAACAAACTTAAGATATGGGCTCTTCCCATTCCATATCACATATGAAGTGGTAGGCAATGGATTTGATTGGAACCCTATTCAATAGGTATGCAGCTTCTCAAGTGCATAACTGTAACAACCCTAATTTTCCTATACACTTTTCTATACAAATTTTTTTTTAAATTTTAAAAAATCCATAAAGGAGTATTTTAGCCTGAGTACAAGATATAGGTAATTATTTTGTTTTTAATTACAAGCTACAAGAATGTAATAACTCCATTTTTAGTGTACACGAAATTACTTTAAATTTAATGTATACTAGGAGTATTTATTCTTGCTGCTATCATTTTAAGTAATTAAATACCACAATAATTACAAGAAGGAGCTTGTAGCTCATTGGTAATACCTTGCACTGCTGAACCAAGCCACCAGAGTTCAAATCCCATGCCCCACATTATTTTTGTATTTATTTTGTTTTAATTTCTTTTGGAAGCCAACAGTCAAAAGGCCATAACTCCCAAAATATATACTGGACAACAAAAAGTAAATATACTAAATTGTACCCCCGAAAAATCCCCGGCCATTAGAACCCTGACTCGGCCCGACTCAGCGCCGCCGGCCGGTGACTCGGCCGACTCGGTCCGGCGCCGCCGGCCGGACTTGGCCGGACGGCCGAGTCACCAACAGAGAAAAGTTGGGTCTTGAAGTAGTCAACCCTCCTGCACACTTATTATACCTGGATCGGTTTTAAATTGCCCAATAAATCTCTTTTACTCCTAGGTTTAATGAGTTTTAAAGAATTTTATATAATTTTTATATTTTTTTTAATTAAAACCATAACACTAGCCTAACCCTATATAAACACCCCTACCCTCTACCCTCTCATCCTAAATTCCTAAGTCCACTCTCTCAAAATTCCAAGAGAACTTGGTACGTTAGAAAACGAGCGAAATGCGAAGCGCTGACGAAATCGACGGTGACTTTCCGGTGATCGTGCTAGGATCTCTCAACGGCGATTCGACACACCGGCAAATCCTCTACCTCCCTCTCACTCTCTAGCATTGTCCAAACTCGTAAGTCCCTCTTTTCTACCTTTCTATTCTTTCATAAAAATACGACTTTTCAAACCCGATGGAAATCGGAACAAACCGATTTCCGATTCGGTTTTCTATCAAAACTCACTTATCACTAATTCCATAATGCTTAACCATATTCATGTTGACTACTAATCATATAACGACTAATTTGGATAAAGTTTCTCACATGAAATGATAATCTTTGCAATATATCGTATTTTTCCACTTAAATACCACCATGTTTAGTTTATCACATTTAACCCTTTAACATTGCTATACCTTAAAGTGGATCACGAGGTAATGACCTACCTCCTCACACACTCATATGTAATCAAACTACGCTACCTTGAAAATTTAGAATACGACAAAACAAGATTTTACATTAAAATACCATTTTCTTATTAAAACCTTTTCTAAAAGTTCTAAGTTATATACAATTTTAAAACCATATCTTTTAATAGGAAATACGAAAGTTATGGATATCGATCGTTTATCTAAACCTGACTTTGTGGTGTCTAGGCAAGTGTGTCTAAGGCAAGTGGTTATTTAATTAGGACCACTACTTGTAGTGGAGAGACTCCCACTCACCTGGCACTTACCTGGACGCAATTGGCGGTGAAGAGGCGATTTGAGGCTTCTAATGACTTATCGTTTAGACCAATTAGAAATAGGCTAGTTGGCTTAGGAAACCCTAGAATCTAAAATACGGAAACTTACACCCTTTTAAAAATAAATACCTTATCTTTATAAAACCGTTTTCTAAATGATTAGTTTTTATTAAATCTTTGCAAAGCGCCACTACAACACACCTTTAGGGAACTCGTTAGGAATAGTACGGTTTATCGTGCACCCTCGGGCTTAGTAGTGCGAGATTCAGAACTCCGCAAGGAGCATTCGGTCTTGAAAGCTTTAAAATACGACATTTAAGAAAAATGAGATTTTTGGAAAATAAAATATTTATTAAAAATTATTCTTCTATAAACATATGTATATTTATCATTTAAACACCTATTTTATTATAAGATAAAGTTTCCACCTTTTCCTAAAAATTACAAGATTAAAAGTTACATTAAAATACAATGAATTTCAAATAAATCAATATTACAAATTAATACCTTTATTTATGAAATTAGGATATTTTCACTAGAAATATCACAAAATAAATCACACTCATTATAACTATAAAGACGAATAATAAATACTTGAGGTGTATCTTGAAAACTATACAAAAGTATTTTTACATAAAACCCCCTCAAGTTTATAAATTACAATAATGACCCTAACAAATATAGAACTTCGACTTACATTTCTTTTAGTCTGACTCGGCTTTGAGTCTGATTATTTCTGACTTGAATATGATTCAAGTCAATCTATATTCTTTAATATTCCAACCCAATATGAACACATGAATCCCAGAATCTAGTTAACAATCTATACAACTTGACTGAACCAAACCATGGATATACATCCATTATTCCGTTATTCTATTTACCTGTTTATGCAATTACACTCTGTTACTGATATCATGGTTTTGGTCAGTCATCCAACTTATACAATACATTCAAAACACTACGGGGTTTAAGGGGTAGATTGGTACGGAAGATGTTAAAAGTGGCACGAGACGGTCATACTTAAGATACCTAACATGAATCCAATTGCCGTTGTTCCGGGCCTTCTAACGGAGCCTTGTACTCTATATTCCGTTTGCCCTGGTCTCTAGCATATAAAGACTCCTCTCGTATACACTGGCATTCTTCTGTACCAAGCTACAAATAACAGCGTTAATACAACAATACAATACAATATTAAAAGCTACTCTCTCTCTCTCCTACTCTTTATCTATTTCTCTCCTATCTTCGGGACTTACCGAGCGACCTGCTCGCTGACGACATTCTATTTTTTTCTTCTTTGAATGTCGTCAGGTGCTTTGGACCCAACAGAGATCGAGCCCACCGATGAAGACTTGGATCAGTTTCACGAAGACCCCGAGCTCTAGACATTGTACCTTATTCTATTCAGTATTTTCATTTCCTGTTATGTCATTGTTTAGGCATCGCTTTTCATTCCAGTTGTATTTACTTTTCATGCATTGTACAAAAGTATGTTATTAATAAAGTTTTTGTTATTTCTATATCTCTTGTCTCTTGTGACTTACTTTTATATTGCTTAGATACGCTTAGCGTATGTACTTATAAGTATATACGTAGCGGACCTCGTCGCGTCCCCTTCACCGTACACTGGGAAGCGGGGCGTGACAATAACTCTCAAAAAGAAATAGAAAACTCAGTAGTACTCATCATAGAGCGCACCATATCACATAGGGTGTGATTGCTCTGCCCCGATACACCGACGTGCTGTGGTGTATACGGAGGAGTAATGCTGAAAGAGAATCTCATTCTCCTTTAGAATAGTCCAGGAATCCCGTGCTCAAGTATTCTCCTCCATGATCACATCAAAGGACATAATACTTATACCCGTTTTTGGTTCTCTACTTCTAACTTATATTCGGTGATTATCTCAAAAGTTTCGGACTTGTGTTTCAACAAGAACATATGTCTGAATCTAGAGAGATCATCAGTGAATGTAATGAAGTACAAAGAACCGGTTCTGGAATATGTAGACTGGGGACCTTTATACAACATTATGTATCAGTCCCAAGAGTTCACTAACTCTTTCTCTGTTTCCAGTAAATGGAGCTATGGTCATCTTATCTTTGTGACATGACTGGAAAGTTTCACAAGATGTAAATTCAAACTGATTTAAATATGCATCTAAATGTAACTTAGCTAGTCGGGTCGCATAGATATGACTTAGTCTACAATGGCTCAAGAAGGATTCGTTCATTTCTGAATTCTTCCTCTTGTGTGTATTCTGTACATTAAGAACCGTGGTTTGATTTAAAACGTCTATGCTTTTAGATAACGTGCCTGAACCGATCAACTCTTGATATAGGAAATGTGCAAAACATTATCCAACAATACAAAATTATATCCTTCTTTAATAAATAAAGAGACTGATATGATGTTGTATATCAGGTTCGGTATCTAAAAACATTCATTCAGAATCAATGTATTTGGAAATACAGGGTGATAGTGACCAACAGACTTGGCTGCAACACTTGCACTGTTTTCTGTCTCATGAAACTTATCACCCGTTCTCAGTTCTCTACCTTTCTGTAGCCCATGTAACAAATTACATATGTGGGATCCTGATCTGGTATCTCATACCCAGGACATAAAGGATACTGAGAAACAGTTCTCTGTAATGAACACACTCGAAGAAGATGCATTATCATGCACTTTCTTCGTTTGGGCGGCACGGGAATTCTGGTAATCACCAATTTCCTGCTCTGTCTTATAACAATTATAAGTTGGAGCAGGACCAACGTTCCCCAGCTCAGTATAACAAGCGGGTTCGGTCAATACATCCATATTATTATCTTGATTAAGGCGTGACATGGTCGTTACCTAGACAGAGAGAGAAGAAAACACTCTGCGTGCGCTCTTGCAATATTAGATTGGTTATATATTTATCTAATCAGGATGGCTCCCACTGTTTTTATCAAATCTTCCTTCAAACCTTAAAATGAAAGACTGGCCGGGATTAATTACACTCTACAAGTTCGCCAATCTTTCAGCCAGGCCAGTGCCGGTACTTTGAGGGAGGTTCCCCGTGCTTTCGCACGGACCTAATTAAAATAAACCTCGTTTTCCCAGGGGCGTAACCCCGTTGACACCTTTCTAGACACCTACTTGATCGGCTAATTGTAAAGTGCAAAACTCTCCCAGTAGTAACAATTACTCGCAGTGGGTATCGGGATCCAACTATCATATAGAAGGTATGCAATCTCATTGCAAATTTCAACACTTAAAACTCCCGATAATGGTTTTTACCCCTAGCACTTCTGACCTTAACTATGGTCAACAAATCATAAGCACTAGTCAAGCTCTACCCGTCATTTCATGATTAATTAGACCCACCCACATGACCCTTAACTAAGGTCAACAAAGTCGCATGACTGTCCTAACTAATCGCATCATATGCTGTGTAGGAAGACATCACTTAGCTACCGTACACTGTGCCTTGACTATGGTCAACAAACACAGCACGAATAATAAGTACTCTACTTCCTAAAATGACGGAGGGTTGCGGATGGTTTTTAAGAAAACCTTTAATTCTTTGAACTTGATCTCGTTGCGGAATCAAATGGTTTTAAATGGAGTGTTTTTTAGGCTTCTGCTAGTTTCGCTAAAGAGGTTATTCCCGGTGAAGGGATCTCGGCTCTTTCCTCGTCGAGTGAGGTGCAGGATATTCACAATACAACTATGCAAAGCAAGAACTAGAAAAGCAATCAAAAGACAAACCGAAGGTTGTAGAATTTACTAGTTATTGCTAAAGAGGTCACTCCTGGTGAAGAGATCTCGGCTCTTTCCTTATCGAATAAGGTGCTGGATGTTCTACAAGGATCACCGCTATGCAAAGCAACAACTAGAGCTACCTAATTTTTGAAATTCGATTCCACAACATCTTTTAGGTTTATTTTCTTTCATTAATCTCATTAATGAATGTCCCATCATTTAAGTCCACCGAAACATCACAGATAAATACAACGTACACTTATGCCATCCGCATTCGCCTCGATGTCCCGTCTGCACCGTTAGGTTAGGTAACTAACGACAGAGCGGGGCAGGGCTAGCGCGGGTGTAAAATATAAGCAACGTCTATATAATATATCATATATACTATATACAATATCTATCTGAACATATCACATGATCACATCACAGATAACGCAGCAGAAAATATCATATGAAATATTGGATATACTAGGACGTCCGTGTTTTATTTTGAGCATGTATAAAACACGGATTCCACGGTCATGATGAATAGCCATTCCCATACCCGTAGACCCCTACGAGAGCGGCAAGCAACCCTACCAATTCTAGAGTTAGGAGACCCGGACTGGACTCCTCGAGATGGTCTCCCACTGGACCCTAGAACCCGGTTACTTGTGCTCCCCTCCTGGGTCTATCCTAATGCGGAAAAGTAAATAATATACAATGGTGACATCATCCTCAGCCCGGAAGTGCCCCAATAAAAGAATATTACATACAATGAATTTTACATGAATGAAAAATAAAAACTCTCATCTCACATAAAAAAAACCGGTTATTCAAACACGACGATCCAATATAACATATCCAGCAACACATAACATCACATATCATCAACGTAAGTAAATATGCGTATCCCAATTGTCGTTGATGTATAGCAACGAAACCGGCGATACACCACATATTACACTTACGATCGCAAAAAAGAAAGTGTAAAACTACAACAGTTGGAATCCGCAACCTCTTTAGACATCGCATGCCTAATCAAATGAATTTCTTAGACATCGCATGCCTAACAATTATAAACCCCGCATTTTAGTCTCATTATCGAAAACACTTTTCAATACCAAGTCGGGCAATTCAAAAAGATTCCCGACATCCTGATCGAATTCTCGTCGCAAACTTTAGTAGACGGCCGCACCCCCGGATGCCGTCGACGAAGTGCACTAAGTCGGAACACCGCTCCCGCGTGCACCCGAACGGATGCTTTTGGCTACGGGGTTCTCCTACAGTCACTTGGTCGGGGCTATGGGGCGTGGCTGTCTATTAAGTTTACCCGGCGAGTATCCGCGTACGCTACGTGATTGCGACGGACTTTTGATCACATCAAAATTCCATTGCAATCGATCAATTGAGACTGAACTGCTAGATTTATAACATTCAAATTAGTTATCTCATAACTACATATGCATTCCAAATGTTGTATCACATTCCGGATAAATAAACAATGTTAAACTTTCCGGTCGAATAATCAAACACCCAAGTTTTCCCAAATAGTTCTCAATACTTGAGGGGAGTTTAAAAACATCCATCACATGCCACAGTACCAATGGTCCAGCCGTAGAAGGGTCAAGCCAACGCCTCACATGTGGCAACGCCGTACTGCCCCAAACCCTAAGGTTCAAAAGGCAGTTCAAGACGGTCACATAATCGAGTTAAGGTTTGTTGTCTTCTAGAGGGTCCATCGCGTTACTTGCATGACTTAGAACATTCTTAAACTACGGAAAAATCCAACGCTTGGAAATTTTCTGGCAAGGGAAAAAGTGAGTTATTGATATCCGGTCGAACTTTTTAACATGATCTAAAAATTACCCGGACAAATTAAACAAAGTTAAATTATCCGATCGAATCAACGAGTCCCCAATACAACCCTAAGAAAACTCAACACTTGAGTGGAATTAAAAATTCCCAGAAAAAATTGACAAGAAAGGACCTAAGAATTAATATATGAAGTATGAGGGACTAAGTCATAATTTAGGCCGCGGAACCGCCGCCAAACTCTTGGTTTGGCCGCGGTTCCACGGTCATATAGAAGAATCGGTGGGCCGTACTTTACAGTAATTCTTAGTTTTTCCTGCTTAATTTTCTGAGCATTTTTAATTCATAAAAAATCACATTTTTAAAAAATATCCAGAGAAGGGTATTCGTCGGGGTTTCCGGGTTCGATCGGACTTTAAACTTCGTCTAGACTTCGCCTAAAGCTCTAGCTTGGCTCTGATACCACTGTAGGGTTCCTAGGCACTCTAAAAAGGATCTACAAGGCATATACCATCAAAAATTTAACCGTGTCGAACAACCCGAACCAAGATCGTATACTAGAGATTATGCGAAAACTAGCAAGTTAACAACTTTAACACTAAGTGAAAGGGATTACAACCTTTGTAGATCCGGTCCTTCACTTCTAAAGCTTCGTGTTGACATCCCTTCGCTGCGATCATCGGGATCCCGGACTCTAGCGATGGTTTCCTCGGAGAAATGAATGGACTTGGTCGTTGACTTCGAGGCCGAAGATGATCTACGTCGGGGAGACACTAACTCAAGCTATTCCTTCACTTGGTCATGAACTTTGTGAAGAGAACACCCTATACTACATGGCAAGTAGTAGAGGATGAAGAAGTAGGAAGTGGGCTCACTTTAGAATTGATTTTCTCACACTTTTTCTCATGGCACCATTAGAGCTAGCAAGCTTTTCATGGAGCTTGATGAAGAAGAAGAAGAAGAAAGAATAATCATCATATGAATTAATTCCCTCAATCATGTAACCATGGGTGAGTTAAGATATCATGCTTAACTCATGTAGAGAATTGACCAAGGTATGAGGTTAAGGGTTAGGCTAAAGAATATCAAGAGAAATGACAATAGAGTAGATTGTGTCAAAGTTTCTCCAAGCTTCTTCAAGCTTGATAACTTTGACTAAGTTCAACTCTTTTGTTAAATCTTAAGATAAAATAATAACCCTAATCTTAAACCTAATCTTGGTATAAGTCTCATACACCCATCTTGTGTGTATCATCAAGTATGACACAAACATATGTACACAAATATATATCACATATACACTTATGCACAAACTAGTGAGAAAATAAATCTTAAGTGAGCTAATACTAGTTAATGTAATGTAATATATCAAATATATAATTATACATTAAATTATTAAATCAACTCTTGATTTAATAATCCGGCTATAACCGACTAATATCAAAAGTAACAACTTATCGAATCAACACTTGATCCGATAACCCGGCTATATCGCATACAACCAATCAATGTCATAAATCGCGAGAATAGAATACAGTATCTCATATCATATCAATCTCGGACCCGCACATATCACATATGCGCTCCTACTCCGTTTCGCTTGAGCCAGGAAACCCCTGTGTAGGACTCTAAAGACTCGTCAATACGCCGGCAGTAGGTGATGATCATATCAAACACCCACAAGCCGCAAGCGGTCTGCTAAACGTAACGGCCACCCGGGTATTGAGCGATCATAAGATCAACGAGCAAGCCTGCTCACATTCCTGTGAATCCAATCAGTAACACTTACCGCACAGTCCGGTCCGTTCATTCGATATGTCGCAAATCTCTCCTAGGGGTGGTAAACGTCAGACCCCAGTAGCTTGATAAGTCATGCCGATGTAAGGTCCATAACAAGCGTGAAACTACTGATAACACTTACCAGTAAATCACTGCAACCCTGGCCAGGGATTTAGAGTTATGGCCAGTCGAGCATAGCGCAACATCAACCCCCAATATCGGGAGAGACGAATCTCCTCCTATCGCTCATTGCCTCCATGTGAATCGGGACTGTACCCAAAAACCACCTGTTTGCACGACTCAGTAGAGTCATGGTAGGGTGGAAATCAAAGCACAGTGGGAGACACATAAGACTCTATGACAATCTCGGGTCAACAGACTAAGCTGTACCAGTGTCACCATAGAACTGCCATCTGACGTGAGGTATAATACCATCTGGGAGTTCTCGGCGAGTCCGTTCAGTGTACCCAGTCACCACTGAGCACCCGCATACCATCTCTGATGTCAAACACCAATGGATATGGGACCATCTATCGCCCATCACATGGGTCGAGAAGATATATGCTAGTCTACTCTGGAATATCGATGCCCCGTCTCGATATTCCCACGACTAGGAACATTGAAGGATGTACTCGTGGACTACCCAGGCCCCACTTGTATGATCTGCATCATAGTCCTGCAAGTCGTGTACACATCCTAAGGGCTTTATCAACATGTAATAGAGAGACAGTAAGTATACATGTTAAGATAAGAGCAACCAGATAGCATACTATCACGTCGAGCAAGAAAGTCCTACCTATATATGTCCCAGCATCCACTACAATATACATCTCAGGTACAGTAATGGCCTCTAGGGCATACATATAACTAACAACAGCAGCTGGCCTTAGTGCAAGTGGGAGATTGTTAGTTATGTATATGCCCTAGAGGCCATTGTTGTACATATGATGTATATTATAATGGATGCTTGGATATATATAGAGAGGACTTTCTTGCTCGTCATGATAGTATGCTATTTGGTTTCACTTTATCTTAACATGTTGACTTGTATTAGTTTACTGTCTTACTCTCACATGTTGATAAAGCCCTTACGATATGTACTCGACTATTGGGACTATGATGAGATCATACTAGTGGGGCTAGAGTAGTCGTTGAGTATATCCTATAACTGTTCCTGGTCGAGGGTGTATCGAGACAGGGTATCGATACACCAGAGTAGACTAGCGTATACACATCTTGACCCATATGATGGGCGATGGATGATCCTATATCCATCGGTGTTTGACATCAAGGATGGTGTACCGGTGCTCAGTGGAGACTGAGTACACTGGACTGACTCGCCGAGAACTCTCAGATGGTATTATACCTCACGTCAGATGGCAGTTCTCCGGTAACACTGGTACAGGGTAGTCTGTAGACCCGAGATCGTCATAGAGTCTTATGTGATTTCCACTGTGCTTTGATTTCCACCTTACCACGTCCAAGAGGGCGTGTAAAACAGTGGCTTTTGGGTGCAGTCCCGAATTACATGGAGGCAATGAGCGATAGGAGGGGATTCGTCTCTCCTGGTATATGGAGTTGATGTTGTGCTGTATTCGATTGGCTATAACCGGAAGTCCCTGGCCAGGGCTGATATAGAGATTTACTGGTAAGTGTTACCAGTAGTTTCTCGACCTGTTATAAGCCTCACATCGACACGACTTATCGGTTACTGGGGTCTGACGTATATTACCCCTAGACTAGATATGCGACATATCAGACGAAGAGACCGGACTGTACGGAAGTGTTACTGATTGGATTCACAGGAGAATGTACATGATTGCTTGTTGATCTTCTGATCGCTCAATACCTGGGTGGCTGTTACGTTTAGCTGACCGCTTGCAGCTTGTGGGTGTTTGATATGACATCACCTGCTACCAGCGTATTGACGATTCTTTAGGGTCCTACACAGAGGTTTCTTGACTCAGGCAAAACGGAGTAGGAGCACGTATGTGATATGTGCAGGACCGAGGATAATACGATATGGGATACCGTATTATATTCTCGCGATATTTTGATATGAGCCGAGTTATCGGATCAAGTGTTGATTCGATGAATCGGTACATGATATATTAGTCGGTTATATTCGATATAGCCGGATTATCGGATCAAGTGTTGATTCAATAATTTAATGTATAATTATATATATGATATACTGCATTACATTATCTAATATTGGCTCGCTTTATTGATTCATTTTCTCACCGGGTAATACATTGATATATATGCGATATATGTTAATTGTATTATTTTCTTTTGTTACAAAAATATATTATATGTGTGATATATAATATTGTAACATGTTATGATTACTAATGCAACTTGATTAGTTGAGTTTAACCTAGTTAGGGTTTGGATTAGGGTTAGCATTTGGGTTAGCTTTTTCATGAGCTTTCATGAAGCTTCATGAAGCTTTGACTTTATCTTTTCTCTTTGTATTTTTGTGGAGTCATTGTTAACCCAACCCAAACCCTTCACCCTAGGTTAAGTCTCTACATGGGTTAGCCTACTCATTATCAACTATGGTTGCATTTGTAATTATCACTTGAATTTCATTATTCATCACAAAAGGAATTTCCTTCTTCTTCTTCTTCCTTGAGCTTTGAGAAAGCTTTCTAGGTTTTCTTTATGTGATGATTTAGTGTGAGAATTTGATAATAAAAGAGAGAATAAATCCTACATCATCATCCTCATCTAATCTAGCCAATTAGATTAGGGTGTTCACCTCATTAGTGAGTGAGAGCTTGAGTTAAAGAAACTTCGAGGTAGATCATCGGAGAAAAGGAAGACTACAAGAAAGTATGGATCGTTCGGGTTGTGGAGCCTCTCTTGAGTCTGGAGATCATGGATCGCGGCGAAGGGACTTCTACTCGGAGCTTATGAAGAGAAGGAGCGGACTACAAAGGTTGTAATCCCTCACTCTTAGTTGTAAAGATGTTTACTTGCATGTTAAACCCTAATTATCTAGCAAAGATCCTAGCTTTGGGTTGTTCGGCATGTCTAAATTTTTAAATCGGGCATGGTTGATGCCTTATAGACCCTTGTATGAGTGCCTAGGAACCCTTTACAATCATTATGCCTTGGCGAAGCTCAACAAACATAGCTTGAATACTACTGATTATTCATATGAAATGACGAAGGGCTATGAATGGTTTTGGCGAAACCGTGAACGTAGTGAACTTGATATAGTTGAAGGAACCATGATAGCTTTTAAAAACAGTGGTTTAGGCTCCGCATTTAAAATTGCTTTTTGAAGAAAACTGAGTGGTTTTGAAATTGTTCCAACGATTAAACTTTGGTTTGTTTTATTTTTGCACTAATCAATGTTAATATGGTCCTATCATTTACAACCTATCATTGCAGCAAAGAAACGAAAATACAACGTACACTTATGCCATCCGCATTCGCCATGGGGCCCCATCATGCACCGTTAGTTTACTTAACTACCGGAAGAGTGGGGGCTGGACTAGCGCGGGTGCAAAACATAAGCAACACCTACTGAATATAATATATATATAGTCATTCGTCTTACACAATAATTGGCATTCCAGATCACAGATGAATATATTGGATATACTAGGAATTCCGCGTTTTGTTTAAGCCTGTAACGAAATACGGATTCCACGGTCGTGATGAATAGCCAAACCCCACCCCAGACCCATACGGGTGCGGCAAACTACCCGCCAAATTCCCGAAGTGAATGCAGGGTTGTCTAGCACGGCAGCAAGTTTTCGGGAGGTATCTTCCATGCCATATTAAAAATTTGCCGTTCTAGCTACCCCTAACCCTAGAATCGTATACTAGAAATCCGACGAATATGTAAATGCAAACACTTTGCAAGTAAAGTAAGCAAGGAATACAACCTTTGTAGACCGGTCCTTCACTTGAATAGCTCTGTGTAGTAGTCCCTTCGCTGCGATCGTGAACTCCAAACTCTAGAGAGGCTCCACAAGATGTATGGATCAAGCTTGCTAGAAGACTTCGAGGCCGAAGATGATCTACGTCGAGGAGACACTAACCCAAGCTATCTCTTCACTAATTATGAAATTAGTGAAGAAAACACCATATACTAAATGGCAAGTAGTAGAGGATGATGAAGTAGGAAGTGGGTTCACTTTAGATTTTATTTTCTCACATGTTTTCTCTCATCTCCATTGAAGCTAGAAAAGCTTGAGAGGAAGAAGAAGAAGAAGCAAGTGATCAAGTGATGAATGAATTCATGAGGTTAGAAATGCAACCATGGTAGTGTATGTCATGCACTAACCATTGTAGAGAATAAACCATGCTGTGAGGTTAAGGGTTGGGTTAATAAATATGCTAAGCTAGACAAAAGAGTGGACTTAGTCAAAGGTTCATACAAGCTTCTACAAGCTTTGAACATTAAACTAATTCTTCACTAATTTGTTTAACCTTTAATAAAATTATAAACCCTAACTTAACCCTAGCATGGTATAAGTCTCATACATGCTTGTTGCATATGTAACCTAGCATGACACAAACATGTACACAAATATACATATCACATATATACAATGTGCACATCAAGTGAGAAAAGAAATCTTAAGTGAGATTAATATTATTTAATGTAATGTAATACATCAAATATATAATTATACATTAAATTATTAAATCAACTCTTTATTTAATAATCCGGCTATATTACATATAACTGACTAATATCTAATGCAACAACTTATTGAATCAACACTTGATTCGATAACCCGGCTATATCACATATAACCGACCTATGTCACATGTCGCGAGAATAGAATACGGTATCACATATCATATTAATCTCGGTCCCGCATATATCACATATGCGCTCCTACTCCGTTTCACTTGAGCCAGGAAACCTCTGTGTAGGACTCTAAAGACTCGTCAATACGCCGGCAGTAGATGGTGATCATATCAAACACCCACAAGCCGCAAGCGGTCTGCTAAACGTAACGGCCACCCGGGTATTGAGCGATCAGAAGATCAACAAGCAAGCAGGCCTATACTCCTGCGAATCGAATCAGTAACACTACCGTACAGTCCGGTCTCTTCGTCTGATATGTCGCATATCTCGTCTAGGGGTGGTAAACGTCAGACCCCAGTAACTCGATAAGTCGTGCTGATGTGAGGCTCATAACGGGTCGAGAAACTACTGATAACACTTACCAGTATATATCTGAAGCAGCCCTGGCCAGGGACTTCCTGTTATAGCCAATCGAGCACAGCGCAACATCAACTCCTAATACCGGGAGAGACGAAACCCCTCCTATCGCTCATTGCCTCCATATGATTCGGGACTGTACCCAAAAGCCACCGTTTTGCATGTTCTATTGAACGTGGCAAGGTGGAAATCAAAGCACAGTGCGAATCACACAAGACTCTATGACGATCTCGGGTCTACAGACTAACCTGTACCAGTGTCACCAGAGAACTGCCATCTGACGTGAGGTATAATACCATCTGGGAGTTCTCGGCGAGTCCGTCCAGTATACCCAGTCTCCACTGAGCACCCGTATACTGTCTCTGATGTCATACACCAATAGATATGGGATCATCCATCGCCCATCTACATAGGTCGAGAAGCTATACGCTAGTCTACTCTGGTATATCGATGCCCTGTCTCGATAGACCCACGACTAGGAACATTTGAAGGATGTACTTAACGACTACTCTGTCCCCACTAGTATGATCTGCATCATAGTCCTGGTAGTCAAGTACTCATCCTAAGGGCTTTATCAACATGTAACATAGAGACAATCAGTATACACGTTAAGATAAATTGCAACCAGATAGCATACTATCATGTCGAGCAAGAAATTCTTCCCTATATATGTCCAAGCATCCACTACAATATACATCGTATGTCCAATAATGGCCTCTAGGGAATACATATAACTAACAATCTCCCAGTTACACTAGGGCCATCTGTTGTAGTATCCAATACCCAACAATCAGCAGTGGTTGAAGTATCTCATACTCAACCATCCCATAAAAGTCTCTCTTGGGAATAGGCCTTTGTGAGTGGATTCGTCGTGTTGTCCTCTGTGTCTACTCTCCTATCCTCGATCTCCCTGGAGATTAACCATCTCCATGATCAGGTGATACTGCCTAAGAATATGTCTGGATCACTGATAGGACGGGGGTTCCTAGGCCTAAGCCACAACTCCATTGTCACACAATGGTAGGAACGAAGTTCATCTCATGAACTAGTGTACATCCAGACTACCTCTTTGGTAGCGATGTATCCATCCTTTATCGTCTAGTATGCCACGGTATCTAGCTTGGAACTCTTCCAACATACCGTCCCTCCACTGAGGCTAAAGACAATGCCTGTGACTGACATTCAGTCGACCTTACCACCCTGAAAGCTATCCAGTGATTCTCCCCAGGATCGATTGATACCATCTCACTACACCAAGTGAGAATCCTAACATCCATTTAAATCTATCTCATAGATCCAAAACCCAGGATTTAGGAGGTATCACATTGATCCATATGGAGAATCTTTATGATAAGAGGAGATTGACCGAGCGTAGCATAGGAAACTCTTTTCCTATCAAGAGTATGTCATCCACGTACAATACAAGGAAGATCGTCTTACTCTCTACAACCTTTTTGTATAAACAATCTTCATCTACTATTTTGATAAAGTCAAACTCTTTGACTACCACATCAAAATAGATGTTCCAACTCCACGATGCCTGCTTTAACCCATAAAGCAACCTGCACATGTTTTCGCTGCTCCCACTATCTACGAAGCCCTCTGGCTGTGTACTTATAAACACTCTCTTCTAAATCACCATTTAGAAAAGCAGTCATGACACTCAACCGCCAGATATCGTAGTCATGGTATGTATCAATGGCAAGTAGGATCCAGATGGACTTAGGCATAGGCACTAGAAAAGGTTTCAGCATTATCCACACCTGGTCGATGACGAGAACCTTTTGCAACAAACCTTAGCTTTGAAAGTCTCAACTTTTCCATGTACACCAAGTAATCTTCTCAAGATATACTTGCCCCTGATGGGGATTTAACCCTTCAGATATAGCAACCAAAGTCCATACTTTGTTGGTGTATATGGATTCTATCTCAGATCGCTTAGCATCCAGCCATTCTCACAGTCACCCCTCTTGATGGCCTGCTCGAAACTAGTTGGGTCATCATCTCATGATGCAATCCTCTCACCCACTGTCATAGAGAAAACCGAAGTATCTCACAGGTGGGTGAGGAACCCTACCAGATCGGCGGAGAGGCTGAGGTTCGTCGGGAGCTATTGAATCCTCCGGTTCTACCAAATCATCAGCTGTAGTTTGTATAGCTGGAACTCCTTCCAGTTCTACCTCATGACCAATAATTTCTTCACAAGAAATTCCTTTTCTAAAATGGTCGTATGTCGAGAAATAAAACACATTTTGTTCCTCAGTGCGGTAGAAGATATTCCCTTGCTGATGCTTGGGACATCCAACAAACTTCCACAGAACTGACCTTGCCTCGAGCTTGTCCGGATCTTGCTTTTGACATAGGCCGGACAACCCCAAATCTTAACTTACTTAAGAGATGGGCTCTTCCCATACCATATCACATATGGAGTGGTAGGCACCTGATTTGATTGGAACCCAATTCAATAGGTATGCAGCTTCTCAAGTGCATAACCCCCAAAAGGAAATAGGAAACTCAGTAGTACTTGATTAGTGTAGGATTTTAATGATCAAAAATATTTTACCGCAATCAAGAACGGCGTCGCTTTGCAGCTAGCCGGTGAGTATGGGTCGGTCCACAGGGATAGTGTTAATTTCTTAAGTGTTCTTACGAGCTAATTCCAATGGGTGTTGGATCTTCTAATTAAATCTAAAAACTAAGTTGTACGAGAATTAAGAAACTTGCTAGGATTAGGTATAGGTGAAGTTTGGTAAGAGTAAATTTCACACCTCTTTCAATGCCCAAAATTATATCTTTTAGGAGTTATAGCAATTATTAGTAAAGGGGATTAGGATGATTGGGAAGAAACAATGTTTCTTCCTCTAGATCCTTGTTCGTCCTTTCCTATTAATTGCTCTAACCTTCATGGAAGACATACATGTCCGGTCCTTTATACTACGGTTTCACCTTTACCTCGTGGGTAGGGTGTCGTAGGGAGCGGATCATGCATGCATGCATGAAGTTCTAATTATTACAAATGATTGGACATGAAAGAGATGAGAGATCTTCATCTCTCAATCCCTCCCCTATTCCTAACCCTAACAAGCGAGGAAATTACTCACTCATTAGGGGATCTATTAAAAACATCATTTTAATTATGTGTATTTTTGGATCTAATAGATTAATTACCTACTGCAGTTTAAGAGATTCTACACTAGATTAAACTAAGGCAAAAGATTAATTTATCTATGGCAAGAATTTAATTATAAAACTAAGGCAGAAAATAAAAGATGGACTTACAGAAATGATGCTCTCCCAACTTCAAATGAATCTGAATTTTTATTTATGAAAAAGAGGCATCCCTCATACAATATTTAGAATACATATTTATAGGGGATAGGAAAATTAGGGTTACAATGACTCACACATGTGCTATTACAAAAATACCCCCTAAAATCCCAACAAAAACACCGACGCACCGCCACAATTTTTCTGCACCGACATGTGCAATAGACGGCCGCGGAACCGCGGCATGGGTGAGGGTAGGGCCGCGGTTCCGCGGCCCTTTGGTGTGGTCGTCTGATGTGGTTTTGTGGGCTGCTTCTGAGAATTTAGGGCTTTTTATTTCTCTAGTTCTTTTCTTCATTTGGCTTCTGGGTCTTCTCCAGATCTTTCAGTGAAAACTTGTAGTGGTCTTTTAACCGTTCACTTTGACAACTTGGACCTTGCGTTGCCTTGTACATTATGAACTGTTCTTCATCTAGGCTTGACTAAGATCCTTTTATTTGTTGGTCAAAAGTCCCTTTTTGTATCGTCTTTTGTCTTTTTCACTGTTTTTGCTCCATGAACCTGTATCCTGTAATATGTGGCAGACATGCGTTAAAAGCACCTGTTTATTTATAAAACGAATAAGAATGGGGAGTATAATAATACTATATTATGGTGTGAACAAATACCCCCAAACTTATCTTTTGCTCGTCCTCGAGCAAACCTAGTTTTATTCTCGACAAAAACCTATCCTCACTTTCGCAGGGAATCGCGATTGCACTGAGCTCGTGCAACAAGCCGTTAAACTCTAGGTGTCCCTAGTTGGAGGTGTGTTGTCTCCTGAGGGTTTTCAGCGGATACTACCCACAAAATCCTATCAATTAGGCCCACTGACTTTAATTCTCCAATTAGGTTTTCTAACAAGGAATTCTATTATCATTGACTCGTAAATTACCCACCCATATTCTTCACACTTCCTCATCTTTTAACTTAAGATTATATATATTCTATAGGCTCACTCAGCTTTCGGCATTTCTTAAGTTTTCCTTTTAGGGTTCCATCTCCACTTAGGAATTTTTTATCAACTCTACTAAAGATACAAGTTCTATTCTTCATTCCTTTCTCTTATCTAAACTCTAATCATATATCCCCATGTGTGTGTATAAATCACCCCTACACTTGGAAATTCAAATCAAGCAATCATACCCTTGTCCGTTGTCCAAAGTACTTATTAGTTGGTCAATTTTTAATTGAATTTTTGCTTACACATCCTTCATGCGACTGTTAATACTTCTTGAGGTACCAACGACCGATTACAAGATGCGTTTGCACTTTAAAGCGTACTTCCTAGTCTTGCAACACCCAATGCTTTTTAGCAGTGACTCCCTGTAAGTGCACGGCGGCGCCCCGGCCGTCAATCCGACGGCCAAATGCGGAAGCGGTGATAAACTTTAAATTTTTCTTGAACTGGCAAACCGCCGCGCACTAACACCCGGATCGAACCATTAGCTAGTCCTAGCTATCTACAAGAAAGGGAATAGAGATATACCGACGATCCAAGTCCTCCGGTCTTCTCGTCATCGTCCCGATCTCCTGCGGAATGTCCCGTCTCCTCCTCGTCGCCGGAAGTGCACCACATCGCCTACTTTGTTTACGGGCTCCCACCTCAATGCCGAGGCAACTCGGGCACGAAGCCGGCTACTCGACGTGCCCAAGGTTTGCTGTAGAATGTGTAGTAGAGGATTGTGTCTCATTTGGGGTTGTAGGAATTGCCTTTGGTGGAGGGATTGAACTTGGAGCTTTATGGATTGATCAAGTGGGATTTTTGCAACATGAAATGAGCTAAAAACCCACACCACAAATTTTGGACAGCCCCCAAATGGGAGTGGCCGGCCAAGCTTTTAAGAGAGGGAGGAATGAGAGTGTGTTATGATAGAAAAGAGAGAGCCATCCAATAATACAATGGGGAGAGAGAGAGAGAGAAGGCTATCATAATCAACCATGATCACAAAGCAATGCCAACACTCCACACAACCATCATCAACAACCATGATGCTAACAAAGTCAAGCCATCATGAAGTATGAAGTCAAGCAAGTCAATGGATGGTGCACCATCATGAAGACTATCATGATGCTACAAGATGCAAAGAACCCCCTCCACAACCACTTATTTGCAACAATGCAAATAAGCCCTCCTCCACCAATCTTCGGCCAATGAACGGAACAATGGAAATCGGCCGAAGCGGAAAGCAAACTGGCAACTCCAGAAAACTGGTCCCGTAATAAATTACAGGAAAACCCCGATACTGTGCATACACACCCGCATTTGTATTCCGACCGAAATACAAATGCAATGAGACAAAATCTACACTGTACTATACTAGGATCCGGCTTAAACCAAAGCCGGCTAGTATTATCCGTTCGATCCTGATCCGTGCAATACCGCACGTATCTGATCGAACCCCGCCATATAACCATACGGCCTATAGTACAGACTGTCCGATCCTGATCCGTGCAATACCGCACGTATCTGATCGGACCTTGCCATATCTCCATACGGCCTCTACAACCTTTCGCCCGAAAGCTTGAGTAACTGAATGTGGGGGACTCTATAGACTCATCAACACCTTGGTTGTGGATTTAACCACTAGCACGTTAGAGGTATAAGCCAATACATAACGGGCTACCAGGTATTGACCAAAAGGGACGTCTGTGAGCGAACTCAGCCTGACACCCTACTGAGCCTGTCAGTGACAATATCCGTGCAGTCCGGTCCATTCGTCTATGAGTATCGCATGGCGGGCCTAGAGGGTTGGTAAAAGTCAGACCCCCAAAAGCGATACAAGTCGTGTCGGAGTGTAGCCCAGAACACCCTGAGATACTACCGGAATACCTACCAGTAAATCTCCTTGCCTTGGCCAAGGACTTTGTGTAATGGCTCTCCTAGACACAGCACGACCTCACCCCCAATACCGGGAGAGACGAACCCCTGAAGATACGCTCACTGCCTCCATGTGGCTCGGGACTGTACCCAACTAAAACCTGTTTGCACGACTCCTTTGAGCCGTGGTAGGGTAGTAATCAAAGTACAGTGGGAACTCACACGAGACAAATGACGATCCCCAGGTCGATGAACTAACCTGCACACATGTCACCAGGGAACTGCCATCTGACGTCTGGTATATGACCAACTAGCATGTTCCCGGCGAGTCCTGTCCGGTGTACTCATAACCCAATGAGCACCTGTATACATCTTAGGTGATCCAACTGACACCAGTGGCTTGTGAGACCGGCCACCGCCCCTCGTCGGGGTCTCGACTGTATACACTAGTCTACTAATGGAGTATCGATGCCCAGTCTCGAAACTCCCACGACTAGGGACCTTTTAAGGATAAGCTTATAGACCCCCAGCTCCCACTTATATGATCGCCCTCATACTGCTGGTGGTCAAGCAAGAATCCTAGGGGCTCTATCAACGTGTAATAGCGACGTGTCAGGTCACCTAAAGCAGTACACGATGATAAAGGTAAACCAGATAGCATACTATCATCTCGAGTAAGACTGTCCTACCGGGATAGGTCCTCCCTCAATCATTACAATCACGTATCTGTGACCTAATAATTAACTCTGAGGGCACTACCTCCAACAATCTCCCACTTGCACTCAAGGCTATTTATTGCGATGTCGCATACTCACAGCCCGTGTGATACCGAACATCCAACTCCTCTACTAGTCAGTCTCACAAAGCTCGTTTGCGGAACTATTGCGTTCGAGGAATAGCCTCAGTGAGTGGATCCGCTTAGTTGTTTCTTTCTATGTCTCTCTATATCTCAAGTTCGCGGAGAAACCCATCTCCCGAAAAGAGCAATACCTGTCTCAGAATATGTCTGGATGTCTGATGGGACCTAGCTCATAAATGAACTCCAAATCCAAACTTCTTAGACTGTATTGACAACTGAACTTAATCAGTGTCCTGCGCGCCATGCCTCCCTCAGTATTGCCTTGGACCACCTGTCCAAAATACTGCCCCTCATCAGAAGGAAAACTATAACTCTGACAACCTCCTTGTCGTCCATGTCACCTTGGAAGCCTGGAATGATAACTGTCTCCTGAATGAGGCTGTCGTTATCATCTCCCTAGAACATCCACTTATGTTCTAAAACTGCTTCCGACTGTTTCTCCAGGATTGGATTAATGTCAACTTATTGCATCTAGTGCAAGAACAACATCTGGTGTGGTACTTGACATCTCACGATTGACTCAATTGCCTGAGCAAGTGATCTGCCAATCATGCCCGTTCCTCTCCCCTTTAGTCTGTAAGACACCTTTGGAGAGGGTGACTCTATTACCTGCAGGTACACTACCGTGCCAGGAGTCGTCCATCCTAAATACTCTTAGAATGCTGTCAAGTACCCTGATTGGGAAACCACCCAAATCTAGATCTAAAACCATAGATCTAGTAACCAGTATGTCTGATATAAAATCCATTTCCTTTGTGGAGAAACAACTGTGTGACGACCAAAGTATAACCGATCGTAGTGTAGGAGTTTCTTTTCCTACTCTGTGTATGTCATCCAAATACCAGGATATCACACCCTACTACCTTCTCAACAGATCCATCCCCTATTCTGATGAAGTCAAACCTATGACTGTCACGTCAGAAATAGATGATCTATCTCCGCTACATCTGCTTTAGTCTATAAATAGACATAAGCTACCTGTCCACCAATGCTTCCGCTGCTCCCACTGACTACGACAACCCTCTGGCAGAGTCATATAGACGTACACTTCTAAAACTGGTTTAGAACGACGCTATACTCATCCTCCCGCCGGGTCTCGTAACCTGGAACAACAGCAATGGCAATTGTGGGTAAACAAGAACTTCCCTGTCACCGTCCTTGAGGCTACCGTAGTGCCTCTCGGGTGCCTGAAGTTACCCACCTTATCTGCGGAGTGGCCAATGGAATGTCAATCCAGATTGAATCTTTAGGTTCCTTATCAAATCTTCAGTAATCGTTTGTGGTTCTGGAATCACTTCCAGTTCTACCATACTCCCACTACTGTTTTCTGAAAAAATCCATTTTTAATAAAACTGTGGCGAGTCTAGAACAATATCGCTATTGTTCATCCAGATGGTAGAAAGTCAACCCTCGTCATAGCCTGGGTCAACCCACAAACAGCCATTACAGAAACGTGCCTTGAGTTGTCCAGTGTCTGGTTTTAATCATAAACCGGACAACTCCCCGTACCTTAACATCGTTAAGATATGAACTGTTCTATATCCAATATAGAAACAGAGGCACTGATTTAATTGAACCAGATTCAAATCATGCAGCTGTCCCCAGCGCATGTCAATTAAATGGAAGGAGGCCGATCAGCGTTACTCAACTTAGGAATACTTCCAATTATGAGTAACCTGAAAGAGAAGCAAGATCTCTTTATCATTACTATCAACTGAATACCATACACAAGTATCTACATCTTCGATCTCTTTGAAGAATCCCGATACTTGCTATACCTGGTTCTCTACTCTATTCAAATACCTATAACTTCTCAAAATTCGGACCCTGTGTTTCCTACGAAACACCTGTCTAAAAACTAGAGAAGTCATAAGTAAACCGAATATAGTACGAGGACCAACCCCTCTGTCCTGATGGACCCTGGACAACATACAATACTCTGCATAAGTCCCTTGAGTCTGATAACTCATTCACTGTGTGTTGTAGGTTGAAATCTGTACTTATGGTTAAGAAGAATTACACCGCTGTTTAATGCTCCTTACCTAACCATCCACTGATATAGGTAAATGTCATAGACATAATTTCAAAAAGGTACATCTCACTCTATGAAAATAGACGTACAGATATATCAATTTGAAATTGGTGCATAACTGCGGATATTCAAAACCAAATATTTGCCAACCGGCAAACAGCCCAGGTGATTTCCTCAAATATCACCGATTACAACGAATCCCGATATAATGAGGATAATCACCCAATTCCCAATAACTTACTCCCACTCATCATCTGTAAAACCATACAGATGTGAGAATCGTATCTGGTAAATACATACCCTGGAGTAAGTATCTAATCGGGAAATCAGTTTTCTATTAACAGTACACAGTGAAACTGAAACATTGAAATATTTTGATGGGGTATCCTGGTATTCCTAGTAATGCCTCTTCCAGATTCACGATTGTAACCGTATAATTCTTTGCCACCTCTCCAAATCCCTTCATATGTCTTTAGTCTTTACCTTCTGCACACCCCTTTAGGCCAAATGGTTTTCTTCCTTCCCTACCGTTCGGCACCAGCCTATGGTTTGGAAGAAGACTATCCAAAAATCATAATGGGTGTACTGTCCTAATCCTAGGAACACTCGCAACACGAGAGAAGGTGAAGATAAAAGACACCTGAATGTACTTTATTCCTATTTCTCCTGAACCAGGATCCATCCCCGAACTGGAACAAGTTCCTTTCGAGTTCGTATATAACCATACGATGGAATATCCAATAAACTGTGGATCTTCGTAGTGATACGGAGTGTCCTGGAGAAATACAAAGGTGATTTTAGGATTGGCGAAGAAATACCTGGTTTGGTCGTGAATATCTGTTGCAATTTACTTTGCCCTCTTACTAATCTCTTGCTTTGTCTTAACTTAATACCTTCTGCATACCATCGTTAGGCTAATTGGTTTTCTTCATTCCCTACCGGTCGGCACCAGCCTAAGGTTTGGAAGAAGACAATCCAATTTGCGTAATAGGTGTACTACCCCTAAACCAAGGAGTACTCGTAACCTGAGAGAGGGTAAAAGGAAAAGACAACTGAATAATCCTATCCGTTTTCTCCAGAACCGGAAACCATCCTCGAATAAATTCTTTCGAGTTCGTATCTAACCATACGATGGTTTTGTCCAATGGAAGTGGACGTTCGTAGTAATACGGGGTGTGCTGGAGAAAAGGGTAAAAGTAGGAGTGGCAATGAGGTTTGCAACTCTGACAATCCAAAAGCCAGTGTTTAAGAAGGTTCGGTCAACTTGGTCACTGAGTCAAAGTCTTAGGGTCGGGTCAATGGTCGCTGCCAGAGAGAGAGAAAAGAAACACTCAGCGTGCACTCTAACCTAGATCAGAATGGTTACCAATTTATCTAATCTGTAAACCTCCCACTGTACCTCAAATTCTCCTCCAAACCTGAAAGAAGAATTAGTCGGGAACACTCGAGGAGTAAACTAACTCATCAGTGGGAATCGGGATCCAACTCTCATCGCATGATAACGTGATGGAATCCGCTCACGCTATCACACTCCAGAAGGTATGCGCATATCTGGCAAGTTTCAGTTCTTTTGAAACTCCCGATGTGATTTCTGCCCCATGCTCTTATGACCTTGACGAAGGCCAACAAATCATAAGTCACATGTCAAGTTCTACCCGTCATTCTCCAGGTTGATTTGAACCCACCCGCACAAGCCCTTGACGAAGGCCAACAAGGCTATACGACTGTCCCAAACCAACGCATCTATCTATGCTGCAGAAAGGCAACAAGCAGCTACCATACACTATGCCTTGACGAAGGCCAACAAACATAGCATGAATACTACGTGCTACCCGTCTGAAACGACGGAGGGCTACGAATGGTTTCTGGCGAAAACCTTTAACGTAAAGAACTTGATATCGTTGAAGGAACTGATAGCTTTTTGAAAATATAGTGACGAAAACCGTTGCTAAAGAGGTCACTCCCGGTGAAGGGATCTCGGCTCTTTCCCCGTAGAATGGGGTGCAGGATATTCCAAATGAATACCACGGTGCAAAGCAAAAGTAATCGGCTATAGTGAAGTTAATGCCCTGACGCAAACTTTTTGTCCAAGGGGTCACTCCCGGTGAAGGGATCTCGGCCCTTGCCTCGTCGACTGAGGAGCAGGATATTCTAAATGAATACCGCGATGCAAAACAAAAGTGAACGTCCTTGCAATAACAGCTTTTTGAAAAGTGTTCCAACAACATCAGATTAGGTTTGTTTTTAAACTTGCATTGATCCGAATCAATGCAGTCCCATCAATTGATCACACCAAAAAGAACGAAAATATACTGATGTACGTATATGCCATCCGCATTCGCCACTGGGTTCCGTCATTACCCGTTAGGTTAGCTAACTAACGACAGAGCGGGGACTGGACTAGCGCGGATGCAAAACATATACAACATCTACTAATATATATACCAATATATAGTATTTCGCTCAAGGCGTGAATAAAATGCAACATCACAGAAAAGTACAGCATCACAGAAACAATACAGATATCTGGGATCCCCGGGTTTCACAGAGCCACTACTGAAACCCGACGTTCCCCTGGTCGTGTGGATAGCCTGTGCAATGAAAACCTAGACCCCTACGGGCGCGGCAAGTTACCCGCCAAAACCTGAAGCGAGGCAACCCCCTTCAGCAACGTGAATGGACCACCCAGCACTTCACGGAATCCGGTAACTTGGGCACCCCTCATGGGTCAACCTGTACCCCCTACGAGTGCGGCAAATAGCCCGCCAATCCTAGAGTGAAGCCCCCTCCGTCTCAATGCCATGAGATGCGGGCTTGTTGCCCTCCAGAACCCGGCTATCCGTGCACCCCTCCGCGGGGCAATCCTAGTACAGAAAGTAAAATATACATACAACGGGTACATCGACCACAACCAGGTCGTGCCCCAAAATAATAATACAAACAGGCAGTGACGGCAGTCCACATGTCGGACGCTCGCCCCGCAATATCAAATGTACATAATACAACAGAACTGTACTAGCATTGCATCCAGGCTATCCCCCACGACCGATCCGCAACATCACAGCAAAAACAAAACATCAACGTGAAAGTCACGTTCGCAAATCCGTCTAACCGGGCTATAGCAGTTAGACCGGATTTACCGATCAAGTGACATTCACGGTCGCAGATATAATGTAAATACTGTGAAAAATGTGTTTAAAATATCCGATCGATCAAAAATTAACAAGTGGGCCCCCAATCAAAACTGTAGCACTCACAGAAAACCTGGGCCCAATTTTAATATTCCAAAACCCATATTTTAAGCCCAGAAGGCCTCTGTAAAAAATTGGTGAAGTGATCTCCACAGTGCGCGGCGGAAGGGCGGCGGGAAGGGGGTTTTCGCGGCGGTTCCGCGCTCCTACTGTGGAGTTACTTCGTCGAATTTTTACAGAGCTCTTAGATTTTCCAGTACATCAATATTTTACAACCTGAAAATTTTTTCGAGACTAAAAATTTCCAACAGAAAACTGATGTGATCAAAATACGGGTTTTGGAACTTTTTGATCGATTGGAAATGCAAACACATTACTCAAAACTAGACTAAGTTAATGGCGAGGCTTTGATACCACTGTAAGTGCACGGCGGCGCCCCGGCCGTCAATCCGACGGCCAAATGCGGAAGCGGTGATAAACTTTAAATTTTTCTTGAACTGGCAAACCGCCGCGCACTAACACCCGGATCGAACCATTAGCTAGTCCTAGCTATCTACAAGAAAGGGAATAGAGATATACCGACGATCCAAGTCCTCCGGTCTTCTCGTCATCGTCCCGATCTCCTGCGGAATGTCCCGTCTCCTCCTCGTCGCCGGAAGTGCACCACATCGCCTACTTTGTTTACGGGCTCCCACCTCAATGCCGAGGCAACTCGGGCACGAAGCCGGCTACTCGACGTGCCCAAGGTTTGCTGTAGAATGTGTAGTAGAGGATTGTGTCTCATTTGGGGTTGTAGGAATTGCCTTTGGTGGAGGGATTGAACTTGGAGCTTTATGGATTGATCAAGTGGGATTTTTGCAACATGAAATGAGCTAAAAACCCACACCACAAATTTTGGACAGCCCCCAAATGGGAGTGGCCGGCTAAGCTTTTAAGAGAGGGAGGAATGAGAGTGTGTTATGATAGAAAAGAGAGAGCCATCCAATAATACAATGGGGAGAGAGAGAGAGAAGGCTATCATAATCAACCATGATCACAAAGCAATGCCAACACTCCACACAACCATCATCAACAACCATGATGCTAACAAAGTCAAGCCATCATGAAGTATGAAGTCAAGCAAGTCAATGGATGGTGCACCATCATGAAGACTATCATGATGCTACAAGATGCAAAGAACCCCCTCCACAACCACTTATTTGCAACAATGCAAATAAGCCCTCCTCCACCAATCTTCGGCCAATGAACGGAACAATGGAAATCGGCCGAAGCGGAAAGCAAACTGGCAACTCCAGAAAACTGGTCCCGTAATAAATTACAGGAAAACCCCGATACTGTGCATACACACCCGCATTTGTATTCCGACCGAAATACAAATGCAATGAGACAAAATCTACACTGTACTATACTAGGATCCGGCTTAAACCAAAGCCGGCTAGTATTATCCGTTCGATCCTGATCCGTGCAATACCGCACGTATCTGATCGAACCCCGCCATATAACCATACGGCCTATAGTACAGACTGTCCGATCCTGATCCGTGCAATACCGCACGTATCTGATCGGACCTTGCCATATCTCCATACGGCCTCTACAACCTTTCGCCCGAAAGCTTGAGTAACTGAATGTGGGGGACTCTATAGACTCATCAACACCTTGGTTGTGGATTTAACCACTAGCACGTTAGAGGTATAAGCCAATACATAACGGGCTACCAGGTATTGACCAAAAGGGACGTCTGTGAGCGAACTCAGCCTGACACCCTACTGAGCCTGTCAGTGACAATATCCGTGCAGTCCGGTCCATTCGTCTATGAGTATCGCATGGCGGGCCTAGAGGGTTGGTAAAAGTCAGACCCCCAAAAGCGGTACAAGTCGTGTCGGAGTGTAGCCCAGAACACCCTGAGATACTACCGGAATACCTACCAGTAAATCTCCTTGCCTTGGCCAAGGACTTTGTGTAATGGCTCTCCTAGACACAGCACGACCTCACCCCCAATACCGGGAGAGACGAACCCCTGAAGATACGCTCACTGCCTCCATGTGGCTCGGGACTGTACCCAACTAAAACCTGTTTGCACGACTCCTTTGAGCCGTGGTAGGGTAGTAATCAAAGTACAGTGGGAACTCACACGAGACAAATGACGATCCCCAGGTCGATGAACTAACCTGCACACATGTCACCAGGGAACTGCCATCTGACGTCTGGTATATGACCAACTAGCATGTTCCCGGCGAGTCCTGTCCGGTGTACTCATAACCCAATGAGCACCTGTATACATCTTAGGTGATCCAACTGACACCAGTGGCTTGTGAGACCGGCCACCGCCCCTCGTCGGGGTCTCGACTGTATACACTAGTCTACTAATGGAGTATCGATGCCCAGTCTCGAAACTCCCACGACTAGGGACCTTTTAAGGATAAGCTTATAGACCCCCAGCTCCCACTTATATGATCGCCCTCATACTGCTGGTGGTCAAGCAAGAATCCTAGGGGCTCTATCAACGTGTAATAGCGACGTGTCAGGTCACCTAAAGCAGTACACGATGATAAAGGTAAACCAGATAACATACTATCATCTCGAGTAAGACTGTCCTACCGGGATAGGTCCTCCCTCAATCATTACAATCACGTACCTGTGACCTAATAATTGACTCTGAGGGCACTACCTCCAACACTCCCAAACCAGTTGGTCTAAGGCACTAGGTGATGAAGCACCCTCACTAAATATTTTTGCAGCCTTAAGTAATCACAAAAACCAGTGTTCTTTTTTTTTTCTTTATTCACACTTGAGTAATTTTTTTTTCATCATACTAAGGACTTTAGACAAGAGGATTTCAAGGTCTCCTCTACTATTCCAAGTTTCAAGGTGCGTGATTATGCAATTTGTAGGCTATACATTTTTAGAATCTATACTTAAGCTAGGAATTATTTTTCAAACTTATACTCTAATAAAAATCAATACTTTTCCTTTATTTCGACTTAGCCCATGAAGTGAACCCAAAATTTGCCTATTTCTTAATAAACTACGAAGACATATACTTTCTACCGTTAATCTTTAATGAAGGTTATTTTTAGGGATTTTAATTTACTAAGTCTAAGATCTAGTTGTTCGTAGCCAATTAACCTATTTGTCAAACTCAAGTTAAATATGGCCAAAATTGAATGCAATACTTTTTATAATTTTTGAAGTTTTTCAATTTTTATGGGTTTTCAAATAAATGTGCAAATGCAAAAATATACATACGAATGCGAAGGAAGAAGACGTACCGAGCATACCCCCAAACTTAAACTGGATAGTGTCCTCACTGTCATGCTGCACCAAGTGGGTCGATAATGTCGGCAATGTCCTGCTTATTAATATATTTACAAATGATACACACCCCCAAACTTATTTGAAATAATGTTTTGGAAAAAATTGATTGGAAATTCGGGGGTGAAAGTGGAGGAAAATCAATCAGTGTAAATCGGCTCCTGCAAAAACAGGAGCTCCTCCGAATGGTCCGCAGTGAGGAACGGTTTCAATCGATGTCCATTAACTTTGAATAAAGTACCGTCCTCAGAATTTTCAAGATCGACTGCACCGTGCGAATAAACGGTGCGAACTACAAATGGACCTATCCACCTAGAGCGGAGCTTGCCGGGGTGATAATGTAACCGAGTATCATAGAGTAAAACCTGTTGACCAGGTTTAAAAGTTTTTCGCAAAAGGTGTTTATCGTGGAACACCTTAGTTCGGTTCTTAACAATTACGGCATTATCATAAGCCTCGTCCTGCAGCTCTTCTAGTTCATTTAACTGCAGCTTTCGATTGCTGCCCGCATCTCCTAATGATAAATTCAACTCTTTGATAGCCCAAAATGCCTTATGCTCAATCTCTACTGGGAGGTGGCAAGCCTTCCAGTACACAAGCCGGTATGGAGACATGCCAAGATCGGTCTTGTATGCAGTACGGAAAGCCCATAGTGCATCGATCAGTTTGAGTGACCAATCTTTACGGTTTTTAGACACCGTTTTCTCGAAGATTTGCTTGATTTGCCGATTTAAAACCTCGGCTTGCCCACATGTTTGGGGATGGTATGGCGTTGACAGCTTGTGGGTAATAGAATATTTGTGCATTAAGGACTCAAAAGTCCTATTGCAAAAGTGAGAACCATTATCACTTATGATCGCTCGAGGGTGCCCAAATCGAGAAAAGATGTGTTCTTTAAGAAATCGAACGACAACTTTATTGTCATTCGTTCGGCTAGGCACAACTTCGACCCACTTTGAAACGTAGTCAACAGCCAAAAGAATATAAATATTCCTAAAACAATTGGGAAATGGTCCCATGATGTCTATTCCCCAAACATCAAAAACATCCACAACCAAAATTAGTTGGAGCGGCATTTCGTTTCTCCGCGATATCCGGCCCAAGTGTTGGCACCGGGAGCATATCTTGCAGTATTCATATGCATCCTTAAAGAGTCGTGGCCAATAGAAACCACACTACAAGATTTTTTCGGCTGTCTTCTTTGGTCCAAAGTGCCCGCCACATGCTTGATCGTGGCAAAAAGACAGCACACTCTTAAACTCATTTTCCGGTACACAACGACGAATGATTTAGTCGGAACAGTATTTAAAAAGATAAGGTTCATCCCAGTAAAAATGCTTTGCTTGGGACAAGAATCGAAGTTTATCCTGTTTCGACCAATCTTGAGGTATCAAGCCGGTGGCTAAGTAGTTTACTATATCAGCGAACCATGGTTCGCAAGAAACGGTCAAGAGTTGCTCATCGGGAAAAGCATCAGTGATGGGAAGTTCAAGTGTAGGCGAAGAAGGAAGTCGTGAAAGGTGATCGTCCACTACGTTTTCACATCCTTTTTTGTCCCTTATGACAAGGTCAAACTCTTATAGCAGGAGGATCCAACGTATTAGCCTCGATTTAGCATCCTTCTTCGCAAAAAGGTGGCGAAGAGATGAATGATCCGTATACACAATGACTAGAGAGCCGATTAAATAAGGCCGAAATTTTTCAAGTGCAAACACAACTGCTAAAAACTCTTTTTATGTTGTTGTGTAGTTTAGTTGGGCCTCATTTAATGTACGGCTAGCGTAATAAATCACGTGCGACATCTTGTTAATGTGCTGTCCAAGAATAGCACTAATGGCAAAATCTGATGCGTCGCACATAATTTCAAAAGGATGCGTCCAATCTGGAGATAAAAGATTGGGCGCAGAAATGAGAGAGTGTTTCAAAGACTCGAATGTTTCCATGCAAGTTGAGTCGAAATCAAATGTTGTGTCCTTGGCCAATAAGAGAGTCAAGGGTCTAGCAATCTTGCTAAAATCTTTGATGAACCGTCTATAAAATCCGGCATGGCCAAGGAAAGCTCGGATGTCTTTGACGTATTTAGAAGGAGGAAGATTAGAGATGACTTCAAGTTTGGCTCTATCAACCTCTATGTCGTTTTCCGAGATGACATGTCCTAAGACAATGCCTTCTCGTACCATAATGTGGCACTTCTCCCAATTCAAAGTTAGGTTCTTATCCCTACAGCGGGTAAGAACTGCATCAAGATGTCGTAAACACTCGTCGAAGGAGTCACCAAAAATGGAGAAATCATCCATAAAGATCTCCAAGAACTTTTCAACCATGTCTGAAAAGATCCCCATCATACACCGCTGAAATGTAGCGGGTGCATTGCATAACCCAAATGGCATGCGACGATAAGCAAAAGTGCCAAAAGGACAAGTAAATGTGGTCTTGTCTTGATCCTCTTTGGCTATGGGGACTTGGTTATAGCCGGAATAGCCATCCAAAAAGCAATAGAACTCGTGCCCAGCCAATCGTTCTAGTATTTGGTCAATGAAAGATAAAGGAAAGTGGTCTTTCCTTGTCGCGGAATTGAGTTTTCTATAGTCGATGCAAACTCGCCACCCAGTTTGGGTGCGAGTGGGAATTAACTCATTTGCCTCATTGGTAATGACCGTGATTCCCGATTTCTTTGGCACAACATGAATGGGGCTAACCCATTGGCTATCCGAGATAGGGTAAATGATACCACTATCAAGACATTTGACAATCTCCTTCTTGACAGCCTCTTTCATAATGGGGTTGAGGCGTCTTTGTGGATCCCTTGCCGGCTTGGCATCATCCATCAAGTGTATATGATGTTCAACTATGAGGGGACTAATCCCCTTGATGTCCGCCATAGACAAGCCAAAAGCTTGCCGATTATTTTGTAAGACCATTATAAGGCCTTCTCTTGCTCAAGAGCTAGAGAGGCCGATATGATAATGGGTAGGGTCTCATTATCACCTAGATAAGCATATTTTAGGTGCGACGGCAAAAGCTTTAGTTCGAGTTTAGGAGGTGAAACAATAGATGGTAACAATGGAGTAACTGTTTCAAACTCGAAGGATTCCATCAAAGGTTCAAATCGAGTGTACGCAACCGAGTCGGATGGTTCAACTAACTCATCCGAAAAAGCAAAAGAATCAAGCTTGGGTGGTGAGTCTTCAAAATCGTCTACAAAGGTGAAACACTCATAATCGTTGTTCGCTGTGAAAGCTGTGTCGGATTCTAGGAGGAACGCACTAGTGGCGTCAACACTGCTGTGATCGAACATGAAATTTTCGAACTCACAGTCCTCCTCCGCGATCTCATTGATCGAGCAAACATCAAGTACGCTAGAATTAAGCTCGGCAGGCTGATTTCCCAACTTAAAAATGTTGAGTTCAATTGTCATATTGCCAAAAGATAGATTCATTGAACCGTTACAACAATTGATCACTGCGTTAGAAGTCGCCAGGAATGGTAGACCAAGTATCACCGGAATTTGACTCCGGGGGTTAGCGACAGGTTGTGTATCCATAACAATAAAGTCAACGGGGAAAATGAAATCCCCTACTCTAATTAACACATCCTCCAACTCTCCCCTATGATGGGTGATTGATCGGTCGGCCATTTGGAGAGTACAGTGAGTGGGCTTAAGCTCTCCAACGCCTAATTGCTCGTACATAGAATAAGGTAGCAAATTGACACTAGCACCAAGATCTAATAATGCTCTATTGATGTTCTTGTCCCCAATTGTTTTCGAAATAGTAGGACAACCGGGGTCCTTGTACTTTTGGGGTAAAGATTGGACAAGAGCATCACTAACAGCACTAGCCACGAAAACTTTCTTTGGTACTTGTGACTTCCTCTTTTTGGTGCATAAGTCCTTTAAGATTTTTGCATATGAAGGAACTTGTTGGATTGCATCCAAAAGAGAGATATTTATGCTAACCTGTTTGAACAACTCGACAATCTTCTCCATTTGTGGAGTTGGTTTATTGGATCTCAACCGGTTTGGAAAAGGAATATTTTGAAAGGTTGTTGAGTCCAATTTTTGCGGATCAGATTGTTGAGTTGGAACGGAACCCCGTGCAGATGTGTTCGTGCTGTGAGAAGTGGGTCCGTTCGAGCTAGAAGAAGTAGAGCTTTGTAAATGATGGAGAACAGGCTTTAACGAAGAAGAATGTGAAGAAGAACCACCGGCAGGGGTGTCATGGTTAATACCCACATTGTTTTGCAACACTTTTCCGGATCTCAACGTGGTCACAGCATTTACATTATGATTTTATTGTTGATATGCAGCATGTGCATGACCGGGATTTGGCAGTGGTTGAGATGGAAGCTTTCCTTTTTCTCGCTTGCTCAATGCTGCATTGAGTTGTGCAATTTGTGCCTCAATAGATTTGATGCTTTGATCGTGTGAGGCGCTATTTTGCACCAAAGATTGAATAGAAGTCTCTAATCTTGCTGCAGATTGTGTAGATTGCTTTAGGAACGCATCTAGACTTTTTTCGAGCGAAGTAACCTTGTCATTATTAGGTTGAACAAAATTGTTTGGCGGGTAAGAATTGTTAGGCACAAAATTGTTCACTTGATTAGGGTAAGGTTGTTGTTGGAAAGGTTGCTGAAATTGAGTTTATGGGGGTGCTTGTTGTTGTGGAGGAGGAGACCTTTGAAAATTGTTGTTTCCTTGGAATTGTTGATTTTGGTTCCAAGCGAAATTTGGGCGATTCCTCCAACCCGGATTGTATGTCGAAGAGTATGGATCGTTTCTTTGTCGCTGCTGAAAGGCAGCATTGACTTGATCATGTCCTTGAGTAGATGCATTGTAAACACACTCTTCGGTAAGATGTGATGGATCCGAACAACAAGCACAAACAGTTCGTGGAGGCACAACAGGGGCAGGAGAAGACGATGAGATTTTGGTCTCAATCGCTTCTAGCTTTTTCGTAAGAGCGGCCATCTCGGCCTTCATAGCAATCGACATATCTAATTGATGTATGCCTGCCCTAGATTGACCACTAGAAGAAGATGATGTGGTCTTGGTGCTCTCCCACTGAATTGTTTGTTCACTAAGGTCCTCAAGAAACTGCCACGCTTCCTCACTGGATTTTGTTAGAAAGTGACCTTGACAAATAGTTTCTAGCAACTGCTTCGTTGCCGGGTTCAATCCCTCGTATAATGTTTGGCAGAGTTGCCAACTTTCGATCCCATGATGAGGGCATTGAACGAGTAGGTCTTTAAATCTTTCAGAACACTTCCAAAATGGTTCGGAAGGAAGCTGGGAAAATTGTATAATCTCATTACGGATTCTAGCAGTTTTGTGATGAGGATAGAACTTTTTAAGAAAAGCTTTCACAAACTCATCCCAATTTCTAATTGAATGTGATGCTGTGCTATATAGAAACTTCTCGGCTAAGTCACACAAGGTGAAAGGAATGACCCTTAGCCTTATAGCGTCATCACTTAATTGGGTAGTTTTCATCATGGCGTAAACGTTTTGGAATTTATTAATAAAGATATAGGCATCTTCGGATTCCAATCCATGAAATTTTGGCAGTATATTGATGAAGTGGGGTTTTATTTCAAAATTGTCCCCATTTGCCGGTGCGGGTGAAAGACAAGAAGGTAAAGAGGTGCGGACAGGGTAGAAGAGATCATGGAGTGCAACTCGTGTGGGCGTTTCAACAGGCGAGTGATTCGGGTTATTCGCACCTAACGGAGGTGGAATCATTCCCGTCGGTAAGGTGTTATTAGGATTGTATCCCGACATACCTTCGGAAGAAGAATTTGAAGATGGAGGTAAAGAAGTGGACGGAATTTCGACTTCGTTGTCGAAAGGTTCGTCGGTCGGTACTAACGAAACACGGACTAATCGGGCGCTAGTGTCCCTAGTCCAAAGTGACATACACTAAAGGGGTAGTGTAGTCAGAAAAAATGAAAGACGGAAAGTGGAGGTAAGAAAACGTCAATGAGAAAAAGTGGTGTAAGTGGAGTGCAAGGATTCCTTTAGCGACAAGTTGCAAGTTTTTGAAAAGATTTTTCCTTTTTTATGTGAAATTTTTGCAAAAAGATTTTTTGAAAAGAGACTTGTGACACAAATGCAATCAACCACAAATGCACAATCAGGCCTAGATCTAGGGTCACCTAGGTCAGCTAGACAGCTCCTAACTAGGGTTAGAAATAAGACCTCAAACCGCCTCTTCACCGCCAATTGCAGCCAGGTAAGTGCCAGGTAAGTGGGAGGCTCCCCGCTACAAGTAGCGGTCCTAATTAAATAACCACTTTCCTTAGACACACTTGCCTAGACACCGCAAAGTCGGGTTAGGATAAACGGTCGATGCCTATAACTAGTCCTCTGTCCTATTGAGCTCGAAGTCCTTAGGGCTGAGTCTAGTATTTTTTAATTAAGAGTGGTCAATGCAAATGCTTTAAGTGATTTCTGGGGTCCTGGGAAGGGTGATGAAATCCCCACCCAATCTGAGTTGGTCAATAGCCCTTTAAAGTCTGATTAAAATATGCAAAGCAGTAAATTCACTTGCAATTAAATATTTTTTAGCGCGGAGCAAAGAATCCTACAGAAAATCTGTTATTGAGAAGGGGAAAGGTATTCTTATTTTTTATGCGCAAAGAATCCTGCAGAAAATTTCGCAAAAAGATATATGTAGGTTGGCAGAGGATGAGAAAAGAAAAAAAACAGAGCAAAATTCAGGAGCTGATGTGGCAATGCGACCGCGGTTCCGCGGTTTGGGGCTCAGTCAGGCCGCGGTTTAGCGGCGGAATGGGAGGAACAGGGCTCTGGAAAAATTGTACTGTTCTGTTGTGGAATTTCCCCTCTGTTCTAATGTAACTTTTTCTGTTTCTCACTCTGGAATTTTCCAGATCCGAGATTATTCGCTGTTCCTGCAAAATTCAAACGATAAACCCTTCAAACAAAAAAAAATTGATAAAAACTTTTGTACTTTTTCTATTTTAAGATTTTTATGATTTTTATAAAATTTATATTAACCCGAAATTACAAAAAGGAAATTTTTACGCCATCCCCGGCATTAGCGCCATTTGATTAGTGTAGGATTTTAATGATCAAAAATATTTTACCGCAATCAAGAACGGCGTTGCTTTGAAGCTAGCCGGTGACTACGGGTCGGTCCACAGGGATGGTGTTAATTTCCTAAGTGTTCTTACGAGCTAATTCCAATGGGTGTTGGATCTTCTAATTAAATCTAAAAACTAAGTTGTACGAGAATTAAGAAACTTGCTAGGATTAGGTATAGGTGAAGTTTGGTAAGAGTAAATTTCACATCTCTTTCAATGCCCTAAATTAAATCTTTTAGGAGTTATAGCAATTATTAGTAAAGGGGATTAGGATGATTGGGAAGAATCAATATTTCTTCCTCTAGATCCTTATCCGTCCTTTCCTAATAATTGCTCTAACCTTCATAGAAGACATGCATGTTCGGTCGTTTATACTACGGTTTCACCTTTACCTCGTGGGTAGGGTGCCATAGGGAGCGGATCATGCATGCATGCATGAAGTTCTAATTATTACAAATGATTGGGCATGAATAAGATGAGAGATCTTCATCTCTCAATCCCTCCCCTATTCCTAATCCTAACAAGCGAGGAAATTACTCGCTCATTAGGGGATCTATTAAAAACAACATTTTGATTATGTGTATTTTTAGATCTAATAGATTAATTACCTACTGCAGTTTAAGAGATTCTACACTAGATTAAACTAAGGCAAAAGATTAATTTATCTAGGGCAAGAATTTAATTATAAAACTAAGGCAGAAAATAGAAGATGAACTTACAGAAATGATGCTCTCCCAACTTCAAATGAATCTGAATTTCTATTTATGAAAAAGAGACATCCCCCATACAATATTTAGAATACATATTTATAGTGGATAGGAAAATTAGGGTTACAATGACTCGCACATGTGCTATTACAAAAATACCCCCGAAAAGACCCAACAAAAACACTGACGCACCGCCACAATTTTTCTGCACCGACACGTGCAATAGACGGCCGCGGAACCGCAGCATGGGTGAGGGTAGAGCCGCGGTTCCGCGGCCCTTTAGTGTGGTCGTCTGATGTGGTTTTGTGGGTTGCTTCTGAGAATTTTGGGCTTTTTATTTCTCTTGTTCTTTTCTCCATTTGGCTTCTGGGTCTCCTCCAGATCTTTCAGTGAAAACTTGTAGTGGTCTTTTAACCGTTCACTTTGACAACTTGGACCTTGCGTTGCCTTGTACATTGTGAATTGTTCTTCTTCTAGACTTGACTAAGATCCTTTTATTTGTTGGTCAAAAGTCCCTTTTTGTATCGTCTTTTGTCTTTTTCACTGTTTTTGCTCCACGAACCTGTATCCTGTAATATGTGGCAGACATGCGTCAAAAGCACCTGTTTATTTATAAAATGAATAAGAATGGGGAGTATAATAATACAATATTATGGTGTGAACAGTACTCATCATAGAGCACACCTTATCATATAGGGTGCGATTGCTCTGCCCCGATACACCGACGTGCTGCGGTGTTTATGGAGGAGTAATGCTGAAGGAGAATCTTATTCTCCTTTAGAATAGACCAGGAATTCTGTGCTCAAATATTCTCCTCCCTGATCTCATCAAAGGACATAATACTTATAACCGTTTTGGTTCTCTACTTCTGACTTATATTCTTTGAATTTCTCAAAAAGCTTCATACTTGTGTTTCAACAGGAACATATGACTGGCAAGTATCACAAGATGCAAATTCAAACTGATTTAAATATGCATCTTTATGTAACTTAGCTAGTCGGGTCGCATTGATATGACCTAGTCTACATTGCCTCAAGAAGGATTCGTTCATTTCTGAACTCTTCCTCTTGTGTGTGTTTTGTACGTTAAGAACTGTTGTTTGATTTAGAACGTATATGCTTTTAGATAACGTGCCTGAACCGATCAACTCTTGATATAGGAAATGTTCAAAACATTATCCAACAATACAAAATTATATCCTTCTTTAATAAATAAAGAGACTGATATGATGTTGTATATCAGGTTCGGTATCTAATAACATTCATTCAGAATCAATGTATTTTGTAATACAAGGTGATAACTGCCAACATACTTGGCTGCAACAATTGCACGGTTTCTAACTCTTAAAACTTATCACCCATTCTCAGTTCTCTACCTTTCTGTAGCCCATGTAACATATTACATATGTGGGATCCTGATCCGGTATCTCATGCCCAGGACGTAAAGGAAACTGAGAAACAGTTCTCTGCAATGAACACATCCGAAGAAGATGCATCATCATGTACTTTCTTTGTTTGGGCGGCACGGGATTCCTGGTAATCCCCTATTTCCTGCTCGGTCTTATAACATTTATAAGTTGGAGATTGTTGGATATATGTATGCCCTAGAGGCCATTATGTGATAGTGGATGTATTTATACATGTATATAAATATTCAGTGTACATTCTTGCTCGACATTATAGTATGCTATCTGGTTCTTCTTTATCTCACATGTCGATTTGACCATGCTTTTACTCATTCATACATGTTGATAAAGCCCTGAGGATATTGGCTTGACTACAGTGATTATGATAGAGATCATACTAGTGGGGCATCTGTAGTTTATAAGCATATCCTGGAATGTCCCTGGTCGGAGGTGTATCGAGACAGGGTATCGATATACCAGAGTAGACTAGCGTATATGATACTAAACCCATGTGATGGGCGATGGATGTTCCCACATTCATCGATGTTTGACATCAAGATCATATACGGGTGCTCAGTGGTGACTGGGTACACTGGACGGACTCACCGAGAACTCCTATATGGAATTATATCTATCGTCGGATAGCAGTTCTCAGGTGACACTGGTACAGGTTAGTCTGTAGACCCGAGATCGTCATAGAGTCTTGTGTCTCCCACTGTACTTTGATTACCACCCTACCACGGCTCTACTGAGTCGTGCAAACAGGTGGCCGTTGGGTACAGTCCCGAGACACACGAAGGCGATGAGCGATAGGAGGGGTTTCGACTCTCCCGGTATTGGGAGTTGATGTCGTGCTGTGCTCGACTGGTTATATCAGTAAGTCCCTGGCCAGGGCTGCTGAGATTTGCTGATAAGTGTTATCAGTAGTTCTCGATCTGTTATAGACCATTCATCGGCACGACTTATTGAGTTATTGGGGTCGACGTGACCATCCCTAGGCTCGATATGCAGCATATCTGACGAAAGGACCGGACTGTACGGTAGTGTTGCCGGTTGGCTCGACGGGAGTTGTAGCAGGTTCGCTTGTTTTCTTCTGATCGCTCAATACCCGGGTGGCCGTTACGTTTAGCTGACCGCTTGCGGCTTGGGGGTGCTTGATATGATCATCCCCCACTGCCGGCGTATTGACGAGTCTTAGAGTCCCACAAAGGAGTTACCTAGTCCAGGCGAAACGTTGTGGTGCGCGTATGCGATATGCGCATGGACCCGATTAAAATACGCGTATAGGATACCGTATATTGATCGGGCGGCTTGCTTTTGGTGGGGTCGTATGTGATATGGCCGGATTGATAAATCAAGTGTTGATTTATCATTTAACCATTAGTTTTCTCACTTAAAATCTTTTCTTGTATATGATAAATGTATGCATGCATGTATGTTTTTCTTTCTTTCTAGTTTCATGCACATATGGATGTGCATACATACATACATACATACCTCATCTATCATTGTTTATTACACATTGAAAACGATGGCAATATAAGAATCACACCATGGATAAATATATGGATTATTATTTGATTTTTTGTTAAAACAAAAGATATAAAGAAAAGGATTATTCATGCTTAGTTTCTACACTCTTCTTAAACCTAACCATGCTCACCTACTTCTAACCATGAGTTAACCTTCTCTTTGTATTTTAACTCAAATTAAATAATATCTTAAATATTTAACCATGGTTTGAGATAAGAAGGAATAAATATATATACATATATTTTCATTTTTCTTTTCAATGAGTTATCTTTTTACTCTTGTTAAAAGAAAGCCATCTTCTTCTTCCTCCTTCACCATTTGCTCTCTAGACTTTTGTAGTGAGCAATATACTCATCAAGTTAGGTTTTTGAAGTAAGAAAAGCCACCACAACATCATTCTATACAAGTTTAGCCCACTTGTTTAGAGTGTTATCTTCATTTCTTCTCTTGCAAAGTGAAGTCGATAGCTTAGACGAAGGAGCTTCGGGTGGATCGTTGTGGACACTAGGAGACTTCAAGAGAACCTTCCTCCAACACTCAAGAGGCCAAAGAGTCAAGCCAAGGGAGCTACAAAGGTTGTACTCTCGAAACTCTAGTCTTTGTTTCCTTTAATGTTTAGAAACCATAATTTTCTTGGATAGATCCTTTGTATGCTTACTTAGCACCATAAAGCTTTGATCTTTGTGACATGTGATGCTTCCAAACTCTACATAGGGTGCTAGGTAAACCTAACATTGGTATCAGAGCCGACCTAGAACATTGGGTGACACTTTTACGAAGTAAAAATCCCGATCGGATCAAAATACGGAATTACGGGACACTCTCTGGACATTTTTAAAATCCTGGTTATTTTCAGAATTAAAAATCCTTAAAAAATTCAGCAAGTGAATATAAGCATAACTGTAAAATACGAGCCTATGAACAGTAAATACCACCGTGGAAACGCGGCCAAAGCTTGCTTGGGCCGCGGTTCCGCGGCCGTACAGGTGAGTCAGTGCATGTTTTTTATACAGTAATGCTTATAATTGCTTGAATATATTTTTGGGTATTTTTAATATAAATTAAGTACTGTTAGTTCTGGAGATTTTTTAGTGTTCAATGATTCGATCGGAATTTTAACTTCTTGTCTTTCCGGGTAAACTAGAAAGTATTGAATTGTTCGAACGAGTGTTGTTTGCTCACTTTTCACGGGGTTTAAATCTTTCGGATACATGTGCAACTTTTGTGGTGGACCCTCTAGAAGACAACAAACCTTAACTCGATTATGTGACCGTCTTGAACTGCTCTTTGAACCTTAGGGTTTGGGGCAGTACGGCGTGTCACATGTGAGGCGTTGGCTTGACCCTTCTATGGCTGGACCGCTACTACTGTGTCACACTCCGGATTTTTTGAACTCCGCTCAAGTGTTGAGCTTTAGGGAATTTTGGGTATTTGAACATTCGGTCGAAAACTTTAATACTATCTATTTATCTGGAATGTGATACAATATGTGGAATTCATATAGTTTAGGCATGAAATACGAAGTATGTGATATTTCGCATTTATGATGTCTAAAGAGAATGTTGATTCCAAATATTGTAGTTTTACACTTTCTTTTCTGTGACCGTAAGTGTAGTATGTTCGATATCGCCGGTTTCGTTGCTTTACATCAACGACAATTGGGGTACGTATACTTACTTACGTTGATGATATATGATATTATGTGTTGCTGAGATATGATGTGCAGGATTGTCGCGATCGAATAGCCGGGTTTTTTTTTTATGTGAGATGAGAGTTTTATATTTTCATTCATGTAAATTCAAATGTAATGTAATATTCTTTTATTTGGGGCACTTCCGGGTTGAGGTTGTGTCACCTGTGTTGTATATTATTTACTTTTCCGCATTAGGATAGACCCAAGGAGCGTAGCACAAGTGACCGGGTTCTGGGGTTCAGTGGGAGGCCATCTCGAGGAGTCGAGACCGGGTCTCCTAAACTCCAGCATTGGTAGGGTCGCTTGCCGCTCTCGTAGGGGACTAGGGGTGTGGACTTGGCTATTTATCGCGACTGTGGAATCCGTATTTTCTATTGTTGGCTAAATACTAAATACGGACATCCTAGTATACCCCACATTATATATATGTTTCTGCTGCTTGTGTTCTGTGATATCTGAGACGAATGACATATTATATATATGATATATAGTAGATGTTGCTTATGTTTTACACCCGCGCTAGTCCCGTCCCGGTATGCCGTTAGTTAAGTAACCTAACGGTGCATAACGGAACATTGCGGCGAATGCGGATGGCATAAGCGTACGTGTTATTTTCGTTTCTTTTCTGTGATTGGCTTAAAGACTTAAATGATGGGATTACATTAATATGATTAATGTAAAGAAAAATAAACCTAAAAAGATGTTGTAGAATCAGATATGAAAACCACTCGGCTCTTTATGAAAAAGCTATATTTCAAAACTGCGGAGCACAAGCCACTCCTTTTGAAAACCGTTTGATTCTACAACGATATCAAGTTCAAAGCGTTAAAGATTTTTTTAAAAATCATCCGCAACCCTCCGTCATTTTAGGAAGTAGAGTACTTAGTATTCATGCTACGTTTGTTGACTTTAGTTAAGGTGTAGTGAACGGTAGCTAAGTGATGTCTTCCGACACTGCATATGATGCAGATTAATTAAGATATTCATGCGACTTTGTTGACCTTAGTTAAGGGTCATATGGGTGGGTCTAATTGATCAAGAAATGACGGGTAGACTTGACTGGTACTTATGATTTGTTGACTATAGTTAAGGTCATAAGTACTAGGGGTAAAAATCACATCGAGAATTTCAAGTGTTGAGATTTGCAATGAGATTGCATACCTTCCATATGATGGTTGGATCCCGATCCCACTGTGGGCAATAGTTGCTCCTAGGAGAGTTTTACAGTTTACAATTAGTTAACTCATTAGGTGTCTAGAAAGGTGTTAACGGGGCTACGCCTCTGGGAAAACGAGGTTTACTTTAATTGGGTCTGTGCGAAAGCACGGGGAACCTCCCTCAAGTACCGACACTGGCCTGGCTGAACGGTTAGCGAAGTTGTAGGCTGTAATTAATCCTGGCTAGTTTTCTTTTTAAGGATTGAAAGAAAAACTTGATTAAAGCAGTGGAAGACATCGATTAGACAAGATAATAACCAATCTGATCTATGCAAGAGCTTTTGCTGAGTGTATTCTTTTCGCTCTCTTAATGGCAGATACCAATGACTGGACTCAAGCTTCTACTAGATAAAAACAAACTGATTGGGACCAATTATAAAGACTGGCTGAGGAATCTGAAAATATCCTTGACTTATGATAAAGTATCATATGTCCTCACGGCTTCAGCCCTGCCTACCCCAGGTCCAAAATCCTCAGTTGCAGACATTGAAGTCCGCAAGACATGGGACGCTGACTGTGCCACGGCCAAATGCCTCGCGCTTGCATCGATGGACAATACACATCAAAAGCAGCACGAGAATATGGACATTCAAACCATATTCCTCCAAACAAAGGAGTTGTATGGAGAGCAATCCCGCGTATTACGATACGAAGCATTAAAGAAATTGTTTCAGATGCGAATGGCCCCTGGCACACCGGTAGGAGACCATGTTCTGAAGATGATAGCTCTTATAGAAGAGCTTGAGGACTTAGGATGGACAATGGACAATGAACAATATACATATATTATTCTGCAGTCCCTCCCTTCCATCTTTGCTCAGTTCATAGTTAACTTCAACATGCACGGTATGGAGAAGGAGCTACCTGAACTCCTTAATATGTTAAGGATTGCAGAGAGCACTATGAAATCAATGAAAACTCCCGTTATGACTATTGGGCAATCTTCTTCTTCTCACCCTAAGGCTAAGTCCAAAGGAAAGAAAAAGAAGATGCCCACCAATCCTAAGGGTGGAGTTAAAAAGGTGAAGGGAAAGGAAAAGTCCAAAGCTGGAGACTCGGGGAAAGGTGAATGTTTTCATTGCCACAAGACAGGACATTGGAAGCACAACTGTACGGAGTACTTGAACCTCAAGAAGAAGCATGGGGATGCTTCCGCTTCAGGTGTGTTTGAGACAGAAAACTGTTTTTCAATAAACTCTGCTTCCTGGGTATTAGATACCGGTTCAGGTTCTCACATTTGCAATTCTATGCAGTGACTGAGAAATAGCAAAGTTTTGAAGACAGGTGACCATACTCTCCGCGTTGGAAATGGTTCCAATGTACATACAGTCGCAGTGGGAGAGTATCACTTGGGGTTGCCATCTGCGTGTATATTGGTTTTGAACCCATGTTATTTTGTACCAAGTATGCTATGTAATATAATATCAGTTTCTTTGTTAGACAATGAAGGATATAACTTTATATTGCAGAACAATGTTATGAACATTCACCTGAATCAAATGTTGGTTGGGTATGGTACACTTAATAACGGGATATACGTCCTAAATCAACACACAGTTTTCAGTATACAACACACAAAGAAAAGAAAACTTTCAGAATTAAATGAAGCTTTTCTTTGGCACTGTAGACTTGGTCATATTAACGAAACAAGACTAAACAAGTTACACAAAGATGGATATTTAAACCCTTTTGAATATAAATCTTATGCGACTTGCCAGTCTTGTATCAAGGGTAAAATGACCAAAACTCCGTTTACCGGACAGGGAGAAAGAGCTACCGAGCTCCTAGGACTCATACATAGTGATGTATGTGGTCCAATGTCTACACAGGCTAGAGGCGGTTTTTCATACTTCATTACGTTCACTGACAATTTCTCAAGATTCGGTCATGTATTTTTATTAAAGCACAAGTCCGAACCTTTCGAGAAATTCACTGAATATAAACAAGAAGTAGAAAAACAAACCGGCTTGAGTATCAAGATGCTTCGATCAGGTCGAGGTGGTGAATACCTTAGTACAGAATTTGCAAACTTCCTAAAAGAGAATGGGATTCTCTCTCAGCTCACTCCTCCTTACACACCACAGCACAACGGTGTGTCTGAACGACGGAATAGGACCCTATTAGATATGGTCCGATCCATGATGAGTGATGCTGAGTTACCCGTCTCATTTTGGGGGCATGCATTGGAGACTGCAGCGTTTCTACTGAACAGGGTTCCAACCAAAACCGTGTCTACCACGCCATATGAGATATGGAATAGGAAGAGACCATCTCTTAAGAGAATTAAGATTTGGGGTTGCACGGCCTATGTTAAAAAGCAGAATCCGGACAAACTCGAGACACGGTCAGTCATGTGTAATTTTGTAGGGTATCCAAAGAATTCTTATGGATATTTATTCCACCACAAAGAGGAACAAAATGTGTTTGTTTCTCAGTATGCCACATTCTTGGAAAAAGAGTTTTTCACAGATAAAGATGATGGCAAAATAGTGGATCTAGAAGAGGTTCTAGAGACACAAACTACAAATGACGATTTGGTTGAACCGGCTGTTGCAATAGAAACTGAGGAACCTCGGCCACTCCGAAAGTCTGGTAGGACTTCTTGCCCACCGGAGAGGTACTACGGTTTCCTCATTGATGGTAACGGAGAAGACTACATCATGGATGATGATGATCCTACCAGTTTTCAGCAAGCTATCACGAGTGGAGACTCTGTGAAGTGGCTGGATGCCATGAGATCCGAAATGGAGTCTATGTACACCAACAAAGTATGGACTTTGGACATTATACCCCCCGGGGTAAAACCTGTGGGATGCAAATGGATCTTTAAAAGAAAGATTGGTGTAGATGGGCAGGTAGAGACCTATAAGGCAAGACTTGTGGCGAAAGGATTTCGTCAAAGATTAGGTTTGGACTATGACGAAACTTTTTCGCCCGTAGCCATGCTTAAATCCATTCGGATCCTACTTGCTATTGTTTCTCACTACGATTATGAAATTTGGCAGATGGACGTTAAAACAGCATTTCTAAATGGAGATTTAGAAGAATGCATTTATATGGATCAGCCAGAGGGCTTCATTGACAGTGGGAGCAGCGGGAAAGCATGTAGATTGCTTAAATCCATATATGGGTTAAAGCAGGCATCTCGGAGTTGGAACATCTGTTTCGATGATGTTATCAAAGAGTTTGATTTCATCAAAAATCCAGATGAACCTTGTGTTTATAAGAAGGCTGTAGGGAGAGCTGTCACATTCCTCGTATTGTACGTGGACGACATTCTTCTGATAGGAAATGATATTCCTATGCTACAGTCGGTCAAATCTTTCTTATCACTAAGGTTCTCCATGAAGGACCTGGGTGATGCCACATACATCCTGGGAATAAGTATCTATAGGGATAGATCCAAAAAGTTATTGGGATTGTCCCAAACCAGGTACATCAACACCATCCTAAAAAGGTTTAGTATGGAAGACTCCAAGCGGGGTGCCTTACCCGCTTGCCATGGAGTCACTCTCTCTAAGGATTCTTGTCCAAAGACCGATGAAGAGAGAGCTCGCATGAGCATTATACTCTATGCTTCGGCAGTAGGACCTATAATGTATGCGATGTTATGTACACGCCCAGATGTAGCTTATGCACTTAGTGTTGTAAGCAGGTATCAATCCAACCCAGGGGAAAACCACTGGACAGCTGTGAAGAACATTCTTAAGTACTTACGAAGGACTAAAGAATTGTTCTTGGTGTATGGTAATGCAGATCTCCAAATGGAGGCCTTTACCGATTCGAGCTTCCAGAGCGATAAGGACGACAGCAAATCTATCTCAGGGATTGTATTTACCCTCAATGGAGGGACGGTAAGTTGGAAGAGTTCCAAACAGGATACCGTTGCAGACTCTACAATGGAGGCTGAGTACATTGCTGCAAATGATGCCGCCAAGGAAGCCGTCTGGATGAAGAAGTTCGTCTCGGAGCTAGGAGTAGTTCCAACCAGTATTGATCCAATACCCTTGTATTGTAATAATAATGGGGCTATGGCGTTAGCCAAGGAGCCCAGATTCCATCAGCGGTCTAGACACATCCTGAGGCATTTTCATTTGATCCGGGAGATTGTAGATCGCCGCGAGATCAAGATTAAGAGAGTAGACACAAAGAATAACGCCGCGGATCCACTCACCAAGGCCCTCCCTCAGCCGCAGCATGAGCGACTTTTTGAGATGTTGGGTATGAGATACGCCAATAACTTGCCTTAGTGCAAGTGGGAGATTGTTGGATATATGTATGCCCTAGAGGCCATTATGTGATAGTGGATGTATTTATACATGTATATATATATATATATTTAGTGTACATTCTTGCTCGACATGATAGTATGCTATCTGGTTCTTCTTTATCTCACATGTTGATTTGATCATTCTTTTACTCATTCATACATGTTGATAAAGCCCTGAGGATATTGGCTTGACTACAGTGATTATGATAGAGATCATACTAGTGGGACATCTGTAGTTTATAAGCATATCCTGGAATGTCCCTGGTCGGAGGTGTATCGAGATGGGGCATCGATATACCAGAGTAGACTAGCGTATATGATACTAGACCCATGTGATGGGCGATGGATGTTCCCACATTCATCGATGTTTGACATCAAGATCATATACGGGTGCTCAGTGGTGACTGGGTACACTGGACGGACTCACCGAGAACTCCTATATGGAATTATATCTATCGTCGGATAGCAGTTCTCAGGTGACACTGGTACAGGTTAGTCTGTAGACCCAAGATCGTCATAGAGTCTTGTGTGCTCTCCCACTGTACTTTGATTACCACCCTACCACGGCTCTACTGAGTCGTGCAAACAGGTGGCTGTTGGGTACAGTCCCGAGACACACGAAGGTGATGAGCGATAGGAGGGGTTTCGTCTCTCCCGGTATTGGGAGTTGATGTTGTGCTGTGCTCGACTGGTTATATCAGTAAGTCCCTGGCCAGGGCTGCCGAGATTTGCTGATAAGTGTTATCAGTAGTTTCTCGATCTATTAAAGACCATTCACCGGCACGACTTATCGAGTTATTGGGGTCGACGTGACCATCCCTAGGCTCGATATGCAGCATATCTGACGAAGAGACCGGACTGTACGGTAGTGTTGCCGGTTGGCTCGACGGGAGTTGTAGCAGGTTCGCTTGTTTTCTTCTGATCGCTCAATACCCGGGTGGCCGTTACGTTTAGCTGACCGCTTGCGGCTTGGGGGTGCTTGATATGATCATCACCCACTGCCGGCGTATTGACGAGTCTTAGAGTCCCACAAAGGAGTTACCTAGTCCAGGCGAAACGTTGTGGTGCGCGTATGCGATATGCGCATGGACCCGATTAAAATACGCGTATAGGATACCGTATATTGATCGGGCGGCTTGCTTTTGGTGGGGTCGTATGTGATATGGCCGGATTGATAAATCAAGTGTTGATTTATCATTTAACCATTAGTTTTCTCACTTGAAATCTTTTCTTATATATGATGGATGTATGCATGCATGTATGTTTTTCTTTCTTTCTAGTTTCATGCACATATGGATGTGCATACATACATACATACATACCTCATCTATCATGGTTGATTACACATTGAAAATGATGGCAATATAAGACTCACACCTTGGATAAATATATGGATTATTATTTGATTTTTTGTTAAAACAAAAGATATAAAGAAAAGGATAATTCATGCTTAGTTTCTACACTCTTCTTAAACCTAACCATGCTCACCTACTCCTAACCATAAGTTAACCTTCTCTTTGTGTTTTAACTCAAATTAAATAATATCTTAAATATTTAACCATGGTTTGAGATGAGAAGGAATAAATATATATACATATATTTTCATTTTTCTTTTCAATGAGTTATCTTTTTACTCTTGTTAAAAGAAAGCCATCATCTTCTTCCTCCTTCACCATTTGCTCTCTAGACTTTTGTAGTGAGCAATATACTCATCAAGTTAGGTTTTTGAAGTGAGAAAAGCCACCACAACATCATTCTACACAAGTTTAGCCCACTTGTTTAGAGTGTTATCTTCATTTCTTCTCTTGGAAAGTGAAGTCGATAGCTTGGACGAAGGAGCTTCGGGTGGATCGTTGTGGACACTAGGAGACTTCAAGAGAACCTTCCTCCAACACTCAAGAGGCCAAAGAGTCTAGCGAAGGGAGCTACAAAGGTTGTACTCTCGAAACCCTAGTCTTTGTTGCCTTTAATGTTTAGAAACCCTAATTTTCTAGGATAGATCCTTTGTATGCTTACTTAGCACCATAAAGCTTTGATCTTTGTGACATGTGATGCTTCCAAACTCTACATAGGGTGCTAGTTAAACCTAACAGGAGCGGGACCAACGTTCCCCTAGCACAGTATAACAAGTGGGTTCGGTCAATACATCCGTATTATTATCTTGATTAAGGCATGACATGGTCGCTACCTGGAGAGAGAGAGAGAGAGAGAAGAAAACACTCAGCGTATGCACTTAAAAGATTAGATTGGTTATAATTTTATCTAATCAGGATGGCTCCCACTGTTTTAGTCAAATCTACCTTCAAACCCTAAAAGGTAAGACTAGCCGGGATTAATTACACCCTACAACTTCACCAATCTTTCAGCCAGGCCAGTGTCAGTACTTTGAGGGATGTTCCCCGTGCTTTCGCACGGACCTAATTACCATAAAACTCGTTTTCCCAGAGGCATAACCCCGTTAACACCTTTCTAATCACCTACTTGATCAGCTAATTGTGATGTGTAAAACTCTCCCAGGAGTAACTCTTACTCGCAGTGGGTATCGGGATCCAACTATCTCATAGAAGGTATGCAATCTCATTGCAAATTTCAACACTTGAAATTCCCGATAATGTTTTACCCCTAACCTCCTATGACCTTGATGGAAGCCAACAAACCATAGGCTGCTAGTCAAGTTCAACCCGTCATTTCCTGATTGAATTAAACCCACCCGCACGACCCTTGACGGAGGCCAACAAAGTCGCACGACTATCCTAACTCAATCGCATCATATGCATAAGCAGATAAGCATAAATAGCTACCGCACACTACACCTTGACGGAGGCCAACAAACGTAGCACGAATACTATGAAGTACTTATCTGAAATGACGGAGGGCATCGACAGGTTTTTAAGAAAACCCTTTGCGTAATGAACTTGATATCGTTGTTGAATCAAATGATTTAAATGGAGTGTTTTTAAGGCCTTTACTAGTTTTACTAAAGAGTATCCGCATACGCTACGTGATTGCGACGGATTTTTGATCGCATCAAAATCCCATGGCAACCGATCAAATGAGACTAAACTGCTAGATTTATAAAATTCAAACTAGTTATCTCATAACTATATTTGTGGATTCCAAATATTGTATCCCATCACATAATATCCGGACGACGTTAAACTTTTCGATCGATTCATCAAAGTCCCACAATTTCCCAATAGCTCAAGACTTGAGCACAATTTTAATAATACCCAGAATATGCCACAGTACCTATGTACCAGCCATGGAAGGGCAGACTCAAGCCTCACTCATGTCGCCATGGAACTGCGGAAAACCCTAGGGTATGACCGCGGTTCCACGATCCAAAAAGTCGAGTTAGGGTTTCATTCTTCTAGAGGGTTCAAAGAATTACTTGCATGTTTTTCCGAATACGTTAAACTTGGAAAAATGGGTTTTTGATAATCGTTCGAACTTTTTAACTTCATCTAGACAATATGTGAATTACTCGAAACATTGTTAAAACTACGAATACGAAACACACCGAATTTCTTATAGTGTAAGATTACATCACATGCAAAATTAGCAAAAATAAACAACACCCGAAACATCAAAACCAAGTCACTGGAACACAGTGAAAATTTCAGGCAAAAAACAACATTTTTGGCCGGCCACCACCTACTTGATCTCGGCCAAAATCCGAGCATACCCCCTGAAATTTTCATGGTGTTCATATATCCCATATAACATTTTCATGACCCGAATATTTCGACTCGTGATCGGCACTTAACCACGCAACGTCTACAGGCATAACGCGACTAAGTAAGCCGAACCCAGAAATCAAAACCATTTAAAAGTAGTGAGTGTTGAAAAACATTCAATTAAAACATTTAGAAAACCATAAATAGTTCAATAAAGTTCTTTTTAAAGTTAAATTATCCTTATGATAATTTTGGCAGCATTTCCTTTGTACAAGTAACCCCGAAATCGGGTATAAAACAGGATATAAGTGAAAATGATACATAATGAAATAAAGCATCCCCAAACGGGAGCAATCACGCCCAACGGTGGAAACCATCACCATAAGAGTAATATACGACGCCGTAGCGAAGAATGAGCAATAAGTAACCATCACAGAATAATAAACTGCATATATAAACAGTCGGCTCCCACGAGCTCGACACAAGAATACAAAAATATACATCATCGTCCTCACACTGTCGCTAAGTCTAGTACATATATGGTAGATGGAGAATACTAGATACAAAAGTGTGTACAATAAAAGTAACCAGATACCACAACCCACCTAATATCAAAATAGCTCACGCACCAGCTGTAGTGGTATCTGTAGCCAAAAGATGCAAAAAGGCAGCCTGCCGCGACTACTCTGAGGGGAAACCTACAAATACTGTGGTACAACAGGGGTGAGTTGCCAACTCGTGAATAGAGATAACATATAAAGGTAATCGCAAGCATGCACGTACTGCACTACTCTATCATATGCCAGCAGGTAAATCTATATGCGACAAGCAGTAGGTGCAATAATCATGCAAATGCTCTCTGGGGCCGCGAGCAATTTGCATTTGCAAGATTAATGCGACAAGCAGTAGGTGCAATACTTTTCAATAACTAGTTGGGCAATTCAACAAGATTCCCGACAACTGATTGAATGCTCGTCAGAAACATTAGTAGGCGGTCGCACCCCCGATGCCGTCGACGAAGTGCAATTAGGCGGAACACCGCGGCCGTGAGCACCCGAACGGATGCTTTTGGCTACGTGGTTCTCCTACAGTCACTTGGTCGGGGCTATGGGGTGTGGCTATCTAGTAGTGTTACCCGGCGAGTGTTCGTGAACTATACGAGATTGCAAGGAGTTTTGATCCGGATTAAAACCCCGCGGCAACCGATCAAAAGAGACTAAATTGCTAGATTCACAAAATTCTAATTATTTTTCACAAAACTAATTATATTAGATTCCAAATATTGTATCACAAATCACAGATATCTAGACGATGTTAAAAATTTCGATCGATTTATCAAACACCCAAAATTCCCAGAGACCTCAACACTTGAGTCACACTTAAAAATACCCAGAATGTGCCACAAGTACCTACGGATTAGCATAAGAAGACACGTTCCCTGCCTCACCAACGACGCCGCGGAACCGCGGCTATACCCATAGTTTGGCCGCGGTTGCACGACCGTTTGGTCGAGTTGGGCCATCATTTTTCTTAGGGATCCATGTTCATATCAGAAAACTGCATTCTAATACCGCTCATTCATTATCTATTTGTTATATTTATCGGTACTATTAACCAGTGTCTGCTCAGTAATACAGATTACAGGTATCCGTGACAAAATACTGGAAATACATTCAAAAGCATGGATATATCATTTGAGAGCCGTCACTGCAACCAGAACCGCAAACCGACCGATACTTCAAGAGTTTTTTTTGCAACAAGTTTGTGTACACACTTTTTATCTAAATGGTCCAACACAAACAAGTGTGTACACAAGACTTTTAGGCACATATGGACATGAAGTAATATGAATTCAATGCTAAAGATTATGTGTTGATTTAAAGATTAAATTTACCTCCAATAATAAGTGCAAAACAAAATCAAATAGACAAATCAACATGGGCCATAATGGGGGCAGCCATGAAATTAGGCATATGTGGACATGAAGTAATGTGCATTCAATGCTAAAGATTATGTGTTGATTTAAAGATTCAAATTTCCCTCCAAGCGATGGGTGCAAACCAGGTCAAAACAGAGAAAATAAACTGGACCAAAGAGATACTGGGGACATCACATGACAACACACCAAGTTCGAGCATGAGCCCTCGGTTTTGGGCCGAGCCCCTTCCCCTTTGAGCCGAGATGGCAAGCCCCCCTGCCTCCTGAGGTCCCCAGTCTTTATGCTTGTCCGGATTTTGCACCTTTACATAGGCCGGACAACCCCATATCTTAATACGTTCAAGATACGGTCTTTTACCACTCCATATTTCATATGGAGTCTTAGGCACAGATTTAGACGGAACCTGATTCAGTAAGTATGTTGCAGTTTCTAGCGCAAGTCCCCAGAATGAAAGAGGTAACTGAGCATTACTCATCATGGAGCGAACCATGTCCAATAGGGTACGGTTCCTCCGTTCCGATACGCCGTTGTGCTGTGGTGTGTACGGAGGAGTAAGCTGAGAGAGAATTCCATTCTCTTTTAAGTAATCTAGGAATTCCGTGCTTAAGTACTCCCCTCCGTTATCCGATCGGAGGATCTTGATACTTTTGCCAGTCTGGTTCTCTACTTCGTTTCTGAATTCCTTGAATTTCTCAAAAGCTTCAGATTTGTGTTTCATAAGATACACATATCCGAATCTAAAGAGATCGTCAGTGAATGTGATGAAGTACGAGAACCCACCCCTTGCATGTATAGATATCGGACCACATACATCACTGTGTATGGTCCCAAGAGCTCTGTTGCTCTTTCTCCATGTCCAGTGAAAGGAGATTTGGTCATGTTTCCTTTGAGACAAGACTGACAAGTTTCATAAGATGAAAACTCGAACGTATCCAAGAGTCCATCTTTATGCAACTTACTTAGTCTTTTCTCTCCGATATGACCAAGTCTACAATGCCATACTAATGCTCGTCAGAAACATTAGTAGGCGGACTGTACGGATATTGTCACTGTCAGGCTCAGTAGGGTTTCAGGATGAGTTCGCTCGTCGGCCTCCCTTTCACACAATACTTGGGCAGCCGTTACATACAGCGAATGCCACTGACGTGCTTGTGGTTAAACCCACTGCCAGCTTATCGACGAGTCTTTAGAGTCCCACACAGAGAGTTTCCCTGGTTCGGGCGAAACGTTGTGTCATGACCCAAAACTTCGGCGAGTGTTCATGTACAATAATCTTGCAAATGCAAATTGCCCAACTAGTTATCTCCCCTGCTGCCACTTGGTCATATCGGAGAGAAAAGACTAAGTAAGTTGCATAAAGATGGACTCTTGGATGCGTTCGAGTTTTCATCTTATGAAACTTGTCAGTCTTGTCTCAAAGGAAACATGACCAAATCTCCTTTCACCGGACATGGAGAAAGAGCAACAGAGCTCTTAGGACTCATACACAGTGATGTATGTGGTCCGATGTCTATACATGCAAGTGGTGGGTTCTCGTACTTCATCACATCCACTGACGATCTCTCTAGATTCGGATATGTGTATCTTATGAAACACAAATCTGAAGCTTTTGAGAAATTCAAGGAAGTCAGAAACGAAGTAGAGAACCAGACTGGCAAAAGTATCAAGATCCTCCGATCGGATAACGGAGGGGAGTACTTAAACACGGAATTCCTAGTTACTTAAAAGAGAATGGAATTCTCTCTCAGCTTACTCCTCCGTACACACCACAGCACAACGGCATATCGGAGCAGAGGAACCGTACCCTATTGGACATGGTTCGCTCCATGATGAGTAATGCTGAGTTACCTCTTTCATTCTGGGGACTTGCGCTAGAAACAGCAGCATACTTACTGAATCAGGTTCCGTCTAAATCTGTGCCTAAGACTCCATATGAAATATGGAGTGGTAAAAGACCGTATCTTGAACATATTAAGATATGGGGTTGTCCGGCCTATGTAAAGGTGCAAAATCCGGACAAGCATAAAGCAAGATCAGTTTTGTGCAAGTTTGTGGGATATCCTAGAAATTCTCTGGGATATCTGTTCTACCACACTGAGGAACAGAAAGTGTTCGTTGCTCGTCGCGCCACCTTTTTAGAGTGGCAATTTCTTGCAAAAGAAATAAGTGGGAGCACGGTAGAACTGGATGAAATATCTGATCCACAAACTCAAACTGAGGATTTAGTAGAACTAGAAAATTCAATAGTCCAGACGAACCTCAGCCACGCCGCAGATCTGGAAGGATTTCTTATCCGCCCGAGAGATACTACGGTTTTCTCATAGACGGGGATCGAGAGGATTGCATCTTGGAAGAAGATGACCCTACCAGTTTCAGGCAGGCCATTATCAATAGGGACTCTGATAAGTGGCTGGATGCTATACAATCCGAAAGGGAGTCTATGTACACCAATAAAGTGTGGACCTTGGATATTGCTCCACCTGGGGTAAAACCCGTTGGATACAAATGGATCTACAAAAGGAAACTTGGTGTAGTTGGGCAGGTGGAAACCTATAAGGCTAGACTCGTTGCAAATGGTTTTCGTCAAAGACCTGGTGTGGACCATGACGAAACTTTTTCTCCAGTGGCTATGCTCAAATCCATTCGGATCCTACTTGCCATTGCTGCCTTCCATGACTTTGAAATCTGGCAGATGGACGTAAAAACGGCTTTTCTAAACGGCTGTTTGGAAGAGTGTGTTTACATGGATCAGCTAGAAGGTTTCGTAGACAGTGGGAGCAGTGGGAAGGTGTGCAAGTTGCTTAAATCCATTTATGGATTAAAGCAGGCATCGCGGAGCTGGAACATCTGTTTTGATGTGGCAATCAAGGAATTTGATTTCATCAATAACGAAGATGAACCTTGTGTCTATAAGAAGATTGTAGGACGATTTGTCGTGTTCCTAGTCTTGTACGTGAACGACATTCTTTTGATAGGAAATGACATTCCTATGCTACAATCGGTCAAGTTATTCTTATCACAACAGTTCTCCATGAAGGACCTGGGTGATGCCTCATACATTCTGGGGATCAAGATCTACAGAGATAGATCCAAAAGACTACTAGGACTTTCACAGTCCAGGTACATAGAGACCGTACTAAAGAGATTTAGTATGGAAGATTCCAAGCGCGGTAATATACCCGCATTGCACGGAATCACCCTCTCCAAGAAGATGTCTCCAAAGATTGACGAGGAGAGGGTTCGCATGAGCACTATACCCTACGCTTCGGCGGTAGGATCTATAATGTATGCGATGCTATGTACAAGACCAGATGTAGCTTACGCGCTGAGCGTGGTGAGCCGGTATCAGTCAAACCCAGGTGAGAACCACTGGACGGCAGTGAAGAACATTCTCAAGTACCTGAGAAGGACTAAGGAGATGTTCCTGGTTTACGGTAATGGAGACCTCACGGTCGAGTCCTTTACCGATTCAAGCTTCCAGAGTGACAAAGATGACAGCAAGTCTGTCTCGGGTTTTGTGTTTACCCTCAACGGAGGGGCGATGTGTTGAAGGAGTTCCAAACAGGATACCGTCGCAGACTCGACGATGGAGGCTGAATACATTGCTGCAAGCGATGCCGCAAAAGAGGCGGTCTGGATGAAAAAGTTCATTAGTGAACTTCAGGTGGTTCCATCCATTGTTGACCCAATACCTTTGTATTGCGATAACAATGGGGCTATAGCTTTAGCAAAGGAACCAAGGTCCCATCAGAAATCCAGATACATCTTAAGGCGGTATCACCTGATCAGGGAGATCATTGATCGCCAGGAGATCGAGGTACGGAGAGTGGACACAAAAGACAACACGGCGGATCCATTCACAAAGGCCCTCCCTCAAACACAGTTAGAGTGACTTTTTGAGCTATTGGGTATATGGTACGCCAGCAGCTGGCCTTAGTGCAGACGTTGGGTATGCGGTACACCAATTACTGGCCTTTAGTGCAAGTGGGAGATTGTTGGATATGTATGCCCTAGAGGCCATTATTGTACAGTACTAGTTTGTATAATACATTTTGGAAGCTTGGGATATATACATGGATTTTACGACAGTCTTGCTCGATATAGTAGTATGCTACTTGGTTTGTTTCTATCTTAATATGTGTATATATTTCTTTTAACATATCGCTAATACATATTGATGGAGCCCTTAGGATCTTTGCTTGACTACCGGCATTGTGATGGCGATCACACTAGTGGGGGCTGGGTAGTCTATAAGCACATCCTTATTTTGGTCCCTAGTCATAGGATTATCGAGACAGGGCATCGATACTCCAGAGTAGACTGGTGCATACGCTTCTCGTCCCAGCAGGGGAGATGGTCTGTCCCACAGCCATCAATACGTCGTACTGGAGATAGTATGCAGGTGCTCGTTAGGTTACGAGTACACTGGACAGGACTCATTGGGAACTGTTGATTAGTATTATACCTATCGTTAGTTAACAGTTCCCAGGTGACATGAGTACAGCTTAGTCCGCTGACTTGATACTGTCCATTCGCCTCGAGTGTGTTCCCACTGTTCTTAGATTACAACCCTACCACGGCTCTATTGCAAACAGGTAGTAGTTGGGTGCAGTCCCGAAGCACTTGGAGGCAGTGACGGTTAGACAGGATTCTTCTCTCCCGGTATTGGGAGTTGATATCGCGTTGTGTCTAGGAAAACCATTACACATAGTCGTCCCTGGCCAGGGCAAGCGAGAATTACCGGTAGTGTTTCCAGTAGTTTCTCAGGGTGTTCTGGGCTACACTCCGACACGACTTGTACCGCTATTAGGGGACTGACGTTTACCGCCCCTAGGCCCGCCATGCAATACTCTCATACGAACAGACCGGACTGTACGGAGATTGTCACATTCAGACTCAGTAGGAGTTCGGATGGGTTCACCTCATCAGTTTTCTTATCGGCATCTACCTGGGGACCGTTACGTACAGCTAGTACCGCTTGCGGCCTGTGGTTAAACCCACTGCCAGCGTAGTGTCGAGTCTTTAGAGTCCCACACAGAGGGTTATTCGCCTTTGGGCAAAACAGAGTAGAGGTCGCATGGTTTTGCGACGGGGTTCGTTCACATCCGCGCACTTGTGCACGTTTGGTGTCCGGGCAGTTATTACTAGCGGGCTTTAGTTTCAGCCAGATCCTAGTATTTGTTTTGGGATTGGTTTTGTCTCATTGTATTCGTGTTTCTCGGAACACGGATGCGGGTGTGTATGCACAGTTGACAGAGGCAGAGGAATCTCATTTGGGTTTTTGACAGTTGACTTTTTCTTAACCCTAATGAGAATGAGAAATATGATTAATGATATTAACTAAGGATAATTGTGCCATGGTTAGGTTGACCATTTGACTTTTGTTGACCTTTTGACTTTAGTTACCGGTTAACTTTTGTTGACATTTTGACCATCATCATTTCATTTGAAAGATACTTCTTGATTCTTGCAAATTGCATTTATTGTGAAATGATAATGGTCATTCCAAATGAACCATCACATTTATCTTTATTGTTATTATTATTATTTCATATTATCTCTTTTTTTGTGAGCATGGTTATAGAATTCTATTCTCATTCTCTCTTTCTCTTTCTCTTTCATGCTTAGCTCTTCCCCTTCCTCTCTCAAAGCTCTCATCTCTCATGTGTTGAGAACCATGAGCTTGTGAGACAAAACCATCAAAACTTCACTCTACTCATTCTAGGGTTCTAGGTTTAGCAAGCCAAGCACTCTAGTTACCTCTTGATTGAGGTAGGAGTGGGTTCTAGGTTTAGCAAGCCAAGCACTCTAGTTACCTCTTGATTGAGGTAGGAGCTCAAGGTAGAGGTCTTCGGGTGGATCGTTCTTTGGCAAAGAGAAGACAACGAGGAGGAGCCATCTACAACACTCCAAGGAGCAAGCAAGAAGGAGGACCACAAGATGAAGAGAAGGAGTTCAAGACCTAGGTATAACCTTCTAACCGAGTAGCTAAACTTGTAGTTAGTTTGTTAGTTTTTGTTTAGCAAAGATCCTTTATGGTTGGTCCATGTTGTCTTGTGAGAAAATTTTGATTTTTACCTATTCCGCCTCCCTGAAAGAACCGGGATGGGTAACGTGGACTTAACAGTTATGCGTCAGGGCTGGATTATGATATGATAGCTGTATGTTATTCACATATGAGTTGATTGCAAATGAGCGTCATTGCATATTATTACCTGTTGTACCTTGACTTGTACCTATTGGACCCAACACCATTACGGACGGTTCATGTTGACCGAGCACTAATTTGTATGCTACACCCACACCGTCGGTAATTGCCATGATACGCACAACCCACATACATACGTGATATTGTAATGGATAGGGATAATTGAGATAGTGACTCTTATTCCATTGTGATAGAGCTGACACATACATACGTGATATTGTAATGAATAGGGATAATTTAGATGGTGACTCTTATTCCATTTCTCGTATACTTTGCTATAGCTACATGTACATCATGCATATATACTGACATGTACACCCATATATCTTGCTATAGCTGCATATACCCCTAAGTGGTATTGTATTGACATGTGATATTGAGACGTTGATTATTGTACTATTGCGCTTATGAAATGCATCATACATACTTGCTTACATGTAGATACTTATACCTTGCTACAGTTACATGTACACCTCATATGATGCTGCACTTGATTTCGGAGGATTTGGGAACCGCATTATATATTTTAAAGCTGGATTTATTTAAAAAAGCGGTTTTCCTTTGATATGCTCATATTGCTGTTTTATGTTGCATATATCAGTTTTCATGGATTTACGCATTGAGATATGGATTTCATGTGATTTATGGATTTGAGAACCGTGGGGGGTATTTCAAGAAACTATGTATTGTTTGAAAACCCGGTTTCTCTTGATATGATATTTCAGTGCGTCCACCATGAGATTTCTTGGTTCTAAGATGTGTGATATATACCCGATGCGAGGAGTAGAGTAGGCCGTGTGCGGGTACATGGTGGAGCCCGGTATGGTTCCCCTCGGCAAGAAGATCGCAGATGATAGCGATAGGCCTGGAAGGCTGGATAAGTACTTACCGGTGATTGTATTTGGACTCGGCAGTTATGGTGGGGATACCGACCGGAGTGATGTACGACATGTCATCAGGGCCAGTCGTGGGGACGGTGCCTGTGATATGAGGATTTACGTGTCGATGCTAAACACGGGTTTCGTGATTTTTAGGTATCGTCGATGGACATACATGGTTGATATCCTCATATATTTACATGCATATGTTTTCATGATGTTTTGGGTGTCGATGTTTGACACTCAGGTTCCATGAGATTTACAGGATATGAGGGCCGATCTGAGGATGCGGTGCCTGAGGATTTTGGGATTTGATGTGTCAGTGAGGGGCACTGGGGTTTTTTCATGCTGATGATTTTTGCATGAGGTTTAATGATATCATCCCACACTCAGGATTATTTTGATATGCATTGCTTCATATAGTTGTAGTACTCTGATGATGTACATTTACATGATTGTTGCATATTCATATTGTCATACTTATGCTATCAGATTACATGTGATAGATTTATCGTTGTTCGTGCATACTTGCGATTACAGTATGATATTATTTACTATTCATGAGTAGGCAACTCACCCCCGTTGTGCCACAGTGTTTTGCAGGACTTACCCTCAAAGTAGTCACGGCAGGGCGCCTTATCATCTATACTTTTGCGGATACCGCTACGGTTGGTTGTGAGGCCTTTGCCATTAGGTTGGTTCACGGTTATCTATTTATGTACTTTGGATATCTTTTTATTGGATCTAGTATTCTCCATCTACCACTTCATGTATTTGACTTAGAGACGACTTGTGAGGTTTCGGTGTTGTATATATTTTAGTGACTTTGGGTGCCGTGCTCGTAGGAGCCGGTCTTGTTGTTAAGTTTTACCTCCTTATGCTGTTTTCATTTATATTTCTTCGCTACGGCGTCATATATATGCTTGTGGTGGTTGGCTCCCCCGTTGGACGTGAGTTGCTCCCGTTTGGGATGCTTTATTTATATTCTATGTTGTACCCGTTTTTGGGGCTAGTTTTTACAAAGGAGGTGCTGCCGAAATTTTCAAGAACGAAAACTAAAGTAAAAGATTTTTACTTGAGATTTTCCTGAATATTTTAAACTATGTTTTTCTCCACTTATCCAGTTTTGGGTGGTTTAGATTTCTGGGTTTCGGCTTACTTAAGTTGCGTATGCCTGTTGACGTTACGTAGTTTAAGTGCCGGTTACGGGCCTAAGTTTTGGGTCATGACACAACGTTTCGTCCGAACCAGGGAAACCCTCTGTGTGGGACTCTAAAGACTCATCGATAAGCTGGCAGTGGGTTTAACCACAAGCACGTCAGTGGCATTAGCTGTACGTAACGGCTGCCCAGGTATTGTGCGAAAGGGAGGCCGACGAGCGAACTCATCCTGAAACCCTACTGAGCCTGACAGTGACAATATCCGTACAGTCTGGTCCGTTCGTCTATGAGTATCGCATGTCGGGTCTAGGGGGTGGATAAAGTCAGACCCCTAATAACACGATATTTAGTGTCGGTATGAAGCCTATCACCACCTGAGAAACTACCGATCCTAGATAAGTAATTCTCGACTACCTTGGCCAAGGATTTCTGGTGATGGCCATCCGTGGACACCGCGACATCAACCCCCAATACCGGGAGAGACGAATCCCCTGACGATCCGCTCACTGCCTCCATGTGGCTCGGAACTGTTGATCAGTCAAAAATAATGTATTTTTAACACGGCAATTTCCCTATCATTTCCACTCATTTAGAAGTGTTCGGTATTCATATTTCACATATTAGCAAATCAGTCGTAAAATATCAGATTGCATGTGTTAGACTCTAAAACCGGCACTATAAAGGAAATTGACAGCATTTCATGGCATCGCATCATCTCTATATTGCGCAACACTTGTCTTGAGAAATTTTGCAGGAAAATCCGGAAGAAAAGCCAAAATTGTCATTTTGTTGATCAAACATTACACCAACTCCAAGTTTTGAGATCTGGTAGCAATCCAAAGGGAGAAATACAATTCAACATATCAAAGAAAGGCCCACAACTCAAGCCCAACAAGCACCAGAGAGCCCGAGCCCCAGCTCTTCAAAAGCGCCGCGGAACCGCGGCGGGAGCCGGCTTGCGCCGCGGTTCCGCGGCGGTTTGGTCAGATCAAGCTTCCATTTTCAGTGCACAATTCTGATCTCAAGGCCTACATTCATTTCACATGCTTCAAATTCCAGAATTCTCCAGAGTCTTCTGCCAGATCAGCAAAGATCATTAAGCAAAGCTAATCCTAATTAAGCTCCTAACTAATCTCTTCTAGAAGCTCCCTCCTAACTAATCACATCTAGAAGCTTCTCTTCTAACTAACTTTTGGAGGGAAATTCAAATTTCCTCAACAAACTTTTGGAGGGAAACGTAAAATTTGAAATCCTAGATCTAGGGTTTGGATATCTATAAATAGGAGCCTAGATTTAAGGGTTGAGGTTAATCAATCTTAGTTAATCTTTAGTCTTCTTCAATTCTTCATCTTCTTCCACAAGTCTAGTGACAAGGCTTATGCGAAACCCTAACCCTAATTCCACTCCAAATTCAAGATCTTGAGTACCAATCAAGCGAGAAGCCTTCAACCTTTTATGAGCCGAGCCGATCTTCAATCGAACAAGTGATCCAAGCCAATTCGCGACTCACGGAGACGAGCGAAGCCAAATCGACGATCGAGTTCTTCCTCTTGTAGTTCTTGAGCTAATGTAATGAAATTGTTGATATAAATAAAAGGTGAAATTCTTTTATCTTGTTTTCTTTAAATTCTTGCATCATGATTAGATCTCAATTTGTGATTGTAGTTCTTGTTGTGATGTGTGAGTAAAACTCCGCTCGTTAAGGAGTCGAGACGATCAATAGAATGATGATGTAACAAATCTTTAAACGATTTTTAAGTCCTACGAGCTTTTTAAACCCTAGCAAGTTCAAGAATCGATGACCTAGTTTCGTTGCGATACTTTCTTGATTGTTATCGCTCGAAATTAGGGATCTACGATCGTTTCTTGAATTTACTAGAGGCTAGAATGTGAATGATATCGACGAAAGAACAAGGGATAAGATGAAACCCTAGTTTCACTAGAAATCCCTAATTCTCGGCAATCATCATCGATCTAGTATCAATTCATCGAAGGATAAGAATGCGTAATTGTAAGATTACATCACATCTATAGATCCGATCGATTCCTACGAGCCTCATTTCGATTCTTGAGATTTGGTTTGGAAAAATCAACAAACTATCAATTCTTGATTCTATCTTTTTCTTGTTATTAGATCTATATTTTCTAATTCTTGAACTTCAAATATAAATCATGATTTGTTTGTTTTCTTTTCATTAAAGTTTCGACTCATCTAATTCAAAAGACGAACTATTACACTGTCCCTGTGGACGATCCACACTTACTAACGCGCTACAATCGACACCGTTATTGATTGCGGTCAAATATTTTTGGTTGTGATTTCTTTACAATTTTCTCTAATACGCAACAAAAATCATTCAATCAACTGTACCCAACTAAAACCTGTTTGCACGACTCCTTTGAGCCGTGGTAGGGTAGTAATTAAAGCATAGTGAGAACTCACACGAGACAAATGACAATCTTAGGTCGATAGACTAACCTGTACACATGTCACCAGGGAACTGCTATCTGACAATAGGTATAATACCAACTAGCATGTTCCCGGCGAGTCCGTCCGGTGTACCCATAACCCAATAAGCACCTGTATACATCTTAGGTGAACCAACTGACACCAATGGCTTGTTAGACCGGCCACCGCCCCTCGTCGGGGTCTCGATCCGTATACACTAGTCTACTCTCAGAGTATCAATTCCCAGTCTCGAAACTCCCATGACTAGGGACACTTTAAGGATGTGCTTATAGACCACCCAACTCTCACGTATATGATCGCCATCATACTACTGGTAGTCAAGCAAGAATCCTATGGGCTCTATCAACATGTAATAGTGATCTGTAATGTCGCCTGAAGCATGTACACGATGATAAAGACAAAACAGACAGCATACTATCATCTTGAGTAAGGCTGTTCTACCGGTATAGGTCCTCCCTCAATCATTGCAATCACGTGCCTGCGATCCAATAATTGACTTAAGGGCACTATAGCCAATAGCTTATGCCATCCGCATTCGCTACGGGGTCCCGTCATGCACCGTTAGGTTAGTTAACTAACGACAGAGCGGGGGCAGGACTAGCGCGGATCCAAAATATAAGCAACGTTTATTATATATCATATATATAATATAAAGCATTCGTCTCGCGCAGTTATATGATCTCATCACAGAACATTGCAGCAGAAGTCAACATATGAAATAATGGATATACTAGGAGGTCGGTGTTTTAAATCAAGCCAGTAAAAAACACGGATTCCACGGTCGTGATGAATAGCCAAACCCACATCCCTAGACCCCTACGAGAGAGACAAGTAATTCTACCAATTCTAAAGTTAGGAGACCCGGTCTCGACTACTCGAGATGGTCTACCACTGGACTCTAGAATCCGGTTACTTATGCTCCCCGCCTTGAGTGTATCCTACTGTGGAAAAGTAAACAATATACATCAATGGTGACATCATCCTCAACCCGGAAGTGTCCCAATAAAAGAATATTACATACAACTTTTTACATGAATGAAAATGAAAAACTCTTATCTCACGCAAACACCCCCGGCTATTCAAACATAACGATCCAATATAACATATCACTACAACACATAACATCACATGTCATCAACGTAAGTAAATATGCGCATCCCAATTGTCGTTGACGTATAGCAATGAAACCGGCGATACACCACATATTACACTTACGGTCGCAGAAAAAAAATGAAAACTACAATAATTGGAATCCGCAACATTTTTAGACATCATAAACCCGAAATATCACATACTTCGGATTTCATGCCTAATCGTATAAATTCCTTAGACATCATAAACCTGGAATATCAAATATTCCGAATTTCATGCCCAACGTTATAAACCCAGAAATTTAGTCTCAAATTGAAAATACTTTTCAATAACGAGTTGGGCAATTCAACAAGATTCCCGACAACTGATTGAATGCTCGTCAGAAACATTAGTAAGCGGTCGCACCCCCGATGCCGTCGACGAAGTGCAATTAGGCGGAACACCGCGGCAGCGAGCACCCGAACGGATGCTTTTGGCTACGTGGTTCTCCTACAGTCACTTGGTGTTAGTGTATATGCCCTAGAGGCCATTACTGTATCATACTAGTTTGTATATTACTTGATGGAAGCTTGGGATATTCACAGTTGTATATACAATCTTGCTCGAAATGGTAGTATGCTACTTGGTTTGTCTCTGCTTTAATATGTGCATGTGTTTCTTTTAGCATATTGCTGATATACATATTAGTAGAGCCCTTAGGATCTTTGCTTGATTACCAGCGTTGTGATGGCGCTCGCACTCGTGGGAGCTGGGTGATCTATAAGCACATCCTTATACAGGTCCCTAGTCGTTGGACTATCAAGACAGGGCATCGATACTCCGGAGTAGACTAGCGTATGCGCTTCTCATCCCACTGTGGGAGACGGTCTGTCCCACAGCCGTCAGTACGTCGTACTTGAGATAGTATACGGGTGCTCGTTGGGTTACGAGTACACTGGACAGGACTCGTCGGGGACTGTTGGTTGGTATTATACCTATCGTCAGTTATCAGTTCCCAGGTGACATGAGTACAGCTTAGTCCGTTGACTTGACACTGTCACTTCGCCTCGAGTGTGTTCCCACTGCACTTTGATCACTACCCTACCACGGCTCAAAGGAGTCGTGCAAACAGGTAGTTTTTGGGTGCAGTCCCGAAGCACTTGGAGGCAGTGACGGTTAGACAGGATTCGTCTCTCCCAGTATTGGGGGTTGACATCGCGCTGTGTCCAGGAGAGCCATTACACGAGTAGTCCCTGGCCAGGGCAAGCGAGATATACTGGTAGGTTTCCAGTGTTATCTCAGGGTGTTCTGGGCTTCACTCCGGCACGACTTGTACCGCTATTAGGGGACTGACGTTCACCACCCCCTAGGCCCGCCATGCGATGTACCAGACGAACAGACCGGACTGTACGGAGATTGTCACATACAGGCTCAGTAGGAGTTCAGATATGGTTCACCTCGTCAGTCTTCTTATCGACATCTACCTGGGGACCGTTACGTACAGCTAGTGCCGCTTGCGGTCTGTGGTTAAACCCACTGCCAGCGTAGTGTCGAGTCTTTAGAGTCCCACACAGAGAGCTATTCGCCTTTAGGCAAAATGAGTAGAGGTCGCATAGTTTTGCGACAGGGTTCGTTCACATTCGCGCACTTGTGCACGTTTGCTGTCCGGACAGTTTATACTAGCGGGCTTTGGTTTAAGCCGGATCCTTGTATATGTTTTGAGATTGGTTTTTCTCATTGTGTTCGTGTTCCTCGGATCACGAATTGGGGTGTGTATGCACAGTTGCTTGAGATTGAGGGAGAGGACCTTGTTTAGGGTTAATGGCTATTGTCATTTTATTAACCCTAATGTTTATGGGTGTATTATTGTTAATTAGTAATTAGTTTAATAATTGTCCATGGTTATGGTTGTTGACCATTTGACTTCTTTGACTTGTTGACCTAGGTTGACACTTTGACCATCATCATTTCTTTTGGAAGATGCTTTTTGATCTTTGCAAATTGAAATGATAATGGTCATGTCATGATTTACCATGACAATTATCTAGCTAATTATTCAATTAAATTAATTCACACATATTAGGGAGAATGGCTCAATTATTTTCTCATTCTCTCATTTCATTTCTCTCTCTTGTTCTTCCTCTCTCTCAAGCTCTCTCCCTCTCATGTGTTGAGAAACACTTGAGCTTGAGAAAAACCCTCTCTTGATCTTCTCTACTCTCTTCTAGGGTTCAAGTATTAGCACTTCTTGCACCCTAGTTACTCCTAGCTTGGAGTTGAAGCCAAAGGTTGAAGCTTTCGGGTGGATCTTTCTTCGGCGAGAGAAGACGAGCAAGGTGACCTTCTTCCACTACTTCTAGGAGCAAGGAGAGAAGGACAAAAGACCAAAGGTATAACCTTTCTACCACTTAGCTACTTTGTAGTTAGCTTTAGCAAGTTTATGTATAGCAAAGATCCTTAAAGCATAGTCCATGTTGCCTATAGTTGATAAAAATCCAATTTTTATTATGTTTTCCGCCTCCCCCTAAGCACCGGGATGGGCAACGTGGACTTACAGTGGTATCAGAGCCTAACTAAACATAAACTAGCTAGGTAGTGAAGTGTAACGAAGTTCGGAACCGAAAAATCCAAAAACCAAACTTTTCAAAAACCCTAGTTTCTGTTAAATTTTTTTCTGGTCAAAACAAAATTTGTCATACACCTAAAATCATCTCAGGGTTTTTTAAGGATAACCACCAAAAACGAGCCAGAGATCTGACCAAACGACCGCGTTTCCGCGGCAATAGCAAGCTATTGCCGCGGAACCGCGGCCGTCTTGTCTCCTCTCTGCCTCGATTTTGGTGCAGTGTATCTCTGGATTGGTTTTAGGATTTTTGAGATATATTATATGTGCCCAGATTTTCCAGAATAGAAATTTGTTTTTGGGGGCCTATAATTCCGTATTTTTTCCGAACTTCACCACACTTTGACTATGATGGTTATATCTGTGATGTTTGCATGTATTGAACGTCGGCTAATCGCTATATGTCGATTAGTCGGGGTTATACATCTCTGTGATCTGTGTTTGATATTGGAATGTGTATATGAATGGGTTGGATTGTCGCGGGTGAATAGCCGGGATGGATGTGAGATGAGTGTTGCTTTTCTTTCATTCATTTGTAATATGTAAATTGATGTAATATTATTATTTGTTTGGCCGCACAACCGGGTCGGGGTTGTAGCCGTCATTGTATAATTCTTTTTACTGTTTTTGCTCCTAGGATAGACCCATGGAGGGGGTGCACAAACTACCGGGTATCTCGAAGTGCCGAGTGGCCTACTCATGATGGTGAGGGAGGTTGCTTCGCTTCGGGTACTTGGCGGGTAGTTTGCCGCACCCGTAGGGGTCTTGGGTGGGGTATTTGGCTATTCACCGCGACCGTGTAATCCGCTTTTCGTTGCAGGCTCGAACGGATTGCGGATTCCTAGTATATCCAATGTATTCATCTGTGATCTGTAATGTCTATCATTGCTATATATTTATATATGATAACTATTTAGGCGTTGCTTATGTTTTACAGCCGCGCTAGCCCAGCCCCCGCTCTGTCGTTAGTTAAGTAACCTAACGGGTGATGACGGGGCCCCGTGGCGAATGCGAATGGCATAAGCGTACGTCATATTTTGGTTGTTTTCTGCAATGGTAGGATTAAATGATGGGATGCATTAAAAGAACTAATGCAAGAAAATAAACCAAGTAAAAGTCGATTGGAACACTTTGAAAACCACTCGGTTCTTTTCAAAACCAAACTTTTAAACGCGGAGCTTGAACCACTCCTTTTAAAAGCTATCTCGTTCCATCGATTAGATCAAGTTCACTACGTTCACGGTTTCGCCAAAACCATCCATAGCCCTCCGTCATTCCACATGAATGGTCAAAAAGTATTCAAGCTATGTATTTTGGCCAAAGTCAAGGCATAGTGATTGGTAGCTATTGGGTATTCATGTGCAGCATAGATAGATGCGTTGGTTTGGGACAGTCGTGCTGCCATTTTGGCCAAAGTCAAGGGTAGGTACGGGTGGGTCCAAATTAACCAGGAGAATGACGGGTAGAACTTGACATATGACTTATGATATTTTGGCCAAAGTCAAGGTCATAAGAGCATGGGGCAAAAATCCACATCGGGAGTTTCATAAGTACTGAAACTTGCTAGCTTTGCATACCATTTGGAGTGTGATGATTCTGGTAGGATTCCTTCGGTTTTATCACGCGATGATATTTGGATCCCGATCCTACTGTGAGTATATGCTACTCCTCGGGAAAACTCTCACTTAACGATCAATGCTATAAACTTAGTAGGTGTCTAGAAAGGTGTTAGCGGGGCTACGCCCATAGGGAAAAGAGGTTACTTAATTAAGGAACTTCGCGAAAGCGTTGGAAAACCTCCCTCGAAGTACCGACACTGGCCTGGCTGAACGGTTAAGCAAGTATTGTACGGTGAGAGTAATCCTGACTAATCCTTTCTTTACGGTTTGAGAAGGGATTCGAGAGACAGTGGGAGCCATCCAGTTTAGACAAATTAAAAACCACTCTAAACTTGCAAGAGCATCATGCTAAAGTGTTTCTTTTCTCTCTCCTAATTGTAGCGACCATTCAAGATGACCGGACTTAAGTTATTACTAGATAAAAACATATTAACAGGGCCAAACTACAAAGATTGGCTCAGGAATGTCAAGATGGCAATCACTTACGACAAGTTGGGGTATGTCCTTACCACCAAAGCACCCCCTGTCCCAGGTCCCACCTCCAGCGTCGCGGATAAGGAAATCCGTAAGACATGGGAGATAGATTGCACGAAGGCCAAATGCCTCGTATTAGCCTCGATGGACAATGAACATCAGAGGAGGCACGAGAATATGGACCTAGAGTCCATATTTCTTCATACAAAAGAACTGTATGGGGAGCAGTCTCGTATCGCAAGATACGAAGTGTCGAAGAAGCTTTTTTCGGCAAGGTTGGCCGTCGGATCATCGGTAGCGGAACACGTGCTTAAGATGATTGGCTACATTGAGGAGCTCACGGACCTTGGGACCACGTTGGAGAATGAACTATATACTGATTTGATTCTCCAGTCCCTTCCTTCCACTTACGCCCAGTTTATTCTTCACATCAACATGCAAGGAAAGGAGGTAGAACTTTCCGAACTTCTGAACATGTTGAGGAGTGCTGAGGGCACCCTACAGAAAGGTAGGGAGACATCCGCTTTGTTTGTAGGAGGATCTTCCTCTTCTAGATCCAAGGCGAAAGCCAAGGGTAAGAAGAAGAAAGCCCCCGCCAAACCAAGAGGAGGTGTCGGTAAAGTGGATACGAAGGGAAAAGGTAAAGCAACAAAGATAGCGGGGAAGCTAGTGGGGAAGGAAGAATGCTTCTATTGTCACAAAAGTGGTTACTGGAAACAGGATTGCAAGGCTTGGAAAGCCAGAACACAGGATTTGAAGCGAGTTGCAGCTTCAGCTTCAGGTGTGTATGTTATTGAAAACTGTCTATCAATAAACTCTACTTCCTGGGTATTGGATACCGGATCAGGATCTCATATCTATAATTCTTTGCAGGCGTTGAGAAAGCGTAGAGTTTTGAAGGCAGGTGACATGACCCTCAGAGTTGCGAACGGTGCTAGCATGGATGCTGAGGCCGTGGGGGACTATCACCTGGGATTGTCAGATGGACATTTTTTGGTTTTGCGTAGTTGTTATTATGTACAAAATGCAACCTGTAATATCATTTCTGTATCTTTATTATCTAAAGAAGGTTATGAATTTGCATTTGTAAGTAATGTAGTGAACATTCACCTTAATCAAGCTTTGATTGGGTCAGGTACATTGAACAACGGTATATACGTATTAAACCAACCACAGATTTTCAATGTCCAGAATACACACAAAAGAAAGTCTCCAGATATCAATAAAACTTTCTTATGGCATTGTAGACTGGTCACATCAATGAGAGAAGGTTGACTAAGTTACACACAGAAGGATATTTGGATTCGTTCGAATATCAATCGTATGCAACTTGTCAATCCTGTCTCAAGGGAAAGATGATAAAGACTCCGTTTACTGGACACGGAGAAAGAGCGAGCGAGCTCTTGGGACTCGTACACAGCGACGTGTACGGTCCAATGTCTACACATGCACGAAGCGGTTATTCTTACTTCATTACTTTTACGGATGAATTTTCAAGGTACGGTTATGTCTTCTTAATGAAACATAAATCCGAGGCTTTTGAAAAATTCCAGGAATATAAGAATGAAGTAGAAAAACAAACAGGCAAAAGTATAAAGACACTGAGATCTGATCGAGGTGGTGAATACTTGAGTGCCGAGTTCCTGGGTTACTTAAAAGAGAATGGAATTCTCTCTCAGCTTACTCCTCCATACACTCCGCAACATAATGGTGTATCGGAGAGACGGAACCGAACCCTATTGGATATGGTACGGTCCATGATGAGTAATGCTGAGTTGCCGCGATCGTTTTGGGGATATGCGCTAGAATCAACTGCATACCTTTTGAACCGGGTTCCAACTAAGACTGTGCCTACTACACCATAACAGATGTGGTGTGGGAAGAAACCCTATCTTAATCATATTAAGACATGGGGATGTCCAGCTTTTATAAAAAAGCAGCATGCGGACAAGCTCGAGGCACGCTCAGTACAGTGCAAGTTTGTGGGATATCCAAAGAACTCCAAGGGATATTACTTCTATTGCGAAGAGGAACAAAAAGTCCTTGTTTCTCGCCATGCCCACTTTCTAGAACACCAGTTCATAGAAAAAGAATTAAGTGGGAGCGCAATAGAACTGGAAGAAATTCCAGAACCACGAGCTATTACTGAAAGCTTGGTTGATCCAGAGGGTTCGAAAAATCAGGACATTCCCACGCCACTCCGCAGGAGTAGTAGGCAGTCTCATCCGCCCGAGAGATACTACGGTTTTCTCATTGACGGGGATAGAGAGGATTGCATCATAGACTGTGATGAGCCTACTAGCTTCCAGCAAGCCATACAGAGCGTCGACTCGGTAAAATGGCTGGATGCAATGCGGACCGAGATGGAGTCCATGTATGCCAACAAAGTATGGACGTTGGACATCGCTCCAGACAGGGTAAAACCCGTAGGATGCAAGTGGATCTTCAAAAGGAAGATTGGTGTAGATGGACAGGTTGAGACTTATAAAGCTAGACAGGTAGCAAAGGGTTTTCGTCAGCGACCTGGTTTGGACTATGACGAAACCTTTTCTCCAGTAGCTATGCTGAAATCCATTCGGATCCTTCTTGCCATTGCTGCCTTCCACGATTATGAGATTTGGCAGATGGACATAAAGACAGCTTTTCTAAATGGTCATTTAGAGGAGTGTGTCTATATGGATCAGCCAGAGGGTTTCATTCAGAGTGGGAGCAGCGGAAAGGTGTGCAAGTTGCTTAAGTCCACTTATGGACTAAAGCAGGCATCGCGGAGCTGGAACATCTGTTTTGATGAGACGGTCAAGGAATTTGGCTTTATCAAAAATCCAGATGAACCATGTATCTATTGTAGATTTGTAGCGAGAACTGTAGTATTCCTCGTTTTATACGTGGATGACATTCTCTTAATAGGAAATGACATTCCTATGCTACAATCTGTCAAGGGGTTCTTGTCACACAGGTTCTTCATGAAAGACCTGGGTGATGCCTCTTACATTCTGGGTATCCGGATCTACCGTGACAGATCCAAGAGGATATTAGGACTTTCGCAGTCCAGGTACATCGACGCCATACTGAAGAGATTCAGTATGGAAGATTCCAAGCGCGGTAATTTACCGGCTTGTCACGGGATCACCCTCTCCAAAGACATGTCTCCCAAGAATGATTTGGAAAGGGATCGCATGTCTATTATACCCTACGCTTCTGCGGTAGGCTCTATAATGTATGCGATGTTGTGTACCAGACCGGATGTGGCTTATGCACTGAGTGTGGTAAGCAGGTATCAGTCAAACCCAGGGGAGAAACATTGGATAGCAGTAAAGAACATTCTCAAGTACCTGAGAAGGACTAAGGAGATGTTCTTGGTGTATGGCGGAAAAGACCTGCAGATTGAGGCCTTTGCTGACTCCAGCTTCCAGAGTGACAAGGATGATTCCAAGTCCATGTCGGGTTTTGTCTTCACCCTCAATGGAGGGGCGGTGTGTTGGAAGAGCTCCAAACAGGAAACCGTTGCTGACTCGACGATGGAAGCGTAATACATCGCTGCACCTGATGCCGCAAAAGAAGCTGTCTGGATGAGGAAGTTCTTGAGAGAACTTCAGGTGGTTCCGTCCATTGTTGACCCAATACCTCTGTATTGTGAAAACAACGGGGCTATAGCTTTAGCGAAGGAACCCAGATCCCATCAGAAATCCAGACACATCTTAAGGCGGTATCACCTGATCAGGGAGATCGTGGATCGTCAGGAGATCGAGGTCCGGAGAGTTGCATCAGAGGATAACACAGCAGATCCATTCACCAAGGCCTTGCCCCAGACTCAGTTCGAGCGGCTGATCGAGATGATAGGTCTTCGATACGCCAGTACATGGCCTTAGTGCAAGTGGGAGATTGTTAGTGTATATGCCCTAGAGGCCATTACTGTATCATACTAGTTTGTACATTACTTGATGGAAGCTTGGGATATTCACAGTTGTATATACAATCTTGCTCGAAATGGTAGTATGCTACTTGGTTTGTCTCTGCTTTAATATGTGCATGTGTTTCTTTTAGCATATTGCTGATATACATATTAGTAGAGCCCTTAGGATCTTTGCTTGATTACCAGCGTTGTGATGGCGCTCGCACTCGTGGGAGCTGGGTGATCTATAAGCACATCCTTATACAGGTCCCTAGTCGTTGGACTATCGAGACAGGGCATCGATACTCCGGAGTAGACTAGCGTATGCGCTTCTCATCCCAGTGTGGGAGACGGTCTGTCCCACAGCCGTCAGTACGTCGTACTTGAGATAGTATACGGGTGCTCGTTGGGTTACGAGTAGACTGGACAGGACTCGTCGGGGACTGTTGGTTGGTATTATACCTATCGTCAGTTATCAGTTCCCAGGTGACATGAGTACAGCTTAGTCCGTTGACTTGACATTGTCACTTCACCTCAAGTGTGTTCCCACTGCACTTTGATCACTACCCTACCACGGCTCAAAGGAGTCGTGCAAACAGGTAGTTTTTGGGTGCAGTCCCGAAGCACTTGGAGGCAGTGACGGTTAGACAGGATTCGTCTCTCCCGGTATTGGGGGTTGACATCGCGCTGTGTCCAGGAGAGCCATTACACGAGTAGTCCCTGGCCAGGGCAAGCGAGATATACTGGTAGGTTTCCAGTGTTATCTCAGGGTGTTCTGGGCTTCACTCCGGCACGACTTGTACCGCTATTAGGGGACTGACGTTCACCGCCCCCCTAAGCCCACCAAGCGATGTATCAGACGAATAGACCGGACTGTACGGAGATTGTCACATACAGGCTCAGTAGGAGTTCAGATGGGGTTCACCTCGTCAATCTTCTTATCGACATCTACCTGGGTACCGTTACGTACAGCTAGTGCCGCTTGCGGTCTGTGGTTAAACCCACTGCCAGCGTAGTGTCGAGTCTTTAGAGTCCCACACAGAGAGCTATTCGCCTTTAGGCAAAATGAGTAGAGGTCGCATAGTTTTGCGACAGGGTTCGTTCACATTCGCGCACTTGTGCACGTTTGCTGTCCGGACAGTTTATACTAGCGGGCTTTGTAAGTCCATGCTACCTCTCCCGGTACTTTCGGGAATGCGGAATTTGGTAAAAAACGATATTTTTAAAGATGGTAACATGGACCTAAAACCCGGATCTTGGTTAAACATCTATCTAACATCCTAACTATGAGTTTTAGCTACTCGGTTAGGGGATTATACCTTGCTTGTCTTGAACTCCTTCGTCTTCAAAGCTCCGATGGTGGTCCGATGGCTTCTTCTCGTCGTCTCCGTACGCCGAAGATAGATCCACCTGAAAGCTCCAACCTTTAGCTCCTTCTTCGTTCTTTGAAGAAACTAGTTCACTTGGTTTGCTAAACCTAGTGAACTAGAAAGTGTAGAGAGGAAATAGAATGGGATTTTATCTATGGTTCTTGATTCTCAACTCATGAGACAAGAGAACCATAGATCAAGAGAGGGAGCAAGAGGTTGAGGGTGAGAGCAAGAGGAGAGCTCAAGAACAAGAGAGAGAATGAGCAAGAAAGAATGAGGCTCTCTTTTGTCTTTCACCCTCTCATAATCCAAAGTGATCATAACTCATCATATCAAAAAAAGTCTTATGTGATGGTTGAAGCAACCATAACCATATCATTTCATGCACTCATTTGCACAAATGAGCAAGCAAACAAAAGTCTTTGCCATGAAATGATGGCTATGGTTATCATGATGGTCAACTAGTCAAGCCTAGTCAACCGGTCAACAAGTCAACAAAAGTCAACAAGTCAACAAAGTCAACAAGTCAACAAAAGTCAACAAGTCAACAAAGTCAACAACCATATCACCATAATACTTAATTAATATAATAGTTAATCACATATCATATTCTCATTAGGGTTGGGCAAAAAGTCAAATAGTCAACGGTCAACTGCCAACAACCCTAATGAGAATCCACTGCCTCTGTCTCCCTGTCAACTGTGCATACACACCCGCATCCGCATTCCGAGGAACACGAATGCAAACTGGATAATTCCAATCCCATAAGGTACACTAGGATCTGGCTTAAACCAAAGCCCGCTAGTGTAAACTGTCCGGACACTGTACGCGCACAAGTGCACGGATGTGACCGAGCCCTGTCGCAAAACCATGCGACCTGTCGCAATACCATGCGACCTCTACTCTTTTGCCTAAAGGCGAAAAGCTTTCTGTGTGGGACTCTAAAGACTCGACACTACGCTGGCAGTGGGTTTAACCACAGACCGCAAGCGGCACTAGCTGTGCTTAACGGTCCCCAGGTAGTGCCGACAAGAAGACCGACGAGGCGAAACCCATCTGAACTCCTACTGAGCCTGAGTGTGACATTCTCCGTACAGTCCGGTCTGTTCGTCTGATACATCGCATGGCGGGCCTAGGGGGCGGTAAACGTCAGTCCCCCAATAGCGGTACAAGTCGTGCCGGAGCGAAGCCCAAAACACCCTGAGATAACACTGGAAACCTACCAGTATATCTCGATTGCCCTGGCCAGGGACTACTCGTGTAATGGCTCTCCTAGACACAGCGCGATGTCAACCCCCAATACCGGGAGAGACGAATCCTGTCTAACCGTCACTGCCTCCAAGTGCTTCGGGACTGCACCCAACCACTACCTGTTTGCACGACTCCTTTGAGCCGTGGTAGGGTAGTGATCAAAGTACAGTGGGAACACACTCGAGGCGGAATGACAGTGTCAAGTCAGCGGACTAAGCTGTACTCATGTCACTTGGGAACTGATAACTGACGATAGGTATAATACCAACTAGTCAGTTCCCGACGAGTCCTGTCCAGTGTACCCGTAACCTAACGAGCACCCGCATACTATCTCAAGTACGACGTACTGACGGCTGTGGGACAGACCGTCTCCCACACTGGGATGAGAAGCGCATGCGCTGGTCTACTCCGGAGTATCGATGCCCTGTCTCGATAGTCCTGCGACCAGGGACCTGCATAAGGATGTGCTTATAGATTACCCAGCCCCACTAGTGTGACGGCCATCACATCGCTGGTAATCAAGCAAAGATCCTAAAGGCTCTACTAATGTGTATAGGCGATATACAAAAATAAACACATGTACACATTGAAGTAGAAACAAACCAAGCAGCATACTACTATTTTGAGCAAGATTTTATATACAAGGTGAATATCCCAAGCTTCCATTAAGTAATATACAAACTAGTATGATACAGTAATGGTCTCTAGGGCATATACACTAACAATCTCCCACTTGCACTAAGGCCATGTACTGGCGTATCGAAGACCTATCATCTCCATCAGCCGCTCGAACTGAGTCTGGGGCAGGGCCTTGGTGAATGGATCTGCAGTGTTATCTTCTGAAGCGACTCTCCGAACCTCGATCTCCTGGCGATCCACGATCTCCCTGATCAGGTGATACCGCCTCAAGATGTGCCTGGATCTCTGATGGGACCTGGGTTCCTTCGCTAAAGCTATAGCCCCCGTTGTTGTCGCAATACAGAGGTATTGGATCAACAATGGACGGAACCACCTGAAGTTCTTTCAAGAACTTCCTCATCCAGACAGCTTCTTTTGCGGCATCAGATGCAGCGATGTATTCCGCTTCCATCGTCGAGACTGCAACGGTTTCCTGTTTGGAACTCTTCCAACACACCGCCCCTCCATTGAGGGTAAAGACAAAACCCGACATGGACTTGGAATCATCCTTGTCACTCTGGAAGCTGGAGTCAGCAAAGGCCTCGATCTGGAGGTCTTTTCCGCCATACACCAAGAACATCTCCTTAGTCCTTCTTAGGTACTTGAGAATGTTCTTTACCGCTATCCAGTGTTTCTCCCTAGGGTTTGACTGATACCGGCTTACCACACTCAGTGCATAAGCTGCATCCGGTCTGGTACACAACATCGCATACATTATAGAGCCTACCGCAGAAGCGTAGGGTATAATAGACATGCGATCCCTCTCCAAATCAGTCTTGGGAGACATCTCTTTAGAGAGGGTGATCCCGTGACAAGCCGGTAGGTTACCGCGCTTGGAATCTTCCATACTGAATCTCTTCAGTATGGTGTCGATGTACCTGGACTGTGATAGTCCTAATATCCTCTTGGATCTGTCACGGTAGATCCGGATACCCAGAATGTACGAGGCATCACCCAGGTCTTTCATGGAGAACCTGTGTGACAAGAACCCCTTGACAGATTGTAGCATAGGAATGTCATTTCCTATTAAGAGAATGTCATCCACGTATAAAACGAGGAATACTACAGTTCTCGCTACAAATCTACTATAGATGCATGGTTCATCTGGATTTTTGATAAAGCCAAATTCTTTGACCGTCTCATCAAAGCAGATGTTCCAACTCCGCGATGCCTGCTTTAGTCCATAGATGGACTTAAGCAACTTGCACACCTTTCCGCTGCTCCCACTCTGAATGAAACCCTCTGGTTGGTCCATATAGACACACTCCTCTAAATTTCCATTTAGAAAAGCTGTCTTTACGTCCATTTGCCAGATCTCATAATCGTGGAAGGAAGCAATGGCAAGAAGGATCCGAATGGATTTCAGCATGGCTACTGGAGAAAAGGTTTCGTCATAGTCCAAGCCAGGTCTTTGACGAAAACCCTTTGCTACCAGCCTAGCTTTATAGGTCTCAACCTGTCCATCTACACCAATCTTCCTTTTGAAGATCCACTTACATCCTACGGGTTTTACCCCGTCTGGAGCAATGTCCAACGTCCATACCTTGTTGGTGTACATGGACTCCATTTCGGTCCGCATTGCATCCAGCCATTTCACTGAGTCAACGCTCTGAACGGCCTGCTGGAAGCTAGTAGGCTCATCATAATCTATGATGCAATCCTTTCTATCCCCGTCTATGAGAAAACCGTAGTATCTCTCGGGCGGATGAGACTGCCTACTACTCCTGCGGAGTGGCGCAGGAATGTCCTGTTCTGTTGAACCCTCTGGTTCTACTAAGCTTTCAGTAACAGTCTGTGGTTCTGGAACTTCTTCCAGTTCTATTATGTTCCCACTTATCTGGGTTTCCAAAAACTTAGTTTCCAAGAAGCGGGCATGCTGAGAAACAAAGACCTTTTGTTCCTCAGCGAAATAGAAAAGATACCCCCTGGAGTTCCTTGGGTATCCCACAAACTTACACTGTACTGAACGTGCCTTAAGCTTGTCCGCATGCTGCTTTTTTACAAAAGCTGGACATCCCCATACCTTAAGATACTTAAGACAGGGTTTCTTCCCAGTCCACATCTCATATGGGGTGGTAGGCACACTCTTGGTGGGAGCCTTGTTCAAGAGATATGCAGCTGCTTCCAGTGCATATCCCCAGAATGATCGCGGTAACTCAGCGTTACTCATCATGGACCGAACCATATCCAATAGGGTTCGGTTCCGTCTCTCCGATACACCATTATGTTGCGGAGTGTATGGAGGAGTGAGCTGAGAGAGAATACCATTCTCTTTTAAGTAATTCAGGAATTCGGCACTTAAGTATTCTCCACCTCGATCCGATCTTAGAATCTTAATAGTTTTGCCGGTCTGTTTCTCTACTTCATTCTTATACTCCTGGAATTTTCCAAAGGCCTCGGACTTATGTTTCATTAAGAAGACATAACCGTACCTTGAGAAGTCATCCGTAAAAGTAATGAAGTAAGAATGTCCGCTTCGGGCATGTGTAGACATTGGACCGCACACGTCACTGTGTACGAGTCCCAAGAGCTCGCTTGCTCTTACTCCATGTCCAGTAAACGGAGTCTTTGTCATCTTTCCTTTGAGACAAGATTGACAAGTGGCATACGATTGATATTCGAACGCATTCAAATATCCTTCTGTATGTAACTTAGTCAACCTTCTCTCATTGATGTGACCCAATCTACAATGCCATAAGAAAGTCTGATTTATTTCTGGAGACTTTCTTTTGTGTGTATTCTGGACGTTGAAAATCTGTGGTTGGTTTAACACGTATATACCATTACTCAATGTACCTGACCCAATCAAAACTTGATTAAGGTGAATGTTTACAACATTACTTACAAACGCAAATTCATAACCTTCTTTAGAAACTAAAGATACAGAAATGATAGTACAAGTTGTGTTGGGTACAAAAAAGCAATTACGCAAAACCAAAACATGTCCATCTGACATTCCCAGGTGATAGTCCCCCACGGCTTTAGCATCCATGCTAGCTCCGTTCGCAACTCTGAGGGTCATGTCACCTGCCTTCAAAACCCTACGGTTTCTCAACGCCTGCAAAGAATTACAGATATGAGATCCTGATCCGGTATCCAATACCCAGGAAGTAGAGTTTATTGAAAGACAGTTTTCAATAACATACACACCTGAAGCTGAAGCTGCAACCTGCTTCAATTCCTGTGTTCTGGCCTTCCAGGCCCTGCAATCATTCTTCCAGTGTCCTTTCTTATGACAATAGAAGAATTCTTCCTTATCCACAAGCTTCCCCGCTATCTTTGTTGCTTTACCTTTTCCCTTCGTATCCACTTTACTAACACCGCCCCTTGGTTTGGCAGGGGCCTTCTTCTTCTTTCCCTTGGCTTTCGCCTTGGACCTAGAAGAAGATGATCCTCCTACAAACAAAGTGGATGTATCCCTACCTTTCTGTAGGGTGCCCTCTGCGCTCCTCAGCATGTTGAGGAGCTCTGAAAGTTCAACCTCTTTTTCTTGTAAGTTGAAGTTCAGTATAAACTGGGCGTAAGTGGAAGGAAGGGACTGGAGAACTATATCCGTATATAGCTCACTCTCCAATGTGATCCCTAGGTCAGCGAGCTCCTCAATGTAGCCGATCATCTTTAGCACGTTCTCGGCTACTGATGATCCGACGGCCATTCTTGTCGAAAATAACTTTTTCGACGCTTCGTATCTTGCGATACGAGATTGCTCTCCATACAGTTCTTTTGTTTGAAGCAATATGGATTCCATGTCCATATTCTCATGCCTCCTCTGATGTTCGTTGTCCATCGAGGTAAGCAGGAGGCATTTGGCCTTCGCGCTATCAATCTCCCAAGTCTTACGGATTTCCTTATCCGCGACGCTGGAAGTTGGACCAAGGACAGGGGGAGCTTTGGTGGTAAGAAGATACCCCAGCTTGTCGTAAGTGATTGCTATCTTGACATTCCTGAGCCAATCTTTGTAGTTTGGCCCTGTCAGTTTGTTTTTATCTAGGAGTAACTTAAGTCCAGTCATGTCGATTTGGTCGCTGCAATTAGGAGAGAGAAGAAGAAACACTCAGCATGATGCTCTTGCAAGTTTAGAGTGGTTTTTAGTTTGTCTAAACAGGATGGCTCCCACTGTTTCTCGAATCCCTCCTCAAACCATAAAGGAAGAATTAGTCAGGATCAACCCCACCGTACAATACTTGCTTAACCGTTCAGCCAGGCCGGTGTCGGTACTTCGAGGGAGGTTTTCCAACGCTTTCGCGAAGTTCCTTAATTAAAGAACCTCTTTTCCCTGGGGGCGTATGTAAGTGCACGGCGGCGCCCCGGCCGTCAATCCGACGGCCAAATGCGGAAGCGGTGATAAACTTTAATTTTCTTGAACTGGCAAACCGCCGCGCACTAAAACCCTGATCGAACCATTAATTAGTCCTAGCTAACTACAAGAAAGGGAATAGAGATATACCGACGATCCAAGTCCTCCGGTCTTCTCGTCATCGTCCCGATCTCCTGCGGAATGTCCCGTCTCCTCCTCGTCGCCGGAAGTGCACCACATTGCCTACTTCTTTTACGGGCTCCCACCTCAATGCCGAGGCAACTCGGGCACGAAGCCGGCTACTCGACGTGCCCAAGATTTGCTGTAGAATGCGTAGTACTCAAGTCTCACTTTAGGGTTCATGGAGATTGCCATTGTGGTGGAGGAAGAAGAACTTGAAGAGAGGTGAGGAAAAATGTATCATGCAAAGAATGAATGTGACAATTTTCTCACTACCAAAAGAAAAGCCCCCACCCTCACTAGTGGCCGGCCAAGCATGATGGTGGTAGGTGGGAATGGAGTGAAGTCAAATGAAAGACAAGGGAGTGGGTGAGCTATCATGGAAGGAAGAATAATGAGTGATGATCAAAACAATATCATCACAAACAAAAACAAACACTCCAAAGCAACCATGATGACTCCAAATGGTCAAGCCATCATGAAGAAGTCAAGAAGTCAAGGTCAATGGAGCAACCATCATGATCCAACCAATAAGCAAAGACCCCCTCCAAAAATACTTATTTGCAACAATGCAAATAAGCCCTCCTCCACCAATCTTCGGCCAATGAACGATACAAAGGAAATTGGCCGAAACGGAAAGCAAACTGGCAACTCCAGAAAACTGGTCCCGTAATAAATTACAGGAAAACCCCGATACTGTGCATACACACCCGCATCTGTATTTCGACCGAAATACAAATGCAATGAGACAAAATCTACACTGTACTATACTAGGATCCGGCTTATACCAAAGCCGGCTAGTATTATCCGTTCGATCCTGATCTGTGCAATACCGCACGTATCTGATCGAACCCTGCCATATAACCATACGGCCTATAGTACAGACTGTCCGATCCTGATCCGTGCAATACCGCACGTATCTGATCGGACCCTGCCATTTCTCCATACGGCCTCTACAACCTTTCGCCCGAAAGCTGAGTAACTGAATGTGGGGGACTCTAAAGACTCGTCAACACCTTGGTTGTGGATTTAACCACTAGCACGTTAGAGGTATAAGCCAATACATAACGGGCTACCAGGTATTGATCAAAAGGGACGTCTGTGAGCGAACTCAGCCTGACTCCCTACTGAGCCTGTCAGTGACAATATCCGTACAGTCCGGTCCGTTCGTCTATGAGCATCGCATGGCGGGCCTAGGTGGTTGGTAAAAGTCAGACCCCCAAAAGCGGTACAAGTTGTGTCGGAGTGTAGCCCAGAACACCCTGAGATACTACTGGAATACCTACCAGTAAATCTCCTTGCCTCGGCCGAGGGCTTCGTGTAATGGCTCTCCTAGACACAGCATGACCTCACCCCCAATACCGGGAGAGACGAACCCCTGAAGATACGCTCACTGCCTCCATATGGCTCGGGACTGTACCCAACTAAAACCTGTTTGCACGACTCCTTTGAGCCGTGGTAGGGTAGTAATCAAAGTACAGTGGGAACTCACACGAGACAAATGACGATCCCCAGGTCGATGAACTAACCTGCACACATGTCACCAGGGAACTGCCATCTGACGTCTGGTATATGACCAACTAGCATGTTCCCGGCGAGTCCTGTCCGGTGTACTCATAACCCAATGAGCACCTGTATACATCTTAGGTGATCCAACTGACACCAGTGGCTTGTGAGACCGGCCACCGCCCCTCGTCGGGGTCTCGATTGTATACACTAGTCTACTATGGAGAATCGATGCCCTGTCTCGAAACTCTCACGACTAGGGACCTTTTAAGGATATGCTTATAGACCCCCAGCTCCCACTTATATGATCGCCCTCATACTGCTGGTGGTCAAGCAAGAATCCTAAGGGCTCTATCAACGTGTAATAGCGACGTGTCAGGTCACTTAAAACAGTACACGATGATAAAGGTAAACCAGATAGCATACTATCATCTCGAGTAAGACTGTCCTACCGGGATAGGTCCTCTATCAATCATTACAATCACGTACCTGTGACCTAATAATTGACTCTGAGGGCACTATCTCCAACAGCGTAGCCCCGCTAACACCTTTCTAGGCACCTACTAGGTTTATAGCATTGATCGTTAAGTGAGAAATTTCCCGAGGAGTAGCATATACTCACAGTAGGATCGGGATCCAAATATCATTGCGTGACGAAACTGAAGGAATCCTACCAGAATCATCACACTCCAAATGGTATGCAAATCTAGCAAGTTTCAGTACTTATGAAACTCTCGATGTGGATTTTTGCCCCATGCTCTTATGACCTTGACGAAGGTCAACAAATCATAAGTCACATGTCAAGTTCTGCCCGTCATTATCCAGGTTAATTTGAATCCACCCGTATATACCCTTGACGAAGGTCAACAAGGTAATGCGAATGTTCCAAACCAACGCATCTATCTATGCTACATATGAATACCCAATAGCTACCAATCACTATGCCTTGACGAAGGTCAACAAACACAGGTTGAATACTATTGAATATTCATACGAAACGACGGAGGGCTACGAATGGTTTTGGCAAAACCGTGAACGTAGTGAACTTGATTTGGTCGATGGAACGAGATAGCTTTTAAAAGGAGTGGCTCAAGCTCCGCATTTAAAAGTTGTTTTGAAAAGAACCGAGTGGTTTTTCGAAAGTGTTCCAACGACTTTAACTTGGTTTATTATCTTGCATTAGTTCTTTTAATGCGTAATATTCTTGCATTAGTTCTTTTAATGCGTCCCATCATTTAATCCTACCATTGCAGAAAACAACCAAAATATGACGTACGCTTATGCCATTCGCATTCGCCACGGGGCCCCGTCATTACCCGTTAGGTTACTTAACTAACGACAGAGCGGGGGCTGGGCTAGCGCGTCTGTAAAACATAAGCAACGCCTAAATAATATCATATATAGATATACTGCAATGATAAAACATTTCAGATCACAGATGAATACATTGGATATACTAGGAATCTGTAATTCGCACGAGCCTGTAACGACAAACAGATTACACGGTCGCGGTGAATAGCCAAAACCCCACCCAAGACCCCTACGGGTGCGGCAAACTACCCGCCAAGTACCCGAAGCGTAGTAACCTCCCTCATCTCCTATGAGTAGGCCACTCGACACTTCGGCATACCCGGTAGTTTGTGCACCCCCTCCATGGGTCTATCCTAGGAGCAAAAACAGTAAAAAGAAATTATACAATGACGGCTACAACCCCGACCCGGTTGTGCGGCCATACAAATAATTATTACATCAATTTACAAATTTACATGAATTGAAAGAAAAGAAAACTCTCGTCTCACAACCCCCGGCTATTCACCCGCGACAATCCAACATATTCATATACACATTCCAGCACATTACAGATCACAGATTTGTATAACCCCCACTAATCGACATATAGCGATTAGTAGACGTTCAATACAAATATCACATTACAGAAAAAACCCGTTAGCTAAAGTCTTTTAGAAGTTCGATCAAAAATACGGATTTTCGGGACCCCAAAATAAAATTTTCGTTCTGGAAAATCTGGGCAGAAAATATATATTCCAAAAATCCCAAAATACCCCCAGAAGAACACTGCACCAAAAAGGGACCACGGCCGAGTCAACTCGGCCGCGGATCCGCGGCGGCAGCGTGCTCCCGCCGCGGATCCGCGGCGCTTTGACTCGATCGTGCGACCAATTTTGGTGGGTGTTCACAGAAAAGCCTGAGCCGATTTTAGGTGTTAAAATAATCAACTTTTGAACAATGGAAAAATCGACAGAAACTGCAAAATTTTTGGGGTTTGTTTCGGGACTTTTTCGTTGATCGATCTTCTAGTTACTTGCTAACATGCTAGATAGAGTTTAACTAGGCTCTGATACCACTGTAAGTCCATGCTACCTCTCCCGGTACTTTCGGGAATGCGGAATTTGGTAAAAAACGATTTTCTTAAAGATGGTAACATGGACCTAAAACCCGGATCTTGGTTAAACATCTATCTAACATCCTAACTATGAGTTTTAGCTACTCGGTTAGGGGGTTATACCTTGCTTGTCTTGAACTCCTTCGTCTTCAAAGCTCCGATGGTGGTCCGATGGCTTCTTCTCGTCGTCTCCGTACGCCGAAGATAGATCCACCAGAAAGCTCCAACCTTTAGCTCCTTCTTCGTTCTTTGAAGAAACTAGTTCACTTGGTTTGCTAAACCTAGTGAACTAGAAAGTGTAGAGAGGAAATAGAATGGGATTTTATCTATGGTTCTTGATTCTCAACTCATGAGACAAGAGAACCATAGATCAAGAGAGGGAGCAAGAGGTTGAGGGTGAGAGCAAGAGGAGAGCTCAAGAACAAGAGAGAGAATGAGCAAGAAAGAATGAGGCTCTCTTTTGTCTTTCACCCTCTCATAATCCAAAGTGATCATAACTCATCATATCAAAAAAAGTCTTATGTGATGGTTGAAGCAACCATAACCATATCATTTCATGCACTCATTTTGCACAAATGAGCAAGCAAACAAAAGTCTTTGCCATGAAATGATGGCTATGGTTATCATGATGGTCAACTAGTCAAGCCTAGTCAACCGGTCAACAAGTCAACAAAAGTCAACAAGTCAACAAAGTCAACAAGTCAACAAAAGTCAACAAGTCAACAAAGTCAACAACCATATCACCATAATACTTAATTAATATAATAGTTAATCACATATCATATTCTCATTAGGGTTGGGCAAAAAGTCAAATAGTCAACGGTCAACTGCCAACAACCCTAATGAGAATCCACTGCCTCTGTCTCCCTGTCAACTGTGCATACACACCCGCATCCGCGTTCCGAGGAACACGAATGCAAACTGGATAAATCCAATCCCATAAGGTACACTAGGATCTGGCTTAAACCAAAGCCCGCTAGTGTAAACTGTCCGGACACTGTACGCGCACAAGTGCACGGATGTGACCGAGCCCTGTCGCAAAACCATGCGACCTGTCGCAATACCATGCGACCTCTACTCTTTTGCCTAAAGGCGAAAAGCTTTCTGTGTGGGACTCTAAAGACTCGACACTACGCTGGCAGTGGGTTTAACCACAGACCGCAAGCGGCACTAGCTGTGCGTAACGGTCCCCAGGTAGTGCCGACAAGAAGACCGACGAGGCGAAACCCATATGAACTCCTACTGAGCCTGAGTGTGACATTCTCCGTACAGTCCGGTCTGTTCGTCTGATACATCGCATGGCGGACCTAGGGGGCGGTAAACGTCAGTCCCCCAATAGCGGTACAAGTCGTGCCGGAGCGAAGCCCAAAACACCCTGAGATAACACTGGAAACCTACCAGTATATCTCGATTGCCCTGGCCAGGGACTACTCGTGTAATGGCTCTCCTAGACACAGCGCGATGTCAACCCCCAATACCGGGAGAGACGAATCCTGTCTAACCGTCACTGCCTCCAAGTGCTTCGGGACTGCACCCAACCACTACCTGTTTGCACGACTCCTTTGAGCCGTGGTAGGGTAGTGATCAAAGTACAGTGGGAACACACTCGAGGCGGAATGACAGTGTCAAGTCAGCGGACTAAGCTGTACTCATGTCACCTGGGAACTGATAACTGACGATAGGTATAATACCAACTAGTCAGTTCCCGACGAGTCCTGTCCAGTGTACCCGTAACCTAACGAGCACCCGCATACTATCTCAAGTACGACGTACTGACGGCTGTGGGACAGACCGTCTCCCACACTGGGATGAGAAGCGCATGCGCTGGTCTACTCCGGAGTATCGATGCCCTGTCTCGATAGTCCTGCGACCAGGGACCTGCATAAGGATGTGCTTATAGATTACCCAGCCCCACTAGTGTGACGGCCATCACATCGCTGGTAATCAAGCAAAGATCCTAAGGGCTCTACTAATGTGTATAGGCGATATACAAAAATAAACACATGTACACATTGAAGTAGAAACAAACCAAGTAGCATACTACTATTTTGAGCAAGATTGTATATACAAGGTGAATATCCCAAGCATCCATTAAGTAATATACAAACTAGTATGATACAGTAATGGCCTCTAGGGCATATACACTAACAGGCTTTGGTTTAAGCCGAATCCTAGTATATGTTTTGAGATTGGTTTTTCTCATTGTGTTCGTGTTCCTCGGATCACGAATGCTGGTGCGTATGCACAGTTGCTTGAGATTGAGGGAGAGGACCTTGTTTAGGGTTAATGGCTATTGTCATTTTATTAACCCTAATGTTTATGTGTGTATTATTGTTAATTAGTAATTAGTTTAATAATTGTCCATGGTTATGGTTGTTGACCATTTGACTTCTTTGACTTGTTGACCTAGGTTGACACTTTGACCATCATCATTTCTTTTGGAAGATGCTTTTTGATCTTTGCAAATTGAAATGATAATGGTCATGTCATGATTTACCATGAAAATTATCTAGCTAATTATTCAATTAAATTAATTCACACATATTAGTGAGAATGGCTCAATTATTTTCTCATTCTCTCATTTCATTTCTCTCTCTTGTTCTTCCTCTCTCTCAAGCTCTCTCCCTCTCATGTGTTGAGAAACACTTGAGCTTGAGAAAAACCCTCTCTTGATCTTCTCTACTCTCTTCTAGGGTTCAAGTATTAGCACTTCTTGCACCCTAGTTACTCCTAGCTTGGAGTTGAAGCCAAAGGTTGAAGCTTTCGGGTGGATCTTTCTTCGGCGAGAGAAGACGAGCAAGGTGACCTTCTTCCACTACTTCTAGGAGCAAGGAGAGAAGGACAAAAGACCAAAGGTATAACCTTTCTACCACTTAGCTACTTTGTAGTTAGCTTTAGCAAGTTTATGTTTAGCAAAGATCCTTAAAGCATAGTCCATGTTGCCTATAGTTGATAAAAATCCAATTTTTATTATGTTTTCCGCCTCCCCGTAAGCACCGGGGTGGGCAACGTGGACTTACACTTGGTCGGGGCTATGGGGCGTGGCTATCTAGTAGTGTTACCTGGCGAGTGTTCGTGTACTATACGAGATTGCGAGGGAGTTTTGATCAGGATCAAAACCCCGCGGCAACCGATCAAAAGAGGCTAAATTGCTAGATTCATAAAATTCTAATTATTTTTCACAAAACTAATTATTGTAGATTCCAAATATTGTATCACAAATCACAGATATCTAGACGATGTTAAAAATTTTGATCGATTTATCAAACACCCAAAATTCCCAGAGACCTCAACACTTGAGTCACACTTAAAAATACCCAGAATGTGCCACAAGTACCTACGGATTAGCACAAGAAGACACGTTCCCTGCATCACCAACGACGCCGCGAAACCGCGGCTATACCCATGGTTTGGCCGCGGTTGCACGACCGTTTGGGCGAGTTGGGCCATCATTTTTCTTAGGGATCCATGTTCATATCAGAAAACTGCATTCTAATACCCCTCATTCATTATCTATTTGTTGTATTTATCGGTACTATTAACCAGTGTCTGTTCAGTAATACAGATTACAGGTATCCGTGACAAAATACTGGAAATACTTTCAAAAGCACGGATATATCATTTGAGAGCCGACACTGCAACCAGAACCGCAAACCGACCGATACTTCAAGAGTTTTTTTTGCAACAAGTTTGTGTACACACTTTTTATCAAAATGGTCCAACACAAACAAGTGTGTACACAAGACTTTTAGGCACATGTGGACATGAAGTAATATGCATTCAATGCTAAAGATTATGTGTTGATTTAAAGATTAAATTTACCTCCAATAATAAGTGCAAAACAAAATCAAATAAACAAATCAACATGGGCCATAATGTGGGCAGCCATGAAATTAGGCACATGTGGACATGAAGTAATGTGCATTCAATGCTAAAGATTATGTGTTGATTTAAAGATTCAAATTTCCCTCCAAGCGATGGGTGCAAACCAGGTCAAAACAGAGAAAATAAACTGGACCAAAGAGATACTGGGGACATCACATGACAACACACCAAGTTCGAGCATGAGCCCTCGGTTTTGGGCCGAGCCCCTTCTCCTCTGAGCCGAGATGGCTGGCCCCCTGCCTCCTATGGGCCTCAGTCTCTCACAGACTCTCCCCTGCTGCCACGTAGTCTTGTGTTTATTGTTTATTTAATTTTCTTTTTTGCCTATAAAAGCATACCCGAGGGCAAAGGGGAAGGACACTTTTCTTTTCTCTAGTTTTGTTTTAGAATTCTTGTAATTCTTAAGTTTGCTTCTCTTTGTAATTCTTGAGCTCTTGCCCCTTTGTCTTGACCTTGAAACTTCTCATTTGAACTTGCAAGCTTAAGGCTTAGGTTGTTGACTTCAAGATCTCTTGTAATTTGTTTACAATTCAATAAAAAGTTCTCATTTTTATTATCATGTCTTGTTCTATTTTACATATTTGAACTTGTGAAATTCTTGCTATATTTAATCTTGCAACCTCTTAAGTGAGCTTGCAACCTTAAAGTTTGGTATTTGGATTTCATATTGCACCGGGCTTAAAAGAACACTTGGAGATATTCACACTTGGATTCATCGGTTCTCTCTTTATCTTTCTTTTCTCGTATTTTTTATTATGTTCCTTACTCTTTTCTCTTTTCTTTATTTTTACTTTGTAAATATGTGTGAGTAATCTTTTTACTTGTTAAGGGTGGAATATGGTTAGATTGTATTTGAAGATGTTCTTTGCTAAAACTTTAAAAACCTTAAACTTTGCAATTGAAACTCCGTGCAAATTACTCGCAATTCCTCTCCGCTAGGCATCATATCCTACCACGATAGCGATGATTCCTAATCGTGACCGGATTGCTAGTGGTTTGCCGAAGGCTAAAATCAAGAGATAACAACGGAAGGACAAGGGACAACGAAGACGGATTTAGCGAAATGCCGCAAATACCATATTTCAAGTTCCCTAATCCGCGTTGTTACCTATTGCTTTAGTGTCAATACCAAAGTTGGGGTTATAAGGAATCGGTAAACATCACCTTAATACAATCTAACCTATTACTACCCTTAACAAGTCTCTTTTTTATACATATCCTTGTTACGACATTTAGTTTAACCAACAAATCAAAACACGGTATTAACTCGTTAAAACAAGACTAAAAACTTACCATCTCCCTGCGAACGACCCGTACTCATCGCGGCTCGCTACACGTGACACCGTTTTGATTGCGGTAATTTCAAAACTCTTTTTAATACGACACGGTGAAAACGTGACAATCAAATGGCGCCGTTTTTGGGGAGACGGTAACGCTTTTATACTTGTAGTCTCGGGTTAATTTGTGCATATTTTGTATAAAACTAATTTTCTAAAATATTCAAACGGATAAAACCATTCTTTTTAAAACCAATACAAACACAGCAAACATTCTTTTTTCTTCTCTAGATTTGAATTCTGCTAACACTATGAGGTTTAAAGAAATAAATCAAGTTATAAAAGTGGAATGACATTACCTCACTGAGAAAACACACAAAATTTTAGACCATTTCCTCACAAATAAACCGGCGACGGTACCCTCATTTCCGAGCTCGCCGGCCTTGGTGTAGCCTTTTCACTTGTGGTTTTTTGTGTTTCCTCCAGTGTTCTAATATAATTCCATTTTTATTATTTGATTTTCTTAATTATTTGTATTCAGAATTTTGGCTATCCATATCGCTTTTTGGCTCAAATATCCGTATTTTTCCGACATTTTCAGATTTGACGGATTGTGAGCAGCGATCGTGCGGAACAAAGGGGCATTTGAAAGTACAAGGGGAGTGAACACTTAGTGCCAAAAATCCGGGTAGTTGGACCCGCGCAAGCGAACCATTCGACCACTCGGAGGCAATATCAACACGAGTTTCTTAAACTCGATACTTTTTGGTACGTATTTTTCTAAACATCCCTTCTCAAACCCGACGCTCCAATATTCTTGTCTTTGCAGGATTCTTAGCAACATCGCCGCGAAAAACCAAAGAAAAGAAATCACTAATTGCATAAGTGTCACCTCAAGATTAATAAAAAATATCTAGACTCAGCCAACTAAGGACTTGTCGCGCTCAATAGGACAAAGGAAGATTATGGGTATTCAGTCGTTTATCTAAACATGAATTTTGTGGTGCCTAGGCTAGACAAGTGAGGAGGTAATTTTAAAAGGCCCGTCTCACGGTGATTCGTGAGCGGAAACCTCCTTACCTCACTTGTGCTTACCTGGCCACAACTGGCTGTGAAGAGGCGATTTGAGGATTATCTCACAATTTGTCGCTTTGGAACAGTTAGGAGCAGGTCTAGTAGACTTAGAGGACCCTAGTCTAGGTATTGATTGTGCATTTGTGACTGTGCATATGTGATTGTGTTTGTTGAACTGTCGTTTCATTTTCCCATTCTTTTGAAACAAACAAAAAATTCTCCATTTTTACCACCATCACCCAATTTTTCTCCACTTCGTTTTCTTACCCTCACATTCTACGCTTTGACTACACTAAACTCGTTTAGTGTATGTTCGCTTGGACTAGGTGTAAGTCCACGTTACCTCTCCCGGTACTTACGGGCTTGCGGAAATGATGAAAAACGATTTTTCAAGAGGTGGTAACATGGACTCAAAATACGGATCTTTGTTAAACAACTACCTAACAACCTAACTAGAGTTTTACTTACTCGGTTAGGGGACTATACCTTTCTTGAACTCCTTCGTCTTCAACTCTTTCCGGTGTACGGATCGGCATCACCTCGTCGTCTCCTTGCGCCGAAGATGGATCCACCTGAAAGCTTTTACCTTTGGCTTCTTCTTCGAACTTGAAGAAACTAGAACACTTGGTTTGCTAAACCTTGTGAACTAGGATGAGTAGAGAAGTGATATGGGTTTTCTTTTATCTCTAAGGCAATGCTTCTCAACTCATGAGAGGGTGTTGCCTTGAGCTAGAGAGAGCAAGAGGAAGAGCAAGAGGGAGAGCTCAAGCAAGAGAGAGAAATGAAATGAGAGAATGAGCAAGACTTTTCTCAACCTCTCTCCCATAATCCAAAAAGAATAATAATAATAATAATAATAATTGAGTATTATGTGATGGTTCATATCATATCAAGTGGCATTATCATTTCATGCACTCATATTGCAAAGCATAACAAGCAAGCAAAAGTCTTTGCCATGAAATGATAGCCATTGCAATGATGATGGTCAACTAGTCCAACCTAGTCAACCGGTCAACAAAGTCAACAAGTCAACAAAGTCAACCCCTCATCTCAACCATGACACAATAATACTTAATTAATATTATCATTAATCATATTTCTTATTCTCATTAGGGTTTAGCAAAAGTCAATGGTCAACAGTGAACAGTCAACAGTCAATAACCCCAATGAGAATCTTCTGCCTCTGTATCTCTGTCAACTGTGCATACACACCCGCATCCGCGTTCCGAGAAACACGAATACTAACGAAATAAAACTAATCCCAAAGCGTACACTAGGATCTGGCTTAAACCAAAGCCCGCTAGTGTTAACTGTCCGGACACTAAACGTGCACAAGTGCACAGATATGACCGAACCCTGTCGCAAAACCATGCGACCTGTCGCAAAACCATGCGACCTCTACTCTTTTGCCTAAAGGCGAATAGCTTTCTGTGTGGGACTCTAAAGACTCGACACTACACTGGCAGTGGGTTTAACCACAGACCGCAAGCGGCACTAGCTGTGCGTAACGGTCCCCAGGTAGATGCCGACAAGAAGACTGACGAGGTGAAACCCATCTGAACTCCTACTGAGCCTGAATGTGACAATCTCTGATACAGTCCGGTCTGTTCGTATGATACATCGCATGGCGGGCCTAGGGGGCAGTAAACGTCAGTCCCCTAATAGCGGTACAAGTCGTGTCGGAGTGTAGCCCAGAACACCCTGAGATAGCACTGGAAACCTACCAGTATATCTCGCTTCCCCTGGCCAGGGACTACTTGTGTAATGGCTCTCCTAGACACAGCGCGATGTCAACCCCTAATACCGGGAGAGGCGAATCCTGTCTAACCATCACTGCCTCCAAGTGCTTCGGGACTGCACCCAACTACTACCTGTTTGCAAGACTCCTTTGAGCCGTGGTAGGGTAGTAATCAAAGTACAGTGAGAACACACTCGAGGCGAAGTGACAGTGTCAAGTCAACGGACTAAGCTGCACTCATGTCACCTGGGAACTGATAACTGACGATAGGTATAATACCAACCAACAGTTCCCGATGAGTCCTGTCCAGTGTACTCGTAACTCAACGAGCACCCGCATACTATCTCCAGTACGACGTACTGATGGCTGTGGGGCAGACCATCTCCCTTGCTGGGATGAGAAGCGCATACGCTAGTCTACTCCGGAGTATCGATGCCCTGTCTCGATAGTCCTGTGACAAGGGACCTGTATAAGGATGTACTTATAGATTACCCAGCCCCCACGAGTGTGACTGCCATCACAACGCTGGTAATCAAGCAAAAATCCTAAGGGCTCTACTAATATGTATAAGCTATATGCTAAAAGAAACACATGCACATATTGAAGTAGAAACAAACCAAGTAGCATACTACCATTTTGAACAAGATTGTCTATACAACTGTGAATATCCCAAGCTTCCATTAAGTAATATACAAGCTAGTATGATACAGTTATGGCCTCTAGGGCATATACACTAACAATCTCGCACTTGCACTAAGGCCATGAACTGGCGTATCGAAGACCGATCATCTCGATCAGCCGCTCGAACTGAGTCTGGGGTAAGGCCTTCGTGAGTGGATCAGCAGTGTTATCTTCTGTATTTACTCTCTTCACCTCGATCTCCCGGCGATCTACGATCTCCCTGATCAGGTGGTACCGCCTCAAAATGTGCCTGGACTTCTGATGGGACCTGGGTTCCTTCGCTAAAGCTATAGCGCCGTTGTTGTCACAATACAGCGGTATTGGATCAACACTGGTAGGAACCACCTGAAGCTCCATGAGGAACTTCTTCATCCAGACAGCTTCCTTTGCGGCATCGCAAGCAGCAATGAACTCCGCTTCCACAGTTGAGTCAGCAACGGTTTCCTGCTTGGAACTCTTCCAGCAAACCGCCCCTCCATTGAGGGTAAAGACATAACCCGACATGGACTTGGAGTCATCCCTGTCACTCTGGAAGCTGGAGTCAGCAAAGGCCTCGATCTGGAGGTCTTTTGCGCCATACACCAAGAACATCTCCTTAGTCCTTCTCAAGTACTTGAGAATGTTCTTTACTGCTATCCAGTGTTTCTCCCCTGGGTTCGACTGATACCGGCTTACAACGCTCAATGCGTATGCTACATCTGGTCTGGTACACAACATCGCATACATAATAGATCCTACCGCAGATGCGTAGGGTATTGATGACATGCGATCCCTTTCCAAATCAGTCTTGGGAGACATCTCTTTGGAGAGGGTGATTCCATGACAAGCCGGTAGATTACCGCGCTTGGAATCTTCCATACGGAATCGTTTCAGTATGGTGTCGATGTACCTTGACTGTGAAAGTCCCAACATCCTTTTAGATCTATTACGATAGATCTGGATCCCCAGAATGTAGTTGGCATCGCCCAGGTCCTTCATGGAGAACCTCTATGACAAGAATCCTTTGACTGACTGTAACATAGGAATATCATTTCCTATTAGGAGAATATCATCGACGTATAAGACGAGGAATACTACATTACTCCCTACAATCTTACTGTAAATGCATGGTTCATCTGGGTTTTTGATAAAGTCGAATTCTTTGACAGTATCATCAAAGCAGATGTTCCAACTCCGCGATGCCTGCTTCAGTCCATAGATGGACTTGAGCAACTTGCACACTTTACCGCTGCTCCCACTCTGAATGAATCCCTCTGGCTGATCCATATAGATGCACTCTTCCAAATATCCATTTAGGAAAGCCGTCTTTACGTCCATCTGCCGGATTTCATAATCGTGGAAGGCAGCAAAGGTAAGAAGGACCCGAATGGATTTTAGCATAGCCACTAGAGAAAAGGTTTCATCATAGTCCAAACCAGGTCTTTGACGAAAACCCTTTGCAACAAGTCTAGCCTTATAGGTCTCAACCTGTCCATCTACACCAATCTTCCTTTTGAAGATCCACTTGCATCCTACGGGTTTTACCCCATCTGGGGCAACGTCCAACGTCCATACTTTGTTGGTGTACATGGACTCCATTTCGGTCCGCATTGCATCCAGCCATTTTACCGAGTCACCGCTCTGAATGGCTTGCTGGAAGCTAGTAGGCTCATCATAATCGACAGTGCAATCCTCTCTATCCCCGTCTATGAGAAAATCGTAGTATCTCTCGGGCGGATGAGACTGCCTACTACTCCTGTGGAGCGGCACAGGAATGTCCGGTTCTCCTGAAACTTCTGGTTCATCCAAGCTTTCAGTAACAGCTTGTGGTTCTGGAATTTCTTCCAGTTCTATTGCGCTCCCACTTATCTGATTTTCCAAAAATTCAGTTTCCAAGAAGTGGGCATGCGGAGAAACAAAAACTTTTTGTTCTTCTGCGGAATAGAAAAGATACCCCTGGAGTTCTTTGGGTATTCCACAAACTTACACAGTACTGAGCGTGCCTCGAGCTTGTCCGCATACTGCTTTTTTACAAAAGCTGGACATCCCCATATCTTAAGATACTTAAGACAAGGTTTCTTCCCACTCCACATCTGATATGGGGTGGTAGGCACAGTCTTGGTTGGAGCCTTGTTCAAGAGATATGCAGCTGCTTCTAGTGCATAACCCCAGAAAGATTGCGGTAACTCAGCCTTACTCATTATGGAACGAACCATATCCAATAGGGTTCGATTCCGCCTTTCAGATACACCGTTGTGTTGTGGTGTGTATGGAGGAGTACGCTGAGAGAGAATTCCATTCTCTTTTAAGTAGTCCAGAAACTCGGCACTCAAGTATTCACCATCTCGATCAGATCTCAGTGTCTTTATACTTTTTCCTGTTTGTTTTTCAACTTCATTCTTGTATTCCCGAATTTTCCCAAAGGCCTCGGATTTGTGCTTCATTAAGAATACGTGTCCATACCTAGAGAAATCATCTGTGAAAGTAATGAAGCATGAATAACCACTTCGCGCATGTGTAGACATTGGACCACAAACATCACTGTGTATGAGTCCCAAGAGCTCACTCGCTCTTACTCCGTGTCCAGTGAACGGAGTCTTTGTCATCTTTCCCATGAGACAAGATTCACAAGTGGCATAAGACTGATACTCGAACGGATTCAAGTATCCCTCTTTATGTAACTTAGTTAATCGTGTCTCATTAATGTGACCCAAACAACAATGCCATAAGAAAGCCTGATTTGTTTCCGGAGACTTTCTTTTAAATGTGTTCTGGACACTGAATATCTGAGCTTGATTTAATACGTATATCCCGTTATTTAATGTACCTGACCCAATCATAACTTGATTTAGGTGGATGTTTACTACATCGCTTACAAAAGTAAATTCATATCCTTCCTTAGAAAGTAAGGATGCAGATATGATATTACAAGTCACACCTGGTACATACAAACAGTTACGCAAAATCAATATCTGCCCAGTTGTCAGTCCAAGATGATATTCCCCTACGGATTCAGCATCCATGCTCATTCCATTAGCAACCCTGAGAGTCATATCACCTTTCCTGATAACCCTACGGTTTCTCAGAGCCTGTAATGAATTACAGATGTGAGATCCAAATCCGGTATCCAATACCCAGGAAGTAAGGTTAACTGACATACAGTTCTCTATCACAAACACACCCGAAGCCGAAGCCACAACATGCTTCGAATTCTGGCTACTGGCTTTGCTAGCCCTGCAATCCTTCTGCCAATGTTCATTCCCGTTACAATAGGAACGTCCCTCTTTTACTACATCCAGTCCCGAAACTTTTGCCCTTGCTTTTCCTTTTTCTTCCCTGGTTTCCTTCAGGGTATAAGCAGAGGGCAGGGTCTGTAGAATCAAGTCAGTATTTGACCCGTTCTCCAACATGGTCTTCAGGTCCGTGAGCTCAAAATAGCTGGTCTCTGTAAGGACGTTGCCCCCTACAGATGACCCGACAGCCAACCTCGCTTGAAGCAATTCGTTTGAGGTCTCATATCTTGCGATATGAGATTGCTCTCCATATAAATCTTTGTTATGGAGGAAGATAGAAACTAAGTCCATCTTCTCGTGCTGCCTCTGGTTTGCACCATCAACTGAGGCTAACACGAGGCACTTGGCTTTCGCACAGTCTTTTTCCGATGTCTTGCGGATATAAATATCCGTGACAGGGGAAACTGGACCTGAGACGGCAGGGGTTGGATCAGTCAAGAGGTGTCCCAGCTTGTCATGGGCAATGGACATCTGGACAGACCTTTGTGTTAGTTATATGTATTCCCTAGAGGCCATTACTATACATAGGATGTATATTGTAGTGGATGCTTGGACATATATAGGGAGGACTTTCTTGCTCGACATGATAGTATGCTATCTGGTTGCTCTTTACCTTAACGTGTATACAGTTTGTCTCTCTGTTACATGTTGGTAAAGCCCTTAGGATCTGTACTTGACTACTTGGACTATGATGCGGATCATACTAGTGGGAACATGGTAGTCCATAAGTACATCCTTCAAAGTCCCTAGTCGTGGGTGTATCGAGACGAGGCATCGATATACCAGAGTAGACTAGCGTATACCTTCTCGACCCATACAGATGGGCGATGGATGATCCCATATCCATTGGTGTTTGACATGAGAGATGATATACGGGTGCTCAGTGGAGACTGGGTACACTGGACGGACTCGCCGAGAACTCCCAGAAGGTATTATACCTTACGTCAGATGGCAGTTCTCTGGTGACACTGGTACAGAGTAGTCTGTTGACCCGAGATCATCATAGAGTCTTGTGTGGTTCCCACTGTGCTTTGATTTCCACCCTACCACGTCCAAGAGGGTGTGCAAAACGGTGGCTTTTGGGTACAGTCCCGAATCACATGAAGGCAATGAGCGATAGGAGGGGATTCGTCCCTCCCGGTATAGGGAGTTGATGTTGCGCTGTGTTCGATTGGCTATAACCAGAAATCCCTGGCCAGGGTTGCTGAGATTTACTGGTAAGTGTTACCAGTAGTTTCTCGAATTGTTATAGACCTCATATCGACACGACTTATCAAGCTATTGGGGTCTGACGTTTACCACCCCTAGGCGAGATATGGGACATATCAGACGATCAGACCGGACTGTACGGTAAGTGTTACTGGTTGGATTCACAGGAGTGTGAGCGGGCTTGCTCGTCGATCTTCTGATCGCTCAATACCCGGGTGGCCGTTACGTTTAGCAGACCGCATGTGGCTTGTGGATGTTTGATATGATCATCATCCGCTGCCGGCGTATTGACGAGTCTTTAGAGTCCTACACAGAGGTTTCCTGGCTCAAGCGAAACGAAATAGGAGCGCATATGAGATATGTGCGGGACCGAGAATAATACCAGTATGTGATACTGTATTCGATTCTCGTGATTTATGACATTGATCGGTTATATGCGATATAGCCGGGTTATCGAATCAAGTGTTGATTCGATAAGATGTTACTAATGATACTAGTCGGTTATGTGCAACATGACCGGATCATTGAATCAAGTGTTGATTTAATGATTTAATGTATAATTATATATTTGATATATTACTTTGCATTAACTAGTATTGGTTCACTTTAAATGGATTTTCTCACTTGGTGTGCATATTGTATATGTGATATATTTTTGTGTGCACTTGTTTGTATCATGTTTGATGATACATGCAAAATTGGTTAAGTGTAAAGATTGAACCATGGTTATATGAATGGTTAGGGTTATGATTACTTATTCATTCATTTATTTATTTATTAGTTTTGGAAAATAAAACCATAAAGAGAAAAAACAAAATGGTTTTCTTTCATTCTTTTCTTTCATGAAGCTTGTTGAAGCTTCATGAAGCTTTTGACCAAGTGACCATTTTGTCTTCTTCTTTAACCCTAACCATTCACATAAACTCTAGTTAGCTCTCTACACTTGACCATGGTTCATGATATGATAAGTACTGTTATTATTTTCTTTTAGAAAAGAACTTATCATATATTATTCATCTTCTTCTTCTTCTTCTTCTTTAAAAAGTAGAAAAAGCTTGACCATCAATGGTGATTGATGAAAAAGAGTGAGAAATCCAATTCTAAAGTGCACCCACCTCCTATTTCTTCACCCTCTACCTCTTGCCAAGTAGTATAGGGTGTTTTCTTCACAAGTTTCATGACTTGGTGAAGTGGGAGCTTGATCTTGTGATGCCTCGACGTAGATCATCTTCGGCATCGTAGTCGATGACCTAGCCCGCCCATTTTTCCGATGAAGCCGACGCTAGAGCCCGGGATCCGATATGGACAGCGAGGGGACTTCATCACGGAGCCGTGGAGGTGGAGGACCGGATCTACAAAGGTTGTATTTCCGTTCTTTTAGTTAAGTTGTTAACTACTTTATCTATTCGCCTAAAATTCTAGTCAACGATCCGTATTAGGGTTTCTCGGCACTTGTAAAATTTGAAATTGGCATGGTTGATGCCTTGTGAGACCTCTAGTGTGTGCCTAGGAACCCTACAGTGGTATCAGAGCCTAGCTAGAGCCTTAGGCGAAGTCTAGACGACGTTTGAAATCCGAACGAACCGAGACCCTAACCCAAAAATTGCTCTTTGTACATTTTTGAAAATTGTGGATTTTTGAGAATTAAAAATATGCAGAAAAATCAGCAGGAATATCTAAGAGTTACTGTAAAATTCGATGCCCTAATTCCATCAAGCCGCCGCGGTTCCGCGGCACGAGCACGGCTCGTGCGGCGGTTCCGCGGCCTATTTGTCTTATCATGCATTGAATTTTGCACAGTAACTCCTACTTTGCAGTGATGGTTTTCCTGGGAATTTTTAATATTTATTATAGAGTTGAAATTTCTGGGTTGTATTGGGAGTTCGTAGATTCGATCGGATTATCAAACTTTGTCTATGTGTTTTCCGGATAATTTTTGAATATGTTAAAAAGTTCGACCGGATATAAATACCCAATCTTTCCCCTGCCGGAAAATTTCCAAGTGTTGGATTTTTCCGAGATTTAAGGACGTTCTAAGTAGTGCAAGTAACGCGATGGTCCCTCTAGAAGACAACAAACCTTAACTCGATTATGTGATCGTCTTGAACTGCCCTTTGAACCTTCGGGTTTGGGGCAGTACGGCGTGCCACATGTGAGGCGTTGGCTTGACCCTTCTACGGCTGGACCGTTGGTATTGAGGCACGAAGTGAATGTTTTTAAACTTATTTCATGTGTTGAGCTGTATCGGGAAAACTTGGGTGTTCGAATGTTCGATCGGAAAGTTTAACATTTTCTGCTTATCCGGAATGGGATACAATAATTGGAATTCACAAGAAGTTATGAGATAACTGAATGAATGTTATAAACATAGCAGTTCAGTCTCACTTGATCGGTTGCTACGGAATTTTGATGTGATCAAAAGTCCGTCGCAATCACGTAGTGTACGCGGATACTCGCCGGGTAAACTTAATAGACAGCCTCACTCCATAGCCCCGACCAGGTGACTGTAGGAGAACCCCGTAGCCGAAAGCATCCGTTCGGGTGCTCGCGGCCGCGGTGTTCCGCCTTGGTGCACTTTGTCGACGGCGTCGAGGGTGCGGCCGCCTACTGAAGTTTGCGACGAGCATTCGATCAGGATGTCAGGAATCTTGTTGAATTGCCCGACTTTATATTGAGACTAAAATGCGGGGTTTATAATTGTTAGGCATGCGATGTCTAAGGAATTCATTTGATTAGGCATGCGATGTCTATGCAGGTTGTGGATTCCAACTGTTGTAGTTTTACACTTTCTTTTCTGTGACCGTAAGTGTAATATGTGATATCGCCGGTTTCGTTGCTATATGTCAACGACAATTGGGATGCGCATATTTACTTACGTTGATGACATGTGATGTTATGTGTTGCTGGATATGTTATATTGGATCGTCGTGTTTGAATAGCCGGGGGTTTTTATATGAGATGAGTGTTTTTCATTTTCATTCATGTAAAAACTTGTATGTAATATTCTTTTATTGGGGCACTTCCAGGTTGCGGATGATGTCACCATTTGTATATTATTTACTTTTCCGCACTAGGATAGACCCAAGGAGGGGAGCACAAGTAACCGGGTTCTGGAGTCCAGTGGGAGACCAACTCGAGGAGTCGAGTCCGGGTCTTCTAACTCTAGAATTGGTAGGGTTGCTTGCCGCTCTCGTAGGGGTCTAGGGGTGTGGGTTTGGCTATTCATCGCGACCGTGGAATCCGTGTTTTATACTGGCTCGTATTGAAAACACGGACGTCCTAATATATCCAATATTTCATATGATTCTTCTGCTGCGATATCTGTGATGTGATCATGTGATGTTCTGTGATGGATACAGTATATAGTATATATGATATATTATATAGACGTTACTTATGTTTTACACCCGTGCTAGCCCTGCCCCGCTCTGTCGTTAGTTACCTAACCTAACGGTGCACGAGGGGACATCGAGGCGAATGCGGATGGCATAAGTGTACGTCGTATTTATCTGTGATGTTTAGGTACTTAAATGATGGGACTTCATTAATGTGATTAATGAAATAAAAGAAACCTAAGATATTGTAGAATCGAATTTCAAAATAAAACAGGTAGCTACAGTTCTTGCTTTGTACAGCGGTATATATGATATATCCTGCACCTTATTCGATGAGGAAAGGACCGAGATCCCTTCACCGGCAGTGACTCCTTTAGCAATAACTGGCAGATGCTACAACCCTCGGTTTGTCTTTTGATTGCTTTTAATAGTTTCTGCTTTGCACAGTGATATATGTGATATATCCCGCACCTCATTCGACGAGGAAAGGACCGACGATCCCTTCACCGGGAGTGACTCCTTTAGCAAAACTAGAAAACCCTAAAAAACACTCCATTTTAAAATCATTTGATTCTACAACGATATCAAGTTCATTACGCAATAGGTTTTCAGAAAAACCTGTCGTAGCCCTCCGTCATTTCAGATAAGTACTAGTTAGTATTCGTGCTGCGGTAGTTTGGCATTCGTCAAGGCGTAGTGTACGGTAGCTAACTAGTATTTATCTGCTTATACATATGATGCAGATTGGATTAGGGTATTCGTACGGCGTTGTTTGGCATTCGTCAAGGGTCGTGCCGGTGGGTTTAATTCGATCAAGAAATGTACGGGTTGAACTTGACTAGTGGACTATGGGTTGTTTGGCATTCGTCAAGGTCATAGAACACTAGGGGCAAAATATTATCGGGAATTTCAAGTGTTGAAATTTGCAATGAGATTGCATACCTTCTATGAGATAGTTGGATCCCGATACCCGCTGTGAGTAATTGTTACTCCTGGGAGAGTTTTACACATTACAATTAGCCGATCAAGTAGGTGTCTAGAAAGGTGTCAACGGGGTTACGCCTCTGGGAAAACGAGGTTTACATTAATTAGGTTCGTGCGAAAGCACGGGGGACCTCCCTCAAAGTACCGACACTGGCCTGGCTGAAAGATTGGCAAACCTGTAGCGTGTAATTAATCCCGGCTAGTCTTTCCTTTTAGGGTTTGAAGGAAGATTTGATAAAAACAGTGGGAGCCATCCTGATTAGATAAAATAATAACCAATCTGATCTTGCAAGAGCGCACGCTGAGTGTTTTCTTCTCTCTCTCTCCAGGTAGCGACCATATCACGCCTTAATCAATAATAATACGGATGTATTTGACCGAACCCGCTTGTTATACTGAGCTGGGGAACGTTGGTCCCGCTCCAACTTATAATTGTTATAAGACAGAGCAGGAAATTGGGGATTACCAGAATTCCTATGCCGCCCAAACGAAGAAAGTGCATATGATGCATCATCTTCAGGTATGTTCATTATATAGAACTGTTTCTCAGTATTCTTTACGTCCTGGGTATGTGATACCAGATCAGGATCCCGCATATGTAATTTGTTACAAGGGCTACAGATAGGTAAAGGACTGAGAACGGGTGATAAGTTTCATGAGGCAGAAAACGGGGTAAGAGTTGCAGCCAAGTCTGTTGGTCACTGTCACCCTGTATTCCAAATACATTGATTCTGAACGAATGTTATTAGATACCGAACCTGATATACAAAATCATATCAGTCTCTTTGTCAGTAAAGAAAGGATATAATTTTTTATTGTTGGATAATGTTTTGAACATTTCCTATATCAAAAGTTGATCGGTTCAGGCACGTTATCTAAAAGCATTAAAGTTCTAAATCAAACTACAGTTCTTTAGTATACTGAACACACACAAGAGGAAGAGTTCAGAAATGAACGGATCCTTCTTGAGGCATTATAGACTGGGTCATATCAATGCGACCCGACTAGCTGAAGTTACATAAAGATGCATATTTAAATTAGTTTGAATTTACATCTTATGAAACTTGCCAGTCATGTCACAAAGATAAGATGACCATAGCTCCGTTTACTGGAAACAGAGAAAGAGTTAATGAACTCTTGGGATGATACATGTTGATGTATGAAAGGTCCCCTGTCTACACATGCCAAGACCGGTTCTTTATACTTCATTACATTCCCTGATGATCTCTTTAGATTCAGACATATGTTCCTGTTGAAACACAAGTCCGAACCTTTTGAGATATTCACAGAATATAAGTTAGAAATAGAGAACCAAAATACGGGTATAAGTATTATGTCCTTTGATGTGATCAGGGAGGAAAATACTTGAGCACGGAATTCCCGGACTATTCTAAAGGAGAATGAGATTCTCTCTCAGCATTACTCCTCCGTATACACCATAGCACGATGGTATATCAGGGCAGAGCAATAGCACCCTATGTGATATGGTGTGCTCTATGATGAGTACTACTGAGTTTCCTATTTCCTTTTGGGAGTTATGCACTTGAGAAGCTGCATACCAATTGAATTGGTTTCCAATCAAATCTATTGCCTACCGCTTCATATGTGATATGGAAAGGGAAGAGCCCATATCTTAAGTTGGTTAAGATTTGGGGTTGTCCGGGCTATGTCTAAAAGCATAATCCGGACAAGCTCGAGGCAAGGTCTGTTATGTAGAACTGGAAATGTTCCAGCTATACAAACTGCAGCTGATGATTTGAAAGAACCAAAGGATTCAATAGTTACCAACGAACCTCAGCCTCTCCGCCGATCTAGTAAGGTTCCTCACCCGCCTGAGAGATACTTCGGTTTCTCTATGATAGTGGGAGCGAGGATAGCGTCATGAGATGATGACCCAACTAGTTTCGAGCTGGCCATCAGGAGTGGGACTCTGTAAGAATAGCTGGATGCTTAGCGATCTGAGATGGAATCCTTATACACCAACAAAGTATGGACCTTGGTTGCTATATCTGAAGGGTTAAATCCCCATCAGGAGCAAGTATATCTTGAGAAGATTACTTGGTGTACATGGAAAAGTTAAGACTTTCAAAGCTAGACTTGTTAAAGGTTTGCATCATTGACCAGATATGGATCATAATGAAACCTTTTCTAAGGATCTATGCTTAAGTCCATCCAGATCCTACTTACCACGGCTACATACCATGACTACGATATCTGGTGGTTGGGTGTCATGACTGCTTTTCTAAATGATGTTTTGGAAGAGAGCGTCTATAAGTACACAGCCAGAGGGCTTCGTAGACAGTGGGAGCAGCGGAAACGTGTGCAAGATGCTTTATAGGATAAAGCAGGCATCGCGGAGTTGGAACATCTATTTTGATGTGTTAGTCAAAGAGTTTGACATCATCAAAATGGTAGATGAACCTTGTATAAACAAAAAGGTAGTAGGGAGTATGGTGGCGATCCTCGTAGAGTACGTGGATGACATACTCTTGATAAGAAAGAAGTTTCCTATGCTACGCTCGGTCAATCTCCGCTTATCACAATGATTCTCCATAAAGGATCATAGTGATACCTCCTAAATCCTGGGTTTTGGATCTATGAGATAGATCTAATTGGATGTTAGTATTCTCACTAGTTGTAGTGAGATGGTATCAACCGATCCTGGGGAGAATCACTGGAAGGGATCCAGGGTGATAATGACGACTGAATGTCAGTCACAGGCATTGTCTTTACCCACAGTAAAGGGACGGTATGTTGGAAGGGTTCCAAGCTAAATACCGTGGCATACTAGACGATAAAGGCAGGATACATCGCTACTTAAGATGCTACCAAAAAGGATGTTTGGGTGTATATTGGTTCATGAGATGAACTAAGTTCCTCCCATTGTGTGACAATGGAGTTGTGGCTTGCGCCAAGGAACACCCGTCCCATCAGTGATCCAGACATATTCTAAGGCAGTATCACCTGATCATGGAGATGGTTGATCTCCAGGTTGATCGAGGTTAGGAGAGTAGACTCAGAGGACAACACGGCGGATCCACTCACAAAGGCCTTTTCCCAGAGAGAAACTTTTATGGGATGGTTGAGTATGAGATACTGCAACCACTGGTATCAGATGGCCCTAGTGCAAGTGGGAGATTGTTAGTTATATGTATGCCCTAGAGGCCATTACTATACATAGGATGTATATTGTAGTGGATGCTTGGACATATATAGGGAGGACTTTCTTGCTCGACATGATAGTATGCTATCTGGTTGCTCTTTACCTTAACGTGTATACAGTTTGTCTCTCTGTTACATGTTGGTAAAGCCCTTAGGATCTGTACTTGACTACTTGGACTATGATGCGGATCATACTAGTGGGAACATGGTAGTCCATAAGTACATCCTTCAAAGTCCCTAGTCGTGGGTGTATCGAGACGGGGCATCGATATACCAGAGTAGACTAGCGTATACCTTCTCGACACATACAGATGGGCGATGGATGATCCCATATCCATTGGTGTTTGACATCAGAGATGATATACGGGTGCTCAGTGGAGACTGGGTACACTGGACGGACTCGCCGAGAACTCCCAGATGGTATTATACCTTACGTCAGATAGCAGTTCTCTGGTGACACTGGTACAGAGTAGTCTGTTGACCCGAGATCGTCATAGAGTCTTGTGTGGTTCCCACTGTGCTTTGATTTCCACCTTACCACGTCCAAGAGGGCGTGCAAAACGGTGGCTTTTGGGTACAGTCCCGAATCACATGAAGGCAATGAGCGATAGGAGGGGATTCGTCTCTCCCGGTATAGGGAGTTGATGTTGCGCTGTGTTCGATTGGCTATAATCAGAAATCCCTGGCCAGGGTTGCTGAGATTTACTGGTAAGTGTTACCAGTAGTTTCTCGAATTGTTATAGACCTCATATCGACACGACTTATCAAGCTATTGAGGTCTGACGTTTACCACCCCTAGGCGAGATATGCGACATATCAGACGATCAGACCGGACTATACGGTAAGTGTTACTGGTTGGATTCACAGGAGTGTGAGCGGGCTTGCTCGTCGATCTTCTGATCGCTCAATACCCGGGTGGCCGTTACGTTTAGCAGACCGCTTGCGGCTTGTGGATGTTTGATATGATCATCATCCGCTGCCGGCGTATTGACGAGTCTTTAGAGTCCTACACAGAGGTTTCCTGGCTCAAGCGAAACGAAATAGGAGCGCATATGAGATATGTGCAGGACCGAGAATAATACCAGCATGTGATACTGTATTCGATTCTCACGATTTGTGACATTGATCGGTTATATGCGATATAGCCGGGTTATCGAATCAAGTGTTGATTCGATAAGATGTTACTAATGATACTAGTCGGTTATGTGCGACATGACCGGATCATTGAATCAAGTGTTGATTTAATGATTTAATGTATAATTATATATTTGATATATTACTTTGCATTAACTAGTATTGGTTCACTTTAAATGGATTTTCTCACTTGGTGTGCACATTGTATATGTGATATATTTTTGTGTGCACTTGTTTGTATCATGTTTGATGATACATGCAAAATTGGTTAAGTGTAAAGATTGAACCATGGTTATATGAATGGTTAGGGTTATGATTACTTATTCATTCATTTATTTATTTATTATTTTTGGAAAATAAAAGCATAAAGAGAAAAAACAAAATGGTTTTCTTTCATTCTTTTCTTTCATGAAGCTTGTTGAAGCTTCATGAAGCTTTTGACCAAGTGACCATTTTGTCTTCTTCTTTAACCCTAACCATTCACATAAACTCTAGTTAGCTCTCTACACTTGACCATGGTTCATGATATGATAAGTATTGTTATTATTTTCTTTTAGAAAAGAACTTATCATATATTATTCATCATCTTCTTCTTCTTTAAAAAGTAGAAAAAGCTTGACCATCAATGGTGATTGATGAAAAAGAGTGAGAAATCCAATTCTAAAGTGCACCCACCTCCTATTTCTTCACCATCTACCTCTTGCCAAGTAGTATAGGGTGTTTTCTTCACAAGTTTCATGACTTGGTGAAGTGGGAGCTTGATCTTGTGATGCCTCGACGTAGATCATCTTCGGCATCGTAGTCGATGACCTAGCCCGCCCATTTTTCCGATGAAGCCGACGCTAGAGCCCGGGATCCAATATGGACAGCGAGGGGACTTCATCACGGAGCCGTGGAGGTGGAGGACCGGATCTACAAAGGTTGTATTTCCGTTCTTTTAGTTAAGTTGTTAACTACTTTATCTATTCGCCTAAAATTCTAGTCAACGATCCGTATTAGGGTTTCTCGGCACTTGTAAAATTTGAAATTGGCATGGTTGATGCCTTGTGAGACCTCTAGTGTGTGCCTAGGAACCCTACACTTTGGCAGTCAAAACATTCAGATTCAGTCATTTTATTATCTAGATGTAACATATGTCTGGTCACTGGGTCGCCGCAATTAAGAGAGAGAGAAGAAAACACTCAGCATGATGCTCTTGCAAGTTTAGATTGGTTTTTAATTTATCTAAACAGGATGGCTCCCACTGTCTCTCGAATCCCTCCTCAAACCATAAAGGAAGAATTAGTCAGGATCAATCTCACCGTACAATACTTGCTTAACCGTTCGGCCAGGCTGGTGTCGGTACTTCGAGGGAGGTTTTCCAACGCTTTCGCGAAGTTTCTTAATTAAATAACCTCTTTTCCCTGTGGGCGTAGCCCCGCTAACACCTCTCTAGGCACCTACTTGGTTTATAGCATTGATCGTTAAGTGAGAAAGTTCCGGAGGAGTAGCATATACTCACAGTAGGATCGGGATCCAAATATCATCGTGTGATAAACTGAAGGAATCCTCCCAGAATCATCACACTCCAAATGGTATGCAACGCTAGCAAGTTTCAGTTCTTTTGAAACTCCCGATGTAGATTTTTGCCCCATGCTCTTATGACCTTGACGAAGGTCAACAAATCATAAGTCACATGTCAAATTCTACCCGTCATTGTCCAGGTTAATTTGAACCCACCCGTATATACCCTTGACGAAGGTCAACAAGGTAATACGACTATCCCAAACCAACGCATCTATCTATGCTACATATGAACACCCAACAGCTACCAATCACTATGCCTTGATGAAGGTCCACAAACATAGCTTGAATACTATTGAATATTCATACGAAACGACGGAGGCCTACGAATGGTTTTGGCGAAACCTTGAACCTAGTGAACTTGATGTAATCGAAGGAACCTTGATAGCTTTTAAATGGAGTGGCTTAAGCTCCGCGTTTTAAAAGTTATTTTTGAAAAGAAACCGAGTGGTTTTTGAAATTGTTCCAACGAATTTTACTTGGTTTATTTTTCTTGCATTAATTCTTTTTAATGCGTCCCATCAATTAATCCTACCATTACAGAAAACAACGAAAATATGACGTGCGCTTATGCCATCCGCATTCGCCATGGGGCCCCGTCATTACCCGTTAGGTTACTTAACTAACGACAGAGCGGGGGCTGGACTAGCGCGGATGCAAAACATAAGCAACGCCTAAATAGATATCATATATAGATATACTCATTCGTCACATGCAATGATAGCCATTCCAGATCACAGATGAACACATTGGATATACTAGGAATCCGCAATTCGTACGAGCCTGTAACGAAAAGCGGATTACACGGTCGCGATGAATAGCCAATACCCTACCCTAGACCCCTACGGGTGCGGCAAACTACCCGCCAAATATCCGAAGCGGAGCAACCTCCCTCAATGACGTGAGTAGGCCACTCGGCACTTCGAGATACCCGGTAGTTTGTGCACCCCACCTTGGGTCTATCCTAGGAGCAAAAACAGTAAAAAGAAATTATACAATGACGGCTACAACCCCGACCCGGTTGTGCGGCCAAAAATAATATTACATCAATTTACAAATTACATGAACTGAAAGATAAAAGAAAACTTTCATCTCACAACCCCCCGGCTATTCATCCGCGACAATCCAATGAATTCATATACACATACCATCAACATTACAGATCACAGATATGTATAACCCCCACTAATCGACGTATAGCGATTAGCGGACATTCAATACATATATCACATCACAGATATATACCCGTCAGCTTAAGTCTTTAGAAGTTCGATCAAAATACGGATTTTTAGGCCCCAAACACAAATTTTTCTTTCTGGAAAATCTGGGCTGAAAAAACATATTGTAAAAATCCCAAAACAACCCCAGAAATACACTGCAATAAAATTGTGCCACGACCGAGTCAACTCGGCCGTGGATCCGCGGCGGGAGCATGCTCCTGCCGCGATTCCGCGGCGCTTTGACCGTACCAGTGGACCAATTTTCTTGGGTATTTTGTAAAAAGCCTGAGTCGATTTTTGATGTATGATTTTTCAATTTTTGAACAGAATACAGAATCGACAGAAACTTGATTTTTCGGGTTCGTTTCGTGACTTTTTCTCCGATCGAATTTCTAGTTACTTTGCTAACATGTTAGATAGTGTTTAACTAGGCTCTGATACCACTGTAAGTCCACGTTACCTCTCCCGGTACTTACGGGCTTGCGGAAATGATGAAAAACGATTTTTCAAGAGGTGGTAACATGGACTCAAAATACGGATCTTTGTTAAACAACTACCTAACAACCTAACTAGAGTTTTACTTACTCGGTTAGGGGGCTATACCTTTCTTGAACTCCTTCGTCTTCAACTCTTTCCGGTGTATAGATCGGCCTCACCTCGTCGTCTCCTTGCGCCGAAAATGGATCCACCTGAAAGCTTCTACCTTTGTCTTCTTCTTCGAACTTGAAGAAACCAGAACCCTTGGTTTGCTAAACCTTGTGAACTAGGATGGGTAGAGAAGTGATATGGGTTTTCTTTTATCTCTAAGGCAATGTTTCTCAACTCATGAGAGGGTGTTGCCTTGAGCTAGAGAGAGAGAAAGAGGAAGAGCAAGAGGGAGAGCTCAAGCAAAAGAGAGAAATGAAATGAGAGAATGAGCAAGACTTTTCTCAACCTCTCGCCCATAATCCAAAAAGAATAATAATAATAATAATAATAATTGAGTATTATGTGATGGTTCATATCATATCAAGTGGCATTATCATTTCATGCACTCATATTGCAAAGCATAACAAGCAAGCAAAAGCCTTTGCCATAATATGATAGCCATTGCAATGATGATTGTCAACCAGTCCAACCTAGTCAACCGGTCAACAAAGTCAACAAGTCAACAAAGTCAACCCCTCATCTCAACCATGACACAATAATACTTAATTAATATTATCATTAATCATATTTCTTATTCTCATTAGGGTTTAGCAAAAGTCAATGGTCAACAGTGAACAGTCAACAGTCAATAACCCCAATGAGAATCCTCTGCCTCTGTCTCTCTGTCAACTGTGCCTACACACCCGCATCCGCGTTCTGAGGAACACGAATACTAATGAGATGAAACTAATCACAAAGCGTACACAAGGATCTGGCTTAAACCAAAGCCCGCTAGTGTTAACTGTCCGGACACTAAACGTGTACAAGTGCACGGATGTGACCGAACCCTGTCGCAAAACCATGCGACCTATCGCAAAACCATGCGACCTCTACTCTTTTGCCTAAAAGCAAATAGCTTTCTGTGTGGGACTCTAAACACTCGACACTACGCTGGCAGTGGGTTTAACCACAGACCGCAAGCGGAACTAGCTGTGCGTAACGGTCCCCAGGTAGATGCCGATAAGAAGACTGACGAGGTGAAACCCATCTGAACTCCTACTGAGCCTGAATGTGACAATCTCTGATACAGTCCGGTCTGTTCGTATGATACATCGCATGGCGGGCCTAGGGGGCGGTAAACGTCAGTCCCCTAATAGCGGTACAAGTCGTGTCGGAGTGTAGCCCAGAACACCCTAAGATAGCACTGGAAACCTACCAGTATATCTCGTTTGCCCTGGCCAGGGACTACTCGTGTAATGGCTCTCCTAGACACAGCGCGATGTCAACCCCCAATACCGAGAGAGACGAATCCTGTCTAACCGTCACTGCCTCCAAGTGCTTCGGGACTGCACCCAACTACTACCTGTTTGCACGACTCCTTTGAGCCGTGGTAGGGTAGTAATCAAAGTACAGTGGGAACACACTCGAGGCGAAGTGACAGTGTCAAGTCAGCGGACTAAACTGTACTCATGTCACCTGGGAACTGATAACTGACGATAGGTATAGTACCAGCCAACAGTTCACGACGAGTCCTGTCCAGTGTACTCGTAACCCAACGAGCACCCGCATACTATCTCCAGTACGACGTACTGATGGCTGTAGGACAGACCATCTCCCTTGCTGGGATGAGAAGCGCATACGCTAGCCTACTCCGGAGTATCGATGCCCTGTCTCGATAGTCCTACGACTAGAGACCTGTATAAGGATGTGCTTATAGATTACCCAGCCCCCACGAGTGTGACTGTCATCACAACGCTGGTAATCAAGCAAAGATCCTAAGGGCTCTACTAATATGTATAAGCTATATGCTAAAAGAAACACATGCACATATTGAAGTAGAAACAAACCAAGTAGCATACTACCATTTTGAGCAAGATTGTCTATACAACTATGAATATCCCAAGCTTCCATTAAGTAATATACAAGCTAGTATGATACAGTAATGGCCTCTAGGGCATATACACTAACACTAGGGACCCCAGTGCCCGTTTAGTCCGCGTTTTGTTAGTCACTGCGGACTACGCGATCGACACCGCAGTCGAAACTCCTTCTACGCCTCTTTCACCCTTACCTTTGCCGGCCAACTCCGACGTTGACCGAGATTCTGTTCATACATCCTCACCTTCACCTTCTCCATCACCAAATTCTTCTTCTGAGATGTCAGGATTTCCTCCACCTCATCTGGGTGTGAATAACCCGCAACCACCTCCTGTTGAAGTGCACAGCGAATCGCGCTCCAGGATCGTTTCTATCCTACCCGCTCTGCACTTCCAACCTGTCTTTCACTTCCGCTGGCCAATGGGGATAATTTCGAAATTAAGCCCCACTTCATCAACATGTTGCTCAAATTTCACGGATGGAATCCGAAGATGCCTACATCTTCATCAACAAATTCCAGAACGTCTGTGCAATGATGAAGACAACCCAACTGTCCGACGATGCTATACGGCTACGAGTCATTCCTTTCACTCTGTGTGACCTTGCTGATAAGTGGCTGTACAGCACCGCATCGCATTCCATAACCAATTGGGATGAGTTTGTAAAAGCGTTTCTTAAAAAGTTCTACCCAAATCACAAGACCGTGAGAATCCGAAACGAAATCAACCAATTTTCCCAGCTTCCTACCGAACCTTTTTGGAAGTGCTTTGACCGATACAAAGACCTTCTTGTTCAGTGCCCTCATCACGGTATTGAGAGATGGCAACTTTGCCAGACCTCATATGAGGGCTTGAATCCAGCAACTAAGCAGTTGCTGGAGACCATTTGTCAAGGCCACTTCCTATCCAAATCTGACGAGGAAGCTTGGCAATTCTTCGACGATCTCGCGGAACAAACGCTTCAATAGGAGAGCACTAGACCAAGCACTTCTTCTTCCACTTCTACTTCTTCCGGTCAGTCTAGGGCAGGCATTCATCAACTCGATATCTCAATTGCAATGAAGGCAGAGATGGCTGCAATCACGCGAAAACTGGAAGCAATTGAGAGCAAATTCTCATCTCCTTCTCCTGGCCCAACTCTTCCCCCTCGTACCATATGCGCTTGTTGTTCTGATCCATCCCATTTGACTGAGGTGTGTCCTAACAACCCACCTTCCCAAGGACAGGATTAGGACAATGCTGCATTTCAGCAGAGACCTAGAAATGATCCGTACTCTTCCACTTACAATCCCAGTTGGAGGAACCACCCCAATTTCGTTTGGAACCAGAATCAAAATCAGTTCCAAGGGCAGAACAACTTTCAAAGGGGGCCTCCTCAACAACAAGCTCAGCAACAAACTCAACAACAATATCAGCAGCCTTTCCAACCCCAACCTTTTCAAAATCCGACGAACAGTTTTGCACCCAACAATTCTTTTCCTCAAAACAACTTTGTTCCGTCAAACAACGATAAGGTTTCCTCGCTAGAACGGAGTCTGGAGGCGTTTGTAAAACAATTAACTCAATCCACTGCCAACATCCAGTCTTCTATTCAGTCTTTGGTGCAACACACTGCTGCACACGGGCAAAGCATCAAAACCTTCGAAGCCCAGATTGCACAACTGAATGCGGCTTTAAGCGAGCGAGAGAAAGGGAAGCTTCCATCTTAACCACTCCCAAATCCTGGTCACCCACATAATGTACATGTTGCTCTTGAACAACAAAACCATAATGTAAGTGTCGTGACTGTTGGAGATAGTGCCCTCAGAGTCAATTATTAGGTCACAGGTACGTGATTGTAATGATTGAGGGAGGACCTATCCCAGTAGGACAGTCTTGCTCGAGATGATAGTATGCTATCTGGTTTACCTTTATCATCGTGTACTGCTTTAGGTGACCTGACACGTCGCTATTACACGTTGATAGAGCCCCTAGGATTCTTGCTTGACCACCAGCAGTATGAGGGCGATCATATAAGTGGGAGCTGGGGGTCTATAAGCTTATCCTTAAAAGGTCCCTAGTCGTGGGAGTTTCGAGACTGGGCATCGATACTCCATTAGTAGACTAGTGTATACAGTCGAGACCCCGACGAGGGGCGGTGGCCGGTCTCACAAGCCACTGGTGTCAGTAGGATCACCTAAGATGTATACAGGTGCTCATTGGGTTATGAGTACACCGGACAGGACTCGCCGGGAACATGCTAGTTGGTCATATACCAGACGTCAGATGGAAGTTCCCTGGTGACATGTGTGCAGGTTAGTTCATCGACCTGGGGATCGTCATTTGTCTCGTGTGAGTTCCCACTGTACTTTGATTACTACCCTACCACGGCTCAAAGGAGTCGTGCAAACAGGTTTTAGTTGGGTACAGTCCCGAGCCACATGGAGGCAGTGAGCGTATCTTCAGGGGTTCGTCTCTCCCGGTATTGGGGGTGAGGTCGTGCTGTGTCTAGGAGAGCCATTACACAAAGTCCTTGGCCAAGGCAAGGAGATTTACTGGTAGGTATTCCAGTAGTATCTCAGGGTGTTCTGGGCTACACTCCGACACGACTTGTACCGCTTTTGGGGGTCTGACTTTTACCAACCCCCTAGGCCCGCCATGCGATGCTCATAGACGAACGGACCGGACTGCACGGATATTGTCACTGACAGGCTCAGTTGGGTGTCGGGGTGAGCTTCCTCATCGACGTCCCTTTTGGTCAATAGCTGGTGGCCCGTCACGTATTGGCATATACCTCTGACGTGCTAGTGGTTAAATCCACAGCCATAGTATTGACGAGTCTTTAGAGTCCACCACATTTACAGTTACTCAGCTTTCGGGCGAAAGGTTGTAGAGGCCGTATGGAGATATGGCAAGGTCCGATCAGATACGTGCGGTATTGCACGGATCAGGATCGGACAGTTTGTACTATAGGCCGTATGGTTATATGGCAGGGTTCGATCAGATACGTGCGGTATTGCACGGATCAGGATTGAACAGATATTACTATCCGGTTTTGGTATAAGCCGGATTCTAGTATAGTACAGTGTAGATTTTGTCTCATTGCATTTGTATTTCGGTCGGAATACAAATGCGGGTGTGTATGCACAGTATCGGGGTTTTCCTGTAATTTATTACGGGACCAGTTTTCTGGAGTTGCCAGTTTGCTTTCCGTTTCGGCCGATTTCCATTGTTCCGTTCATTGGCCGAAGATTGGTGGAGGAGGGCTTATTTGCATTGTTGCAAATAGGCATTTGTGGAGGGGGTCTTTGCATCTTTGTTTTATCATGATAGCCTCTCATTGACCTTGACTTCTAGCTTCATGATTGCTTGACTTTTAGTGATCATCATGGTTGTTGATGATGAGTTTGGTGATGATGGTTGGATGAGTGTTGGTTTTGCTTGTGATCATTGCTTGATATCATAACCATTCCTTTCTTTCTCTTTTTGATTATGGTTGTGGTTTTTGATCTTTTGGTATATATATCATATCACTCCCTCACTCCTTTTTTTCTCTCCTCACCTCTCATGGCCGGCCAAACATAGTAGGGGCTGTCCCAAATTTTTGTGGGGAGGTTTTGGCTCATTTCATGTTGCAAAAATCCCACAAGTTCAATCCACAAACCCCCAAGTTTCATCCCTCCACCAATGGCAACCTCCACTACCCCAAAAAGAGACACAAGCTCACTACATATTCTACAACGAACCTTGGGCACGTCGAGTAGCCGGCTTCGTGCCCGAGTTGCCTCGGCATTGAGGTGGGAGCCCGTAAACGATGTAGGCGACGTGGTGCACTTCCGGCGACGAGGAGGAGACGGACGGAGATCCCGCGAGGAGATCGGATTGGAGATGAAGACCGGAGGACTTGGATCGTCGGTATATCTCTTTCCCATCTTCTTGTTAGCTTAGACTTGTTAATGGTAACGATCCGGGTTATAGTGCGCGGTGGTGCCGGTTTGCTAAGTCCGCAAAATTTTAGTTATTCACCGCTTCCGCATTCCGGCGTCGGATTGACGGCCGGGGCGCCGCCGTGCACTTACAGTGGTATCAGAGCCTCGCCATTAACTTCGTCTAGCTTTCGTTTAATGTGTTTTGCATTTCCGATCGACCAAAATTCCAAAATCTATGTTTTAGTGCACATCAGTTTTCTGTTAAGATTTTTTGGTGTCTAAAAATTTTTCTGGTGATCTCAGAATTATGTGCAGGCGATTATAAGACTACTGGAAAAATTCGATGCGTTCAGTCAATGTTTGGAGCGCGGAACCGCGGCCAAAACCCACCTCGGGCCGCGGTTCCGCCGCACATTGAACTCTCCAATGCATCAAATTTTCTCTGTAGTCTTATGGGCTATTTCTAGGGCTTTTGGAATATTAAAATTGGGCCCAGGTTTTCTGTGAGTGCTACAGTTTTGATTGGGGGCCCACTTGTTAATTTTTGGTCAATCGGAAAATTTTAAACACATTTTTCACAGTATTTACATTATATCTGCGACCGTGAATGTCACTCGATCGGTAAATCCGGTCTAACTGCTATAGCCCGGTTAGACGGATTTGCGAACGTGACTTTCATGTTGATGTTCTGTTTTTGCTGTGATGTTGCGGATCGGTCGTGGGGATAGCCTGGATGCAATGCTAGTACAGTTTTGTTGTATTATGTACATTTGATATTGCGGGGCGAGCGTCCGACATGTGGACTGCCGTCACTGCCTGATTGTATTATTATTTTGGGGCACGACCTGGTTGCGGTCGATGTACCCGGTGCATGTATATTTTACTTTCTGTACTAGGATTGCCCCGCGGAGGGGTGCACGGATAGCCGGGTTCTAGAGGGCAACAAGCCCGCATCTCATGGCATTGGGACGGAGGGGGCTTCACTCTAGGATTGGCGGGCTATTCGCCGCACTCGTAGGGGGTACAGGTTGACCCAGGAGGGGTGCCCAAGTTGCCGGATTCCGTGAAGTGCTGGGTGGTCCATTCACGGGGCTGAAGGGGGCTGCCTCGCTTCAGGTTTTGGCGGGTGACTTGCCGCGCCCGTAGGGGTCTAGGATTTCATTGCACAGGCTATCCACACGACCAGGGGAACGTCGGGTTTCAGTAGTGGCTCTGTGAAACCCGGGGATCCCAGATATCTGTATTGTTTCTGTGATGCTGTACACTTCTCTGTGATGTTGCATTTCTTTCACGCCTTGAGCGAAATATAATATATTGGTATATATATTAGTAGATGTTGTATATGTTTTGCATCCGCGCTAGTCCAGTCCCCGCTCTGTCGTTAGTAAGCTAACCTAACGGGTAATGACGGGACCCAGTGGCGAATGCGGATGGCATATACGTACATCAGTATATTTTCGTTCTTTGTGGTGTGATCAAATGATGGGACTGCGTTGATTCGGATCAATGCAAGTTAAAAACAAACCTAATCTGATGTTGTTGGAACACTTTTTCAAAAAGCTGTTATTGCAAGGACGTTTACTTTTGTTTTGCATCGTGGTATTCAGTTAGAATATCCTGCTCCTCAGTCGACGAGGCAAGGGCCGAGATCCCTTCACCGGGAGTGACCCCTTGGACAGAAATTTTGCGTCAGGGCATTAACTTCACTATAGCCGATTACTTTTGCTTTGCATCGCGGTATTCATTTGGAATATCCTGCACCCCATTCTACGGGGAAAGAGCCGAGATCCCTTCACCGGGAGTGACCTCTTTAGCAATGGTTTTCGTCACTATATTTTCAAAAAGCTATCCGTTCCTTCAACGATATCAAGTTCATTACGTTAAAGGTTTTCGCCAGAAACCATTCGTAGCCCTCCGTCGTTTCAGACGGGTAGCACGTAGTATTCATGCTATGTTTGTTGACCTTCGTCAAGGCATAGTGTATGGTAGCTGCCTGTTACCTTTCTGCTGCATAGATAGATGCGTTGGTTTGGGACAGTCGTATAGCCTTGTTGACCTTCGTCAAGGGCTTGTACGGGTGGATTCAGATTAACCCTGGATAATGACGGGTAGAACTTGACATGTGACTTATGATTTGTTGACCTTCGTCAAGGTCATAAGAGCATGGGGCAGAAATCACATCGGGAGTTTCAAAAGTACTGAAACTTGCCAGATATGCGCATACCTTCTGGAGTGTGATACCGTGAGCGGATTCCGTCACGTTGTCATGCGATGAGAGTTGGATCCCGATTCCCACTGATGAGTTAGTTTACTCCTCGGGTAACCCCGACTAATTCTTCTTTAAGGTTTGGAGGAGAATTTGAGGTACAGTGGGAGGATTCCAGATTAGATAAATTAGTGACCATTCTGATCTAGGATAGAGTGCACGCTGAGTGTTTCTTCTCTCTCTCTCTGGCAGCGACCATTGACCACCCTAAGACTATGACTCAGTGACCAAGTTGACCGAACCTTCTTAAACACTGGCTTTTGGATTGTCAGAGTTGCAGACCTCATTGCCACTCCTACTTTTACCCTTTTCTCCAGGACACCCCGTATTACTACGAACGTCCACTTCCATTGGACAAAACCATCGTATGGTTAGATACGAACTCGAAAGAATTTATTCGAGGATGGTTTCCGGTTCTGGAGAAAACGGATAGGATTATTCAGTTGTCTTTTCCTTTTACCCTCTCTCAGGTTACGAGTACTCCTTGGTTTAGGGGTAGTACACCTATTACGCAAATTGGATTGTCTTCTTCCAAACCTTAGGCTGGTGCCGACCGGTAGGGAATGAAGAAAACCAATTAGCATAACGATGGTGTGCAGAAGGTATTAAGTTCAGACAAAGCAAGGGATTAGTAAGAGGGCAAAGTAAATTGCAACAGATATTCACGACCAAACCAAGTATTTCGTTACCACTCCCACATCACCTTTGTATTTCTCCAGGACACTCCGTATCACTACGAAGATCCACAGTTTATTTGGATACTCCATCGTATGGTTATATACGAACTCGAATGGAACTTGTTCCAGTTCGGGGATGGATTCTGGTTCAGGAGAAATAGGAATAAGGTTTATTCGGTTGTCTTTTATCTTCACCCTCTCTCATTGCGAGTGCTCCTAGGATTAGGACAGTACACCCTTTATGCTTTTTGGATAGTCTTCTTCCAAACCATAGGCTGGTGCCGAACGGTAGGGAAGGAAGAAAACCATTTGGCTTAAAGGGGTGTACAGAAGGTAAAGACTAAAGACATATGAAGGGATTTGGAGAGGTGGCAAAGAACTATACGGTTACAGTCGTGAATCTGGAAGAGGCATTACTAGGAATACCAGAATACCCCATCGGAACATTTCAATGTTTCAGTTTCACTGTGTAATGTTAAAGGAAAACTGATTTCCCGATTAGATACTTATTCCAGGGTATGTATTTACCAAGTATGATTCTCACATCTGTATGGTTTTACAGATGATGAGTGGGAGTAAGTTATTGGGAATTGGGTGATTATCCTCATTATATCGGGATTCGTTGTAATCGGTGATATTTGAGGAAATCACCTGGGTTGTTTGCCGGTCGGCAAATATTTGGTTTTGAATATCCGCTTTCATGCACCAATTTCAAATTGATATATCTGTACGTCTATTTTCATAGAGTGAGATATACCTTTCTGAAATTATGTCGATGACATTTACCTATATCAGTGGATGGTTAGGTAAGGAGCATTAAACAGCGGTGTAATTCTTCTTAACCATAAGTACAGTTTTCAACCTACGACACACAGTGAATGAGTTATCAGACTCAAGGGACTTATACAGAGTATTGTATGTTGTCCAGGGTCCATCAGGACAGAGGGGTAGGTCCTCGTACTATATTCGGTTTACTTATGACTTCTCTAGTTTTTAGACCGGTGTTTCGTGGAAACACAGGGTCCGAATTTTGAGAGGTTACAGGTATTTGAATAGAGTAGAGAACCAGGTGTAGCAAGTATCGGGATTCTTCAAAGAGATCGAAGATGTAGATACTTGTGGTATTCAGTTGATAGTAATGATAAAGAGATCTTGCTTTTCTTTCAGGTTACTCATAATTGGAAGTATTCCTAAGTTGAGTAACGCTGATCGGCCTCCTTCCATTTAGTTGACATGCGCTGGGGACAGCTGCATGATTTGAATCTGGTTCAATTAAATCAGTGCCTCTGTTTCTATATTGGATATAGAACAGTTCATATCTTAACGATGTTAAGGTACGGGGAGTTGTCCGGTTTATGATTAAAACCAGACACTGGACAACTCAAGGCACGTTTCTGTAATGGCTGTTTGTGGGTTGACCCAGGCTATGACGCGGGTTGACTTTCTACCATCTGGAAGATCAATAGCAATATTGTTCTTGACTCGCCACAGTTTTAAATTAAAAATGGATTTTTTCAGGAAAACAGTAGTGGGAGTATGGTAGAACTGGAAGTGATTCCAGAACCACAAACGATTACTGAAGATTTGATAAGGAACCTTAAGATTCAATCTGAATTGACATTCCATTGGCCACTCCGCAGATAAGGTGGGTAACTTCAGGCACCCGAGAGGTACTACGGTAGCCTCAAGGACGGTGACAGGGAAGTTCTTGTTTACCCACAATTACCATTGCTGTTGTTCCAGGCTGCGAGACCCGGCGGGAGGATGAGTATAGCGTCATTCTAAACTAGTTTTAGAAGTGCACGTCTATATGACTCTGCCAGAGGGTTGTCGTAGTCAGTGGGAGCAGCGGAAGCATTGGTGGACAGGTAGCTTATGTCTATTTATAGACTAGAGCAGATGTAGTGGAGAAAGATCATCTATTTCTGACGTGACAGTCATGGGTTTGACTTCATCAGAATAGGGGATGGATCTGTTGAGAAGGTAGTAGGGTGTGATATCCTGGTATTTGGATGATATACACAGAGTAGGAAAAGAAACTCCTACACTACGATCGGTTATACTTTGGTCGTCACACAGTTGTTTCTCCACATGGACTTGGACATTATATCTGACATACTGGTTACTAGATCTATGGTCTTAGATCTAGATTTGGGTGGTTTCCTAATCAGGGTACTTGACAGCATTCTAAGAGTATTTAGGATGGACGACTCCTGGCACGGTAGTGTACCTGCAGGTAATGGAGTCACCCTCTCCAAAGGTGTCTTACAGACTAAAGGGGAGAGGGACGGGCATGATTGGCAGATCACTTGCTCAGGCAATTGAGTCAATCGTGAGATGTCAAGTACCACACCAGATGTTGTTCTTGCACTAGATGCAATAAGTTGACATTAATCCAATCCTGGAGAAACAGTCGGAAGCAGTTTTAGAACATAAGTGGATGTTCTAGGGAGATGATAACGACAGCCTCATTCAGGAGACAGTTATCATTCCAGGCTTCCAAGGTGACATGGACGACAAGGAGGTTGTCAGAGTTATAGTTTTCCTTCTGATGAGGGGCAGTATTTTGGACAGGTGGTCCAAGGCAATACTGAGGGAGGCATGGCGCGCAGGACACTGATTAAGTTCAGTTGTCGATACAGTCTAAGAAGTTTGGATTTGGAGTTCATTTATGAGCTAGGTCCCATCAGACATCCAGACATATTCTGAGACAGGTATTGCTCATTTCGGGAGATGGGTTTCTCCGCGAACTTGAGATATAGAGAGACATAGAAAGAAACAACTAAGCGGATCCACTCACTGAGGCTATTCCTCGAACGCAATAGTTCCGCAAACGAGCTTTGTGAGACTGACTAGTAGAGGAGTTGGGTGTTCGGTATCACACGGGCTGTGAGTATGCGACATCACAATAATTAGCCTTGAGTGCAAGTGGGAGATTGTTGGAGATAGTGCCCTCAGAGTCAATTATTAGGTCACAGGTACGTGATTGTAATGATTGAGGGAGGACCTATCCCAGTAGGACAGTCTTGCTCGAGATGATAGTATGCTATCTGGTTTACCTTTATCATCGTGTACTGCTTTAGGTGACCTGACACGTCGCTATTACACGTTGATAGAGCCCCTAGGATTCTTGCTTGACCACCAGCAGTATGAGGGCGATCATATAAGTGGGAGCTGGGGGTCTATAAGCTTATCCTTAAAAGGTCCCTAGTCGTGGGAGTTTCGAGACTGGGCATCGATACTCCATTAGTAGACTAGTGTATACAGTCGAGACCCCGACGAGGGGCGGTGGCCGGTCTCACAAGCCACTGGTGTCAGTAGGATCACCTAAGATGTATACAGGTGCTCATTGGGTTATGAGTACACCGGACAGGACTCGCCGGGAACATGCTAGTTGGTCATATACCAGACGTCAGATGGAAGTTCCCTGGTGACATGTGTGCAGGTTAGTTCATCGACCTGGGGATCGTCATTTGTCTCGTGTGAGTTCCCACTGTACTTTGATTACTACCCTACCACGGCTCAAAGGAGTCGTGCAAACAGGTTTTAGTTGGGTACAGTCCCGAGCCACATGGAGGCAGTGAGCGTATCTTCAGGGGTTCGTCTCTCCCGGTATTGGGGGTGAGGTCGTGCTGTGTCTAGGAGAGCCATTACACAAAGTCCTTGGCCAAGGCAAGGAGATTTACTGGTAGGTATTCCAGTAGTATCTCAGGGTGTTCTGGGCTACACTCCGACACGACTTGTACCGCTTTTGGGGGTCTGACTTTTACCAACCCCCTAGGCCCGCCATGCGATGCTCATAGACGAACGGACCGGACTGCACGGATATTGTCACTGACAGGCTCAGTTGGGTGTCGGGGTGAGCTTCCTCATCGACGTCCCTTTTGGTCAATAGCTGGTGGCCCGTCACGTATTGGCATATACCTCTGACGTGCTAGTGGTTAAATCCACAGCCATAGTATTGACGAGTCTTTAGAGTCCACCACATTTACAGTTACTCAGCTTTCGGGCGAAAGGTTGTAGAGGCCGTATGGAGATATGGCAAGGTCCGATCAGATACGTGCGGTATTGCACGGATCAGGATCGGACAGTTTGTACTATAGGCCGTATGGTTATATGGCAGGGTTCGATCAGATACGTGCGGTATTGCACGGATCAGGATTGAACAGATATTACTATCCGGTTTTGGTATAAGCCGGATTCTAGTATAGTACAGTGTAGATTTTGTCTCATTGCATTTGTATTTCGGTCGGAATACAAATGCGGGTGTGTATGCACAGTATCGGGGTTTTCCTGTAATTTATTACGGGACCAGTTTTCTGGAGTTGCCAGTTTGCTTTCCGTTTCGGCCGATTTCCATTGTTCCGTTCATTGGCCGAAGATTGGTGGAGGAGGGCTTATTTGCATTGTTGCAAATAGGCATTTGTGGAGGGGGTCTTTGCATCTTTGTTTTATCATGATAGCCTCTCATTGACCTTGACTTCTAGCTTCATGATTGCTTGACTTTTAGTGATCATCATGGTTGTTGATGATGAGTTTGGTGATGATGGTTGGATGAGTGTTGGTTTTGCTTGTGATCATTGCTTGATATCATAACCATTCCTTTCTTTCTCTTTTTGATTATGGTTGTGGTTTTTGATCTTTTGGTATATATATCATATCACTCCCTCACTCCTTTTTTTCTCTCCTCACCTCTCATGGCCGGCCAAACATAGTAGGGGCTGTCCCAAATTTTTGTGGGGAGGTTTTGGCTCATTTCATGTTGCAAAAATCCCACAAGTTCAATCCACAAACCCCCAAGTTTCATCCCTCCACCAATGGCAACCTCCACTACCCCAAAAAGAGACACAAGCTCACTACATATTCTACAACGAACCTTGGGCACGTCGAGTAGCCGGCTTCGTGCCCGAGTTGCCTCGGCATTGAGGTGGGAGCCCGTAAACGATGTAGGCGACGTGGTGCACTTCCGGCGACGAGGAGGAGACGGACGGAGATCCCGCGAGGAGATCGGATTGGAGATGAAGACCGGAGGACTTGGATCGTCGGTATATCTCTTTCCCATCTTCTTGTTAGCTTAGACTTGTTAATGGTAACGATCCGGGTTATAGTGCGCGGTGGTGCCGGTTTGCTAAGTCCGCAAAATTTTAGTTATTCACCGCTTCCGCATTCCGGCGTCGGATTGACGGCCGGGGCGCCGCCGTGCACTTACAGTGACTACATTGAGAACTTGAAGGATGATGCACAACAACGTTGGCACAGATGATGACACCCCGGCCGCTTCTTCTTCTTCTTTTTCTTCTTCTTCTTCCGAGCCTATTCTCCATTCTTCAAAAGGCTCCTCTCCTTCTTCTGCTCTGAACGGACCCACATCTCACTCCATGAAAACTCCAGCTCTGGGATCTGTTCCAACTCCACAATCTCCTCCACAAGCATTGGACTCAACCAATTTCAAAACGTTCCATTTCCAAACCGGTTGAGGTCCAATAAACAAAATCCACAAATGGAGAAAATTCTGGAATTGTTTAAACAGGTTAACATCAACATTCCCCTTTTAGATGCAGTCCAACAAGTCCCTTCTTACGCAAAAATCTTGAAGGACTTGTGCACTAAAAAGATGAAATCTCAGGTACCCAAGAAAGTTTTCTTAGCTAGTGCTGTGAGTGATGCTCTTACCCAAGCTTTATCTCAAAAAGGGAAGGACCCTGGCTGTCCTACGATTTCAATAACCATTGGGGATAAGAACATCAACCGCGTACTTTTGGATCTTGGTGCCACTGTTAACCTGCTTCCTTACTTTGTATATGAGCAACTAGGTGTAGGAGAGCTGAAATCCACACACTGTACTCTCGAAATGGCCGACCGATCTATCACCCATCGTAGGGGTGAACTAGAGGATGTTTTAATAAAAGTCGGGGACTTCATATTTGACTTCTTTGTATTAGACACACAACCTGTAGCTAACCCCCGGAATCAAATTCCGGTGATACTCGGTTGTCCATTCCTTGCAAACTCAAATGCTGTGATCAATTGCCCAACTATTTATTGTTTATTTCACAGACTCTCCCCTGCTGCCGAGATGGCTGATCAAGCAAACCGGACTCTCTACTCAAACTCGGCACAAAGTGTGTGGATACGTACGAGTGCGTGGATTCGGGGTCGAATAAAACGTGTGCATCAACCGAACATACTGGAAGGATACCTGAGACCACCGTATTGGACGCCTTTGCGTCCTGATGCGTCAAAGCAAAAACTCACGCCTGTCCTCCACCTGTGACTGACTGTCCCCTGCCGGCAGCTGGCTGTCCTCTTCCTCGATCACCTCATCCTTTAAGAACAAATCCTCCGCGACCACGACCTCTCTGTGCATGAGTCTGACGCGGAGTAACAGTAGGTACAATAGGCAATGCCCTCTGGGGTGGTGAAGGTGGTAAGGTAACATGCGGTGCTGCTGTCTCCCTCCGGTGTATCTCAGGACAATCTCTGACGAGGTGAAGTAGACTGCCGCATCTATAGCAACCCCATGACGACTGCTAACACTCCCGTGGATACGAACTAAACATATGGCCTCATCCCGAATCTCTACCACTCCCCGTACCGGAACGATACCTGTCGCGGCGTCTGAATGTCTGTCTCCGTGCTGATATACCAGTACGAACTCTCTTCGGGTCTGGAACTACCGAAGTCGCAGCAAGGCGCTCTTCGACTAATAGGGCTGCGTCTACCGCTGCTGCATATGTCTCGTAATGCTGCGTGCTGATCGCAAGGAACAGTGGTGTAAGCAAGCCTCGGACAAATCTCTTGACTCGCAACTCCTCAGTAGCCACTAAATACGGGGCATAGATAGATAGCTCTGTGAACAGCACATCATACTCTGCCACTGACATCTCCGGAGTCTGGCGTAAGGACTCGAACCTGCGTGCTCTAGCATCTCTGACGCTCAGTGGAAGGAAGCGGGCAAGGAATAGCGCCACGAACTCTGTCCAGGTCATAGGAGGAAGACCTGCTGCTCTGCCCTTCTCAACTGATTCGCACCATTTCTGCGCAAGACCTTCCAGGCGAAAGCTCGCGAACTCGACCCATCTTGCATCTGCGCATCTGAGGGAACGGCATATCCGAGCCATCCTATCAATGAAAGACTGTGGGTCCTCGGCTGCATCGGTGCCTGTGAAGACCGGAAGCTTCAGCCTCATAAACTCTGATAGCGATACGGAGATGACCTCTGTAACTGTAGGGACAACTGACTGTGCTATGGGTATCGCCGCGGTCTCTGCAACGGGTGGAACTACCTCTGGTCGCTGCGCTCGAAGTGTCTCAACTAGAGATCCCATCATCTGGCGCATCTCCTCCATACTGGATCCCACCATCTGGCGCATCTCCTGCATACCAGCCCCTAACATGGCAATCTGATCGGTCATGGGAGGAATAGCCTGCTCGGGCACAACCGGTGTACTACCCGGATCAGTTCTCGTCTCGGACGAGTAAACTCGAATCTCGGCCCTCACGGCCGCTCTCTGCGCCTTCGTAGTCTTTGGCGGCATAATGGCTGAAAGGAAAATAGGATTCGATAAGGATGTAGAAATCGAATCGCAAGAATGCATATACTCTAGAAGGAATTTAAATCAATAAGTCCTAAGGTCGCTTTGGCGGAGTACCGTGTCGTGAGTATGCCGCGGTGTTGGAGATAGTGCCCTCAGAGTCAATTATTGGATCACAGGCACGTGATTGCAATGATTGAGGGAGGACCTATCCCGGTAGGACAGTCTTACTCAAGATGATAGTATGCTATGATCGTGTACTGCTTTAGGTGACCTGACAGGTCGCTATTGCACGTTGATAGAGCCCCTAGGATTCTTGCTTGACTGCCGGCAGTATGAGGGCGATCATATAAGTGAGAGCTGGAGTCTATAAGCACATCCTTAAAAGGTCCCTAGTCGTGGGAGTTTTGAGACAGGGCATCGATTCTCCAGAGTAGACTAGTGTATACAGTCGAGACCCCGACGAGGGGCGGTGGCCGGTTTCACAAGCCACTGGTGTCAGTTGGTTCACCTAAGATGTATACAGGTGCTCATTGGGTTATGAGTACACCGGACAAGACTCGCCGGGAACATGCTAGTTGGTCTTATACCTGACGTCAAATAGCAGTTCCCAAGTGACATGTGTGCAGGTTAGTTCATCGACCTGGGGATCGTCATTTTTCTCGTGTGAGTTCCCACTGTGCTTTGATTACTACCCTACCACGGCTCAAAGGAGTCGTGCAAACAGGTTTTAGTTGGGTACAGTCCCGAGCCACATGGAGGCAGTGAGCGGATCTTCAGGGGTTCGTCTCTCCCGGTATTGGGGGTGAGGTCGCGCTGTGTCTAGGAGAGCCATTACACGAAGTCCTTGGCCAAGGCAGGAGATTTACTGGTAGGTATTCCAGTAGTATCTCAGGGTGTTCTGGGCTACACTCCGACACGACTTGTACCGCTTTTGGGGGTCTGACTTTTACCAACCCCCTAGGCCCGACATGCGATGCTCATAGACGAACGGACCGGAATGTACGGATATTGTCACTGACAGGCTCAGTAGGGTGTCAGGATGAGTTCGCTCATCGACGTCCCTTTTAGTCAATAGCTGGTGGCCCGTTACGTATTGGCTTATACCTCTGACGTGCTAGTGGTTAAATCCACAGCCATAGTATTGACGAGTCTTTAGAGTCCACCACACTTTCAGTTACTCAAGCTTTCGGGCGAACGCTGTAGAGGCCGTATAGAGATATGGCAGGGTCCGATCAGATACGTGCGGTATTGCACGGATCAGGATCGGACGGTTTGTACTAGAGGCCGTATAGATATATGGCAGGGTTCGATCAGATACGTGCGGTATTGCACGGATCAGGATCGGACGGATATTACTAGCCGGCTTTGGTTTAAGCCGGATCCTAGTATAGTACAGTGTAGATTTTGTCTCTTTGCATTTGTATCCGGACGGAATACAGATGCGGGTGTGTATGCACAGTATCGGGGTTTTCCTGTAATTTATTACGGGACTAGTTTTCTGGAGTTGCCAGTTTGCATTCCGTTCCGGCCGGTTTTCCTTTGTTCTTTCCCGGCCGGACTTTTTCGATGGAGGGTGTTATTTGCAAGTTTGCAAATAACATTTTGTGGAGGGTTTATTTGTAAGATGAGAGATTATGAAAGCATCTTTTGATACCATTCTTATCTATCATCATCACTTGCTTTTTGTTGATTTGAGGTGATTAGTATTTGATGTGAGTTTGTTATGATGATGTTTGGATATGGTCACCCTCTCTCTTTTCCTACACTCACCTCCCTCTTGCTTTTGTATTCTTTCCTCCACCATTCTAACATGATAAGGTTTCATTTTTGAGAAAAGAGAAGATGAGAGTTTCATTCTTGAGAGTGTGGCATTCTTGATCTCATTTCATGCTAGAAAAATGCAAGCACCATTTTTCTTATCTTGATTCCTCCATCATCTCCAAAGGCAACAAACCCCAAATGAGACATAGCCTCTACACTACACATTCTACAGCAAATCTTGGACGCGTCGGCCAGCCAACTTCGCGCCCGAGTTGCCTCGGTATTGAGGTGGGAGCCCGTAAAAGATGCAGGCGATGTGGTGCCCCCTTCGGCGAGGAGGCGACGATATGGAGACAAGACTTTCCGCGGAAGATAGGGACGATGACGAGAAGATCGGAGGACTCGGATCACTCGGTATATCTCTCTTCCCTATCTTGTTACTTTGCTAGATCTAGTTTAATGGCCCGATCCGGGGTTTAGTGCGCGGTGGTGCCGGTTTGCTAAGTTCGCAAAATTAAAGTTTATCACCGTTTCCGCATTTGGCCGTCGGATTGACGGCCGGGGCGCCGCCGTGCACTTACACTGGTATCAGAGCCTCGCCATTAACTTCGTCTAGCTTTGTTTGATGTGTTTGCATTTCCGATCGACCAAAATTCCAAAAAACCACATTTTCCTCACATCAGTTTTCTGTCGAATTTTTTCTGGCTCTAAAAATTTTTCAGGTTGTAGAAAACTGATGTACAAGAAATTCTAAGACCTCTGTAAAAATTCGATACAGTGAATCGACCACTGAAGCGCGGAACCACGGCCAAACCCCCCCTTGGGCCGCGGTTCCGCCGCACATTGGTGTCCTCGCTGCATTAATTTTTTCCAGTGGGCTTCTGGGATGATTTTAGGGGTTTTAGAATATTAAAATTGGGCCCAGAATTTCTGTGAGTGCTACAGTATTGCTTGGGGGCCCACTTGTTAATTTTTGATCGATCGGATATTTTAAACACATTATTTCACAGTATTTACATTATATCTGCGACCGTGAATGTCACTTGATCGGTAAATCCAGTCTAACTGCTATAGCCCGGTTAGACGGATTTGCGAACGTGACTTTCACGTTGATGTTCAGTGATTTTGCTGTGATGTTGCGGATCGGTCGTGGGGGATAGCCTGGATGCAATGCTAGTACTGTTGTGGTTGTATTATATACATTTGGCATTGCGGGGCGAGCGTCCGACATGTGGACTGCCGTCACTGCCTGTTTGTATTATTCTTTTGGGGCACGACCTGGTTGCGGTCGATGTACCCGTTGTATGTATATTTTACTTTCTGTACTAGGATTACCCCGCGGAGGGGTGCACGGATAGCCGGGTTCTGGAGGGCAACAAGCCCGCATCTCATGGCATTGGGACGGAAGGGGCTTCACTCTAGAATTGGTGGGCTATTCGCCGCACTCGTAGGGGGTACAGGTTGACCCAGGAGGGGTGCCCAAGTTACCGGATTCCGTGAAGTGCTGGGTGGTCCATTCATGGTGCTGAAGGGGGCTGCCTCGCTTCAGGTTTTGGCGGGTAACTTGCCGCGCCCGTAGGGGTCTAGGATTTCATTGCACAGGCTATCCACACGACCAGGGGAACGTCCGGTTTCAGTAGTGGCTCTGTGAAACCCGGGGATCCCAGATATCTGTATTGTTCTGTGATGCTGTACATTTCTGTGATGTTGCATTTTTATCACGCCTTGAGCGAATATAATATATTGGTATATATATTAGTAGATGTTGTATATGTTTTATATCCGCGCTAGTCCAGTCCCCGCTCTGTCGTTAGTTAGCTAACCTAACGGGTAATGATGGGACCCAGTGGCGAATGCGGATGGCATATACGTACATCAGTATATTTTCGTTCTTTGTGGTGTGATCATTTGATGGGACTGCGTTGATTCGGATCAATGCAAGTGAAAACAAACCTATTCTGATGTTGTTGGAACACTTTTCAAAAAGCTGTTATTGTAAGGACGTTCTCTTTTGTTTTGCATCGTGGTATTCAGTTGGAATATCCTGCTCCTCAGTCGACGAGGCAAGGGCCGAGATCCCTTCACCGGGAGTGACCCCTTGGACAGAAGTTTGCGTCAGGGCAATAACTTCACTATAGCCGATTACTTTTGCTTTGCATCGTGGTATTCATTTGGAATATCCTGCACCCCATTCTACGGGGAAAGAGCCGAGATCCCTTCACCGGGAGTGACCTCTTTAGTAAAAGTTTTCGTCACTATATTTTCTAAAAAGCTATCCATTCCTTCAACGATATCAAGTTTATTACGTTAAAGGTTTTCGCCAGAAACCATTCGTAGCCCTCCGTCGTTTCATATGGGTAGTCAATAGTATTCAAGCTGTGTTTGTTGGCCAAAGTCAAGGCACAGTGTTTGGTAGCTGTTGGTTATTCATATGCAGCATAGATAGATGCATTGGTTTGGAACAGTCGTACTGCCTTGTTGGCCAAAGTCAAGGGTAGGTACGGGTGGATTCAAATTAACCTGGAGAATGACGGGTAGAACTTGACATGTGACTTATGATTTGTTGGCCAAAGTCAAGGTCATAAGAGCATGGGGTAAAAATCACATCGGGAGTTTCAAAAGAACTGAAACTTGCCAGATATGCGCATACCTTCTGGAGTGTGATACCGTGAGCGGATTCCGTCACGTTATCATGCGATGATAGTTGGATCCCGATTCCCACTGATGAGTTGGTTTACTCCTCGGGTGACCCCGACTAATTCTTCTTTCAGGTTTGGAGGAGAATTTGAGGTACAGTGGGAGGTTTCCAGATTAGATAAATTGGTAACCATTCTGATCTTGGTTAGAGTGCACGCTGAGTGTTTCTTTTCTCTCTCTTTTGGCAGCGACCATTGACCCGACCCTAGACTATGACTCAGTGACCAAGTTGACCGAACCTTCTTAACACTGGCTTTTTGGATTGTCAGAGTTGCAGACCTCATTGCCACTCCTACTTTTACCCTTTTCTCCAGGACACCCCGTATTACTACGAACGTCCACTTCCATTGGACAAAACCATCGTATGGTTAGATACGAACTTGAAGGAATTCGAGGATGGTTTCTGGTTCTGGAGAAAACGGATAGTATTATTCAGTTGTCTTCTCCTTTTTACCTTCTCTCAGGTTGCGAGTACTCCTTAGTTTAGGAGATAGTATACCTATTACGCAAATTGGATAGTCTTCTTCCAAACTTTAGGCTGGTGCCGAACAGTGTGGAATCAAGAAGACCAATTAGCCTAAACGGTGTGCAGAAGGTATTAAGATTAAGACAAAGCAAGGGATTAGTAAGAGGGCAAAGTAAATTGCGACTGATATTCACGACCAAACCAAGTATTTCTTCGCCAATCCTAAATCACCTTTGTATTTCTCTAGAACACTCCGTATCACTACGAAGATCCACAGTTTATTGGATACTCCATCGTATGGTTATATACGAACTCGAAAGGAACTTGTTCCAGTTCGGGGATGGATTCTGGTCCAGGAGAAATAGGAATAAGGTTTATTCGGTTGTCTTTTATCTTCACCTTCTCTCGCATTGCGAGTGCTCCTAGGACTAGGACAGTACACCCATTATGCTTATTGGATAGTCTTCTTCCAAACCATAGGCTGGTGCCGAACGGTAGGGAAGGAAGAAAACCAATTGGCCTAAAGGGGTGTGCAGAAGGTAATGACTAAAGACATATAAAGGGATTTGGAGAGGTGGCAAAGAATTATACGGTTATAGTTGTGAATCTGGATAATGGAAGAGGCATTACTAGGAATACCCAGATACCCCATCGAAACATTTCAATGTTTCAAGATTTCACTGTGTACTGTTAAAGGAAAACTGATTTCCCGATTAGACACTTGCTCCAGGGTATGTATTTACCAGGTATGATTCTCACATCTGTATAGTTTTACAGATGATGAGTGGGAGTAAGTTATTGGGAATAGGGTGATCATCCTCATTATATCGGGATTCGTTGTAATCGGTGATATTTGAGGAGATCATCTGGGCTGTTTGTCGGTCGGCAAATATTTGGTTTTGAATATCCGCTGTTGTGCACCAATTTCAAATTGATATATCTGTACGTCTATTTTCATAGAGTGAGATATACCTTATGATATTATGTCGATGACATTTACCTATATCAGTGGATGGTTAGGCAAGGAGCATTAAACAGCGGTGTAATTCTTCTTAACCATAAGTACAGTTTTTAACCTACGACACACAGTGAAAGAGTTGTTAGACTCAGCGGACTTATACAGAGTATTGTATGTTTTCCAGTGTCCATTAGGACAGAGGGGTTGGTCCTCATACTATATTCTGTTTACTTTTAACTTCTCTAGTTCTTAGACATGTGTTTCGTAGAAACACAGGGTCTAAGTTTTGAGGAGTTATAGGTATTTGAGTAGAGTAGAGAACCAGGTATAGCAAGTATCGGGATTCTTCAAAGTGATCGAAGATGTAGATACTTGTGTATGGTATTCAGTTGATAGTAATGATAAAGAGAAATTACTTCTCTTTCAGGTTACTCATAATTGGAAGCATTCCTAAGTTGAGTAACGCTGATCGGCCTCCTTCCATTTAGTTGACATGCACTGGAGATAGCTGCATGATTTGAATCTGGCTCAATTAAATTTGTGCCTCTGGTTCTATATTGGATATAGTACAGTTCATATCTTAACATTCTTAAGGTACGGGGAGTTGTCCGGCTTATGATTAAAACCAGACACTGGACAGCTCAAGGCACATTTCTGTAATGGCTGTTTGTGGGTTGACCCAGGCTATGACGAGGGTTGACTTTCTACCATCTGGCAGATCAACAGAAATATTGTTCTGGACTCGCCACAGTTTTATTAAAAATGGATTTTTTCAAAAACAGTAGTGGGAGTATGGTAGAACTGGAAGTGATTCCAGAACCGCAAACGATTACTGAAGATTTGATAAGAAACCTAAAGATTCAATCTGATTTGACATTCCATTGGCCACCCCGCAGATAAGGTGGGTAACTTCAGGCACCCGAGAGGTACTCCGGTAGCCTCAAGGACGGTGATAGGGAAGTTCTTGTTTACCCACACTTGCCATTGTTGTTGTTCCAGGCTGCGAGACCCGGCAGGAGGATGAGTATAGCGTCGTTCTAAACTAGATTTAGAAGTGCACGTCTATATGACTCTGCCAGAGGGTTGTCGTAGTCAGTGGGAGCAGCGGAAGCATTGGTGGACATCTGGCTTATGTCTATTTATAGACTAAAGCAGATATAGCGGAGATAGATCATCTATTTCTGATGTGACAGTCATGGGTTTGACGTCATCAGAATAGGGGATGGATCTGTTGAGAAGGTAGTAGGGTGTGATATCCGGGTTTTGGATGACATACACAAAGTAGGAAGTGACATTCCTATACTACGATCGGTTATACTTTGGTCGTCACACAGTGGTTTCTCCACAAAGGACTTGGTCATTATATCAGACATACTGGTTACTAGATCTATGGTTTTAGATCTAGATTTGGGTGGTTTCCCAATCAGGGTACTTTGACAGCATTCTAAGAGTATTTAGAATGGACGACTCCTGGCACGGTAGTGTACCTACAGGTGATGGAGTCACCCTCTCTAGAGGTGTCTTATAGACTAAAGTAGAGAGGGATGTGCACGATTGGCAGATCACTTGCTTAGGCAATTGTGTCAATCATGAGATGTCAAGTACCACACCAGATGTTGTTCTTGCACTAGATGCAATAAGTTGATATTGATCCAATCCTGGAGGAACAGTAGGAAGCAGTTATAGAACATAAGTGAATGTTCTAGGGATATGATAACGACAGCCTCATTTGGGAGACAATTATCATTCCAGGCTTCCAAGGTGACATGGACGACAAGGAGGTTGTCAGAGTTATATTTTTCCTTCTGACGAGGGGCAGTATTTTGGACAGGTGGTCCAAGGCAATACTGAGGGTGGCATGGCGCAGGATACTGATTAAGTTCAGTTGACGATACAGCCTAAGAAGTTTGGATTTGGAGTTCATTTATGAGCTCGGTCCCATCAGACATCCAGACATTCTAAGACAGGTATTGCTCATTTCGGGAGATGGCTTTCTCCGTGAACTTGAGATATAGAGAGACATAGAAAGAAACATCTAGGCGGATCTACTCACTGAGGCTATTCCTCGACCGCAATAGTTTCACAAACGGGATTTGTGAGACTGACTAGTAGAGGAGTTGGGTGTTCGGTATCACACGGGCTGTGAGTATGCGACATCGCAATAATTAGCCTTGAGTGCAAGTGGGAGATTGTTGGAGATAGTGCCCTCAGAGTCAATTATTGGATCACAGGCACGTGATTGCAATGATTGAGGGAGGACCTATCCCGGTAGGACAGTCTTACTCAAGATGATAGTATGCTATCTGGTTTACCTTTATCATCGTGTACTGCTTTAGGTGACCTGACAGGTCGCTATTGCACGTTGATAGAGCCCCTAGGATTCTTGCATGACAGCCGGCAGTATGAGGGCGATCATATAAGTGAGAGCTGGAGTCTATAAGCACATCCTTAAAAGGTCCCTAGTCGTGGGAGTTTCGAGACAGGGCATCGATTCTCCAGAGTAGACTAGTGTATACAGTCGAGACCCCGACGAGGGGCGGTGGCCGGTTTCACAAGCCACTGGTGTCAGTTGGTTCACCTAAGATGTATACAGGTGCTCATTGGGTTATGAGTACACCGGACAGGACTCGCCGGGAACATGCTAGTTGGTCTTATACCTGACGTCAGATAGCAGTTCCCAAGTGACATGTGTGCAGGTTAGTTCATCGACCTGGGGATCGTCATTTTTCTCGTGTGAGTTCCCACTGTGCTTTGATTACTACCCTACCACGGCTCAAAGGAGTCGTGCAAACAGGTTTTAGTTGGGTACAGTCCCGAGCCACATGGAGGCAGTGAGCGGATCTTCAGGGGTTCGTCTCTCCCGGTATTGGGGGTGAGGTCGCGCTGTGTCTAGGAGAGCCATTACACGAAGTCCTTGGCCAAGGCAGGAGATTTACTGGTAGGTATTCCAGTAGTATCTCAGGGTGTTCTGGGCTACACTCCGACACGACTTGTACCGCTTTTGGGGGTCTGACTTTTACCAACCCCCTAGGCCCGACATGCGATGCTCATAGACGAACGGACCGGAATGTACGGATATTGTCACTGACAGGCTCAGTAGGGTGTCAGGATGAGTTCGCTCATCGACGTCCCTTTTAGTCAATAGCTGGTGGCCCGTTACGTATTGGCTTATACCTCTGACGTGCTAGTGGTTAAATCCACAGCCATAGTATTGACGAGTCTTTAGAGTCCACCACACTTTCAGTTACTCAAGCTTTCGGGCGAAACGCTGTAGAGGCCGTATGGAGATATGGCAGGGTCCGATCAGATACGTGCGGTATTGCACGGATCAGGATCGGACAGTTTGTACTAGAGGCCGTATAGATATATGGCAGGGTTCGATCAGATACGTGCGGTATTGCACGGATCAGGATCGGACGGATATTACTAGCCGGCTTTGGTTTAAGCCGGATCCTAGTATAGTACAGTGTAGATTTTGTCTCTTTGCATTTGTATCCGGACGGAATACAGATGCGGGTGTGTATGCATAGTATCGGGGTTTTCCTATAATTTATTACGGGACCAGTTTTCTGGAGTTGCCAGTTTGCATTCCGTTCCGGCCGGTTTTCCTTTGTTCTTTCCCGGCCGGACTTTTTCGATGGAGGGTGTTATTTGCAAGTTTGCAAATAACATTTTGTGGAGGGTTTATTTGTAAGATGAGAGATTATGAAAGTATCTTTTGATACCATTCTTATCTATCATCATCACTTGCTTTTTGTTGATTTGAGGTGATTAGTATTTGATGTGAGTTTGTTATGATGATGTTTGGATATGGTCACCCTCTCTCTTTTCCTACACTCACCTCCCTCTTGCTTTTGTATTCTTTCCTCCACCATTCTAACATGATAAGGTTTCATTTTTTGAGAAAAGAGAAGTTGAGAGTTTCATTCTTGAGAGTGTGGCATTCTTGATCTCATTTCATGCTAGAAAAATGCAAGCACCATTTTTCTTATCTTGATTCCTCCATCATCTCCAAAGGCAACAAACCCCAAATGAGACATAGCCTCTACACTACACATTCTACAGCAAATCTTGGACGCGTCGGCCAGCCAACTTCGCGCCCGAGTTGCCTCGGTATTGAGGTGGGAGCCCGTAAAAGATGCAGGCGATGTGGTGCCCCCTTCGGCGAGGAGGCGACGATATGGAGACAGGACTTTCCGCGGAAGATAAGGACGATGACGAGAAGACCGGAGGACTCGGATCACTCGGTATATCTCTCTTCCCTATCTTGTTACTTTGCTAGATCTAGTTTAATTGCCCGATCCGGGGTTTAGTGCGCGGTGGTGCCGGTTTGCTAAGTTCGCAAAATTAAAGTTTATCACCGTTTCCGCATTTGGCCGTCGGATTGACGGCCGGGGCGCCGCCGTGCACTTACACGCGGAACATACGCACGCTACGCCACTCTGCTTCAGCTACCTACTCCATCATACCAGGGTCAACCTACACTCCGAAAGATAAAAACCTACGCTCTGATACCAACTTTGTCACGACCCGAATATTTTGACTCGTGATCGATACTTAACCACACAACGTCTACAGGCGTAACGCGACTAAGTAAGTCGAACCCAGAAATCAAAACCATTTAAAAGTAGTGAGTGTTGAAAAACATTCAATTAAAACATTTATAAAACCTTAAATAGTTCAATAAAGTTCTTTTTAAAGTTAAATTATCCTTATAATAATTTTGGCAGCATTTCCTTTATACAAGTAACCCCGAAATCGGGTATAAACAGGATATAAGTGAAAATGATACATAATGAAATAAAGCATCCCCAAACGGGAGCAATCACGCCCAACGGCAAAAACCATCACCATAAGAGTAATATATGACACCGTAGCGAAGAATGAGCAATAAGTAACCATCACAGAATAATAAACAGCATATATAAACAGTCGGCTCCTACGAGCTCGACACCAGAATACAAAAATATACATCATCGTCCTCACACTGTCGCTAAGTCCAGTACATATATGGTAGATGAAGAATACTAGATACAAAAGTGTGTACAATAAAAGTAACCAGATACCACAACCCACCTAATAGCAAAATAGCTCACGCACCAGCTGTAGTGGTATCTGTAGCCAAAAGATGCAAAAAAGGCAGCCTGCCGCGACTACTCTGAGGGGCAACCTGCAAATACTGTGGCACAACGGGGGTGAGTTTCCAACTCGTGAATAGAGATAACATATAAAGGTAATCGCGAGCATGCACGTACTGCCCTACTCTATCATATGCCAGCAGGTAAATCTATATGCGACAAGTAGTAGGTGCAATAATCATGCAAATGCTCTGTCAGGTAAAATAACTACAGGATGAGATCATGATAATCAATGCTGAGCATAGGATAAACAGCATCTACATGGAATATCAATCGTGGAAAATAATCGGTGCCCAAAACTGCACCTCAATCCCAAATAAACTCAGGCGCCGGCACTCTCCTCGGCCCTCAAATCCTGTAAATCTCTGAGAATCATGAGTGCCCAACATCGGCACTCAAAATATCATGAAATACTAGTGTCCAGCATCGACACGCAAATCCTCATATATCGGGCTCCATAAGTCCGGATCAGCCCACGGGCTCCGTCTGCGGTATCGGCCCTCGGTCCCGGCAGTAGGGATCATCTCGCATCCATCTCTCGACTCTGGTTAGTATCTTCCGGATAACCGCCAGGTCCAACCAATCACCGGTAGGTACTCGCCCACCTCCAGGCTCAATCGGCAAAGTCCATCGATCATCTTGCCAAGGGGAACCATACCGGGTCCACCACGAACCCGCAAACGATCATCCAACTCCTCGAATCGGGTTTCAAACACACGTCTCAGCACCGAGAAAACGCGTGGTGGACGCACCAAAATATCATATCACGAGGAACCGGGTTTTCAAATAGTGCATCTTTTCTCAAATAATCCCACGGTCCTCAAAACTAGAAATCACATGAAAATCCAACCCCAATGAGTAAATCAAATGCGATGTGCTATGTACATCAAGCCATAATATAGGTACAAGGGAGAAACCGCTTTTCAAAATATTTTCAGTTTTCAAAGACATCATGCGGCTCCCAATTCTATGAAAATCATATCGAATCATATGTGAAATGAACTACAGTATAATGATCATGACAGTTCTACAGTGAGTGTGTCATGGCAATTACTAACGGTGTGTGTGTAACATGCAGATTAGTGCTCGTGCAACATGAACCGTTAATAATAGTGTGGTGTTCTATCAATTCTAAGTTTACAATTATATAGCAGGGAATACAGTATGCAACAACAGTATCCATGAACAGTCAATATAGGTAAATACAATATATAGCTATAAGGTCCTATCAGCCCTGACGCATAACGCCATGCGGGCGATATCCCCGTAGATGTTAAATCTACTCACTGTAGTCCTGCGCTAGGTGTAGCCGACGACTTGCTTCCCCTTCTTCGTAGCGTCCGTCTCACTCGTCTGCGAACCTAGAATTACACAATATATCACACATAAGCTCAAATCTACAAAAACACGATATTAAGGTCAAACTAGAAACCCGCGTCGCAAACCAAGCGCGCTCGTGCGCGATACGCTAAAACGTGTGATTAAGCGTCTAAAACTACCTCGACGCGTCGCGATACGCAGAACACCCCAAACCCACACACGTATCACGTGTGTCGCGAAGATTTAAAATACGAGAAACAGGTAATTAGCTCCAGATTTTGATACAGAAAGAGTTTTGCAAAACTATATATACCATAAAACCCCACATATCAGCAGACACCAACCACAAAAACCCCAACTCCAGGTCACCTATCTGGCCGCAATTTGCGGCCAGATCACATTTTTCGGCGGCCAAGGTTGGGAGCCTGCCTCCCGTGCTTCGTATGTGTTTGCCACTCCTAGTGTATGTGCTCCAGTAATTACAATTTTATTTTGAAATAATCAGAGTGCAAGCAGATTTCAACAGAGTCCCAAAACCAGTTAAAAGCACATTTAGCACTAAATTGATACTTCGGGGTATTTTTATGCAATCTGAAATGAAAACTTGGTTTGAACAGCTCTAATAGCACTTAAATGAGTTAACCAAGCCATAAAATCCCCAACTTATCATATACTTCACAAAATTCCTTTCAATATCACAAAATGCACATAAAAACATGATTTTTAGCAAATATACTACAAATTATGAGAAAGGGTGTTAAGTGTGAGTTTAATACCTCCCAAAAGCCTTAGGAAAATCAAAACTTCCAGCTCTTTCCTCAAGTATACAGACTTGCCTCCAAACTCCCCCAAAAAGCCATTTTTCCAAGGTTTTAAGTGAAGAATGAGTAGTTTTGTGTAGGATTTTATATGGATTTCAAAGAGGAATGAAAGGAAAAGAAAAAGAGGGTGAGAATGTGATGTTGTTGCTGCTGGAGCTGTTGTTTCTGCTGGAAATTTCAGCAAGAAAAGAAAAGAGAAAAGAGAGGGAGAAAGAAAAGGAAGAGAAAGAGAAAAGCCACATTAATTGCCTCCATGCCTCATATGCTCACCATACCTCTCTCTTTTCTCTCAAAATCAATTTCTTTTAGTTTTAAAAAGGAAAAAGAAAAATGAAAATTTGGAAAGGGTGAGAAGGAAATAAGTAGGTGCCACCAAAATGCTAAGTATGCAAGCAAGCACACCAATCCTCATTAGGAAAGTAATTAAGGAAAATAATTCTAATTAAAAGAACACATAGCTAAATTAAAATAAATTAAGGATAATAAACCCCGTTAAAATATATGAAACCCCAATTCATCTCAATTGGACTAGATAAAAAGGAAATTAAGATTTTACGGGTTTTCATGAAAACACGCATCAATATTATCTAACGCAAAATAACCCTAAACGAGTTTTCAAAGTGTTACAAACATTCATTACTTGTTTAAAAAAAAATTTAACATTTCAAATTCGACAGAAACTACAATTTCGTGTTTCAAGTTTCGGAGTATTTCGATTTCGTAATCTTAACAAAATCCGTCTAATTTTCTAGCATGGCTCTGATACCACTGCAAGGTTGTCTAGCACGGCAGCAAGGTTTCGGGAGGTATCTTCCATGCCATATTAAAAATTTGCCATTCTAGCTAACCCTAACCACAGAATCGTATACTAGAAATCCGCCGAATATATAAATGCAAACACTTTGCAAGTAAAGTGAGCATGGAATACAACCTTTGTAGACTGGTCCTTCACTTCAATAGCTCCGTGTAGTAGTCCCTTCGCTGCGATCGTGAACTCCGGACTCTAGAGAGGCTCCACAAGATGTACGGATCAAGCTTGCTAGAAGATTTCGAGGCCGAAGATGATCTACGTTAAGGAGACACTAACCCAAGATATCTCTTCACTAATTATGAAATTAGTGAAGCAAACACCCTATACTAAATGGCAAGTAGTAGAGGATGATGAAGTAGGAAGTGGGCTCACTTTAGATTTGATTTTCTTACATGTTTTCTCTCATCTCCATTGAAGCTAGAAAAGCTTGAGAGGAAGAAGAAGAAGAAGAAGCAAGTGATCAAGTGATGAATGAATTCATGAGGTTAGAAATGCAACCATGGTTTGTGTATGTCATGCACTAACCATTGTAGAGAATAAAACATGCTATGAGGTTAAGGGTTGGGTTAATAAATATCCTAAGTTAGACAAAAGAGTGGACTTAGTCAAAGGTTCATACAAGCTTCTACAAGCTTTGAATATTAAACTAATTCTTCACTAATTTGTTTAAACTTTAATAAAATTATAAACCCTAACTTAAGCCTAGCATGGTATAAGTCCCATACATGCTTGTTGCATATGTAACCTAGCAAGACACAAACATGTACACAAATATACATATCACATATATACAATGTGCACATCAAGTGAGAAAAGAAATCTTAAGTGAGCTTAATATTAGTTAATTTAATGTAATACATCAAATATATAATTATACATTAAATTATTAAATCAACTCTTGATTTAATAATCCGGTTATATTACATATAACCGACTAATATCTAATGCAACAACTTATTGAATCAACACTTGATTTGATAACCCGGCTATATCACATATAACTGACCTATGTCACATGTCGCGAGAATAGAATATGGTATCACATATCATATTAATCTCGGTCCCGCATATATCACATATGCGCTCCTACTCCGTTTCACTTGAGCCAGGAAACCTCTGTATAGGACTCTAAAGACTCATCAATACGCCGGCAGTAGATGGTGATCATATCAAACACCCACAAGCCGCAAGCGGTCTGCTAAACGTAACGGCCACCCGGGTATTGAGCGATCAGAAGATCAACAAGCAAGCATGCTCATACTCCTGCGAATCGAATCAGTAACACTACCGTACAGTCCGGTCTCTTCGTCTGATATGTCGCATATCTCGTCTAGGTGTGGTAAACGTCAAACCCCAGTAACTCGATAAGTCATGCTGATGTGAGGCTCATAACGGATCGAGAAACTACCTATAACACTTACCAGTATATCTCTGAAGCAGCCCTGGCCAGGGACTTCCTGTTATAGCCAATCGAGCATAGCGCAACATCAACTCCCAATACCGGGAGAGACGAAACCCCTCTTATCGCTCATTGCCTCCATGTGATTCGGGACTGTACCCAAAAGCCACCGTTTTGCAAGTTCTCTTTAACGTGGTAAGGTGGAAATCAAAGCACAGTGGGAATCACACAAGACTCTATGACGATCTCGGATCTACAGACTAACCTATATCAGTGTCACCAGAGAACTGCCATCAGACGTGAGGTGTAATACCATCTGGGAGTTCTCGGCGAGTCCGTCCATTGTACCCAGTCTCCACTGATGACCCGTATACTGTCTCTGATGTTAAACAACAATGGATATGGGATCATCCATCGCCCATCTATATGGGTCGAGAAGTTATACGCTAGTCTACTCTGGAATATCGATGCCCTGTCTCGATACACCCACGACTAGGAACATTTGAAGGATGTACTTAACGACTACTCTGTCCCCACTAGTATGATCTGCATCATAGTCCTGGTAGTCAAGTGTAAGTCCACGTTACCCGTCCCCGGTTCTTTGGGGTTGCGGAAATAGTGAAAAACATTTTTTTCGGTGGGGTAACATGGACTCTAGAAACGGATCTTTGTTAAACAAACTATCTAACAACCTAACTAAGAGTTTAGCTACTAGGTTAGGGGTTATACCTAAACTTGAACTCCTTCTCTTCAACTCCTTGTGGTGATCGGATCGGCCTCACCTCGTCGTCTCCTTGTGCCGAAGATGGATCCACCCGAAAGCTTCTACCTTTGGCTCCAACCTCAATCAAGAGGAAACTAGAATACTTGGCTTGCTAGACCTTGTACACTAGGATGAGTAGAGAAGTGTTTTGGGTTTTATCTCTATGGTTCTTGTTTCTCAACTCATGAGACAATAGAACCATGAGCTAGAGAGAGCAAGAGGAAGAGGAGAGCTTTGAGGATGAGAGAGAATCAATATGATAGGATGAAGAAGACTTTTTACCTCAATGCTCTCATAACACCAAAATCATAATAATAACAATAATTGAGTATTATGTGATGTTTCATGTCAATGGCATTATCATTTCAGGCACTCATTTTGTAAAGGATAACAAGCAAGCAAAAAGTCTTAGCCATGAAATGATAGCCATTGTAATGATGATGGTCAACAAGTCCAAGCTAGTCAACCGGTCAACAAAGTCAACAAGTCAACAAGGTCAAACTTTCAACCCAACCATGGCACACTAATACTTAATTAATATTATTATTAATCATATTTCTTATTCTCATTAGGGTTCAGCAAAAGTCAACAGTCAACAACCCTAATGAGAATCCTCTGCCTCTGTCTCTGCCAACCATGCATACACACCCGCATCTACGTTCCGAGGAACACGAATACAAACGAGATAAAACCAATCCCAAAACGTATAATAAGATCTGGCTTAAACCAAAGCCCGCTAGTAATAACTTCCCGGACACCAAACGTGCACAAGTACACGGATGTGACCGAACCCTGTCGCAAAATCATGCGACCTCTACTCTTTTGCCTAAAGGCGAATAGCTCTCTGTGTGGGACTTTAAAGACTCGACACTACGCTGGCAGCCACAGACCGCAAGCGGCACTATCTGTGCGTAACGGCCCCCAGGTAGATGCCGATAAGAAGACTGACGAGGTGAACTCATCCGAACTCCTACTGAGCCTGAATGTGACAGACTCCGTACAGTCTGGTCTGTTCGTCTGAGAATATCGCATGGCAGGCCTAGGGGGCGGTAAACGTCAGTCCCCTAATAGCGGTACAAGTCATGTCGGAGTGTAGCCTAGAACACCCTGAGATAACACTGGAAACCTACCAGTGCATCTCGCTTGCCCTGGCCAGGGACGACTGTGTGTAATGGCTCTCCTTGACACAGCGCGATATCAACTCCCAATACCGGGAGAGACGAATCCTGTCTAACCGTCACTACCTCTAAGTGCTTCGGGACTGCACCCAACTACTACCTGTTTCCATGACTCCTTTGAGCCGTGGTAGGGTAGTAATCAAAGTACAGTAGGAACACACTCGAGGCGAAGTGACAGTGTCAAGTCAGCGGACTAAACTGTACTCATGTCACCTCGGAACTGATAACTGACGATAGGTATAGTACCAACCAATCAGTTCCCGACGAGTCCTGTCCAGCGTACTCGTAACCTAACGAGCACCCGCATACTATCTAAAGTACGACGTACTGACGGCTGTGGGATAGACCGTCTCCCCTGCTGGGATGAGAAGCGCATACGCTAGTCTACTCCGGAGTATCGATGCCCTGTCTCGATAGTCCTACGACTAGGGACCTGTATAAGGATGTTCTTGTGGATTACCCAGCCCCCACGAGTGTGACTGCCATCACAACGCTGGTAATCAAGCAAAGATCCTAAGGGCTCCACTAATGTGTATAGGCGATATGTTTAAAGAAACACATGTACACATATTGAAGTAGAGACAAACCAAGTAGCATACTACTATTTTGAGCAAGATTGTCTATACAATGATGAATATCCCAAGCTTCCATTAAGTAATATAGAAACTAGTATGATACAGTAATGGCCTCTAGGGCATATACACTAACAATCTCCCACTTGCACTAAGGCCATGTACTGGCGTATCGAAGACCTATCATCTCGATCAGCCGCTAGAACTGAGTCTGGGGTAAGGCCTTCGTGAGTGGATCAGCAATGTTATCTTCCGTAGCAACTCTGCGAACCTCGATCTCCTGGCGACCCACGATCTCCCTGATCAGGTGATACCGCCTCAAGATGTGTCTAGACTTCTGATGGGGCCTGGGTTCCTTCGCTAAAGCTATAGCCCCATTGTTGTTGCAATACAGAGGTATTGGATCAACAATGGACGGAACCACCTGAAGTTCTGTCAAGAACTTCCTCATCCAGACGGCTTCTTTTGCGGCCTCAGCAGCAGTGATATATTCCGCTTCCATCGTCGAGTCAGCAATGGTTTCCTGTTTGGAACTCTTCCAACACACCGTCCCTCCATTGAGGGTAAAGACAAAACCCGACATGGACTTGGAATCATCCTTGTCACTCTGAAAGCTAGAGTCAGCAAAGGCCTCGATCTGGAGATCTTTTCCGCCATACACCAAGAACATCTCCTTAGTCCTTCTCAGGTACTTGAGAATGTTCTTTACCGCTATCCAGTGCTTCTCCCCAGGGTTTGACTGATACCGGCTTACTACACTCAGTGCATAAGCTACATCCGGTCTGGTACACAACATCGCATACATTATAGAGCCTACCGCAGAAGCGTAGGGTATAATAGACATGCGATCCTTTTCCAAATCAGTCTTGGGAGACATCTCTTTGGAGAGGTTGATCCCGTGACAAGCCGGTAGATTACCGCGCTTGGAATCTTCCATTCTGAATCTTTTCAGTATGGTGTCGATGTACCTGGACTGCGAAAGTCCTAATATCCTCTTGGATCTATCACGATGGATCCGGATCCCCAGAATGTAAGTGGCATCACCCAGGTCTTTCATGGAGAACCTGTGTGACAGGAACCTTTTGACAGATTGTAGCATAGGAATGTCATTTCCTATCAAAAGAATGTCATCCACGTATAAAACAAGGAATACGACAGTTCTTTCTATAAATCTACTATAGATGCATGGTTCATCTGGATTTTTGATAAAGCCAAAATCTTTGACTGTCTCATCCAAACAGATGTTCCAACTCCGCGATGCATGCTTTAGTCCATAAATGGACTTAAGCAACTTGCACACCTTTCCGCTGCTCCCACTCTGAATGAAACCCTCTGGCTGGTCCATATAGACACACTCCTCTAAATTTCCATTTAGAAAAGCGGTCTTTACGTCCATCTGCCAAATCTCATAATCGTGTAAGGCAGCAATGGCAAGAAGGATCCGAATGGATTTCAGCATAGCCACTGGAGAAAAGGTTTCGTCATAGTCCAAACCAGGTCTTTGACGAAAACCCTTTACAACAAGTCTAGCCTTATAGGTCTCAACCTGTCCATCTGCACCAATCTTCTTCTTGAAGATACATTTGCATCCTACGGGTTTTACCCCATCTGGAGCAATGTCCAAAGTCCATACTTTGTTGGTGTACATGGACTCCATTTCGTCCCGCATTGCATCCAGCCATTTTACTGAGTCAACGCTCTGAATGGCCTGCTGGAAGCTAGTAGGCCCATCACTATCAATGATGCAATCCTCTCTATCCCCGTCTATAAGAAAACCGTAGTATCTCTCGGACGGATGAGACTGCCTAATACTCCTGCGGAGTGGCGTAGGAATGTCATGTTCTTTCAAACCCTCTGGTTCTTCTAAAATTTCAGTAATAGCTCGTGGTTCTGGAATTTCTTCCAGTTCTATCGCGCTCCCACTTATCTGATTTTCCAAAAACTCAGTTTCCAAGAAGCAGGCATGATGAGAAACTAAAACCTTTTGTTCCTCTTCGCAATAGAAGAAATATCCCTTGGAGTTCTTTAGATATCCCACAAACTTGCACTGTACTGAGCGTGCATCGAGTTTGTCCACATGCTGTTTTTTGACAAAAGCTGGACATCCCCATGTCTTAATGTGCTTAAGATAGGGTTTCTTTCCACACCACATCTGATATGGTGTGGTAGGCACTGTCTTAGTTGGAACTCGGTTCAAAAGATATGCAGTTGATTCTAGTGTATATCCCCAGAATGATCGCGGTAACTCAGCGTTACTCATCATGGAACGTACCATATCCAATAGGGTCCGGTTCCGTCTCTCCGATATACCGTTATGTTGCGGAGTGTATGGAGGAGTAAGCTGAGAGAGAATTCCATTCTATTTTAGGTAATCCAGGAACTCGGCACTCAAGTATTCACCACCTCGATCAGATCTCAGTGTCTTGATACTTTTGCCGGTTTGTTTTTCTACTTCATTCTTATATTCCTGGAATTTTCCAAAGGCTTCGGATTTATGTTTCATTAAGAAGATATATCCGTACCTTGAAAAGTCATCCGTAAAAGTAATGAAGTAAGAATAACCGCTTCGCGCATGTGTAAACATTGGACTGCATACGTCATTGTGTACGAGTCCCAAGAGCTCGCTCGCTCTTACTCCGTGTCCAGTGAACGGAGTCTTTGTCATCTTTCCTTTGAGACAGGATTGACAAGTTGCATACGATTGATATTCGAACGAATCTAAATATCTTTCTGTATGTAACTTTGTCAACCTTCTCTCATTAATGTGACCCAGTCTATAATGCCATAAGAAAGCCTGATTTGTTTCCAGAGACTTTCTTTTGTGTGTATTCTGGACATTGAAAATCTGTGGTTGGTTTAATACGTATATACCATTGCTTAATGTACCCGACCCAATCAGAACTTGATTAAGGTGAATGTTTACAACATTACTTACAAATGCAAATTCATAACCTTCTTTAGACATTAAAGATACAGAAATTGTTGGAGATAGTGCCCTCAGAGTCAATTATTAGGTCACAGGTACGTGATTGTAATGATTGAGGGAGGACCTATCCAGGTAGGACAGTCTTACTCGAGATGATAGTATGCTATCTGGTTTACCTTTATCATCGTGTACTGCTTTAGGTGACCTGACACGTCGCTATTACACGTTGATAGAGCCCCTAGGATTCTTGCTTGACCACCAGCAGTATGAGGGCGATCATATAAGTGGGAGATGGGGGTCTATAAGCTTATCCTTAAAAGGTCCCTAGTCGTGGGAGTTTCGAGACTGGGCATCGATACTCCATTAGTAGACTAGTGTATACAGTCGAGACCCCGACGAGGGGCGGTGGCCGGTCTCACAAGCCACTGGTGTCAGTTGGATCACCTAAGATGTATACAGGTGCTCATTGGGTTATGAGTACACCGGACAGGACTCGCCGGGAACATGCTAGTTGGTCATATACCAGACTTCAGATGGCAGTTCCCTGGTGACATGTGTGCAGGTTAGTTCATCGACCTGGGGATCGTCATTTGTCTCGTGTGAGTTCCCACTGTACTTTGATTACTACCCTACCACGGCTCAAAGGAGTCGTGCAAACAGGTTTTAGTTGGGTACAGTCCCAAGCCACATGGAGGCAGTGAGCGTATCTTCAGGGGTTCGTCTCTCCCGGTATTGGGGGTGAGGTCGTGCTGTGTCTAGGAGAGCCATTACACAAAGTCCTTGGCCAAGGCAAGGAGATTTACTGGTAGGTATTCCAGTAGTATCTCAGGGTGTTCTGGGCTACACTCCGACACGACTTGTACCGCTTTTGGGGGTCTGACTTTTACCAACCCCCTAGGCCCGCCATGCGATGCTCATAGACGAACGGACCGGACTGTACGGATATTGTCACTGACAGGCTCAGTAGGGTGTCAGGCTGAGTTCGCTCACAGACGTCCCTTTTAGTCAATACCTGGTAGCCCGTTACGTATTGGCTTATATCTCTGACGTGCTAGTGGTTAAATCCACAACCAAGGTGTTGATGAGTCTTTAGAGTCCCCCACATTCAGTTACTCAGCTTTCGGGCGAAAGGTTGTAGAGGCCGTATGGAGATATGGCAAGGTCCGATCAGATACGTGCGGTATTGCACGGATCAGGATCGGACAGTCTGTACTATAGGCCGTATGGTTATATGGCAGGGTTCGATCAGATACGTGCGGTATTGCACGGATCAGGATCGAACGGATATTACTAGCCGGCTTTGGTATAAGCCGGATCCTAGTATAGTACAGTGTAGATTTTGTCTCATTGCATTTGTATTTCAGTCGAAATACAGATGCGGGTGTGTATGCACAGTATCGGGGTTTTCCTGTAATTTATTACGGGACCAGTTTTCTGGAGTTGCCAGTTTGCTTTCCGTTTCGGCCATTTTCATTTGTATCTTTCAATGGCCGAAGTTTGGTGGAGGAGGGTTTATTTGCATTGTTGCAAATTAGTATTTGTGGAGGGGGTCTTTGCTTTTTGTAGCATCATGATAGTCTTCATGATGGTGCACCATCCATTGACTTGCTTGACTTCATACTTCATGATGGCTTGACTTTGGATATCATCATGGTTGATGAGTGATAGAAGAGTGTGGTTTTCACCTTGCTATCATTGGTTCACATGATTGTCTTTTCCTCTCTCTTGCATGATAGAGTTTCCCCCCCATTTTCTTTTAGCTCACCATCTCATTCTCTCCATTCTTGATAGTGCATGGCCGGCCACTCTAATTGGGGGGGCTGTCCAGTTTTCTAGTGGGGGAATTTTGGTTCATTTGGTGCTCCAAAATTATCCCCTAGCTCCTCCACATTGTTCTTGTTTCATACCTCCACCAAAAAGGCAATTCCACAACCCCAAAAGTGAGACACAAGCCTCTACATAATATTCTACAGTAAATCTTGGGCACGTCGAGTAGCCGGCTTCGTGCCCGAGTTGCCTCGGCATTGAGGTGGGAGCCCGTAAACAAAGTAGGCGATGTGGTGCATTTCCGGCGACGAGGAGGAGGCAGGACATTCCGCAGGAGATCGGGACCATGGCGAGAAGACCGGAGGACTTGGATCGTCGGTATATCTCTATTCCCTTTCTTTTAGTTAGCTAGGACTAGTTAATGGTTCGATCCGGGTTATAGTGCACGGTGGTGCCGGTTTGCTAAGTTCGCAAAAATTTAAGTTATTCACCGCTTCCGCGTTTGGCCGTCGGTTTGACGGCCGGGGCGCCGCCGTGCACTTACAGTGGTATCAGAGCCTCGCCATTAACTTAGTCTAGCTTGGTGTAGTGTGTTTTTCTGTTTCGATCGATCGAATGTTCCAAAACTACATTTTTGTTAGCATCAGTTTTCTGTTGGAAATTTTTGTTGTCGAAAAATTTTTCAGGTTGTAAAATATTGATGTACTGGAAAATCTAAGAACTCTGTAAAATTTCGATGAAGTGAATCCACAGTGGGAGCGCGGAACCGCCGCATATACCCCCATTCCGCCGCTCTTCTGCCGCACACTGTGGAGATCACTTCACCAATTTTTTCCAGAGGCTTTCTGGACTTAAAATATGGGTTTTGGAATATTAAAATTGGGCCCAGGTTTTCTGTGAGTGCTACAGTTTTGATTGGGGGCCCACTTGTTAATTTTTGATCGATCGGATATTTTAAACACATTTTTCACAGTATTTACATTATATCTGCGACCGTGAATGTCACTTGATCGGTAAATCCGGTCTAACCGCTATAGCCCGGTTAGACGGATTTGCGAACGTGACTTTCACGTTGATGTTTTGTTTTTGCTGTGATGTTGCGGATCGGTCGTGGGGGATAGCCTGGATGCAATGCTAGTACAGTTCTGTTGTATTATGTACATTTGATATTGCGGGGCGAGCGTCCGACATGTGGACTGCCGTCACTGCCTGTTTGTATTATTATTTTAGGGTACGACCTGGTTGCGGTCGATGTACCCGGTGTATGTATATTTTACTTTCTGTACTAGGATTGCCCCGCGGAGGGGTGCACGGATAGCCGGGTTCTGGAGGGCAACAAGCCCGCATCTCATGGCATTGAGACGGAGGGGGGCTTCACTCTAGGATTGGCGGGCTATTCGCCGCACTCGTAGGGGGTACAGGTTGACCCAGGAGGGGTGCCCAAGTTACCGGATTCCGTGAAGTGCTGGGTGGTCCATTCACGTTGCTGAAGGGGGCTGCCTCGCTTCAGGTTTTGGCGGGTAACTTGCCGCGCCCGTAGGGGTCTAGGATTTCATTGCACAGGCTATCCACACGACCAGAGGAACGTCGGGTTTCAGTAGTGGCTCTGTGAAACCCGGGGATCGCAGATATCTGTATTGTTTCTGTGATGCTGTACATTTCTGTGATGTTGCATTTTATTCACGCCTTGAGCGAAATACTATATATTGGTATATATATTAGTAGATGTCGTATATGTTTTGCATCCGCGCTAGTCCAGTCCCCGCTCTGTCGTTAGTAAGCTAACCTAACGGGTAATGACGGGACCCAGTGGCGAATGCGGATGGCATATACGTACATCAGTATATTTTCGTTCTTTTTGGTGTGATCAATTGATGGGACTGCATTGATTCGGATCAATGCAAGTTAAAACAAACCTAATCTGATGTTGTTGGAACACTTTTCAAAAAGCTGTTATTGCAAGGACGTTTACTTTTGTTTTGCATCGTGGTATTCATTGGAATATCCTGCTCCTCAGTCGACGAGGCAAGGGCCGAGATCCCTTCACCGGGAGTGACCCCTTGGACAAAAGTTTGCGTCAGGGCATTAACTTCACTATAGCCGATTACTTTTGCTTTGCACCGTGGTATTCATTTGGAATATCCTGCACCCCATTCTACGGGGAAAGAGCCGAGATCCCTTCACCGGGAGTGACCTCTTTAGCAACGGTTTTCGTCACTATATTTTCAAAAAGCTATCCGTTCCTTCAACGATATCAAGTTCATTACGTTAAAGGTTTTCGCCAGAAACCATTCGTAGCCCTCCGTCGTTTCATATGGGTAGTCAATAGTATTCAAGCTGTGTTTGTTGGCCAAAGTCAAGGCACAGTGTTTGGTAGCTGTCGGTTATTCATATGCAGCATAGATAGATGCGTTGGTTTGGAACAGTCGTATAGCCTTGTTGGCCAAAGTCAAGGGCTTGTGCGGGTGGATTCGAATCAACCTGGAGAATGACGGGTAGAACTTGACATGTGACTTATGATTTGTTGGCCAAAGTCAAGGTCATAAGAGCATGGGGCAGAAATCACATCGGGAGTTTCAAAAGAACTGAAACTTGCCAGATATGCGCATACCTTCTGGAGTGTGATACCGTGAGCGGATTCCGTCACGTTGTCATGCGATGATAGTTGGATCCCGATTCCCACTGATGAGTTAGTTTACTCCTCGGGTGACCCCGACTAATTCTTCTTTCAGGTTTGGAGGAGAATTTGACGGTACAGTGGGAGGTTTCCAGATTAGATAAATTGGTAACCATTCTGATCTAGGTTAGAGTGCACGCTGAGTGTTTCTTTTCTCTCTCTCTCTCTTTGGCAGCGACCATTGACCCGACCCTAAGACTTTGACTCAGTGACCAAGTTGACCGAACCTTCTTTAACACTGGCTTTTGGATTGTCAGAGTTGCAAACCTCATTGCCACTCCTACTTTTACCCTTTTCTCCAGGACACCCCGTTTTACTACGAACGTCCACTTCCATTGGACAAAACCATCGTATGGTTAGATACGAACTCGAAGGAATTTATTCGAGGATGGTTTCAGGTTCTGGAGAAAACGGATAGGATTATTCAGTTGTCTTTTCCTTTTACCCTCTCTCAGGTTACGGGTACTCCTTGGTTTAGGGGTAGTACACCTATTACGTAAATTGGATTGTCTTCTTCCAAACCTTAGGCTGGTGCCGACCGGTAGGGAATGAAGAAAACCAATTAGCATAACGATGGTGTGCAGAAGGTATTAAGTTAAGACAAAGCAAGGGATTAGTAAGAGGGCAAAGTAAATTGCAACAGATATTCACGACCAAACCAAATATTTCCTTACCACTCCCACATCACCTTTGTATTTCTCCAGGACACTCCGTATCGCTACGAAGATCCACAGTTTATTTGGATACTCCATCGTATGGTTATATACGAACTCGAATGGAACTTGTTCCAGTTCGGGGATGGATTCTGGTTCAGGAGAAATAGGAATAAGGTTTATTCGGTTGTCTTTTATCTTCACCCTCTCTCATTGCGAGTGTTCCTAGGATTGGGACAGTACACCCATTATGCTTATTGGATAGTCTTCTTCCAAACCATAGGCTGGTGCCGAACGGTAGGGAAGGAAGAAAACCATTTGGCCTAAAAGGGTGTGCAGAAGGTAAAGACTAAAGACATATGAAGGGATTTGGAGAGGTGGCAAAGAATTATACGGTTACAATCGTGAATCTGGAAGAGGCATTACTAGGAATACCAGGATACCCCATCGAAACATTTCAATGTTTCAGTTTCACTGTTTACTGTTAATAGAAAACTGATTTCCCGATTAGATACTTACTCCAGGGTATGTATTTACCAGATACGATTCTCACATCTGTATGGTTTTACAGATGATGAGTGGGAGTAAGTTATTGGGAATTGGGTGATTATCCTCATTATATCGGGATTCGCTGTAATCGGTGATATTTGAGGAAATCACCTGGGCTGTTTGCCGGTTGGCAAATATTTGGTTTTGAATATCCGCAGTTATGCACCAATTTCAAATTGATATATCTGTACGTCTATTTTCATAGAGTGAGATGTACCTTTTTGAAATTATGTCTATGACATTTACCTATATCAGTGGATGGTTAGGTAAGGAGCATTGAACAGCGGTGTAATTCTTCTTAACCATAAGTACAGTTTTCAACCTACGACACACAGTGAATGAGTTATCAGACTCAAGGGACTTATACAAAGGATTGTATGTTGTCCAGGGTCCATCAGGACAGAGGGCTTGGTCCTCGTACTATATTCGGTTTACTTATGACTTCTCTAGTTTTTAGACAGGTGTTTCGCGGAAACACAGGGTCCAAATTTTGAGAAGTTATAGGTATTTGAATAGAGTAGAGAACCAGGTATAGCAAGTATCGGGATTCTTCAAAGAGATCGAAGATGTAGATACTTGTGTATGGTATTCAGTTGATAGTAATGTTAAAGAGATCTTGCTTCTCTTTCAGGTTACTCATAATTGGAAGTATTCCTAAGTTGAGTAACGCTGATCGGCCTCCTTCCATTTAGTTGACATGCGCTGGGGACAGCTGCATGATTTGAATCTGGTTCAATTAAATCAGTGCCTCTGTTTCTATATTGAATATAGAACAGTTCATATCTTAACGATGTTAAGGTACGGGGAGTAGTCCGGTTTATGATTAAAACCAGACACTGGACAACTCAAGGCACGTTTCTGTAATGGCTGTTTGTGGGTTGACCCAGGCTATGACGCGGGTTGATTTTCTACCATCTGGATGAACAATAGCAATATTGTTCTAGACTCGCCACAGTTTTAATAAGAATGGATTTTTTCAGAAAAACTGTAGTGGGAGTATGGTAGAACTGGAAGTGATTCCAGAACCACAAACGATTACTGAAGATTTGATAAGGAACCTAAAGATTCAATCTGGATTGACATTCCATTGGCCACTCCGCAGATAAGGTGGGTAACTTCAGGCACCCGAGAGGTACTACGGTAGCCTCAAGGACGGTGACAGGGAAGTTCTTGTTTACCCACAATTACCATTGCTGTTGTTCCAGGCTGCGAGACCCGGCGGGAGGATGAGTATAGCGTCGTTCTAAACTAGTTTTAGAAGTGCACGTCTATATGACTCTGCCAGAGGGTTGTCGTAGTCAGTGGGAGCAGCGGAAGCATTGGTGGACAGGTAGCTTATGTCTGTTTATAGACTAAAGCAGATGTAGCGGAGATAGATCATCTGTTTCTGACGTGACAGTCATGGGTTTGACTTCATCAGAATAGGGGATGGATCTATTGAGAAGGTAGTAGGGTGTGATATCCTGGTATTTGGATGATATACACAGAGTAGGAAAGGAAACTCCTACACTACGATCGGTTATAGTTTGGTCGTCACACAGTTGTTTCTCCACAAAGGAAATGGATTTTATATCAGACATACTGGTTACTAGATCTATGGTCTTAGATCTAGATTTGGGTGGTTTCCCAATCAGGGTACTTGACAGCGTTCTAAGAGTATTTAGGATGGACGACTCCTGGCACGGTAGTGTACCTGCAGGTAATGGAGTCACCCTCTCCAAAGGTGTCTTACAGACTAAAGGGGAGAGGGACGGGCATGATTGGCAGATCACTTGCTCAGGCAATTGAGTCAATCGTGAGATGTCAAGTACCATACCAGATGTTGTTCTTGCACTAGATGCAATAAGTTGACATTAATCCAATCCTGGAGAAACAGTTGGAAGCAGTTTTAGAACATAAGTAGATGTTCTAGGGATATGATAACGACAGCCTTATTCAGGAGACAGTTATCATTCCAGGCTTCCAAGGTGACATGGACGACAAGGAGGTTGTCAGAGTTATAGTTTTCCTTCTGATGAGGGGCAGTATTTTGGACAGGTGGTCCAAGGCAATACTGAGGGAGGCATGGCGCGCAGGATACTGATTAAGTTCAGTTGACGATACAGTCTAAGAAGTTTGGATTTGGAGTTCATTTATGAGCTAGGTCCCATCAGACATCCAGACATATTCTGAGACAGGTATTGCTCTTTTCGGGAGATGGCTTTCTCCGCGAACTTGAGATATAGAGAGACATAGAAAGAAACAACTAAGCGGATCCACTCACTGAGGCTATTCCTCGAACGCAATAGTTTCGCAAACGAGCTTTGTGAGACTGACTAGTAGAGGAGTTAGGTGTTCGGTATCACACGGGCTAAGAGTATGCGACATCGCAATAATTAGCCTTGAGTGCAAGTGGGAGATTGTTGGAGATAGTGCCCTCAGAGTCAATTATTAGGTCACAGGTACATGATTGTAATGATTGAGGGAGGACCTATCCCGGTAGGACAGTCTTACTCGAGATGATAGTATGCTATCTGGTTTACCTTTATCATCGTGTACTGCTTTAGGTGACCTGACACGTCGCTATTACACGTTGATAGAGCCCCTAGGATTCTTGCTTGACCACCAGCAGTATGAGGGCGATCATATAAGTGGGAGCTGGGGGTCTATAAGCTTATCCTTAAAAGGTCCCTAGTCGTGGGAGTTTCGAGACTGGGCATCGATACTCCATTAGTAGACTAGTGTATACAGTCGAGACCCCGACGAGGGGCGGTGGTCGGTCTCACAAGCCACTGGTGTCAGTTGGATCACCTAAGATGTATACAGGTGCTCATTGGGTTATGAGTACACCGGACAGGACTCGCCGGGAACATGCTAGTTGGTCATATACCAGACGTCAGATGGCAGTTCCCTGGTGACATGTGTGCAGGTTAGTTCATCGACCTGGGGATCGTCATTTGTCTCGTGTGAGTTCCCACTGTACTTTGATTACTACCCTACCACGGCTCAAAGGAGTCGTGCAAACAGGTTTTAGTTGGGTACAGTCCCGAGCCACATAGAGGCAGTGAGCGTATCTTCAGGGGTTCGTCTCTCCCGGTATTGGGGGTGAGGTCGTGCTGTGTCTAGGAGAGCCATTACACAAAGTCCTTGGCCAAGGCAAGGAGATTTACTGGTAGGTATTCCAGTAGTATCTCAGGGTGTTCTGGGCTACACTCCGACACGACTTGTACCGCTTTTGGGGGTCTGACTTTTACCAACCCCCTAGGCCCGCCATGCGATGCTCATAGACGAACGGACCGGACTGTACGGATATTGTCACTGACAGGCTCAGTAGGGTGTCAGGCTGAGTTCGCTCACAGACGTCCCTTTTAGTCAATACCTGGTAGCCCGTTACGTATTGGCTTATATCTCTGACGTGCTAGTAGTTAAATCCACAACCAAGGTGTTGATGAGTCTTTAGAGTCCCCCACATTCAGTTACTCAGCTTTCGGGCGAAAGGTTGTAGAGGCCGTATGGAGATATGGCAAGGTCCGATCAGATACGTGCGGTATTGCACGGATCAGGATCGGACAGTCTGTACTATAGGCCGTATGGTTATATGGCAGGGTTCGATCAGATACGTGCGGTATTGCACGGATCAGGATCGAACGGATATTACTAGCCGGCTTTGGTATAAGCCGGATCCTAGTATAGTACAGTGTAGATTTTGTCTCATTGCATTTGTATTTCAGTCGAAATACAGATGCGGGTGTGTATGCACAGTATCGGGGTTTTCCTGTAATTTATTACGGGACCAGTTTTCTGGAGTTGCCAGTTTGCTTTCCGTTTCGGCCATTTTCATTTGTATCTTTCAATGGCCGAAGTTTGGTGGAGGAGGGTTTATTTGCATTGTTGCAAATTAGTATTTGTGGAGGGGGTCTTTGCTTTTTGTAGCATCATGATAGTCTTCATGATGGTGCACCATCCATTGACTTGCTTGACTTCATACTTCATGATGGCTTGACTTTGGATATCATCATGGTTGATGAGTGATAGAAGAGTGTGGTTTTCACCTTGCTATCATTGGTTCACATGATTGTCTTTTTCTCTCTCTTGCATGATAGAGTTTCCCCCCCATTTTCTTTTAGCTCACCATCTCATTCTCTCCATTCTTGATAGTGCATGGCCGGCCACTCTAATTGGGGGGGCTGCCCAGTTTTCTAGTGGGGGAATTTTGGTTCATTTGGTGCTCCAAAATTATCCCCTAGCTCCTCCACATTGTTCTTGTTTCATACCTCCACCAAAAAGGCAATTCCACAACCCCAAAAGTGAGACACAAGCCTCTACATAATATTCTACAGTAAATCTTGGGCACGTCGAGTAGCCGGCTTCGTGCCCGAGTTGCCTCGGCATTGAGGTGGGAGCCCGTAAACAAAGTAGGCGATGTGGTGCATTTCCGGCGACGAGGAGGAGGCAGGACATTCCGCAGGAGATCGGGACCATGGCGAGAAGACCGGAGGACTTGGATCGTTGGTATATCTCTATTCCCTTTCTTTTAGTTAGCTAGGACTAGTTAATGGTTCGATCCGGGTTATAGTGCGCGGTGGTGCCGGTTTGCTAAGTTCGCAAAAATTTAAGTTATTCACCGCTTCCGCGTTTGGCCGTCGGTTTGACGGCCGGGGCGCCGCCGTGCACTTACAGAAATGATATTACAAGTTGCATTGGGTACAAAATAACAATTACGCAAAACCAAAACGTGTCCATCTGACATTCCCAGGTGATAGTCCCCCACGGACTCAGCATCCATGCCAGCTCCGTTTGCAACTCTGAGGTTCATATCACCTGCCTTCAAAACCCTACGCTTTCTCAGTGCCTGCAAAGAATTACAGATATGAGATCCTAATCCGGTATCCAATACCCAGGAAGTAGAGTTTATTGATAGACAGTTTTCAATAACATACACACCTGAAGCCGAAGCCGCAACTTGCTTCGGGTCCTGGTTCTTGGCCTTCCAAGCCCTGCAATCCTTTTTCCAGTGTCCTTTCTTATGACAATAGAAGCACTCTTCCTTTCCCACAAGCTGCCCCGCTATCTTTGTTGCCTTTGCTTTTCCCTTCGTTTCCACTTTACTAACACCGCCCATTGGTTTGGCGGGGGCTTTCTTCTCCTTTCCCTTGGCTTTCGCCTTGGACTTAGAAGAGGAAGATCCTCCTACAAACAAAGTGGATGTTTCCCTATCTTTCTGTAGGGTGCCCTCTACACTCCTCAACATGTTGAGGAGCTCCGGAAGTTCAACTTCTTTTCATTGCAAATTGAAGTTCAGGATAAACTGGGCGTAAGTGGAAGGAAGGGACTGGAGAATCAAGTCCGTATAGAGCTCGTTCTCTAACATGGTCCCAAGGTCCGCGAGCTCTTCAATGAAGCCAATCATCTTAAGCACGTGTTCCGCTACCGATGATCCGACGACCAATCTCGTCGAAAACAACTTTTTCGAGACTTCGTATCTGGCGATACGGGATTGCTCTCCATATAGTTCCTTAGTATGGAGAAATATGGATTCTACGTCCATATTATCGTGCCTCCGCTGATGTTCATTGTCCATAGAGACAAACACGAGGCACTTGGCCTTCACGCAATCGATCTCCCAGGTCTTACGGATTTCCTTATCCGCGACGCTGGAGGTGGGACCTGGGACAAGAGGAGCTTTGGTGGAAGGAGATACCCCAGCTTGTCGTAAGTGATTGCCATTTTGACATTCCTGAGCCAATCTTTGTAGTTTGGCCCTGTCAGTATATTTTTATCTAGAAGTAACTTAAGTCTGGTCATGACGACTGGTCGCTGCAATTAGGAGAGAGAGAAGAAACACTCAGCATAATGCTCTTACAAGTTTAGAGTGGTTTTTAGTTTTTCTAAACAGGATGGCTCCCACTGTTTCTCGAATTCCTCCTCAAACCAAAAAGGAAGAATTAATCGGGATCAATCTCACCGTACAATACTTGCTTAACCGTTCAGCCAGGCCAGTGTTGGTACTTCGAGGGAGGTTTTCCAACGCTTTCGTGAAGTTCCTTAATTAAATAATCTCTTTTCCCTGGGGGCGTAACCCCGCTAACACCTTTCTAGACACCTACTTGGTTTATAGCATTGATCGTTAAGTGAGAAATTTCCCGAGGAGTAGCATATACTCATAGTAGGATCGGGATCCAAATATCATCGCATGAAAAAACTGAAGGAATCCTACCAGAATCATCACACTCCAAATGGTATGCAGCACTAGCAAGTTTCAGTTTCTTTAGAAACTCCCGATATGGATTTTTGCCCCATGCTCTTATGACCTTGACTTTGACCAACAAATCATAAGTCACATGTCAAGTTCTACCCGTCATTCTCCAGGTTAATTTGAACCCACCCGTACCTACCCTTGACTTTGGCCAACAAGGCAGTACCTGTAAGTGCACGGCGGCGCCCCGGCCGTCAATCCGACGCCGGAATGCGGAAGCGGTGAATAACTTAAATTTTGCGGACTTAGCAAACCGGCACCACCGCGCACTATAACCGGGATCGAACCACTAACTAGTCTAAGCTAACAAGAAGATGGGTTAGAGATATACCGACGATCCAAGTCCTCCGGTCTTCTCGTCATGGTGCCGATCTCCTGCGGAAAGTCCTGTCTCCTCCTCGTCGCCGGAAGTGCACCACATCGCCTACTATGTTTACGGGCTCCCACCTCAATGCCGAGGCAACTCGGGCACGAAGCCGGCTACTCGACGTGCCCAAGATTCGCTGTAGAATGTAGTGTAGAGATCTCATTTGGGGTTGTAGGAATTGCCTTTGGTGGAGGGATGGATACAAGAAGTATATGGAGGAGCTAGGAGAACTTTGGTGCATGAAATGAACAACATTTTTCCCACTACAAAAATTTGGACAGCCCCAAAGAGCTTGGGCCGGCCATGACTTCAAGAGTGGAGAGAATGAGAGAGAGAGAGCCAAGGAAGGAGTGGTGCAACCATAACAATAATCCCAAGCATCCAAAAACCAATCATGAAAGAATATGATCACAAGTGTAAACTAACACTCCACCAACCTCACCCCTCATCATCATCAACCATCATGTCCCTCCATCATCATACATAAGTCAAGCCATGATGAGGTTGTGAAGTCAAGTCATCATGAAGAAATCAAGTCAAAGGATGGTGCTATCATGATACAACAATAAGCAAATACCCCCTCCACAAATACTTATTTGCAACAATGCAAATAAGCCCTCCTCCACCAATCTTCGGCCAATGAACGGAACAAAGGAAATTGGCCGAAACGGAAAGCAAACTGGCAACTCCAGAAAACTGGTCCCGTAATAAATTACGGGAAAACCCCGATACTGTGCATACACACCCGCATCTGTATTTCGACCGAAATACAAATGCAATGAGACAAACTCTACACTGTACTATACTAGGATCCGGCTTATACCAAAGCCGGCCAGTAATATCTGTTCGATCCTGATCCGTGCAATACCGCACGTATCTGATCGAACCCTGCCATATAACCATACGGCCTATAGTACAAACTGTCCGATCCTGATCCGTGCAATACCGCACGTATCTGATCGGACCCTGCCATATCTCCATACGGCCTCTACAACCTTTCGCCCGAAAGCTGAGTAACTGAAATGTGGGGGACTCTAAAGACTCATCAACACCTTGGTTGTGGATTTAACCACTAGCACGTTAGAGGTATATAAGCCAATACATAACGGGCTACCAGGTATTGACCAAAAGGGACGTCTGCGAGCGAACTCAGCCTGACACCCTACTGAGCCTGTCAGTGACAATATCCGTGCAGTCCGGTCCGTTCGTCTATGAGTATCGCATGGCGGGCCTAGGGGGTTGGTAAAAGTCAGACCCCCAAAAGCGGTACAAGTCGTGTCGGAGTGTAGCCCAGAACACCCTGAGATACTACTGGAATACCTACCAGTAAATCTCCTTGCCTTGGCCAAGGACTTTGTGTAATGGCTCTCCTAGACACAGCACGACCTCACCCCCAATACCGGGAGAGACGAACCCCTGAAGATACGCTCACTGCCTCCATGTGGCTCGGGACTGTACCCAACTAAAACCTGTTTGCACGACTCCTTTGAGCCGTGGTAGGGTAGTAATCAAAGTACAGTGGGAACTCACACGAGACAAATGACGATCCCCAGGTCGATGAACTAACCTGCACACATGTCACCAGGGAACTGCCATCTGACGTCTGGTATATGACCAACTAGCATGTTCCCGGCGAGTCCTGTCCGGTGTACTCATAACCCAATGAGCACCTGTATACATCTTAGGTGATCCAACTGACACCAGTGGCTTGTGAGACCGGCCACCGCCCCTCGTCGGGGTCTCGACTGTATACACTAGTCTACTAATGGAGTATCGATGCCCGGTCTCGAAACTCCCACGACTAGGGACCTTTTAAGGATATGCTTGTAGACCCCCAGCTCCCACTTATATGATCGCCCTCATACTGCTGGTGGTCAAGCAAGAATCCTAGGGGCTCTATCAACGTGTAATAGCGACATGTCAGGTCACTTAAAGCAGTACACGATGATAAAGGTAAACCAGATAGCATACTATCATCTCGAGTAAGACTGTCCTACCGGGATAGGTCCTCCCTCAATCATTACAATCACGTACCTGTGACCTAATAATTGACTCTGAGGGCACTATCTCCAACAATCTCCCACTTGCACTCAAGGCTAATTATTGCGATGTCGCCTACTCACAGCCCGTGTGATACCGAACATCCAACTCCTCTACTAGTCAGTCTCACAAAGCTCGTTTGCGGAACTATTGCGTTCGAGGAATAGCCTCAGTGAGTGGATCCGCTTAGTTGTTTCTTTCTATGTCTCTATCAAAATCTCAAGTTCGCGGAGAAAGCCATCTCCCGAAAAGAGCAATACCTGTCTCAGAATATGTCTGGATGTCTGATGGGACCTAGCTCATAAATGAACTTCAAATCCAAACTTCTTAGACTGTATCGTCAACTGAACTTAATCAGTATCCTGCGCCATGCCACCCTCAGTATTGCCTTGGACCACCTGTCCAAAATACTGCCCCTCATCAGAAGGAAAACTATAACTCTGACAACCTCCTTGTCGTCCATGTCACCTTGGAAGCCTGGAATGATAACTGTCTCCTGAATGAGGCTGTCGTTATCATATCCCTAGAACATCCACTTATGTTCTAAAACTGCTTCCGACTGTTTCTCCAGGATTGGATTAATGTCAACTTATTGCATCTAGTGCAAGAACAACATCTGGTGTGGTACTTGACATCTCATGATTGACTCAATTGCCTGAGCAAGTGATCTGCCAATCATGCACGTCCCTCTCCCCTTTAGTCTGTAAGACACCTTTGGAGAGGGTGACTCCATTACCTGCAGGTACACTACCGTGCCAGGAGTCGTCCATCCCAAATACTCTTAGAATGCTGTCAAGTACCCTGATTGGGAAACCACCCAAATCTAGATCTAAAACCATAGATCTAGTAACCAGTATGTCTGATGTAAAATCCAAGTCCCATGTGGAGAAACCACTGTGTGACGACCAAAGTATGACCGATTGTAGTATAGAAGTTTCTTTTCCTATTCTGTGTATGTCATCCAAATACCAGGATATCACACCCTACTACCTTCTCAACAGATCCATCCCCTATTCTGATGAAGTCAAACCTATGACTGTCACGTCAGAAATAGATGATCTATCTCCGCTACATCTGCTTTAGTCTATAAATAGACATAAGCTACCTGTCCACCAATGCTTCCGCTGCTCCCACTGACTACGACAACCCTCTGGCAGAGTCATATAGACGTACACTTCTAAAACTGGTTTAGAACGACGCTATACTCATCCTCCCGCCGGGTCTCGCACCCTGGAACAACAGCAATGGTAATTGTGGGTAAACAAGAACTTCCCTGTCACCGTCCTTGAGGCTACCGTAGTACCTCTCGGGTGCCTGAAGTTACCCACCTTATCTGCGGAGTGGCCAATGGAATGTCAATCCAGATTGAATCTTTAGGTTCCTTATCAAATCTTCAGTAATCGTTTGTGGTTCTGGAATCACTTCCAGTTCTACCATACTCCCACTACTGTTTTCTGAAAAAATCCATTTTTATTAAAACTGTGGCGAGTCTAGAACAATATCGCTATTGTTCATCCAGATGGTAGAAAGTCAACCCTCGTCATAGCCTGGGTCAACCCACAAACAGCCATTACAGAAACGTGCCTTGAGTTGTCCAGTGTCTGGTTTTAATCATAAACCGGACAACTCCCCGTACCTTAACATCGTTAAGATATGAACTGTTCTATATCCCATATAGGACCAGAGGCACTGATTTAATTGAACCAGATCCAAATCATGCAACTGTCTCCAGTGCATGTCAACTAAATGGAAGGAGGCCAGATCAGCGTTACTCAACTTAGGAATACTTCCAATTATGAGTAACCTGAAAGAGAAGCAATTTCTCTTAATCATTACTATCAACTGAACACCATACACAAGTATCTACATCTTCGATCTCTTTGAAGAATCCCGATACTTGCTATACCTGGTTCTCTACTCTATTCAAATACATATAACTTCTCCAAATTCAGACCCTGTGTTTCCACGAAACACCTGTCTAAAAATTAGAGGAGTCATAAGTAAACCGAATATAGTACGAGGACCATCCCCTCTGTCCTGATGGACTCAGGACAACATACAATACTCTGTAAAAGTCCCTTGAGTCTGATTACTCATTCACTGTGTGTCGTAGGTTGAAAACTGTACTTATGGTTAAGAAGAATTACACCGCTGGTTAATGCTCCTTACCTAACCATCCACTGATATAGGTAAATGTCGTAGACATAATTTCAGAAAGGTATATCTCACTCTATGAAAATAGACGTACAGATATATCAATTTGAAATTGGTGCATAACAGCGGATATTCAAAACCAAATATTTGCCGACCGGCAAACAACCCAGGTGATTTCCTCAAATATCACCGATTACAACGAATCCCGATATAATGAGGATAATCACCCAATTCCCAATAACTTACTCCCACTCATCATCTGTAAAACCATACAGATGTGAGAATCGTATCTGGTAAATACATACCCTGGAGTAAGTATCTAATCGGGAAATCAGTTTTCTATTAACAGTACACAGTGAAACTGAAACATTGAAATGTTTCGATGGGGTATCCTGGTATTCCTAGTAATGCCTCTTCCAGATTCACGACTGTAACCGTATAGTTCTTTGCCACCTCTCCAAATCCCTTCATATGTCTTTAGTCTTTACCTTCTGCACACCCCTTTAGGCCAAATGGTTTTCTTCCTTCCCTACCGTTCGGCACCAGCCTATGGTTTGGAAGAAGACTATCCAATAAGCATAATGGGTGTACTGTCCCAATCCTAGGAACACTCGCAACACGAGAGAAGGTGAAGATAAAAGACACCTGAATGTACTTTATTCCTATTTCTCCTGAACCAGGATCCATCCCCGAACTGGAACAAGTTCCTTTCGAGTTCGTATATAACCATACGATGGAATATCCAAATAAACTGTGGATCTTCGTAGTGATACGGAGTGTCCTGGAGAAATACAAAGGTGATGTGGGAGTGGTAACGAAATATTTGGTTTGGTCGTGAATATCTGTTGCAATTTACTTTGCCCTCCTACTAATCCCTTGCTTTGTCTGAACTTAATACCTTCTGCACACCATCGTTATGCTAATTGGTTTTCTTCATTCCCTACCGGTCGGCACCAGCCTAAGGTTTGGAAGAAGACAATCCAATTTGCGTAATAGGTGTACTACCCCTAAACCAAGGAGTACTCGTAACCTGAGAGAGGGTAAAAGGAAAAGACAACTGAATAATCCTATCCGTTTTCTCCAGAACCGGAAACCACCCTCGAATAATTCTTTCGAGTTCGTATCTAACCATACGATGGTTTTGTCCAATGGAAGTGGACGTTCGTAGTAATACGGGGTGTCCTGGAGAAAAGGGTAAAAGTAGGAGTGGCAATGAGGTCTGCAACTCTGACAATCCAAAAGCCAGTGTTAAGTAAGTTCGGTCAACTTGGTCACGGAGTCATAGTCTAGGGTCGGGTCAATGGTCGCTGCCAGAGAGAGAGAGAGAAGAAACACTCAGCGTGCACTCTATCCTAGATCAGAATGGTTACCAATTTATCTAATCTGGAAACCTCCCACTGTACCTCAAATTCTCCTCCAAACCTGAAAGAAGAATTAGTCGGGGTCACCCGAGGAGTAAACTAACTCATCAGTGGGAATCGGGATCCAACTATCATCGCATGATAACGTGACGGAATCCGCTCACGGTATCACACTCCAGAAGGTATGCGCATATCTGGCAAGTTTCAGTTCTTTTGAAACTCCCGATGTGATTTCCGCCCCATGCTCTTATGACCTTGGCGTGAGGTCAAAATATCATAAGTCACATGTCAAGTTCTGCCCGTCATTATCCAGGTTAATTTGAACCCACCCGTACATACCCTTGACGTAGGCCAAAATAGTAGTACGACTGTCCCAAACCAACGCATCTATCTATGCAACAGATAAATAACCGGCAGCTACCAAACACTATGCCTTGGCGTGAGGTCAAAATACATAGCTTGAATACTACCGAATATTTAACTGAAATGACGGAGGGCTACGAATGGTTTCTAGCGAAAACCTTTAACGTAATGAACTTGATATCGTCGAAGGAACGGATAGCTTTTAAAAATATAGTGACGAAAACCGTTGCTAAAGAGGTCACTCCCTGTGAAGGGATCTCGGCTCTTTCCCCGTAGAATGGGGTGCAGGATATTCCAAATGAATACCGCGATGCAAAGCAAAAGTAATCGGCTATAGTGAAGTTAATGCCCTGACGCAAACTTCTGTCCAAGGGGTCACTCCCGGTGAAGGGATCTCGGCCCTTGCCTCGTCGACTGAGGAGCAGGATATTCCAATGAATACCACGATGCAAAACAAAAGTAAACGTCCTTGCAATAACAGCTTTTTGAAAAGTGTTCCAACAACATCAGATTAGGTTTGTTTTAACTTGCATTGATCCGAATCAATGCAGTCCCATCAATTGATCACACCAAAAAGAACGAAAATATACTGATGTACGTATATGCCATCCGCATTCGCCACTGGGTCCCGTCATTACCCGTTAGGTTAGCTTACTAACGACAGAGCGGGGAATGGACTAGCGCGGATGCAAAACATATACGACATCTACTAATATATATACCAATATATTATATTTCGCTCAAGGCGTGAAAGAAATGCAACATCACAGAGAATGAACAGCATCACAGAAACAATACAGATATCTGGGATCCCCGGGTTTCACAGAGCCACTACTGAAACCCGACGTTCCCCTGGTCGTGTGGATAGCCTGTGCAATGAAATCCTAGACCCCTACGGGCGCGGCAAGTCACCCGCCAAAACCTGAAGCGAGGCAGCCCCTTTCAGCCCCGTGAATGGACCACCCAGCACTTCACGGAATCCGGCAACTTGGGCACCCCTCCTGGGTCAACCTGTACCCCCTACGAGTGCGGCGAATAGCCCGCCAATCCTAGAGTGAAGCCCCCTCCGTCTCAATGCCATGAGATGCGGGCTTGTTGCCCTCCAGAACCCGGCTATCCGTGCACCCCTCCGCGGGGCAATCCTAGTACAGAAAGTAAAATATACATACAACGGGTACATCGACCGCAACCAGGTCGTGCCCCAAAATAATAATACAATCAGGCAGTGACGGCAGTCCACATGTCGGACGCTCGCCCCGCAATATCAAATGTACATAATACAACAAAACTGTACTAGCATTGCATCCAGGCTATCCCCCACGACCGATCCGCAACATCACAGCAAATACATAGAACATCAACGTGAAAGTCACGTTCGCAAATCCGTCTAACCGGGCTATAGCAGTTAGACCGGATTTACCGATCGAGTGACATTCACGGTCGCAGATATAATGTAAATACTGTGAAAAATGTGTTTAAAAAATTTCCGATTGATCAAACAATTAACAAGTGGGCCCCAAAGAAAACTGTAGCACTCACAGAAACAATTGGCCCAACTTTAATATTCCAAAGCCCATATTTTAAGCCCAGAAGGCCTCTGTAAAAAAATGGTGAAGTGATGTGAATAGTGCGCGGCGGAAGGGCCGCACAAAGGTGGTTTTCGCGGCGGTTCCGCGCTCCAACTGTGGAGTTACTTCGTCAAATTTTTACAGAACTCTTAGGTTTTCCAGTACATCAATATTTTATAACCTGAAAAATTTTTCGAGACCAAAAATTTTCAACAGAAACTGATGCGAACTAAAATGCAGTTTTGGAACTTTTTGATCGATCGGAAATGCAAACACATTACACAAAGTTAGACTAAGTTAATGGCGAGGCTCTGATACCACTGTAAGTGCACGGCGGCGCCCCGGCCGTCAATCCGACGCCGGAATGCGGAAGCGGTGAATAACTTAAATTTTGCGGACTTAGCAAACCGGCACCACCGCGCACTATAACCGGGATCGAACCACTAACTAGTCTAAGCTAACAAGAAGATGGGTTAGAGATATACCGACGATCCAAGTCCTCCGGTCTTCTCGTCATGGTGCCGATCTCCTGCGGAAAGTCCTGTCTCCTCCTCATCGCCGGAAGTGCACCACATCGCCTACTATGTTTACGGGCTCCCACCTCAATGCCGAGGCAACTCGGGCACGAAGCCGGCTACTCGACGTGCCCAAGATTCGCTGTAGAATGTAGTGTAGAGATCTCATTTGGGGTTGTAGGAATTGCCTTTGGTGGAGGGATGGATACAAGAAGTATATGGAGGAGCTAGGAGAACTTTGGTGCATGAAATGAACAACATTTTTCCCACTACAAAAATTTGGACAGCCCCAAAGAGCTTGGGCCGGCCATGACTTCAAGAGTGGAGAGAATGAGAGAGAGAGAGCCAAGGAAGGAGTGGTGCAACCATAACAATAATCCCAAGCATCCAAAAACCAATCATGAAAGAATATGATCACAAGTGTAAACTAACACTCCACCAACCTCACCCCTCATCATCATCAACCATCATGTCCCTCCATCATCATACATAAGTCAAGCCATGATGAGGTTGTGAAGTCAAGTCATCATGAAGAAATCAAGTCAAAGGATGGTGCTATCATGATACAACAATAAGCAAATACCCCCTCCACAAATACTTATTTGCAACAATGCAAATAAGCCCTCCTCCACCAATCTTCGGCCAATGAACGGAACAAAGGAAATTGGCCGAAACGGAAAGCAAACTGGCAACTCCAGAAAACTGGTCCCGTAATAAATTACGGGAAAACCCCGATACTGTGCATACACACCCGCATCTGTATTTCGACCGAAATACAAATGCAATGAGACAAACTCTACACTGTACTATACTAGGATCCGGCTTATACCAAAGCCGGCCAGTAATATCTGTTCGATCCTGATCCGTGCAATACCGCACGTATCTGATCGAACCCTGCCATATAACCATACGGCCTATAGTACAAACTGTCCGATCCTGATCCGTGCAATACCGCACGTATCTGATCGGACCCTGCCATATCTCCATACGGCCTCTACAACCTTTCGCCCGAAAGCTGAGTAACTGAAATGTGGGGGACTCTAAAGACTCATCAACACCTTGGTTGTGGATTTAACCACTAGCACGTTAGAGGTATATAAGCCAATACATAACGGGCTACCAGGTATTGACCAAAAGGGACGTCTGCGAGCGAACTCAGCCTGACACCCTACTGAGCCTGTCAGTGACAATATCCGTGCAGTCTGGTCCGTTCGTCTATGAGTATCGCATGGCGGGCCTAGGGGGTTGGTAAAAGTCAGACCCCCAAAAGCGGTACAAGTCGTGTCGGAGTGTAGCCCAGAACACCCTGAGATACTACTGGAATACCTACCAGTAAATCTCCTTGCCTTGGCCAAGGACTTTGTGTAATGGCTCTCCTAGACACAGCACGACCTCACCCCCAATACCGGGAGAGACGAACCCCTGAAGATACGCTCACTGCCTCCATGTGGCTCGGGACTGTACCCAACTAAAACCTGTTTGCACGACTCCTTTGAGCCGTGGTAGGGTAGTAATCAAAGTACAGTGGGAACTCACACGAGACAAATGACGATCCCCAGGTCGATGAACTAACCTGCACACATGTCACCAGGGAACTGCCATCTGACGTCTGGTATATGACCAACTAGCATGTTCCCGGCGAGTCCTGTCCGGTGTACTCATAACCCAATGAGCACCTGTATACATCTTAGGTGATCCAACTGACACCAGTGGCTTGTGAGACCGGCCACCGCCCCTCGTCGGGGTCTCGACTGTATACACTAGTCTACTAATGGAGTATCGATGCCCGGTCTCGAAACTCCCACGACTAGGGACCTTTTAAGGATATGCTTGTAGACCCCCAGCTCCCACTTATATGATCGCCCTCATACTGCTGGTGGTCAAGCAAGAATCCTAGGGGCTCTATCAACGTGTAATAGCGACATGTCAGGTCACTTAAAGCAGTACACGATGATAAAGGTAAACCAGATAGCATACTATCATCTCGAGTAAGACTGTCCTACCGGGATAGGTCCTCCCTCAATCATTACAATCACGTACCTGTGACCTAATAATTGACTCTGAGGGCACTATCTCCAACAGTACGACTGTCCTAAACCAACGCATCTATCTATGTTATACATGAATACCCAACAGCTACCAATCACTATGCCTTGACTTTGGCCAACAAACATAGCTTGAATACTATTGACTATCCATGTGAAATGACGGAGGGCTACGAATGGTTTTGGCAAAACCGTGAACGTAGTGAACTTGATATAATCGATGGAACGAGATAGCTTTTAAAAGGAGTGGTTTAAGCTCCGCGTTTAAAAGTTGGTTTTTGAAAAGAAACTGAGTGGTTTTTTGAAATTGTTCCAACGACTTTACTTTGGTTAATTTTCTTGCATTAATTTTATTGAGTCCCATCATTTAATCCTACCATTGCAGAAAACAACGAAAATATGACGTACGCTTATGCCATCCGCATTCGCCACGGGGCCCCGTCATTACCCGTTAGGTTACTTAACTAACGACAGAGCGAGGGCTGAACTAGCGCGGATGCAAAACATAAGCAACGCCTAAATAGATATCATATATAGATATATACATTCGTCAGATGCAATGATAGCCATTCCAGATCACAGATGAACACATTGGATATACTAGGAATCCGCATTCCGTACGAGCCTGTAACGAAAAGCGAATTACACGGTCGCGGTGAATAGCCAATACCCCACCCTAGACCCCTACGGGTGCGGCAAACTACCCGCCAATTACCCGAAGTGAAGCAACCTCCCTCAACAACGTGAGTAGGCCACTCGGCACTTCGAGGTACCCGGTAGTTTGTGTACCCCCTCCTTGGGTCTATCCTAGGAGCAAAAACAGTAAAAGAAATTATACAATGGCGGCTACAACCTCATCCCGGATGTGTGGCCATACAAATAATATTACATCAAATACAAATTACATGAATTGAAAGATAAAGAAAACTCTCATCTCACAACCCCCTGGCTATTCATCCGCGACAATCCAATGAATTCATATACACATACCATCAACATTACAGATCACAGATATGTATAACCCCCACTAATCGACGTATAGCGATTAGCAGACGTTCAATACATATATCACATCACAAATATAACCCGTTAGCTAAAGTCTTTAGAAGTTCGATCAAAATACGGATTTTTAACCACCCCAAAAACAAATTTTGCTTTCTGGAAAATCTGGGCAGAAAAATCATATTCCAAAATTCCCCAAACACCCCAAGAAACACATTGCAGCAAAACCGATCCACGGCCGAGTCAACTCGGCCGCGGATCCGCGGCAAGAAGCTCTTCTTGCCGGGTTTCCGCGGTGAGTTGGTCGGCTCAGTGGATCGTTTTTTTGCTGTGTTCACCAAAAACCCTGAGACGATTTTTCAGAAGTGTTAAATTATTTTTAGAGCGGAATAAAAATCGACAGAAAGTTTAAAGTTCGGGCTTGTTTTGTGATTTTTTTCTCCGATCGAACTTCTAGTTACTTTACTAACATGTTAGATAGTGTTTAACCTGGCTCTGATACCACTGTAAGTCCACGTTACCCGTCCCCGGTTCTTTAGGGCTGCGGAAATGGTGAAAAACAATTTTTTCGGTGGGGTAACATGGACTCTAGAAACGGATCTTTGTTAAACAAACTATCTAACAACCTAACTAAGAGTTTAGCTACTAGGTTAGGGGTTATACCTAAACTTGAACTCCTTCTCTTCAACTCCTTGTGGTGGTCGGATCGGCCTCACCTCGTCATCTCCTTGTGCCAAAGATGGATCCACCCGAAAGCTTCTACCTTTGGCTCCAACCTCAATCTAGAGGAAACTAGAATACTTGGCTTGCTAGACCATTTACACTAGGATGAGTAGAGAAGTGTTTTGGGTTTTATCTCTATGGTTCTTGTTTCTCAACTCATGAGACAATAGAACCATGAGCTAGAAAGAGCAAGAGGAAGAGGAGAGCTTTGAGGATGAGAGAGAATCAATATGATAGAATGAAGAAGACTTTTTACCTCAATGCTCTCATAACACCAAAATCATAATAATAACAATAATTGAGTATTATATGATGGTTCATGTCAATAGCATTATCATTTCATGCACTCATTTTGTAAAGAATAACAAGCAAGCAAAAAGTCTTAGCCATGAAATGATAGCTATTGTAATGATGATGGTCAACAAGTCCAAGCTAATCAACCGGTCAACAAAGTCAACAAGTCAACAAGGTCAAACATTCAACCCAACCATGGTACACTAATACTTAATTAATATTATTATTAATCATATTTCTTTTTCTCATTAGGGTTCAGCAAAAGTCAACAGTCAACAACCCTAATGAGAATCCTCTGCCTTTGTCTCTGCCAACCGTGCATACACACCCGCATCCGCATTCCGAGGAACACGAATACAAATGAGATAAAACCAATCCCAAAACGTATACTAGGATCTGGCTTAAACTAAAGCCCGCTAGTAATAACTGCCCGGACACCAAACATGCACAAGTGCACGGATGTGACCGAACCCTGTCGCAAAACCATGCGACCTCTACTCTTTTGCCTAAAGGCGAATAGCTCTCTGTGTGGGACTCTAAAGACTCGACACTACGCTGGCAGTGGGTTTAACCACAGACCGCAAGCGGCACTAGCTGTGTGTAACAACCCCAGGTAGATGCCGATAAGAAGACTGACGAGGTGAACTCATCCGAACTCCTACTGAGCCTGAATGTGACAGTCTCCATACAGTCAGGTCTGTTCGTCTGAGAATATCGCATGGCGGGCCTAGGGGGTCGGTAAACGTCAGTCCCCTAATAGCGGTACAAGTCGTGTCGGAGTGTAGCCTAGAACACCCTGAGATAACACTGGAAACCTACCAGTGCATCTCGCTTGCCCTGGCCAGGGACGACTGTGTGTAATGGCACTCCTTGACACAGCGCGATATCAACTCCCAATACAGAGAGAGACGAATCATGTCTAACCGTCACTGCCTCCAAGTGCTTAGGAACTGTACCCAACTACTACCTGTTTGCATGACTCCTTTGAGCCGTGGTAGGGTAGTAATCAAAGTACAGTGGGAACACACTCGAGGCGAAGTGAGAGTGTCAAGTCAGTAGACTAAGTTGTACTCATGTCACCTCGGAACTGATAACTGACGATAGGTATAATACCAACCAATCAGTTCCCGATGTGTCCTGTCCAGTGTACTCGTAACCTAACGAGCACCCGCATACTATCTCAAGTACGACGTACTGACGGCTGTGGGACAGACCGTCTTCCCTGCTGGGATGAGAAGCACATACGCTAGTCTACTCCGGAGTATCGATGCCCTGTCTCGATAGTCCTACGACTAGGGACCTGTATAAGGATGTTCTTGTGGATTACCCAGCCCCCACGAGTGTGACTGCCATCACACCGCTGGTAATCAAGCAAAGATCCTAAGGGCTCCACTAATGTGTATAGGCGATATGTTAAAAGAAACACATGTACACACATTGAAGTAGAGACAAACCAAGTAGCATACTACTATTTTGAGCAAGATTGTCTATACAATGGTGAATATCCCAAGCTTCCATTAAGTAATATACAAACTAGTATGATACAGTAATGGCCTCTAGGGCATATACACTAACATCAAGTACTCATCCTAAGGGCTTTATCAATATGTAACATAGAGACAATCAGTGTACACGTTAAGATAAAGTACAACCAGATAGCATACTATCATGTCGAGCAAGAAAGTTCTCCCTATATATGTCCAAGCATCCACTACAATATACATCGTATGTACAGTAATGGCCTCTAGGGCATACATATAACTAACAATCTCCCACTTGCACTAGGGCTATCTGTTGTAGTATCCAATACCCAACAATCAGCAGTGGTTGAAGTATCTCATACTCAACCATCCCATAAAAGTCTCTCCTGGGAATAGGCCTTTGTGAGTGGATTCGCCGTGTTGTCCTCTGTGTCTACTCTCCTATCCTCGATCTCCCTGGAGATCAACAATTTCCATGATCAGGTGATACTGCATAATAATATGTCTGGATCACTGATGGGATGGGGGTTCCTAGGCCTAAGCCACAACTCCATTGTCACACAATGGTAGGAACGAAGTTCATCTCATGAACTAGTGTACATCTAGACTACCTCTTTGGTAGCATCTTTGGTAGCGATGTATCCAGCCTTTATCGTTTAGTATGCCATGGTATCTAGCTTGGAACTCTTCCAACATACCGTCCCTCCACTGAGGGTAAAGACAATGCCTGTGACTGACATTCAGTCAACCTTACCACCCTGAAAGCTATCCAGTGATTCTCCCTAGGATCGATTGATACCATCTCACTACACCTAGTGAGAATCCTAACATCCAGATAGCATGTTATCATGTCGACCAAGAAAGTCCTCCCTATATATGTCCAAGCACCCACTACAATATACATCGTATGTACAGTAATGGCCTCTAGGGAATACATAAAACTAACAGTGAAGCAACCTCCCTCAGTAAAATGAGTAGGTCACTCGGCACTTCGAGGACCCGGTAGTTTGTGCATCCCACCTTAGGTCTATCCTAGGAGCAGAAAACGGTAAAAGAAATAATATACAACGGTAGCTACTATCTCAACCAGGATGTGCCCCGCAAAATAATATTACATCACATTTACAAATTACATAAATGAAAAAAAAGAAAACGCTCTTCTCACATCCCCGGCAATTCATACACGACGATCCAATACTCCATATACACAAACCATCACAGATCACAGATATGTGCAACCCCTAACTAATCGACGTATAGCAATTAGCGGAGGTTTACGAACGCATATATCAAACACAGAAAACCCGATTAGCAAAGCACTTAGAATTTTGATCGATAAAACAAATTTGAGTCTACCCCATGTAGAACACAGTACACAAACAATCCTGGGAAGAAACAAAATATTCCCAATATCACAATTCCACAACCTAGAAGTACGGAGGAAATTTGGACCGAGTCGGCCTCGACTCGGCCGCGGAACGGCGGCATATCGGTCTGTTCTGCCGCAGTTCCGCGGCGTTCTTGCCGATTCACGAGTCCAAATTTGTTCTGTGTTCTAAGAAAACCCTGCTCGTATTTATAAGGCCTCTGAAAAGATTTTTGGACCAGATTTTAAAATCGACAGAAACATGGTTTTCATATCGTGATTTTGGGATTTTTCCGCGATCGAATTTCTAATGACTTTGCTAACTAGCTAGTTAAGGTTTTGTAGGCTCTGATACCACTGTAAGCCGATGTCGCGCACCCCGCGGTTCGCGGGGAGGCGGAATTTTCAAAAATGATAAATATTTGACTACGCAACACCGGCTAAAACTCCAGGAGTTTTACTAAATCCTTAACTAGCTAATTATCTAAGAGGTTTAACTACTCGGTGAGATGGTTATACCTCCAAGATCGAGTCCTCCGGGTCTTCTAGTGCTCCTCGGTGATCGGATGACAAAAGCTCCATCGGCCTCCTTGCGTCAAAGATGATCCACCGCGAAAGAATGTGCTTCAAGCTCCAACCTCTAAATGAGGTAACGAGTGTAGATGGTTCACTAATCCAACTAGCCTAGGAGATGTAGAGAATGCTAAAGGATTGTAGTGTCTCACTAAACCCTATGGCTCACAACACATGTGAAGGGTTAGGATTTAGTCTTGAGGAAGAAGGAGATGGAGAAAAACAAGAGAGAGTGAGGAGAGCAACTCAAGAAAAATATCAAGAGTGTAGAATGAATAAGTGAGGAGAAGAATAGCTATTATCTCATCTCACTCATTGATCCATGGAATAAAATGCAATATAATATATGACCCATGCCTCAATAGTGATCCCAAAGCAATATAATAAACAAAATAGCCATGCTTCACCATACCACATAAGTCTCCTCTAATATCCACCTCATTGATCCATTTAGAAAATGGATAAAACTAAATAATGAGGTGGCTCCTTCTAGAAGCATGCCTTGCCAAATTACAAGAATGCCCCCTCACCGTATATACATACCCGTATCCGTATTCCGAAAAATGCGGATACACTGAGATGATAACAATCCAACAATATAATACTAGGATCCGGCTTAAACCAAAGCCTACTAGTATTGTCCGCCCGATCAGCATCTGTGTACAAGTATACGTATGTGATCGAAGCCCTGCTGTAAAACCATACAGCGTCTACATCAATTGCCTGAATCAGGAAAACCCTCTGTGTGGGACTCTGAAGACTCCACAGTACGCTGGCAGTGGGTTTAACCACAAGTCCTTCAGCGGTACAAGCTGCACGTAACGGCTACCCAGGTATCTGTCAATAAAAAGGACGATGAGCAAGCTCATCTGAACTCCTACTGAGCCTATCTGTGACAATCTCCGTACAGTCCGGTCTGTTCGTCTGCGATACTCGCATATCCGCCTAGGGGGATGGTAAACGTCAGACCCCTAACAACGTGATAATTCGTGTCGGAGGAGAGCCTAAAAAACCCTAAGAAACTACTGGAGTACCTTACCAGTATTTCTCGGCTGCCCTGGCCAAGGATTTTGTATAATGGCTTTCCGAACACCGCGCGACATCAACACCCAGTACCGGGAGAGACGAATCCTATCTGATCGCTACTGGCTCCAAGTGCTTCGGGACTATACCCAACTACTACCTATTTGCACGACTCCTTTGAGCGTGGTAGGGTAGTAATCTAAGTGCGGTGGGAACACACTCGAGACGAAGTAGCGATGGCAAGTCAACGGACTAAGTTGTACTCATGCCACCTGGGAACGGCTACCTGACGATAGGTATAATACCAACCAGCAGTTCCCGACTAGTCCTTGTTCATACCATAATTTTGCATTATTATATTCCCCATTCTTATGCATTTTACAAATAAACAGGTGCTTTTGACCTATGTCTGCTACATAGTCCGGGTTGCAGGTTCTCGGAACAAAAACAGTGAAATTGATAAAAAAAAAATTATACAAAAGTGAGGCTACGATAGATAAATGGTGGGATCTTGATCATGCCACGTTTTGAGGGACAATGAAGATCAATAAGCAAATTCACAAAGTACAAAGGCAGCGCAAGGTTCAAGACTTCGACACGAAGCAACGGTAAAAGTCCACTACATTATTCACTGGGGGATCTGGAAGAGAACCAGAAGACATTCTGAAGAACAAACTGAAGAAACAAGAAGACAAAGTCAACCAGAAGCAGCACACCAAAAATCACAACACAAGCTCTCCACTTGGCCGCGGAACCGCGGCCAAACCTGGCCTATGGCCGCGGTTCCGCGGCCGTGTATTACCCGTAGCGGTGCAGAAAATTTTTGGTAATTGGCGGCGCGTCGACTAGTCTTCCTAGGGGTATTTTTATAAAAGCAGATGGGCGTCGATTGTAACCCTAGGGTTTTCTATGCTCTATAAATAGAAACCCTAAAACTTGTTTTAGGTCATGCCTATTTTCATTAATAAAATTCAGAATTCCTTTCTTTTGAGAGCATCAATTTTGTAAGTAGTCTTTTATTTTTGCCCTCGTTCTTAGTCTTTTATTTTTTCCCTAGTTCTTAGTCTTTTATTTCTGCCCTAGTTAAATTTATTCTCTGCCCTAGTTTAATTTAGATTAGAATTTCTTATTAATCTGCAGTAGTTAGATAATTAATCTCTTAAATCAAAAACTTATAAAAATCATGTTTTTCATAGATCCCCTAATGAGCGAGTAGTTCCTCGCTTGTTAGGGTTAGGAATAGGGAAGGTTTGAAAGATGCAAATCTCTCACCCTTTTTTTTCCCATCATATGTTAATTATTAGGACTTCATGCATACATATACATACCGCTCCCTACGGCACCCTACCCACGAGGTAACGGTGATCCCGTAGTATAAAAGACCGGTTGTGCATGTTTTCTATGAAGGTTAGGGTAAGGATTAAGAAAAGACGGACAAGGACCTAGAGGAAAAAACATCGTTTCCTCCCGATCGTCCTAATCCCCTTTATTAATAATTACCATAACTCCTAAAAAGATCTAATTTAAGGCATTGAAAGCGGTGGAAAATCTTAATTTTCCAAAGTTTACCTAAACCTAACCCTAGCAAGATTTCTAATCCTTGTCTAAATCAACTTAGCTTTTAGCGATAATCCATTCACACCATTTGGAATTAACTCGTTAGAACAATTAGGAAATACACAACATCCCTGTGGACCGACCCGTATTCACCGGCTAGCTACCAAGCGACGCCGTTCTTGATTGCGGTTAACAAATATTTTTGATCAAAAAATCTCTTCAAATCAGTCATGTCCACTGTAACTCATAACATAATGAGCACCTGCATACCAACTCCAGTACGACGTACTAATGGCTGTGGGACAGACCATATCCCCTGCTGGGATGAAAAGCGTATACACTAGTCTACTCCGGAGTATCGATGCCCCGTCTCGATAATCCAATGACTGGGGACCTGTATAAGGATGTGCTTATAGACTACCCATCCCCCACAAGTATGACTGTCATCACAACGCTGGTAGTCAAGAAAAAATCCTAAAGGCTCTACCAATATGTATAAGCGATATGCTAAAAGAAACGCATGCACATATTGAGGTAGAATCAAACCAGGTAGCATACTACCATATCGAGCAAGACTGTTATTATAACTGTGAAATTCCCAAGCATCCAATATGTAATATACAATCCAGTATGATACAATAATGGCCTCTAGGGCATATATCACTAACAAATGCAAAAGAGCGGAGCCACTCTTTGTGCCTAAGACCCGACCTTAGCGCGGTGATGACCGTTTCATCGCGGTGCTCGGGAACATCGAGGAGCGCGTTATAGAAGCGGGTGACATATCCTTTGAAGGATTCTTTGTCTCCGCTCTTGATGGTGAACAGGTAGTCAACCGTCCTCTTCTGCCGTCGATTCCCGAAGAAATGACCGAGGAATTGAGAGGTCATCTCGTCGAAGGTCGAGATGGAGCGTGGCGTAAGTCCTCGGAACCAGTCCCGGCCAGCCCGGATGAGGGTAGTGGGGAAAGCTCGGCATTGGGCTGCGTCGGAATTATCCTGGAAGCTCATGCCCGCCGTAAACGCGTCGAGGTGGTCTTTCAGGTCGGATTTCCAGTCGAAGAGGGCCACTTTTGGCGGCTTGTTCCTGGATGAGACATGCTCGGCCAGCAGCTCTTCCATAAAGGGCTTCGTCAGTAAAACGGCGGAGACTCAGGCCCCTTCACCGGACGCATGGTCGTTCCGGCGTATGCCCTCGATTTTCTTCTCTAGGGCTTCGAGTCAGTGGTGGTAACCCGAGGATTCCGCACAGTCGGAGTGTTGGCTACCCCCGCTCCGGGTTTGCGCCAAGGTGCAGCTTCGATTTCGCTCTATCAGGTGTCTCAAATCCTCGGGCGAGACCCTTCTCGAGTATTCCCTGCACTCGTCGTTTGCGCGATCCCGGCGAGAGTAGGGGCGTCGGTCATGCCTGGAAGAAGGAGAGCTGACCGACACCTCCTCAGGGGGAGAGAACGCGCGACGGGTATTGGAGCGACGGCCCAGTGTTCCCTGGGACCGCGGTGTGGAGCTGTCCGGCGTTCAGCGAGTCATGGAATCAATCGACGCGTGCGAGTTAAGGTGGCTGGAGTCGGTCTGTCGGCGCTCGGTGGCACTGTAATGAGGGTGAGGGAGATCGATGGACCTGGGTGTACCCGTCCGTCCTTCGGCAGACGTCGTTATCCCGGGGATGGGGAGCCGCGGTCTGGTGGGTAGGGTCCGCCGCTTGAACGCGAATGAGGGGATCCACCAGCGTCGTGAGCCTGTTTATCCAGGCGGACAAGGCGTGGATGGCATTAGGAGGGGAGGCGAGCCGCTGCCGCCTCCGTTATGGCGGCTCATATTCGGATGGTTGCGGTCATCGCTCGCCATTGGGTCGAGGGCGGAAGATCAACTTTTGTGATGGAACATAAAAATCTTTCACTCCCATAGACGGCGCCAAGTGATGGAGGCTGGGATCTCCTTCAGATGTTGTCATCTGTCGATCATTTGATGGTGGTCTTTGACGGCTGAGATTTGATTGGGAGTTGCTGAGTGTCGATCTCAATAGGTTGATATTGGATGCCGAGCTACCTGCAAAGAAGTCCCGGGTTGGCTGACCACCGTAGGACCCTCCGACGATCAAGTTAGAGCCGAGGAATAAGTGCAGAGTAGCGGCGTATTGGATATAAATTCGAGATACCTGAGTCGTCTGAGAGAGTGGTTTATATAGGGGTCGCGTGGAGCGAGCATGTGCGAGATCACCGCCGTCAGTTACGCCCCAGCATTATCCTCGCCTTGAATGGCGGGATGCGCTCATTAATGGGAGTGCGCTAGCGCGGGACGCGGATCGTGGGGAGACAGATATCTCGTCCTGGCGATATGCGCGGAGCCGTTGTGGGACGCATGAGATCCACGCTCTTGGTTGAACGGGGGAGACCGAGGAAGCTCGGCACGTCAGGAGCTTGGAGACGAGCTGGGAGGCCGAGGAGGCTCGGCATGTCAGACGGCTCGGAGACGAGCTAGGAGGCCGAGGAAGCTCGGCATGTCAGACGGCTCGGAGACAAGCAGCTAGTAGCTTTCTAGATGAATGTGGTATGTATTCAGAAAGGTCTCTCGAAAGATCGGACACATTCCTCAAGAAAGGGATCCCGAGGAATCCTTATAATGCAACTCACTTGTTCCACCTCCGTAGCTTTCGGGATACGTCATCCACCACGTGTCGTAATCTGAGAATACACCACTTATGAGCATCATCAGTAAATACTTTTTCTACCAACTTTGACTCATGATCACATTAGAGAAACATATATGCAATTATTTTTTAGATATGAGCCTTATCTTTTCTATCTATTGGATACAACATGTATGAATAATAAATGGATAAGAAAAATATTTACGACCTCACTGCCGTGAAATTTGATCTATATTCTAAATTATATTTATTTTTTACCAGTGAAATTTGAGTTTAACTCGCTACAATAATTATTTCTTGTAGATAAATTAATATGATTAATTAACTGTCTCAGAAGCAATCATCTCTAATTTTCTCTAGCTCAAGGTGGCATTTTCTCATTACTTCTTTTTTTTATGTAATTTTATTCATTATGCTTATTAATTCCAAATCTTGTCTTCTTCCTCTCTAACACAATCATGGTCGACATTTACTTTACCAGTGTTTTATTATCGACCTAATTAAAAAATATTATGGGTTTATCTCTAACATCACTTGACAATGGAAGTAAACGCACGAATATACACCATATTAAAATAATCTATTTCAAAAATAATTCCAAGCATCTCTTTTCGATAACATCATAAAGGACAGCCTCGACTCTAGTAAATAAGAATATCATGGAAAGGAGGAAATTATTAGAGATTTTGTGAATGCATTTAATTTTTTATTTACTAGAGAACTATAAAAATAAAAACGAGTCTGTATAAATTAATATATATTAAGAGGGTATACGTGGTTTTTCTTCTTCTCAAGTTCCAAGATACATGAACATTTTTTGTAAGAGAAGGATGAAAAATCTAAAATTTAAAAATAAATTTTAAAATTTTAAAATTTCCATTGAAAAATAACAATATGCCAGTCATCCTTTTGGTTCTAGTTATAATAGAATACATTTAAGAATAATATTGCCTAATATTAGTTTAAAATAAAATCAATAAGCTAAAATTGTAAAGGTCCAATATTCCGATTTTTTTCCATGTAGCTTCACATCATCAGAACTTCAAAATTCGGGTCAACTGAAATAACAACAAAAAGCTCAAACATCCTTTCAATGACAATTTTGAAACGCATAACAAATTTGAAAGTCGTTCTCGTTTACTTTGGATAACACAATTGATGATGCTCCATATTGGGGATCTCCAGGATCGCGGCGTGTGGCAGATGACGTGTCCAATAACTCAGAAGAAAGGGCCCACAAGGACCGACCCGACCACCCATGTATCCGACTTGCAAGCCCTTGTCAGCTCTCCTCAGAGCCCCCTTTGAAATTGGCCTCCTCGGCCACTCAACTCGTACCGAGCCTCCGCAAGACCAAGACTTCTCGGCCCTTTTTCGCTCGTCCCGAGCTCTCCTGCCGAGGCCGTCTTCCTCAGTTCTCCAACCGGGTCCACCACACGCAGGCGTAACCGCCGCTCCGCGAATCTCTCCATGCGCAGATTCTCCGCCAGCACCATCCCACGTTCCACGCCATCGCGATCCCCATTAATGGGCGATCCGCTCTTCACGCAGGCGTGACGTCGGGAGCGTAACTGCCGGCGAGATCTTCGCGCCTGCTGCCGCATGCCGCTGCCGCTATAAAAAAACCCATCACAGAGGGGTCAAGTAAGCCATTTTTTATTCCACTTAGCCGTTACTCTGCTCGGATCTTGCACTAACTTGATCGTCGGAGGGTCCTCGGTGGTACCAAACCCCCCCATGACTTCTTTGCAGGTACTCGGTGCTAAACTCCTCAAATCACCAATCTCATCAAACCCATTGAGACCCACACGCAACATGGGATCACCTCCAGAATCCACCAGGAGATCGACGGAAGACAACATCTGACGGAGACCCGAAAAGGACCTCCATCAGTTGGCACCGTCTGTGGGAAACTAAACTCCACAAAAACTAAGTTGGCCTTCCGATCTCCATCCACATGGCAAGAGACTACCCTGAAGATCCAGGTACCAGCCGCCGCTTTCCCCTCACCGGAGGCGAGGACGAACCCCCTCCAGCGACCATCATCAACGCCCTTGCCAGCCGAATAGATCGGCTACAGTCCCTCGTGGATGCGCTCGTCCGCGTCCAAACGGCCGGACCCGGGCCCCAGGTCGCCGCTCCTTTGCCTCCAGAAGGCTCTGCCCTCATCGGCACAGCTATCCACCGGCAGGTTGCGACCCCCGGCCACAGATCTCATGGACCAATACTCCCTGAGGCCCGTTGGGCGCCCCAAGGCTCCACCCCGAGATCCGCCGCCAGAGCGCCTGGCCTCGAGCCTCCGCGCGATCCTTACCCCCCTGAGGAGATTTCGGTCACCTCTCCTGTCCACAGGCATGATTGGCACCCCCTCCCTCGACGGGGTCGCACAGAAGGGACTCGCCACGACGGCTCGAGGGCCACCTTGTCCGGGGATCTGAGGAACCTCATCGAGATGAATCGGGGCCACGCCCAGATGCAGGTCTCCCCCAGAAAAAACCAGGGATAGCCACGGGCCGAATCCTCGGGGTACCACGGCCGTCTCGACTCCCTCGAGAAGAAGATTGAGGGCATGCACCGGGAAGGACACCTCTCAAGCGACGGGGCTAAGTATGCCGCCGACTCGCTCACCAAGTCGTTTACTGAGGAACTGCTCGCTGTCTACGTCTCCTCGCGCAACAAGCCCCCGAAGGTCTCTCTGTTCGACGGGAAAACCGACCCGAAAGACCATCTGGACGCTTTCACCGTAGGGATAAGCTTTCAGGACCATTCCGACACCGCCCAGTGCAGGGCCTTCCCAGCCACCCTCACCCGCTCTGGTCGGGACTGGTTCCGAGGACTCGAACCTTGCTCAATCTCGACCTTTGACGAGCTGGCTACTCAGTTCCTCGGTCATTTCGTCGGGAACCGTCCGCAGAGGCGCACGGTCGACTACCTCGTCACAATTAAGAGCGGGGACAAAGAGACGTTCAAAGCTTACATCTCCCGCTTCTACAACGCCCTCCTCGAAGTCCCCGAGCACCGAGACGAGACCGTTATTACGGCGCTCAGATCTGGTCTTAGGCACAAAGAGTGGTTGCGCTCCTTTGCGTTGACGCAGCCTAAAACCTTGGCCGAAGTCAAGGCATGGACTGAGCACGAGGTTCAGCTGGAGTCCGAGGTGAACGCGAACCTCCCTCGATCAGACCGACCCGACCAGAAGAAGAAAGGCCGGAGCGTCAGCAGCCCTATCACCCAAAGTTCCAGGAGTATACCCCACTCAACGTCTCCCTCGCAGTGTTGCTAGAGGAGGCCCAGAACGGGGGGTTCTTCAAGTTCCCCACAATCCCGCGTCAGACCGCGAAGCGAACCTGGGGCCCTTACTGCACTTTCCACCGGACACTGGGCCATGCACGGAGGATTGTAAGCAACTCTGGGACTACATCGAAGAGCTCATCCGATCGGGGCACCTCGCCGTCTACTTGAAGGACAAACGGCAGGCCGACCGCGAGCAGGAACAGCGTCACCCTCCCGCTGAGTTGACCATCGGCCAGATCATGCTCGTTTCCGCAGACGACCAGCACGAAACTCAGGGAGCCCCATACCCGGTGCCGAGCACAGAGGCCAACAATCCTCCAGGGAGCTCGGGCCGAGCTGATAAGGTCATCTACTAGCATGTACTTTTCTTTTAAGGCAATGTAAACTCTTCCTAGGGTTTGTTGTTAATTTAATAAAGATCAATGGAACATTGCGAAAAAGAAGGAAAAATCTTGTTTATTCAAAAGGTATTATGGGCTCCTCAGCCATACATGCAATAAGGAAAAAGAAAATTACAACAGTGGAGGGAGGGGTGCAGAGAGCACTGCTCATGGTACTCGGTGAAAATCTCCGCCAGCTGAGGCCTCGCGAGATCCAGCCTCTGCCCTCGATTCCCCGCGCGCGCGTCGACCCCGAACCTCAGTTCGTAGCACTCGCGGACGAGTGCCTCTGAGCGAACCAGCCGACCCGCAAAATTCAGGCCGAAGCGCCTCAGGGACCGCAACTTACCCACGGCCTCGTCAAAGAGCTGCTCGGACATGGGGTTGTAAAGCCCCGGCGACACCCTCCAGATGGAGTACATCAGCAGCTGCAGCAGGGAAGAGCGCCGGGGGAGCAACCGGCCGAAGTGGTCTTCGATGCTACCATAGACCAACTGCACCGTGTCCTCGGTGCAATTCTGGTCATAGAGGTACACATCTTCGAAATGAATGATTTCGAGGATGGTGAAGGGGAAGTCCTGCATTCTCAACGATCTGTATATGAAAGAAGGAAGGACCAGTGCTCCTTCAGCCTTATATAGCCTACTGCGCCCCAACGGAGCCCAACAGTCGCTCGCTTCCGCCCAATAAGTCGCGGACACGCGGCGATCATCGAGCCCTCTCTGGCGGCGGAATCGAAACGACGCGACCCTAGCGCTTCGCCTCCCCCAGCTTTCAATGCGCATGCTGCGCAAACAGTCGTCGCGACCGTTCCTATCCCCCATGCCTGCCATGGGATGGTCGGGCGAAGCCTCATGAAGAATTAGCCGAGCGGCTACCCTGCTCGGCTACACCTGGCCGGTAGCTTACCTACTCTCGACGCCGGAGATCAAGAGCCCTCGCCAAGAGGCAGCCGCTCAGCTTCTCTGCCCGGTTATCCAACGCTGAGGATCCAAGCCCTCCTTAGAGGCAGCTCAGCAGCTTCACTGCTCGGCTATCCCCGGCTGGTACCTTCCTACCACGACCGACAGGGATCGAAAGCCCTCCCAGAGGCAATCGAGCCTGAGGATCCCTTGCTCGGCTATCCTTCAGGACAAAAGCCCTCACCAAGAGGCACTGGGCAGTAACCCTGCCCGGCCAAGGGTCCTTGGTAGGCTTCTTACAGCCCCTCCCGCGCTAAGGGCCAAAGTCCTCCCAGAGGCAGTCGAGTCCTTGCTCCGCTATCCCCGGCTGGTAGCTTCCTACCACAACCGACAGGGATCAAAGTCCTCGCCAAGAGGCACTGGGCAGTAACCCTGCTCGGTCCCCCTTCCTGAAGGATCAAAGCCCTCGCAAGAGGCAACCGAGCAGCTACCCTGCTCGGTCATCTCCGGCTGGTAGCTCCCTACCCATGACGCCAGAGATCAAAGCCCTCGTTAAGAGGCAACCGCGCAACTTCACTGCCCGGTCATCCTTAGTGGGCTTCTTACAGCCCCTCCAACACTAAGGACCAAAGCCTTCGCAAGAGGCAACCAAGCAGCTACCTTGCTCAGTCATCTCCGGATGGTAGCTCCCTACCCACGACGCCAGGGATCGAAGCCCTCGCAAGAGGCACCCAAGCGGCTACCCCGCTCCTTCATCCCAGGCTGGTAGTTACTTACCCAGGACGCCAGAGATCAAAGCCCTCGCCAAGAGGCGACCGCGCAGCTTCACTGCCCGGTCATCCTTGGTCGGCTTCTTACAGCCCCTCCCGCGCTAAGGGCCAAAGTCCTCCTAGAGGCAGTCAAGTCCTTACTCGGCTATCCCCGGCTGGTAGCTTCCTACCACAACCGACAAGGATCAAAGCCCTCGCAAGAGGCAACCGAGCAGCTACCCTGCTCGGTCATCTCCGGCTGGTAGCTCCCTACCCATGACGCCAGAGATCAAAGCTCTCGCCAAGAGGCAACTGCGCAGCTTCACTGCCCGGTCATCCTTAGTGGGCTTCTTACAGCCCTTCCAACACTAAGGATCAAAGCCCTCACAAGAGGCAACCGAACAGCTATCCTGCTCAGTCATCTCCGGCTGGTAGCTCCCTACCCACGACGCTAAGGATCGAAGCCATCGCAAGAGGCACCTGAGCGGCTACCCCGCTCCTTCATCCCAGGCTGGTAGTTGCTTACCCATGACGCCATAGATCAAAGCCCTCGCCAAGAGGCGACCGCGCAGCTTCACTGTCCAGTCATCCTTAGTCGTCTCCTTACAGCCCCTCCGACGATAAGGACCCAAAGTTCTCCCAGAGGCAGTCGAACCCGACCCTCGCTCGGCCATCCGCGGCTAATAGTCGTTGCTCGCATCGCCAGAGGTCAAAGGACGGCGCCCACCGTGGGGCCACCGAGCAGCTTCCCATTCATACTCGGCACAAATGCGGTGAGCAGCCCTCTGCCCGTCATGCGCAGAGGATCCTGTTGGAGATAGTGCCCTCAGAGTCAATTATTGGATCACAGGCACGTGATTGCAATGATTGATGGAGGACCTATCCCGAAAGGACAGTCTTACTCGAGATGATAGTGTGCTATCTGGTTTATCTTTATCATCGTGTACTGCTTTAGGTGACCTTACAGGTCACTATTGCGCGTTGATAGAGCCCCTAGGATTCTTGCTTGACTGCCAGCAGTATGAGAGCGATCATATACGTGGGAGCTGGTAGTCTATAAGCACATCCTTAAAAGGTCCCTAGTCGTGGGAGTTTCGAGACAGGGCATCGATACTCCATAGTAGACTAGTGTATACAGTCGAGACCCCGACGAGGGACGGTGGACGGTCTCACAAGCCACTGGTGTCAGTTGGTTCACCTAAGATGTATACAGGTGCTCATTGGGTTATGAGTACACCGGACAGGACTCGCTGGGAACATGCTAGTTGGTCTTATACCTGACGTCAGATAGCAGTTCCCTGGTGACATATGTACAGGTTAGTTCATCGACCTGAGATCGTCATTTGTCTCGTGTGAGTTCCCACTGTACTTTGATTACTACCCTACCACGCTCAAAGGAGACGTGCAAACAGGTTTTAGTTGGGTACAGTCCCAAGCCACATGGAGGCAGTGAGCGGATCTGCAGGGGTTCGTCTCTCCCGCTATTGGGGGTGAGGTCGCGCTGTGTCTAGGAGAGCCCTTACATGAAGTCCTTAGCCAAGGCAGGAGATTTACCGGTAGGTATTCCAGTAGTATCTCAGGGTGTTCTGGGCTACACTCCAACACGACTTGTACCGCTTTTGGGGGTCTGACTTTTACCAACCCCCTAGGCCCGCCATGCGATGCTCATAGACGAGCGGACCGGACTGTATGGATATTGTCACGGACAGGCTCAGTAGGATGTCAGGATGAGTTCACTCATCGACATCCCTTTTCGTCAATACCTGGTAGCCCGTTACGTATAGGCTAATACCTCTGACGTGCTAGTGGTTAAATCCACAACCAAAGTATTGACGAGTCTTTAGAGTTCCCTACATACCGTTTTCTCAATGTTTCGGGCGAAACGCTGTAGAGGCCGTATGGAGATATGGCAGGGTTCGATCAGATACGTACGGTATTGCACGGATCATGATCGGACGGATAATACTAGCGGACTTTGGCTTAAGCCGGATCCTAGTATTGTACAGTGTAGATTTTGTCTCGTTGCATTTGTATTCGGTCGGAATACAAATGCGGGTATGTTTATACAGTAGCGGGGTTTCCTGTAAATTATTACGGGATCGGTTTTTTGAAGTTGCCAGTTTGTTTTCCGTTTCGGCCATTTTCCTTTGTTTCTTTCCTTGGCTGAAATTTGGTGGAGGAGGGCTTATTTGCAATTGTGCAAATTAGCATTGTGGAGGGTGGTCTTTGCATATTGTTTCTTCATGATGGTTGCACCATCATTTGACTTCTTGACTTCATCATGGCTTGACCTTTGGAGTCATGATGGTTGTTGGAGTGTGGGTTTTAGTTGGTGATCATTTCTTTTCATGATAACTTTTTCTCTCTCTTGCATTATGTGAGACTCTCATTTTTGATCCATACACTCTCTCCTCTCATTCTCTTGATGATGCATGGCCGGCCAAAGAGGGAGGGGGCTGTCCAAAAATTTGGTGTGGGGTTTTTCATCTTTTTGGCTTGCTAAAAAACCCATTAGCTCATCTCCAAAGTATATCTCATTCCTCCACTCAAAAGGCAACTTCTAGTAACCCCAATGAGACATAGCACTACATTATTCTACAGCAATTCTTGGGCACGTCGGCTCGCCAACTTCATGCCCGAGTTGCCTCGGTCCAGAGGTGGGAGCCCGTAAAAGAAGCAGGCGACGTGGTGCCCTTCCGACGAGGAGTTGAAGACCGGAGATTCCGCGGGGAGATCGGGACGATGACGAGAAGACCGAAGGATACGGATCGCTCGGTATATCTCTCTACCCCTTCTCTAGTTAGCTAGGATTATGTTAATGGCCCGATCCGGGTTTTATAGTGCGCGGTGGTGCCGGTTCAAAAGTTAAAGTAAATTATCGTTTCCGCATTTTGGCCTCGGATTGACGGCCGGGGCGCCGCCATGCACTTACATGGTATCAGAACCACGCCATTAACCTAGTCTAGCTTGGTCTAATGTGTTTACATCTTCGATCGAACAAAATTCAAAAACCCGCGTTTTCAAAAGCATCAGTTTCTGTCGAAATTTATTTGGCTCCAAAAATTTTTCAGGTTGTTGCAGAATACTGTTCAGGAAATTCTAAGACATCTGTGAAAAAATGGTAGCGTGATACTGTAGACCCACCGCGGAACCGCGGCCAAAAACCCCTTAGCGTCGCGGTTCCGCCGCAGTACAGTGTCTTCGCTGCACCATTTTTCCACAGTGATCTTTGTACAGGGAAATTGGGGTTTTGGAATATTCTTTTTGGGCCCAGAATTTCTTTAAGTGCTACAGTAGTGCTTGGGGGCCCACTTAGGAAAATTTGATCGATCGAAAATTTTAAACACATTAGTTCACAGTATTTACATTATATCTGCGACCGTGAATGTCATTTGATCGGTAAATCCTGTCTAACTGCTATAGCCCTTTTAGACGGATTTGCGAACGTGACATTCACGTTGATGTTCTGTGTTGTGCTGTGATGTTGCGGATTCGTCGTGGGTGATAGCCTGGGTGCAATGCTAGTACAGTTTTGTTTTATATGTACATTTGATATTGCGGGGCGAGCGTCCGACATGTGGACTACCTTCACTGCCTGTTTGTATATTATTCTTTTGGGGCACGACCAGGTTGAGGTCGATGTACCCGTTGTATGTATATTTTACTTTCTGTACTAGGATTACCCCGCGGTGGGGTGCACGGATAGCCGGGTTTTAGAGGGCAACGGGCCCGCATCTCATGGCATTGAGACGGAGGGGGCTTTACTCTAGAATTGGCGGGCTATTCGTCGCACTCGTAGGGGGTACAGGTTGACCCAGGAGGGGTGCCCAAGTTACCGGATTCCGTGAAGTGCTGGGTGGTCCATTCACGTTGCTGAAGGGGGCTGCCTCGCTTCAGGTTTTGGCGGGTAACTTGCCGCGGTCGTAGGGGTCTAGGATTTCATTGCACAGGCTATCTACACGACCAGGGGAACGTCGGGTTTCAATAGCGGCTCTGTGAAACCCGGGGATCCCAGATATCTGTATTGTTCTGTGATGCTTATTACATTTCTATGATGTTGCATTTTTATCACGCCTTGAGTGAATATTATATATTGATATATATACTAGTAGATGTTGTATATGTTTTGCATCCGCGCCAGTCCAGTCCCCGCTCTGTCGTTAGTTAAGTAACCTAACGGCTAATGACAGGACCCAGTGGCGAATGCGGATGGCATATTCGTACATCATTATTTTCGTTCTTTATTGGTGTGATCAATGATGGGACTGCGTTGATTCGGATCAATGCAAGCTAACCAAACCTAGTCTGATGTTGTTGGAACATTTTTCAAAAAGCTGTTATTGAAAGGACGTTCACTTTTGTTTTGCATAGTGGTATTCGGTTATGAATATCCAGCACCTCAGTCGACGAGGCAAGGGCCGAGATCCCTTCACCGGGAATGACCCCTTGGACAGAAGTTTGCGTCAGGGCAATAACTTCACTATAGTCGTTTACTTTTGCTTTGCATCGTGGTATTCAGTTGGAATATCCTGCACCTCATTCTACGGGGAAAGAGCCGAGATCCCTTCACCGGGAGTGACCTCTTTAGCAAAGGTTTTCGCCACTATATTTTCATAAAAGCTATCCAGTTCCTTCAACGATATCAAGTTCGTTACGTTAAAGGTTTTTCGCCAGAAACCATTCGTAGCCCTCTGTCATTTCAGATGGGTAGCACGTAGTATTCATGCTATGTTTGTTGGCCTTCGTCAAGGCATAGTGTATGGAAACTGCTTGTTGCCTTTCTGCTGCATAGATAGATGCGTTGGTTTGGGACAGTCGTATAGCCTTGTTGACCTTCGTCAAGGGCTTGTACGGGTGGGTTCAAATTAACCTGGACAATGACGGGTAGAACTTGACATGTGACTTATAATTTGTTGACCTTCGTCAAGGTCATAAGAGCATGGGGTAAAAATCACATCGGGAGTTTCTAAAGAAACTGAAATTTGCCAGATATGCGCATACCATCTGGAGTGTGATAACGTGAGCGAAGTCCATCACGTTATCATGCAATGATAGTTGGATCCCGATTCCCACTGATGAGTTGATTTACTCCTCGGGTGATCCCGACTAATTCTTCTTTCAGGTTTGGAGGAGAATTTGACGGTACAGTGGGAGGTTTCCTGATTAGATAAATTGGTAACCATTCTGATCTAGATTAGAGTGCACGCTGAGTGTTTCTTTTCTCTCTCTCTCTTCGGCAGAGACCATGACCCGACCCTAAGACTATGACTCAGTGACCAAAATTAACCGAACCTTCTTAAAACACTGGCTTTTGGATTGTCAGAGTTGCATACCTCATTGCCACCCCTACTTTTACCCTTTTCTCTAGGACACCCCGTAATACTACGAACGTCCACTTCCATTGGATAAAACCATCGTATGGTTATATACGAACTCGAAGGAATTTATTCGAAGATGGTTTCCGGTTCTGGAGAAAACGAATAGGACTATTCAGTTGTCTTTTCCTTTTACCTTCTCTCAGGTTGCGAGTACTCCTTGGTTTAGGAGATAGTACACCTATTACGCAAATTGGATAGTCTTCTTCCCAGCCATAGGCAGGTGCCGAACGATGGGAAATGAAGATAACTAATTTGCATAACGATGGTGTACAGAAGGTATTAAGTAAAGACATATCAAGGGATTAGTAAGAGGGCAAAGTAAATTGCGACTGCTATTCACGACCAAACCAAGTATTTCTTCGCCAATCCTAAATCACCTTTGTATTTCTCCAGAACACTCCGTATCACTACGAAGATCCACAGTTTATTAGATACTCCATCGTATGGTTATATACAAACTCGAAAGGAACTTGTTCCAGTTCGGGGATGGATTCTGGTTCAGGAGAAATAGGAATAAGGTTTATTCGGTTGTCTTTTATCTTCACCTTCTCTCGCATTGCGAGTGCTCCTAGGATTAGGACAGTACACCCATTATGCATATTGGATAGTCTTCTTCCAAACCATAGGCTGATGCCGAACGGTAGGGAAGGAAGAAAACCACTTAGCCTAAGAGGGTGTACAGAAGGTAATGACTAAAGACATATAAATGGATTTGGAGAGATGGCAAAGAATTATACGGTTACAGTTGTGAATCTGGATAATGGAGGAGGCATTACTACGAATACCGGGATACCCCATCGAAACATTTCAATGTTTCAGTTTCACTGTGTACTGTTATAGGAAACCTGATTTCCCGATTAGATACTTACTCCAGGGTATGTATTTACCAGGTATGATTCTCACATCTGTATGGTTTTACAGATGATGATGTTAGAGATAGTGCCCTCAGAGTCAATTATTGGATCGCAGGTACGTGATTGCAATGATTGCGGAGGACCTATACCGGTAGGACAGTCTTACTCGAGATGATAGTATGCTATCTGATTTGCCTTTATCAGTCGTGTACAGGTTCAGGTGACTGATCACTGTTACACTTTGATAGAGCCCTTAGGATCTTGCTTTACTACCAACACTATTATGGTGATCATATACGTGAGAGTTGGGTGGTTTATAAGGATATCCTTAATTGTGGTCCCTAGTCGTGGGAGTTTCGAGACAGGGCATCGATACTCCGGAGTAGACTAGTGTATACAGTCGAGACCCCGACGAGGGGCGGTGGCCGGTCTCACAAGCCACTGGTGTCAGTTGGATCACCTAAGATGTATACAGGTGCTCATTGGGTTATGAGTACACCGGACAGGACTCGCCGGGAACCTGCTAGTTGGTATTATACATATCGTCAGATAGCAGTTCCCTGGTGACATGTGTACAGGTTAGTTCATCGACCTGAGGTCGTCATTTGTCTCATGTGAGTTCCCACTATGCTTTGGTTTCTATCCTACCACGGCTCAAAGGAGTCATGCAAACAGGTAGTTTTTGGGTACAGTCTCGAGCCACATGGAGGCACGTGAGCGGATAGGCAGGGGATTCGTCTCTCCCGGTATTGGGGGTGAGATCGTGCTATGTCTCGAAGAGCCATTACACAAAGCCCACGGCCGTGGCAAGAGATTTACAGGTAGGTACTCCAGTAGTATCTCAGGGTGTTATTGGGCTACACTCCGACACGACTTATACTGCTGTTGGGGGTCTGACGTTACCAGCCCCCTAGGCAGATATGCGACACTCATAGACGAACGGACCGGACTGTATATACATTGTCACTGTTAGGCTCAGTAGGGTTTCTGTAAGGTTACTAGGCACACTAACAAGGCTCTACAAGGCATCGACCATGCCCGTTTAAAAAATTTATATGCCTAAAAACTCTAAGCCAGATCTTATACTAAAGATTAGGCGAATCAAAGGCAAGTAAACAACTTTACTCTAAAGGGAACACGAAATACAACCTTTTTAGATCGGTCCTCCACTTCATTTGCTCCTTGTTGAAGTCCCTTCGCTGCGATCAAGGTTCTCCCGAGCTCTTGCATGGCTTCACAACGCGAAGGATGCGACCTTGCTTGAAGTCTCCGAGACCGAAGATGATCTACGTCGAGGGAATTCCGACTCAAGCTCCTACTTCACTAACTAGAGAATTAGTGAAGTAAACACCCTAAACTAAAGTGCTAGTCTAGTAGAGGATGGAGAAATAGGAAGTGGGTTCTCTTTAGATTTTTGTTTCTCACAATCTTTTGCTCTCTTTTCAAAACCCTAGTTTGCTTTTTCTTTTGTTCAAGAATGAAGAAGATGAACAAAAGAAAGAGGAGAGGATAATGATCAAGTGAGAGTGCTAACCATGGTGAGTGAGTATCATATACTAACCCTTGTAGAGCCATAACCATAGCTAAGTGATTATGGTTGGGTTAAAAGGAATCTAAGGTAAAGACAAAGCTAGTGGACTTTGTCAAAGCAAAGTAAGCTTCTACAAGCTTCATGCTCTTTTCAAATATCCACTAAATTTGTAATTATCCTAAATTATCATAACCCACCATAATACATAGAATGGTGTATGTCTTACACACCCAAGTCTAGTGTATCATCAACCATGATACAAAAAGAAAACACTTTTTAATATATATCACACATATATATCAAAGTGTGCACATGTGAGAAAAACCCTAAAGTGAATAAGTGTTAGTAAATGTAAACTAGTATATCTAATATACAATTATACACTTAATTATTAAATCAACACTTGACTTAATGATCTGGTCATATCACATATAACAGGCTAACATCCAATGTATCGCCTTATCGAATCAACACTTGATTCGATAACCCGGCATATCGTATATATATAACCGAGAGATACAAAAAATCGCGAGAATAGAATACGGTATCACATACACGCATTATTCTCGGTCCTGTACAAATCACATATGTGCTCCTATTTCGTTTTGCCTAAGCTAGTAAAACCTCTATGTAGGACTCTAAAGACTCGTCAATACGCCGGCAGTAGGTAATGATCACATCAAGCACCCACAAGCCGTCAGCGGTACTAGCTGGACGTAACGGCTACCCGGGTATTGAGCGATCAGAAGATCAGCAAGCAAGCCAGCTCCAACTCCTGTAAAAGCCTACCGGTAACACTTCCCGTACAGTCCGGTCTCCTCGTCTGATATGTCGCATATCAAGTCTAGGGGTGGTAAACGTCAGACCCCAATAACCGATAAGTCATGCCGATGTAAGGCTCATAACGGGTCGAGAAACTACTGGTAACACTTACCAGTAAATCTCTATATCAGCCCTGGCCTGGGACTTCCCTGTTATGGCCAATCGAGCACTGCGCAACATCAACCCCCAATACCGGGAGAGACGAAACCCCTCCTATCGCTCATTGCCTCCATGTGACTCGGGACTGTACCCAAAAACCACCGTTTTGCATGCCCTCATGGACATGGTAAGGTGGAAATCAAAGCACAGTGGGAATCACACAAGACACTATGATGATCTCGGGTCTACAGACTAACCTGCATAAGTGTCACCAGAGAACTGCCATCTGACGTGAGGTATAATACCATCTAGGAGTTCTCGGCGAGTCCGTCTAGTGTACCCAGTCTCCACTGAGCACCCGTATACCATCTCTGATGTCAAACACCAATGGATATGGGATCATCCATCGCCCATCTCATGGGTCGAGAAGCGTATACACTAGTCTACACTGGTATATCGATGCCCCGTCTCGATACACCCATGACTAGGGACCTTGAAGGATGTACTTATGGACTACCTTGTCCCCACTAGTATGATCCGCATCATAGTCCAGGTAGTCAAGTACACATTCTAAGGGCTTTACCAACATGTAACTATAAGACAGTATAAAGAGACAAGTATACATGTTAAAGTAAAGAGCAACCAGATAGCATACTATCATATCGAGCAAGAAAGTCCTCTCTATATATGTCCAAGCATCCAATATAAAATACATCATCTGTACAATACTGGCCTCTAGGGCATACATACAACTAACAATCTCCCACTTGCACTAGGGCCAGCTGCTGTAGTATCGCATACCGAGCATCCCGAAGAGTCTCTCAAACTGTATCTGGGGAATGGCCTTCGTGAGTGGATCCGCAGTGTTGTTCTTCGTGTCAACCCTCCTGACCTCGATCTCCCGGCGATCAACTATCTCCCGGATCAGGTGATACCGCTTCAGAATATGCCTGGATCGCTGATGGGACCTGGGTTCCTTGGCCAAAGTCACTGCTCCATTGTTATCACAATACAAAGGTATTGGATGCTCAATGGATAGAACCACACCAAGTTCAGTAATGAACTTCTTGATCCAGACAGCCTCTTTGGCAGCATCGATGGCAGTGATGTATTCAGCCTCCATCATCGAGTCTGCCACGGTTTCCTTCTTGGAACACTTCCAGCTAACCGCCCCTCCGTAAAGGGTAAAGACAAATCCCGACTACGACTTAGAGTCGTCCTTATCACTCTGGAAGCTCGAATCGGTAAAGGACTCCACTTGGAGTTCTCCGTTACCATACACCAAGAGCATCTCTTTAGTCCTTCGTAAGTACTTGAGAATGCTCCTCACAGCTGTCCAGTGACTCTCTCCAGGATCAGCTTGATACCTACTCACTACACTTAGTGAGTATGCTACATCGGGTCTGGTACATAGCATCGCGTACATGATAGAGCCTACTGCCGAAGCATAGGGTATCCCTTGCATGCGAGCTCTCTCCAAATCAGTCTTGGGAGACATCTCTTTGGAGAGAGTGAGCCCAAAGATCATGGGTAAAAACCCACGTTTGGACGCTTCCATACTAAACCACTTTAGTATGGTGTCAATGTACCTGGATTGGGACAATCCCAATATCCTTTTAGATCTATCTCTATAGATCAAAATTCCCAATATGCAGGAGGCATCACCAAGATCTTTCATTGAGAATCTTTGTGATAAGAAGAACTTCACCGATTGCAGCATAGGAATGTCATTTCCTATCAAGAGTTTGTCGTCCACGTACAATACGAGGAAGACAACCTTACTCTCTGCCACCTTCTTGTAGATACAAGGTTTATCTACGATTTTGACGAAATCAAACTCTTTGATAACGACGTCAAAGCAGATGTTCCAACTCCACGATGCTTGCTTTAATCCATAAATGGATTTAAGCAGCTTGCACACCTTCCCGCTGCTCCCACTATCTACGAAGCCCTCTAGCTGAGTCATGTACACGCAATCCATTTAGAAAGGCGGTCTTAACATCCATTTGCCAGATTTCGTAGTCATGATATGCAGCGATGGCAAGCATGATCCGGATGGATTTAAGCATAGCCACTGGAGAAAAGGTTTCGTCATAGTCCACACCTGGTCTTTGACGAAAACCTTTTGCAACAAGTCTAGCTTTGAAAGTCTCCACTTTCCCATCTACACCAAGTTTTTTCTTGAAGATCCACTTGCTCCCAATGGGTTTTACCCCTTCAGGAGCAACTTCCAATGTCCACACTTTGTTGGTGTACATGGATTCCATCTCGGACCGCATTGCATCCAGCCATTTCACTGAGTCCCCACTCGTGATGGCCTGCTCGAAGCTAGTTGGGTCATCATCAACCATGATGCAATCCTCGCTCCCACCGTCCATGAGAAAACCGTAGTATCTCTCAGGTGGGTGAGAAACCCTACTAGATCGGTGAAGAGGCTGAGGTTCGTTGGGAACTACCGAATCCTCCGGTTCCACTAAATCTTCAGTTTGAGTTTGTGTAACCGGAATTTCTTCCAGTTCTACCTTGTCGCCATTAATTTGTTTTGTAAGAAATTCCTTTTCTAAAAAGGTAGCATGTCGAGAAACAAACACTTTTTGTTCCTCAGTATGTTAGAAAAGATATCCATGTGAATGTTTGGGATATCCCACAAACTTTCATAGAATTGACCGTGCCTCGAGTTTGTCCGAATTTTGCATTTTAACATAGGCCGGACAACCCCATATCTTAACTCGTTTAAGACATGGTCTCTTCCCACTCCATATCTGATATGGTGTGGTAGGTACAGATTTAGATGGAACTTGATTCAATAGGTATGCTGCTGTCTCCAGCGCATACCCCCAGAAGGAAATAGGTAACTCAGCTGTGCTCATCATAGAGCGCACCATATCTAATAGGGTGCGGTTCCTCCGTTCTGATACACCGTTGTGCTGTGGTGTATAAGGAGGAGTCAGCTAAGAGAGAATCCCATTCTCTTTTAGGAAGTCCAGGAATTCATTGCTCAAGTATTTACCTCCTCGATCAGATTGAAGGATTTTAATACTTTTCCCGGTTTGGTTCTCGACTTCTTGTTTATATTCTCTAAATTTCTCAAAACCTTCTGATTTGTGTTTCATCAGGAACACATATCCGAATCTAGAGAGATCGTCAGTGAATGTAATGAAGTACGCAGAACCATTCCTGGCATGTGTAGACATGGGGCCGCATACATCACTATGTACCAGTCCCAAGAGTTCCGTGACTCTTTCTCCGTGTCCCGTAAACGGAGTTTTGGTCATCTTGCCTTTGAGACATGACTGGCAAGTGTCATAAGATGAAAATTCAAACAGATTTAAATATCCATCCTTATGCAACTTAGCTAGTCATGTCGCATTGATGTGACCCAGTCTACAATGCCACAAGAAGGATTCATTCATTTCTGAACTCTTCCTCTTGTGTGTGTTTGTTATGCTCAGAACTGTAAATTGATTTAGAACATAAATGCCATTGCACAACGTGCCTGATCCAACCAACTTTTGGTTAAGGAAAATGTTCATAACATTATCCTGTAATACAAAATTATATCCCTCTTTACTTAGTAAAGATACCGATATAATGTTGCATATCAGGTTCGGCATGTAATAGCATTCGTTCAGAACCAATGTATTACCAGTTGGCAATACAAGGTGATATTCCCCGACGGTTTTAGCTGCAACAATTGCACCATTTCCAACCCTTATGTCTTTATCACCTTCTCCAAGTTCTCTACCTTTCCTAAGCCCATGTAACTGATTACATATATGGGATCCTGACCCGGTATCTAATACCCAGGACGTAGAGGAAATGGAGAAACAGTTCTCTGTAACGAACACACCCGAAGAAAATGCATCAACATGTACTTTCTTCATACGGGTGGCATGGGAATCCTGGTCTTCTCCTATATCCTGTTCAGTCCTATAACTCTTATAAGAAAGAACAGAACCGACGTTCCCCAGCACAGTATAACATGCGGGTTCGGTCAATAAATCCATATTATTATCTTGATTAAGGCATGATATGGTCGCTACCTGGAGAGAGAGAGATGAAAACACTTTAGCGTATGCTCTTGCAAGATCGGATTGGTTATTATTTTATCTAATCAGGATGGCTCCCACTGTTTTTATCAAATCTTCCTTCAAACCCTAAAAGGAAAGACTAGTCGGGATTAATTACACCCTAAACTTTGCCGATCTTTCAGCCAGGCCAGTGTCGGTACTTTGAGGGAGGTTCCCCGTGCTTTCGCACGGACCTAATTAAAATAAACCTCGTTTTCCCAGAGGCGTAACCCCATTGACACCTTTCTAGACACCTACTTGATCGGCTAATTGTCCTGTGTAAAACTCTCCCGGGAGTAACAATTACTCGCAGTGGGTATCGGAATCCAACTATCTCATAGAAGGTATGCAATCTCATTGCAAATCTCAACACTTGAAATTCCCGATAATATTTTGCCCCTAACCCCTATGACCTTGACAAAGGCCAACAAATCATAGGATGTTAGTCAAGTTCAACCCGTCATTTCTTGATTGAATCAAACCCACCCGCACGACCCTTGACAAAGGCCAACAAGGTCGTACGACTACCCCAAAACAATCTGCATCATATGCATAAGCAGATAAGCACCATTCAGCTACCGCACACTACGCCTTGACAAAGGCCAACAAACGCAGCACGAATACTAAACAGTTCTTATCTGAAATGACGAAGGGCTACGTCAGGTTTTTCTGAAAACCTATTGCGTAATAAACTTGATATCATATTAGAATCATGTGAATTTTGAAATGGAGTGATTTTGAGGCTTTTATTAGTTTTGCTAAAGAGGTCACTCCCGGTGAAGGGATCTCGGCTCTTTCCTTATGGAATAAGGTGCAGGATATATCATATACATCATTATGCAAAGCAAAACTCAAAAAGCAGTCAAAATTCAAACCGAGTGTTGTAGCATCTGCCAGTTTTGCTAAAGAGGTCACTCCCGGTGAAGGGATCTCGGCTCTTTCCTCATCGAATAAGGTGCGGGATATATCATATATATCACTATGTAAAGCAAAACTGTAGCTACCCTTTTTATTAAAATTTGATTCTACAACATCTTTTAGGTTTCTTTTCTTTCATTAATCACATTAATGAAGTCCCATCATTTAAGTCACCTAAACATCACAGATAAATACGACGTACACTTATGCCATCCGCATTCGCCTCGATATCCCCTCGTGCACCGTTAGGTTAGGTAACTAACGGCAGAGCAGGGCAGGGCTAGCTCGGGTGTAAAACATAAGTAACGCCTATATAATATATCATATATATACTATATACAGTATTTATTACAGAACATCACATGATCACATCACAGATATCGCAGCAGAAGAAACATATGAAACATTGGATATACTAAGACGTCCGTGTTTTATTTTGAGCCTCTATAAAACACGGATTCCACGGTCGCGATGAATAGCCAAACCCACACCCCTAGACCCCTACGAGAGCGGCAAGCAACCCTACCAATTCTGGAGTTAGGAGACCCGGACTCGACTCCTCGAGTTGGTCTCCCACTGGACTCCAGAACCCGGTTACTTGTGCTCTCCTCCTTGGGTCTATCCTAGTGCAGAAAAGTAAATAATATACAAATGGTGACAACGACCTCATCCCGGAAGTGCCCCAATAAAAGAATATTACATACATTTAAATTTTACATGAATGAAAATAAAAACTCTCATCTCACATAAAAAAAACCCGGCTATTCAAAACGCGACGATCCAATATAACATATCCAGCAACACAGAACATCAGATGTCATCAACGTAAGTAAATATGCGCATCCTAATTGTCATTGACATATAGCAACGAAACCGGCGATATCACATATTACACTTACGGTCGCAGAAAAGAAAGTGTAAAACTACAACATTTGGAATCCACAATCTCTTTAGACATCGTAAATCCGAAATATCACATACTTCGCATTTCATGCCTAACCTTGTGAATTCAACATATTGTATCACATTCCAGATAAATAGATAGTATTTAACTTTCCGATTGAATAATCAAATACCCAAGATTTCCTAAATAGCTCAACACTTGAGCAGAGTTCAAAAATTCCAGAATACGTCACAGTAGCAACGGTCCAGCCGTAGAAGGGTCAAGCCAACGCCTCACATGTGGCACGTCGTACTGCCCGAAACTCTAAGGTTCAAAGGGCAGTTCAAGACGGTCACATAATCGAGTTAAGGTTTGTTGTCTTCTAGAGGGTCCATCGCATCACATGTACGTTTTTCCGAAAGATTTAAACCCCAGAAAAATTCAACACTTGAATGTTTTTCATGCTGGGAAAAATTTAGTTAATGATATTCGTTCGAACATTTTAGTGCTTTCTAAATTATCCGGAATAACAAAACAAAATTAAATTCTCCGATCGAATCGACGAATACAAAATAAACCCCAAAAATACTCAACACATGAGTCAGATTAAAAATACCCAGAAAGATGCAGGAACATAAGTGAACATTAATGTGCAAACCAAAAAGTCAAGTGTCACAATACAGTCGCGGTTCCGCGGCATAAGCAGGGATTTGCCGCGGACCCGCGGTCGTCCATACGCTTCAGGTGCTCATTTTGCACATTAATGCCTATAAAACCCTGCTGATTTTTTTAGATATTTTTAATACGGAAAAATCCCAGATTTTAAAAATTGTCCAGAGAAGGGGTTATCTTGACGTGTTCGGGTTCGTTCGGAGTTTTAAATTCGTTAACGCATCGCCTAATGCTCTAGCTAGGCTCTGATACAACTGTAAGGTTACTAAGCACACTAACAAGGCTCTACAAGGTATCGACCATGCCCGTTTAAAAAATTTATGTGCCTAAAAACCCTAAGCAAGATCTTATACTAAAGATTAAGCGAATCAAAAGGCAAGTAAACAACTTTACTCTAAAGGGAACACGAAATACAACCTTTGTAGATCGGTCCTCCACTTCATTTGCTCCTTGTTGAAGTCCCTTCGCTGCGATCAAGGTTCTCCCGGGCCCTTGCATGGCTTCACGACGCGAAGGATGCGACCTTGCTTGAAGTCTCCGAGGCCGAAGATGATCTACGTCGAGGGAATTCCGACTCAAGCTCCTACTTCACTAACTAGAGAATTAGTGAAGTAAACACCCTAAACTAAAGTGCTAGTCTAGTAGAGGATGGAGAAATAGGAAGTGGGTTCTCTTTAGATTTTTGTTTCTCACAATCTTTTGCTCTCTTTTCAAAACCCTAGTTTGCTTTTTCTTTTGTTCAAGAATGAAGAAGATGAACAAAAGAAAGAGGAGAGGATAATGATCAAGTGAGAGTGCTAACCATGGTGAGTGAGTGTCATATACTAACCCTTGTAAAGCCATAACCATAGCTAAGTGATTATGGTTGGGTTAAAAGGAATCTAAGGTAAAGACAAAGCTAGTAGACTTTGTCAAAGCAAAGTAAGCTTCTACAAGCTTCATGCTCTTTTCAAATATCCACTAAATTTGTAATTATCTTAAATTATCATAACCCGGCATAATACATAGAATGGTGTATGTCTTACACACCCAAGTCTAGTGTATCATCAACCATGATACAAAAAGAAAACACTTTTTAATATATATCACATATATATATATATATATCAAAGTGTGCACATGTGAGAAAAACCCTAAAGTGAACAAGTGTTAGTAAATGTAAACTAGTATATCTAATATACAATTATACACTTAATTATTAAATCAACACTTGACTTGATAATCCGGTCATATCACATATAACCAGCTAACATCGAATGTATCGCCTTATCGAATCAACACTTGATTCGATAACCCGGCTATATCGTATATATATAACCGAGCGATACAAAAAGTCGCGAGAATAGAATACGGTATTACATACACGCATTATTCTTTGTCCTGCACATATCACATATGCGCTCCTATTTCGTTTTGCCTGAGCCAGTAAAACCTCTATGTAGGACTCTAAAGACTCGTCAATACGCCGGCAGTAGGTGATGATCACATCAAGCACCCACAAGCCGTCAGCGGTACTAGCTGGACGTAACGGCTACTCGGGTATTGAGCGATTAGAAGATCAGCAAGCAAGCCCCCTCCAACTCCTGTAAAAGCCTGCCGGTAACACTTCCCGTACAGTCCGGTCTCCTCGTCTGATATGTCGCATATCAAGTCTAGGGGTGGTAAACGTCAGACCCTAATAACCGATAAGTCGTGCAATGTGAGGCTCATAACGGGTCGAGAAACTACTGGTAACACTTACCAGTAAATCTCTATATCAGCCCTGGCCAGGGACTTCCCTGTTACGGCCAATCGAGCACTGCGCAACAACAACCCCCAATACCGGGAGAGACGAAACCCCTCCTATCGCTCATTGCCTCCATGTGACTCGGGACTGTACCCAAAAACCACCGTTTTTCACGCCCTCATGGACGTGGTAAGATAGAAATCAAAGCACAGTGGGAATCACACAAGACACTATGACGATCTCGGGTCTACAGACTAACCTGCACAAGTGTCACCAGAGAACTGCCATCTGACGTGAGGTATAATACCATCTGGGAATTCTCGGCGAGTTCGTCCAGTGTACCCAGTCTCCACTGAGCACCCGTATACCATCTCTGATGTCAAACACCAATGGATATGGGATCATCCATCGCCCATCTCATGGGTCGAGAAGCATATACGCTAGTCTACACTGGTATATCAATGCCCCGTCTCGACACACCCACGACTAGGGACCTTGAAGGATGTACTTATGAACTACCATGTCCCCACTAGTATGAGCCGCATCATATTCCAAGTAGTCAAGTACACATCCTAAGGGCTTTACCAACATGTAACTATAAGACAGTATAAAGAGACAAGTATACATGTTAAAGTAAAGAGCAACCAGATAGCATACTATCATATCGAGCAAGAAAGTCCTCTCTATATATGTCCAAGCATCCAATATAAAATACATCATCTGTACAATATTGGCCTCTAGGGCATACATACAACTAACAGTTTCCGGATGAGTTCGCTCATCGGCCTCCCTTGAGGTCAATCGATGGGCAGCCGTTACGCACAGCTAGTGCCGCTGACGGCTTATGGTTAAACCCACTGCCAGGGTACTGACGAGTCATTAGAGTTCCTCACAGACAGTTTCCCAAGTTCGGGCGAAACGTTGTAGAGGCCGTATGGTTTTATGGCAGGGTTCGGAAAATGCATGTGCGTTTACGCACGTGTCATTTTTCGGGCAGATAATACTGGTGGGCTTTGGTTAAAGCCGGATCCGAGTATTATATTGAGTAGATATAATATTTTTGTCTCAGTTGCATTTGTATTCGGTCGTAATACAAATGCGGGTATATTTATACAGTTTCGGGGTTATCCTGAAATTCGTTTCAGGATCACTTTTGGAAGTTGCCAGTTTCCAGTTTTCTATCGCCCGTATTTAACATTTGGTAAAATACGGATTTATCTTTTCTTAAGATGAGTGTGGAAGTTTCTAGAAGCATCTAGAAGGTGGTGACTAGGATTAGTGACTCATGGTTGCATTTAATGATTCAATTAATGCAAGGTGACTAAGGGTAGTGATTCATTGTTTTCATTTATTGTGTTCATAGTAGGTTTTGTGTGACTCATCCTCTTCATTGATCTTACACTCACCTCCCCCTCTCCTACACTCACCTCCCCCCTCTCCTATATATGGCCGGCCACTTCTAGTGAGAAAAAAAAAGATGGTTGTTGAAAAAAAGATAGAGTTTTGGATGTATGGAAATTAACATATTCATATCTCATTTTCATATCGATCCAAAAGGCAACTTGATTAACCGTTCGTTAGTAGCTTTGGACGTAACGAGACAAAGTATTCTACTCATTCTCTACATCATTCTTGATCGTCTCTTTTAGCAAACTTGACGACCGAGTTGCCTCGGGTCAGAGGCGGGAGCCCGTTTAAAGAATCGTTGACGTGGTGCCACCTGGACGAGCAGATCGAAGATCGACGAGATCGGAGCAGCCGCAACGGAGCGTGGGATGATGGTTAAAGAACGAAGGACTCAGATCGTTCGGTATAACCTTTCTACTCTCTTTACAGTTTGTTAGTTTAGCAATAATGGCAGATCCGGGTTATAGTATACGATAGCGCCAGTTAAAAGTTTTTGTTCCGCATTTGGCGTCAGTTTGACGGCCGGGGCGCTACCGTAGACTTACAGTGGTATCAGAGCCTCACCATTTTGCTTTACTAACTTGTGCTAACGCGTTTAAAATATCGATCGGACCGAATATCAAAAACTACATTTTTTCTGTTCAATGTTTCTGTCGATTTTAAACTTGGTTTAAAAATTATTTTGATGATCCCAGAAAATTGAGCAAGGTTTTTTAAACACACAGTAGAAATATGGTCATATGATCTCACCATACCGCCACGGAAACGCGGTCAAACCTAGGGTTTGACCACGCATCCGCGGCCGGTATATACGAACAGTGCTCCATATTTCTTCAGTGTGCTTAAAATGGTAAATTGTGGTTTTTGGTAATATTCTTTTGGGCCCAGATTTTGTTACTGTACAGCAGACGTACGTGGGGCCCACTTCGTGATATTTAGTCGATCGAAATTTAAACATGTTAGTTTACAGTACTTAGATTATATCTCCGACCGTGAATGTCATTTGATCGGTAAACCGCGTCTGATTGCTATAGTTCTTTTAGACGGGTTTGCGAACGTGACATTCGTGTTGATGTTCTGTGTTGTGCTGTGATATTGCGGATTTGTCGTGGTGGATAGCAGTGTGCAATGGTAGTGCAGTTTGGATTTATTTGTACATTTGATATTGCGGGGCGAGCGTCCAACATGTGGACTGCCGTCACTGCCTGTTGTATAATATTCTTTTGGGGCACGACCGGGTTGAGGTCGATCTACCCGTTGTACATATTTTCATTTCTGTACTAGGTTTCACCCCGCGACGGAGTGCACGGATAGCCGAGTTCTGGAGGGCAAAGGGTCTGCATCTCATGGCTTTGAGAGGCAGAGGGGCCTCACTCTGGAATTGGCAGACTATTCGCCGCACTCGTAGGGGGTACAGGTTGACCCAAGGAGGGGTGCTCAAGCTACCGGATTCCGTGAAGTGCAGGGTGGTCCATTCACTTTGCTGTAGGGGGCTGCCTCGCTTCAGGTTTTGGCGGGTAACTTGCCGCACCCGTAGGGGTCTAGGTTTCATTGCACAGGCTATCCACACGACCAGGGGAACGTCGGGTTTCAGCAGCGGCTCAGTGAAACTCGGGGATCCCAGATTATCTGTATTGTTCTGTGATGCTTATTACTTTTCTGTAATGTTGGATATTATCACGCCTGGAGCGATTATTGTATATTGGTATATATACTAGTAGATGTTGTATATGTTTTACACCAGTGCTAGTTCAGTCCCCGCTCTGTCGTTAGTTGAGTAACCTAACGGGTGATGACGGGACCAAGTGACGAATGCGGATGGCATATACGTACATTTTATTTTTTGTTCTTTTCTGGTGTGATTAATTGATGGGACTGCGTTGATTTTTTATCAATGCAAAGGAAAACAAACCTGTTTGGATGTTGTTGGAACAATTTAAAAATGTTATTACAAAGATGCTTCTTTTTGTTATGCATAGTGATATTCGGTTGGAATATCCTGCACCTCATTCGACGGGGCAAGGGCCGATATCCCTTCGCCGGGACTGACCCCTTGGGCAGAATTTTGCGTCAGGGTAATAACTTCACTATAGTCGATTACAAGTTGCTTTGCATCGCGGTATTCAGTGGAATATCCTGCACCTCATTCCACGAGGAAAGAGCCGAGATCCCTTTACCGGGAGTGACCTCTTTAGCAAAGGTTTTCACCACTATATTTTTATAAAAAGCTATCAGGTTCCATCAGCGATATCAAGTTCGTTACGTTAAAGGTTTTTCGCCAAAAACCAGCCGTAGCCCTCCGTCATTTCTTTTGGGTATTCAGTAGAATTCAAGCTATGCATTTTAGCCAAAGTTAAGGCATAGTGTTTGGTAGCTGCTGGGTATTCATTTGTTGCATAGATAGATGAGTTAGTTTGGGACAGTCGTTCTGCCGATTGGCCAAAGTCAGGGGCATGTGCGGGTGGGTTCAAATTGACAAGATAGTGACGGGTAAAACTTAGCATGTGACTTATGACATTTTGACCAAAGCCAAGGTCATAAGAGCATGGGGCAAAAATCATATCGGGAGTTTCTAAAGAAACTGAAAGTTGCCAAGTATGCGCATACCTTCTGGAGTGTGAGTAACGTGAGTGGATTCCATCATGTTATCATGCGATGGGAGTTGTATCCCGATTCCCACTGATGAGTAGGTTTACTCTTCGGGTGATCCCGATTGATTCTTCTTTCAGGTTTGGAGGAGATTTTAACAGGACAGTGGGAGGTTTCCGGATTAGATAAAGTGATAACCATTCTGATCTAAGTTAGAGTGCACGCAGAGTGTTTCTTTTCTCTCTCTCTGGCAGCGACCTTTGATCGACCCTAGACTATGACTCAGGGACCAAGTTGACCGAACCTTCTTAAAATACTGGCTTTTGGATTGTCCTAGTTGCATAAGTCATTGCCACTCCTTCTTTTACCCTTTGCATTTCTCAGAACACCCCGTATTACTACGGACATCCACTTCCATTGGATAGATCCATCGTATGGTTATATACGAACTCGGAGGGATTTCTTCGAGGATGGATCAAGGTTCAGGAGAAATAGAATTGGTTTATTCAGTTGTCTTTTATTATCACCTTCTCTCAGGTTGCGAGGGCTCCTTGGTTTAGGAGAGTACACCTATTACGCTTATTGGATAGTCTTCTTCCAAACCATAGGCAGGTGCCGAAAGGTAGGGAATGAAGAAAACCAATTAGCTTAAGTAGGGTGTACATAAGGTAATATGTAAAAAAAAAATAAAGGGATTAGAAAGAGGGCAAAGTAAATTGCGACTGTTATCATTCACGACCAAACCGCGCACTTCATCGCCACTCCTATTTCACCTTTGAAAGAATAAGGTATTATTCAGTTGTCTTTTATCATCACCTTCTCTCAAGATGTGAGTACTCCTAGGTTGAGGAGGGTACACCTATTATGCTTACTGGATAGTCTTCTTCCAAACCATAGGCTGGTGCCGAACGGTAGGGAAGGAAGAAAACCATTTAGCCTAACGATGGTGTACAGAAGGTAACGACTAAAGACAAATAAAGGGATATGGAGAGATGGCAAAGAAATATACGGTTATATTCATGAATTGGATTATGGAAGAGGCATTGCTAGGAATACCAGGATACCCCTACGAAACATTTTCATGTTTCAGTGCATTGTTAAAAGAAAACTGTTTTCCCGATTAGATACTTACTCCAAGGGTATGTATTTACCAGGTTTCATTCTCATATATGTATGGTTTTACAGATGATGAGTGGGAGTAAGTTATTGGGAATTAGGTGATTATCCTCATTATATCGGAATTCGTTGTAATTGGTGATATTTGAGAAAATCGCCAGGGTACAGTTTTCAACCTACGACGCACAGGTTTTGAGTTATTCAACTCAGAGGACTTATACAGAGTATTGTATGTTGTCCAAGTGTCCATCGGGACAAAGGGGTAGGTCCTCGTACTATGTTCTGTTTACTTATGACTTCTCTAGTTTTTAGACAAGTGTTTCGTAGAAATACAAGGTCTAAGTTTTGAGAAGTTGTGGGTATAAGAAAAAAGTAGAGAACCAGGTGTCACAAGTATCGGGATTCTTCAAAGAGATTGAAGATGTAGATTCTTGTGATTGGTATTCAGACAATAGTAATGGTTTTGAGAAACTTGTTTCTCTTTCAGGTTACTCATAATTGGATGGATTCCTAAGTTGAGTAATGCTGATTAGCCTATTTCCATTAAGTTGATATGCACTGGAGACAGTTGCATGATTTGAATCTGGTTCCAATTAAATAAGTGCCAAAAGTTTCTATATTGGATATAGAATGGTTCATACCTTAACGATGTTAAGATACGGGGAGTTGTCCAGCTTATGCTTAAAACCAGACTCTGGATTACTCATGGCACGTTTCTGTAATGGCTGTTTGTAGGTTGACCCTGGCTATGACGAGGGTTGATTTTCTACCATTTGGAAGATCAATAATGATATTGTTCTTGACTCGCCACAGTTTTAGTAAAATGGATTTTTTTTTCAGAAAATAGTAGTAGGGGTATGGTAGAACTGGAAGTGATTCCAGAACCGCAAACGATTACGGAAAATTTAATAGGACCTAAAGATTCAATCAGGTTTGACATTCCATTAGCCACTCCGCAGATATGGTGGGTAACCTCAAACACCCGAGAGGTACTCCGGTAGCCTCAAGGACGGTGACAGGGAGGTTCTTGTTTACCCCGACTTGACACTACTGTTGTTCCAAACTATGAGACCCGGCAGGAGGTTAGGTATAGCGTCGTTCTAAACTAGCTTTAGAAGTGCACATGTATATTATTCTGCCAGAGGGTTGTCATAGTCAGTAGGAGCAGCGGAAGCATAGTGGGCAAGATGCTTAAGTCTATTTATAGACTTGAGCAGTTATAGCGGAGATAGATCATCTAATTTTGACGTGACAGTCATAGGTTTGACTTCATCAGAATAGGGGATGGATCTGTTAAGATGGTAGTAGGGTGTGATGTCATGGTATCTAGATGACATACACAGAGTAGGAAGTAAAATTCCTATACTATGATCGGTTGTACTGTGGTCGTTACACAGTTGTTTCTCCAGACAGGATATGGATATAATATCAGACATTCTGGTTTCTAGATCTATGGTTTTAGATCTAGATTTGGGTAGTTTCCCAATGTGGGTACTTAGACAGTATTCTAATGGTTTTTAGAATAGATGACTCCTGGTATGGTGGTGTACCTGCAGGTGATGAAGTCACCCTCTCTAAAGATGTCTTACAGACTAAAGGGGAGAGGGATGGGCATGATTGGCAGATCACTTGCTTACGCAATTGAGTCAATCATGAGATGTCAAGTACCACACCAGATGTTGTTTTTGCACTAGATGCAATAAGTTTGTATTAATCCAATCCTGGAGAAACATAAGGAAGCAGTTTTAGAACATAAGTGCACGTTCTACGGATTTGATGACGGCAGCCTCCTTCGGGAGACGGTTATCATTCCAGGCTTCAAAGGTGACATGGATGACAGAGTGATTGTACGAGTTATAGTTTTCCCTCTGACGAAGGGGCAGTATTATGGACAGGTGGTCAAGAGGATACTGTGGGTGGCATGGTGCTAGATACAGATTAGGTTCAGTGATCGATACAGTCTAAGAAGTTTGGATTTGGAGTTCATTTATGAACTAGGTCCCATCAGATATCCAAACATATTCTAAGACATGTATTACTCAATTCGGGAGATGGCTTTCTCCGCGAACTTGAGATTAAGAGAGACATAGAAAGAAACATCTAGGCGGATCCACTCACTGAGGCTATTTCTCGAACACAATAGTTTTACAAATGGGCTTTGTGAAACAGATTAGTAGAGGAGTTGGATGTTCGGTTTCACACGGGCTGTGAGTAGTCGACATCGCAATAATTAGCCTTAAGTGCAAGTGGGAGATTGTTGGAGATAGTGCCCTCAGAGTCAATTATTGGATCGCAGGTACGTGATTGCAATGATTGCGGAGGACCTATACCGGTAGGACAGTCTTACTCGAGATGATAGTATGCTATCCGGTTTGCCTTTATCAGTCGTGTATAGGTTCAGGTGATTGATCACTGTTACACTTTGATAGAGCCCTTAGGATCTTGCTTTACTACCAACAGTATGATGGCGATCATATACGTGAGAGTTGGGTGGTTTATAAGCATATCCTTAATTGTGGTCCCTAGTCATGGGAGTTTCGAGACAGGGCATCGATACTTCGGAGTAGACTAGTGTATACAGTTGAGACCCCAACGAGGGGCGGTGGCCGGTCTCACAAGCCACTGGTATCAGTTGGATCACCTAAGATGTATACAGGTGCTCATTGGGTTATGAGTACACCGGACAGGACTCGCCGGGAACCTGCTAGTTGGTATTATACATATCGTCAGATAGCAGTTCCCTGGTGACATGTGTACAGGTTAGTTCATCGACCTGAGGTCGTCATTTGTCTTGTGTGAGTTCCCACTGTGCTTTGATTTCTACCCTACCACGGCTCAAAGGAGTCGTGCAAACAGGTAGTTTTTGGGTACAGTCCCGAGCCACATGGAGGCACGTGAGCGGATCGGCAGGGGATTCGTCTCTCCCGGTATTGGGGGTGAGATCGTGCTGTGTCTAGGAGAGCCATTAAACAAAGCCCACGGCCGTGGCAGGAGATTAACTGGTAGGTACTCCAGTAGTATCTCAGGGTGTTATTGGGCTACACTCCGACACGACTTATACTGCCCTGGCCAGGGACTTCCCTGTTACGGCCAATCGAGCACTGCGCAACATCAACCCCCAATACCGGGAGAGACGAAACCCCTCCTATCGCTCATTGCCTCCATGTGATTCGGGACTGTACCCAAAAACCACCGTTTTGCACGCCCTCATGGACGTAGTAAGGTGGAAATCAAAGCACAGTGGGAATCACACAAGACACTATGACGATCTCGGGTCTACAGACTAACCTGCACAAGTGTCACCAGAGAACTGCCATCTGACGTGAGGTATAACACCATCTGGGAGTTCTCGGCGAGTCCTTCTAGTGTACCCAGTCTCCACTGAGCACCCGTATACCATCTCTGATGTCAAACGCCAAAGGATATGGGATCATCCATCGCCCATCTCATGGGTCGAGAAGCGTATACGTTGGTCTACACTGGTATATCGATGCCCCGTCTCGATACACCCACAACTAGGGACCTTGAAAAATATACTTATGGACTACCATGTCCCCACTATTATGATCCGCATCATAATCCAGGTAGTCAAGTACACATCCTAAGAGCTTTACCAATATGTAACTATAAGACAGTATAAAGAGACAAGTATACATGTTAAAATTGTAGGGCTCCTATGCACTCTCATGAGGTCTCACAAGGCATCAACCATGCCAATTTCAAATTTTACAAGTGCCGAGAAACCCTAATGCGGATCGTTAACTAGAATTTTAGGCGAAAGAAGCAACTAGTTAACAACTTAACTAAAAGAAAGAGGCTACAACCTTTGTAGATCCGGTTCTCCACTTCCTTAGCTCCACGTAGACGTCCCTCCGCTGTACAAATCGGATCTAGGACTCTAGTGTCGGCTTCATCGGAGAAATGGGCGGGCTAGGTCATCGACAACGATGCCAAAGATGATCTACGTCGAGGCATCACAAGATCAAGCTCCCGCTTCACCAAGTCATGAAACTTGTGAAGAAAACACCCTATACTACTTGGCAAGAGGTAGAGGATGAAGAAATAGGAAGTTGGTTCACTTTAGAATTGGATTCCTCACTCTTTTTCTCAAGTTGCCATTGATGAAGTCAAGGTTTCTTCATGTTGAAGATGAAGAAGAAGAAGATAGAATATGATAAGTATTTCTTTTAAAAATAAACTAATATGAATACTTATCATATACTAACCATAGTCAAGTGTAGAGAGTAAACTAGGGTTAGGTGAATGGTTAGGTTAAGGGAATAAAACAAAATGGTCAACCTTTTCAACTCTTCATGAAGCTTCATGAAAGAACCAAGAAAAGCCACCATTTCATTTTACTTTTCCAAAATAAATAACCAAAATAAATAAATGAATAAGTAAACAAAACCCTAACCATTCATATAACCATGGTTTAATCTTTACACAAACTCAAGTTAACATGTATCATCAAACATGATACAATCAAGTGCACACAAAAATATTCACATATACAATGTGCACATCAAGTGAGAAAATCCTTTTAAAATGAACCAATACTAGTTAATGCAAAGTAATATATCAAATATATAATTATACATTAAATCATTAAATCAACACTTGATTCAATGATCCGGTCATGTCGCACATAACCGACTAGTATCCAATGTATCGACTTATCGAATCAATGGTCGATTCGATAACTAGGTTATATCACATACAACCAATCGAAACATTCATCGCGAGAATGAAATACGGTATCACATACACGCATTATTCTCGGTCCCGCACATATCTCATATGCGCTCCTATTTCGTTTCGCTTGAGCCAGGAAACCTCTGTGTAGGACTCTAAAGACTCGTCAATACGCCGGCAGCAGATGATGATCATATCAAACACCCACAAGCTGCAAGCGGTCTGCTAAACGTAACGGCCACCCGGGTATTGAACGATCAGAAGATCGACGAGCAAGCCTGCTCACACTCCTGTGAATCCAACCAGTAACACTTACCGTACAGTCCGGTCTCGTCGTCTGATACGTCGCATATCTCGCCTAGGGGTGGTAAACGTCAGACCCCAATAGCTTGATAAGTCGTGTCGATATGAGGTCTATAACAGTTTGAGAAACTACTGGTAACACTTACCAGTATATCTCAGCAACCCTGGCCAGGGATTTCCGGTTATAGCCAATCGAACACAGCGCAACATCAACTCCCTATACCGGGAGAGACGAATCCCCTCCTATCGCTCATTGCCTCCATGTGATTCGAGACTGTACCCAAAAACCACCGTTTTGCACGCCCTCTTGGACGTGGTAAAGTGAAAATCAAAGCACAGTGGGAACCACACAAGACTCTATGACGATCTCGGGTCTACAAACTAACCTGTACCAGTGTCACCAGAGAACTGCCATCTGACGTAAGGTATAGTACCATCTGGAAGTTCTCGGCGAGTCCGTCCAGTGTACCCAGTCTCCACTGAGCACCCGTATATCATCTCCGATGTCAAACACCAATGGATATGGGATCATCCAACGCCCATCTGTATGGGTCGAGATGGTATACGCTAGTCTACTCTGGTATATCGATGCCCCGTCTCGATATACCCACGACTAGGGACCTTGAAGGATGTACTTATGGACTACCATGTCCCCACTAGTATGATCCGCATCATAGTCCAGGTAGTCAAGTACACATCCTAAGGGCTTTACCAACATGTAACAGAGAGACAATCAGTATACACGTTAAGGTAAAGAGTAACCAGATAGCATACTATCATGTCGAGCAAGAAAGTCCTCCCTATATATGTCCCAGTATCCACTACAATATACATCCTATGTATAGTAATGGCCTCTAGGGCATACTTATAACTAACAATCTCCCACTTGCACTAGGGCCATCTGATAGCAGTGGTTGTAGTATCTCATACTCAACCATCCCATAAAAGTCTCTCTCTGGGAATAGGCCTTCGTGAGTGGATCCGCCGTGTTATCCTCTGAGTCTGCTCTCCTAACCTCGATCACCCTGAAGATCAACCATCTCCATGATCAGGCGATACTGCCTTAGAATAAGTCTGGATCACTGATGGGACGGACGTTCCTAGGCATGAGCCATAACTCCATTGTCACACAATGGGAGGAACTGAGTTCATCTCATGAACTAATATACACCCAAACAGCCTCTTTGGTAGCATCTTAAGTAGCGATGTATCTTGCCTTTATCGTCTAGTAAGCCACGGTATCTAGCTTGGAACTCTTCCAACATACCGTCCCTTTACTGAGGGTAAAGACAATGCCTGTGACTGACATTCAGTCGTCCTTATCACCCTGGAACTTTTCCAGTGTTTCTCCCCAGGATCGATTGATACTATCTCACTACAACTAGTGAGAGTCCTAACATCCATTTAGATCTATCTCATAGATCCAAAACCCAGGATTTAGGAGGTATCACTTTGATCCTATATGGAGAATCCTTGTGATATACGGAGATTGACTGAGCGTAGCATAGGAAACTCCTTCCCTATCATGAGTATGTCATCCACGTACTCTACGAGGGTCGTCACCATACTCCCAACTACCGTTTTGTATATACAAGGTTCATCTACCATTTTGATGATGTCAAACTGTTTGACTAACTCATCAAAAACAGATGTTCCAACTCCGCGATGCCTGCTTTATCTTATAAAGCAACTTGCACACGTTTCCGCTGCTCCCACTGTCTACGAGGCCCTCTGGCTGTGTACTTATAGACGCACTCTTCTAAAACATCATTTAGAAAAGCAGTCTTGGCACCCAACCGCCAGATATCGTAGTCATGGTATGTAGCCGTGGCAAGTAGGATCTGGATGGACTTAAGCATAGCTACTGGAAAAAAGGTTTCATCATTATCCACGCCTGGTCGATGATGAAAACCTTTAACAAGTCTAGCTTTGAAAGTCTCAACTTTTCCATTTACACCAAGTAATCTTCTCAAGATATACTTGCTCCTGATGGGGATTTAACCCTTCAGATATAGCAACCAAAGTCCATACTTTGTTGGTGCATAAGGATTCCATCTCAGATCGATAAGCATCCATCCATTCTTACAGAGTCCCACTCCTGATGACCAGCTCGAAACTAGTTGGGTCATCATCTCATGATGCAATCCTCGCTCCCACTGTCATCGAGAAACCGAAGTATCTCTCAGGCGGATGAGGAAACCTACTAGATCGGCGGAGAGGCTGAGGTTCATTGGAATCTACTGAATCCTTTGGTTCTACCAAATCATCTGCTGTAGTTTGTATAGCTGGAACCTTTCCAGTTCTACATAACTTACATTGCCTCGAGCTTGTCCGGATTTTGCTTTTAGACATAGGCCGGACAACCCAAATCTTAACTAGCTTAAGACATGGGCTCTTCCCATACCATATCTCATATGGAGTGGTAGGCTGTGATCTGATTTGAACCCTATTCAATAGGTATGCAATTTCATAAGTGCATAACTCCCAAAAGGAAATAGGTAATTCAGTAATACTCATCATAGAGCGCACCTTATCATATAGGGTGTGATTGCTCCGCCCCGATATACCATCGTGCTATGGTGTATACAGAGGAGTAATGCTGAGAGAGAATCTCATTCTCCTTTAGAATAGTCTAGGATTTCCGTGCTCAAGTATTCTCCTCCTCGATCACATCAAAGGACATAATACTTATACCCGTATTTTGGTTCTCTACTTCTAAATCATATTCTGTGAATATCTCAAAAGGTTCGGACTTGTGTTTCAACAGGAACATATGTCTGAATCTCGAGAGATTATCAAAGAATGTAATGAAGTACAAAGGACCGGTCTTTGGTATGTGTAGACAGGGGACCTACATACATCAACATGTATCATCCCAAGAGTTCACTAACTCTTTCTCTGTTTCCAATAAACAGAGCTGGTGTCATTATATCTTTGTGACATGACTGGTAAGTTTCAGAAGATGTAAATTCAAACTGATTTAAATATGCATCTACATGTAACTTCAGCTAGTCGGGTCGCATTGATATGACCTAGTCTACAATGCCTCAAGAAGGATTCGTTCATTTCTGAACTCTTCCTCTTGTGTGTGTTCTATATACTAAGAACTGTAGTTTGATTTAGAACATCAATGCTTTTAGATAACGTGCCTGAACCGATCAACTTTTGATATAGGAAATGTTCAAAACATTATCCAAAAATACAAAATTTTACCATTTCTTTACTAATAAAGAGACTGATATGATTTTGTATATCAGGTTCGGTATCTAATAACATTCGTTCAGAATCAATGTATTTGTAATACAGGGTGACAGTGACCAACAGACTTGGCTGCAACACTTGCCCCGTTTTCTGCCTCATGAAACTTATCACCCGTTCTCAGTTCTCTACCTTTCTGTAGCCCTATGTAACAGATTATATATCTGGGATCCTGATCCGGTATCAAATATCCAGAACGTAGAGGATATTGAGAAACAGTTCTGTGTTATGAACACACCCGAAGATGATGCATCATATGCACTTTCCTCGTTTGGGCGGCACGGGAAATCTGGTATTCCCCAATTTCCTGCTCTGTCTTATAACAATTATAAGTTGGAGCGGGACCAACGTTCCCCAGCTTAGTATAACAAGCGGGTTCGGTCAATAATCCGTATTATTATCTTGATTAAGGCGTGACATGGTCGCTACCAAAAGAGAGAGAGAAGAAAACACTCTGCGTGCGCTCTTGCAAGATCAGATTGGTTATTATTTTATCTAATCAGGATGGCTCCCACTGCTTTTTATCAAATCTTCCTTCAAACCCTAAAAGGAAAGACTAGCCGGGATTAATTACACGCTACAAGTTCGCCAATCTTTCAGCCAGGCCAGTGTCGGTACTTTGAGGGAGGTGCCCCGTGCTTTCGCACGGACCTAATTAATGTAAACCTCATTTTCCCAGAGGCGTAACCCCGTTGACACCTTTCTAGACACCTACTTGATCGGCTAATTGTATTGTGTAAAACTCTCCCAGGAGTAACTCTTACTCGCAGCGGGTATCGGGATCCAACTATCTCATAGAAGGTATGCAATCTCATTGCAAATTTCAACACTTGAAATTCCCGATAATATTTTGCCCCTAGCAGCTATATGACCTTAACATAGTCAACAAATCATAAGTGCTAGTCAAGTTCAGCCCGTCATTTCCCGATTGAATTAAACCCACCCGCACGACCCTTAACATAGTCAACAAAGTCGCACGACTACCCTAATCCAATCATATCATATGCTTATGCAGATAAGCACTAATTAGCTACCGCACACTACGCCTTAACATAGTCAACAAACGTAGCACGAATACTAACTAGTACTTATCTGAAATGACGGAGGGCTACGACAGGTTTTTCTGAAAACCTATTGCGTAATGAACTTGATATCGTTGTAGAATCAAATGAATTTTGAAATGGAGTGTTTTTTAGGCTTTTCTAGTTTTGCTAAAGGGGTCACTCCCGGTGAAGGGATCGTCGGCCCTTTCCTCGTCGAATGAGGTGCGGGATATATCATATATATCACGGTGCAAAGCAAAAACTCTTAAAAGCAATCAAAAAACAAACCGAGTGTGTAGCATCTGCCAGTTATTGCTAAAGGAGTCACTCCCGGTGAAGGGATCTCGGTCCTTTCCTTATCGAATAAGGTGCAGGATGTTCTACAAGGAACACCGCGATGCAAAGCAAGAACTGTAGCTACCTGTTTTATTTTGAAATTCGATTCCACAACATCTTAGGTTTCTTTTATTTCATTAATCATATTAATGAAGTCCCATCATTTAAGTTACCTAAACATCACAGATAAATACGACGTACACTTAAGCCATCCGCATTCGCCTCGATGTCCCCTCGTGCACCGTTAGGTTAGGTAACTAACGGCAGAGCGGGGCAGGGCTAGCGCGGGTGTAAAACATAAGTAACGTCTATATAATATATCATATATACTATATACAGTATCTATCACAGAACATCACATGATCACATCACAGATATCGCAGCAGAAGAATATCATATGAAATATTGGATATACTAGGACGTCCGTGTTTTCAATACGAGCCAGTATAAAACACGGATTCCACGGTCGCGATGAATAGCCAAACCCACACCCCTAGACCCCTACGAGAGCGGCAAGTAACCCTAATTCTAGAGTTAGGGGACCCGGACTCGACTCCTCGAGTTGGTCTCCCACTGGACTCCAGAACCCGGTTACTTGTGCTCCCCTCCTCGGGTCTATCCTAGTGCGGAAAAGTAAATAAAATACAAAGGGTGACATCTTCCGCAACATGGAAGTGCCCCAATAAAAGAATATTACATACAAGTTTTTACATGAATGAAAATGAAAAACACTCATCTCACATAAAAAAAACCCGGCTATTCAAACACGACGATCCAATATAACATATCCAGCAACACATAACATCACATGTCATCAACGTAAGTAAACATGCATATCCCAATTGTCGTTGACATATAGCAACGAAACCGGCGATATCACATATTACACTTACGGTCACAGAAAAGAAAGTGTAAAACTACAACAGTTGGAATCCGCAACCTGCATAGACATCGCATGCCTAATCAAATGAATTCCTTAGACATCGTATGCCTAACAGTTATAAACCTCGCATTTTAGTCTCATTATCGAAAACACTTTTCAATATCAAGTCGGGCAATTCAACAAGATTCCCGACATCCTGATCGAATGCTCGTCGCAAACTTCAGTAGACGGCCGCACCCCCGATGCCGTCGACGAAGTGCACCAAGGCGGAACACCGCTGCCGTGAGCACCCGAACGGATGCTTTCGGCGACGGGGTTCTCCTACAGTCACTTGGTCGGAGCTAAGGGATGTAGCTGTCTAATAAGTTTATCCGGCGAGTATCCGCGTACGCTACGTGATTGCGACGGACTTTTGATCACATCAAAATTCCGTGGCAACCGATCAAGTGAGACTAAACCGCTAGATTTATAACATTCATTCAGTTATCTCATAACTACTTGTGAATTCCAATTATTGTATCACATTCCGGATAAACAGAAAATGTTAAACTTTCCGATCGAACATTCAAACACCCAAGTTTTCCCGAAACAGCTCAACACATGAAATAAGTTTAAAAACATTCAGTTCATGCCTCAGTACCAAGGGTCCAGCCGTAGAAGGGTCAAGCCAACGCCTCACATGTGGCACGCCGTACTGCCCCAAACCCTAAGGTTCAAAGGGCAGTTCAAGACGGTCACATAATCGAGTTAAGGTTTGTTGTCTTCTAGAGGGACCATCGCGTTACTTGCACTACTTAGAACGTTATTAAACCACGGAAAGATCCAACACTTGGAAATTTCCCGACAGGGGAAAAAGTGGGTATTTATATCCGGTCGAAATTTTTAACATATTCAAAATTATCCGGAAAGCCACATAGACAAAGTCTGATAATCCGATCGAATGTACGAACTCCCAATACAACCCAGAAAACTCAACTCTTGAGTGCATATTAAAAATTCCCAGAAAATATAGCACCAATATATAAGAATTACTGTGCGAAGATAAATGGGAGAAGAGAAAAAACGGCCGCGGAACCGCCGCATTAGGCATGCTAATGCCGCGATTCCGCCGCACTTTGATGGAATCAGGTGATCGAACTTCACTGTAATTCTTAGAATTTCGTGCTGATATTTCTGCATATTTTTAATTCACAAAAAGCCACAATTTTTAAAATTGTCCAGAGAGCAATTTGGGTTAGGGTTTCGATGTTCATTCGGATTTCAAACGTCGTCTACACTTCGCCTAAGGCTCTAGCTAAGCTCTGATACCACTGTAGGGCTCCTATGCACTCTCATGAGGTCTCACAAGGCATCAACCATGCCAATTTCAAATTTTACAAGTGCCGAGAAACCCTAATGCGGATCGTTAACTAGAATTTTAGGCGAAAGAAGCAACTAGTTAACAACTTAACTAAAAGAAAGAGGATACAACCTTTGTAGATCCGGTTCTCCACTTCCTTAGCTCCACGTAGACGTCCCTCCGCTGTACAAATCGGATCTAGGTCTCTAGTGTCGGCTTCATCGGAGAAATGGGCGGGCTAGGTCATCGACAACGATGCCGAAGATGATCTACGTCGAGGCATCACAAGATCAAGCTCCCGCTTCACCAAGTCATGAAACTTGTGAAGAAAACACCCTATACTACTTGGCAATAGGTAGAGGATGAAGAAATAGGAAGTGGGTTCACTTTAGAATTGGATTTCTCACTCTTTTTCTCAAGTTGCCATTGATGAAGTCAAGGTTTCTTCATGTTGAAGATGAAGAAGAAGAAGATAGAATATGATAAGTATTTCTTTTAAAAATAAACTAATATGAATACTTATCATATACTAACCATAGTCAAGTGTAGAGAGTGAACTAGGGTTAGGTGAATGGTTAGGTTAAGGGAATAAAACAAAATGGTCAACCTTTTCAACTCTTCATGAAGCTTCATGAAAGAACCAAGAAAAGCCACCATTTCATTTTACTTTTCCAAAATAAATAATCAAAATAAATAAATGAATAAGTAAACAAAACCTTAACCATTCATATAACCATGGTTTAATCATTACACAAACTCAAGTTAACATGTATCATCAAACATGATACAATCAAGTGCACACAAAAATATATCACATATACAATGTGCACATCAAGTGAGAAAATCCTTTTAAAATGAACCAATACTAGTTAATGCAAAGTAATATATCAAATATATAATTATACATTAAATCATTAAATCAACACTTGATTCAATGATCCGGTCATGTCGCACATAACCGACTAGTATCCAATGTATCGACTTATCGAATCAATGGTCGATTCGATAACTAGGTTATATCATATACAACCAATCGAAACATTCATCGCGAGAATGAAATACGGTATCACATACACGCATTATTCTCGGTCCCGCACATATCTCATATGCGCTCCTATTTCGTTTCGCTTGAGCCAGGAAACCTCTGTGTAGGACTCTAAAGACTCGTCAATACGCCGGCAGCAGATGATGATCATATCAAACACCCACAAGCCGCAAGCGGTCTGCTAAACGTAACGGCCACCCGGGTATTGAACGATCAGAAGATCGACGAGCAAACCCGCTCACACTCCTGTGAATCCAACCAGTAACACTTACCGTACAGTCCGGTCTCGTCGTCTGATACGTCGCATATCTCGCCTAGGGGTGGTAAACGTCAGACCTCAATAGCTTGATAAGTCGTGTCGATATGAGGTCTATAACAGTTCGAGAAACTACTGGTAACACTTAGCAGTATATCTCAGTAACCCTGGCCATGGATTTCCGGTTATAGCCAATCGAACACAGCGCAACATCAACTCCCTATACCGGGAGAGACGAATCCCCTCCTATCGCTCATTGCCTCCATGTGATTCGGGACTGTACCCAAAAACCACCGTTTTGCATGCCCTCTTGGACATGGTAAAGTGGAAATCAAAGCACAGTGGGAACCACACAAGACTCTATGACAATCTCGGGTCTACAGACTAACCTGTACCAGTGTCACCAGAGAACTGCCATCTGACGTAAGGTATAGTACCATCTGGGAGTTCTCGGCGAGTCCGTCCAGTGTACCCAGTCTCCACTGAGCACCCGTATATCATCTCCGATGTCAAACACCAATGGATATGGGATCATCCATCGCCCATCTGTATGGGTCGAGATGGTATACGCTAGTCTACTCTGGTATATCGATGCCCTGTCTCGATATACCCACGACTAGGGACCTTGAAGGATGTACTTATGGATTACCATGTCCCCACTAGTATGATCCGCATCATAGTCCAGGTAGTCAAGTACACATCCTAAGGGCTTTACCAACATGTAACAGAGAGACAATCAGTATACACGTTAAGGTAAAGAGTAACCAGATAGCATACTATCATGTCGAGCAAGAAAGTCCTCCCTATATATGTCCCAGTATCCACTACAATATACATCCTATGTATAGTAATGGCCTCTAGGGCATACATATAACTAACAAAAGTAACGAGCAACCAGATAGCATACTATCATATCGAGCAAGAAAATCCTCTCTATATATGTCCAAGCATCCAATATAAAATACATCATCTATACAATACTGGCCTCTAGGGCATACGTACAACTAACAGTTTCCGGATGAGTTCGCTCATCGGCCTCCCTTGAGGTCAGTCCATGGGCAGCCGTTACGCACAGCTAGTGCCACTGACGGCTTGTGGTTAAACCCACTGCCAGGGTACTGACGAGTCATTAGAGTTCCCCACAGACAGTTTCCTAAGTTCGAGCGAAACGTTGTAGAGGCCGTATGGTTTTATGGCAGGGTTCGGAAAATGCACGTGCGTTTACGCACGTGTCATTTTTCGGGCAGATAATACTGGTGGGCTTTGGTTAAAGCCAGATCCGAGTATTATATTGAGTAGATATAATATCTTTGCCTCAGTTGCATTTGTATTCGGTCGTAATGAAAATGCGGGTATATTTATACAGTTTCGGGGTTATCCTGAAATTCGTTTCAGGATCACTTTTGGAAGTTGCCAGTTTCCAGTTTTCTATCGCCCGTATTTAAAATTTGGTTAAATACGGATTTATCTTTTCTTGAGATGAGTGTGGAAGTTTCTAGAAGCATCTAGAAGGTGCTGACTAGGATTAGTGACTCATGGTTGCATTTAATGATTCAATTAATGCAAGGTGACTAAGGGTAGTGATTCATTTTTTTCATTTATTGTGTTCATACTAGGTTTTGTGTGACTCATCCTCTTCCTTGATCCTACACTCACCTCCCCCTCTCCTACACTCACCTCCCCCCTCTCCTATATATGGCCGGCCACTTCTAGTGAGAAAAAAAAAGATGGTCGTTGAAAAAAAGATAGAGTTTTGGATGTACTGAAATTAACATATTCATATCTCATTTTCATATTGGCAACTTCATTAACCATTAGTCCATAGCTTTAGACGTAACGAGACAAAGTATTCTACCCATTCTCTACATCATTCTTGGTCGTCTCTTTTAGCAAACTTGACGACCGAGTTGCCTCGGGTCAGAGGCGGGAGCCCGTTTAAAGAATCGTTGACGTGGTGCCACCTGGACGAGCAGATCGGAGATCGACGAGATCGGAGCAGCCGCAACGGAGCGTGGGAAGATGGTTAAAGTACGAAGGACTCGGATCGTTCGGTATAACCTTTCTACTCTCTTTACAGTTTGTTAGTTTAGCAATAATGGCAGATCCGGGTTATAGTATACGATAGCGCCAGTTAAAAGTTTTTGTTCCGCATTTGGCGTCAGTTTGACGGCCGGGGCGCTACCGTAGACTTACAGTGGTATCAAAGCCTTACCATTTTGCTTTACTAACTTGTGCTAACGCGTTTAAAACATCGATCGGACCGAATATCAAAAACTATATTTTTTCTGTTCAATGTTTCTGTCGATTTTAAACTTGGTTTAAAAATTATTTTGATGATCCCAGAAAATTGAGCAAGGTTTTTTAAACACACAGTAGAAATATGGTCACGTGATCTCACCATACCGCCACGGAAACGCGGTCAAACCTAGGGTTTGACCACGCATCCGCGGCCAGTATATACGAACAGTGCTCCATATTTCTTCAGTGTGCTTAAAATGGTAAATTGTGGTTTTTGGTAATATTCTTTTGGGCCCAGATTTTGTTACTGTACAGCAGACGTACGTGGGGCCCACTTCGTGATATTTAGTCGATCGAAATTTAAACATGTTAGTTTACAGTACTTAGATTATATCTCCGACCGTGAATGTCATTTGATCGGTAAACCGCGTCTGATTGCTATAGTTCTTTTAGACGAGTTTGCGAACGTGACATTCGCGTTGATGTTCTGTGTTGTGCTGTGATGTTGCGGATTTGTCGTGGTGGATAGCAGTGTGCAATGGTAGTGCAGTTTGGATTTATTTGTACATTTGATATTGCGGGGCGAGCGTCCAACATGTGGACTGCCGTCACTGCCTGTTGTATAATATTCTTTTGGGGCACGACCGAGTTGAGGTCATTGTACCCGTTGTATATATTTTTCATTTCTGTACTAGGTTTCACCCCGCGACGGAGTGCACGGATAGCCGAGTTCTGGAGGGCAAAGGGTCTGCATCTCATGCCTTTGAGAGGCAGAGGGGCCTCACTCTGGAATTGGCAGACTATTCGCCGCACTCGTAGAGGGTACAGGTTGACCCAAAGAGGGGTGCTCAAGCTACCGGATTCCTTGAAGTGCAGGGTGGTCCATTCACTTTGCTGTAGGGGGCTGCCTCGCTTCAGGTTTTTGCGGGTAACTTGCCGCACCCGTAGGGGTCTAGGTTTTATTGCACAGGCTATCCACACGACCAGGGGAACGTCGGGTTTCAGCAGCGGCTCTGTGAAACTCGGGGATCCCAGATTATCTGTATTGTTCTGTGATGCTTATTACTTTTCTGTAATGTTGCATATTATCACGCCTGGAGCGATTATTGTATATTGGTATATATACTAGTAGATGTTGTATATGTTTTACACCAGTGCTAGTTCAGTCCCCGCTCTGTCGTTAGTTGAGTAACCTAACGGGTGATGACGGGACCAAGTGACGAATGCGGATAGCATATACGTACATTTTATTTTTCGTTCTTTTCTGGTGTGATTAATTGATGGGACTGCGTTGATTTTTTATCAATGCAAAGGAAAACAAACCTGTTTGGATGTTGTTGGAACAATTTAAAAATGTTATTACAAAGATGTTTCCTTTTGTTATGCATAGTGATATTCGGTTGGAATATCCCGCACCTCATTCGACGGGGCAAGGGCCGATATCCCTTCGCCGGGACTGACCCCTTGGGCAGAAGTTTGCGTCAGGGTAATAACTTCACTATAGTCGATTACAAGTTGCTTTGCATCGCGGTATTCAGTGGAATATCCTGCACCTCATTCCATGAGGAAAGAGCCGAGATCCCTTTACCGGGAGTGACCTCTTTAGCAAAGGTTTTCGCCACTATATTTTTATAAAAAGCTATCAGGTTCCATCAGCGATATCAAGTTCGTTACGTTAAAGGTTTTTCGGCAAAAAACAGCCGTAGTCCTCCGTCATTTCTTTTGGGTATTCAGTAGTATTCAAGCTATGCATTTTAGCCAAAGTTAAGGCATAGTGTTTGGTAGCTGCTGGGTATTCATTTGTTGCATAGATAGATGAGTTAGTTTGGGACAGTCGTTCTGCGGATTGGCCAAAGTCAGGGGCATGTGCGGGTGGGTTCAAATTGACAAGATAGTGACGGGTAGAACTTAGCATGTGACTTATGACATTTTGACCAAAGCCAAGGTCATAAGAGCATGGGGCAAAAATCATATCGGGAGTTTCTAAAGAAACTGTAACTTGCCAAGTATGTGCATACCTTCTGGAGTGTGAGTAACGTGAGTGGATTCCATCACGTTATCATGCGATGAGAGTTGGATCCCGATTCCCACTGATGAGTTGGTTTACTCTTCGGGTGATCCCGATTGATTCTTCTTTCAGGTTTGGAGGAGATTTTGACAGGACAGTGGGAGGCTTCCGGATTAGATAAAGTGATAACCATTCTGATCTAAGTTAGAGTGCACGCAGAGTGTTTCTTTTCTCTCTCTCTGGCAGCGACCTTTGATCAACCCTAGACTATGACTCAGGGACCAAGTTGACCGAACCTTCTTAAAATACTGGCTTTTGGATTGTCCTAGTTGCATAAGTCATTGCCACTCCTTCTTTTACCCTTTGCATTTCTCAGAACACCCCGTATTACTACGGACATCCACTTCCATTGGATAGATCCATCGTATGGTTATATACGAACTCGGAGGGATTTCTTCGAGGATGGATCAAGGTTCAGGAGAAATAGAATTGGTTTATTCAGTTGTCTTTTATTATCACCTTCTCTCAGGTTGCGAGGGCTCCTTGGTTTACGAGAGTACACCTATTACGCTTATTGGATAGTCTTCTTCCAAACCATAGGCAGGTGCCGAAAGGTAGGGAATGAAGAAAACCAATTAGCTTAAGTAGGGTGTACATAAGGTAATATGTAAAGACAAAAATAAAGGGATTAGAAAGAGGGCAAAGTAAATTGCGACTGTTATCATTCACGACCAAACTGCGCACTTCATCGCCACTCCTATTTCACCTTTGAATGAATAAAGTATTATTCAGTTGTCTTTTATCATCACCTTCTCTCAAGATGTGAGTACTCCTAGGTTGAGGAGGGTACACCTATTATGCTTACTGGATAGTCTTCTTCAAAGCATAGGCTGGTGCCGAACGGTAGGGAAGGAAGAAAACCATTTAGCCTAATGATGGTGTACAGAAGGTAACGACTAAAGACAAATAAAGAGATATGGAGAGATGGCAAAGAAATATACGGTTATAGTCATGAATTGGATTATGGAAGAGGCATTGCTAGGAATACCAGGATACCCCTACGAAACATTTTCATGTTTCAGTGCATTGTTAAAAGAAAACTGTTTTCCCGATTAGATACTTACTCCAAGGGTATGTATTTACCAGGTTTCATTCTCATATCTGTATCGTTTTACAGATGATGAGTGGGAGTAACTTATTGGGAATTAGGTGATTATTCTCATTATATCGGAATTCGTTGTAATTGATGATATTTGAGGAAATCGCCAGGGTACAGTTTTCAACCTACGACGCACAGGTTTTGAGTTATTCAACTCAGAGGACTTATACAGAGTATTGTATGTTGTCCAAGTGTCCATCGGGACAAAGGGGTAGGTCCTCGTACTATGTTCTGTTTACTTATGACTTCTCCAGTTTTTAGACAAGTGTTTCGTAGAAATACAAGGTCTAAGTTTTGAAAAGTTGTGGGTATAAGAATAAAGTAGAGAACCAGGTGTCACAAGTATCGGGATTCTTCAAAGAGATTGAAGATGTAGATTCTTGTGATTGGTATTCAGACAATATTAATGGTTTTGAGAAACTTGTTTCTCTTTCGGGTTACTCATAATTGGATGGATTCCTAAGTTGAGTAATGCTGATTAGCCTCTTTCCATTAAGTTGATATGCACTGGAGACAGTTGCATGATTTGAATCTGGTTCCAATTAAATAAGTGCCAAAAGTTTCTATATTGGATATAGAATGGTTCATACCTTAACGATGTTAAGATACGGGGAGTTGTCCAGCTTATGCTTAAAACCAGACTCTGGATTACTCATGGCACGTTTCTGTAATGGCTGTTTGTGGGTTGACCCTGGCTATGACGAGGGTTGATTTTCTACCATTTGGAAGACCAATAGTGATATTGTTCTTGACTCGCCACAGTTTTAGTAAAATGGATTTTTTTTTCAGAAAATAGTAGTGGGAGTATGGTAGAACTGGAAGTGATTCCAGAACCGCAAACGATTACGGAAAATTTAATAGGACCTAAAGATTCAATCATGTTTGACATTCCATTAGCCACTCCGCAGATATGGTGGGTAAGCTCAAACACCCGAGAGGTACTCCGGTAGCCTCAAGGACGGTGACAGGGAGGTTCTTGTTTACCCCGACTTGACACTACTGTTGTTCCAAACTATGAGACCCGGCAGGAGGTTAGGTATAGCGTCGTTCTAAACTAGCTTTAGAAGTGCACATATATATTATTCTGTCAGAGGGTTGTCGTAGTCAGTGGGAGCAGCGGAAGCATAGTGGGAAAGATGCTTAAGTCTATTTATAGACTTGAGCAGTTATAGCGGAGATAGATCATCTAATTTTGATGTGACAGTCATAGGTTTGACTTCATCAGAATAGGGGATGGATCTGTTAAGATGGTAGTAGGGTGTGATGTCATGGTATCTAGATGACATACACAGAGTAGGAAGTAAAATTCCTATACTATGATCGGTTGTACTGTAGTCGTCACACAGTTGTTTCTCCAGACAGGATATGGATATAATATCAGACATTCTGGTTTCTAGATCTATGGTTTTAGATCTAGATTTGGGTAGTTTCCCAATGTGGGTACTTTGACAGTATTCTAATGGTTTTTAGAATAGATGACTCCTGGCATGGTGGTGTACCTGCAGGTGATGGAGTCACCCTCTCTAAAGATGTCTTACAGACTAAAGGGGAGAGGGATGGGCATGATTGGCAGATCACTTGCTTAGGCAATTGAGTCAATCATGAGATGTCAAGTACCACACCAGATGTTGTTTTTGCACTAGTTGCAATAAGTTTGTATTAATCCAATCCTGGAGAAACATAAGGAAGCAGTTTTAGAACATAAGTGCATGTTCTATGGATTTGATGACGGCAGCCTCCTTCGGGAGACGGTTATCATTCCAGGCTTCAAAGGTGACATGGATGACAGAGTGATTGTAAGAGTTATAGTTTTCCCTCTGACGAAGGGGGCAGTATTATGGACAGGTGGTCCAAGAGGATACTGTGGGCGGCATGGTGCTAGATACAGATTAGGTTCAGTGATCGATACAGTCTAAGAAGTTTGGATTTGGAGTTCATTTATGAACTAGGTCCCATCAGATATCCAAACATATTCTAAGACATGTATTACTCAATTCGGGAGATGGCTTTCTTCGCGAACATGAGATTAAGAGAGACATAGAAAGAAACATCTAGGCGGATCCACTCACTGAGGCTATTTCTCGAACACAATAGTTTTACAAATGGGCTTTGTGAAACAGATTAGTAGAGGAGTTGGATGTTCGGTTTCACACGGGCTGTGAGTAGTCGACATCGCAATAATTAGCCTTAAGTGCAAGTGGGAGATTGTTGGGGATAGTGCCCTCAGAGTCAATTATTGGATCGCAGGTACGTGATTGCAATGATTGCGGAGGACCTATACCGGTAGGACAGTCTTACTCGAGATGATAGTATGCTATCCGGTTTGCCTTTATCAGTCGTGTACAGGTTCAGGTGATTGATCACTGTTACATTTTGATAGAGCCCTTAGGATCTTGCTTTACTACCAACAGTATGATGGCGATCATATACGTGAGAGTTGGGTGGTTTATAAGCATATCCTTAATTGTGGTCCCTAGTCATGGGAGTTTCGAGACAGGGCATCAATACTTCGGAGTAGACTAGTGTATACAGTTGAGACCCCAACGAGAGGCGGTGGCCGGTCTCACAAGCCACTAGTGTCAGTTGGATCACCTAAGATGTATACAGGTGCTCATTGGGTTATGAGTACAGCGGACAGGACTCGCCGGGAACCTGCTAGTTGGTATTATACATATCGTCGGATAGCAGTTCCCTGGTGACATGTGTACAGGTTAGTTCATCGACCTAAAGTTGTCATTTGTCTCGTGTGAGTTCCCACTGTGCTTTGATTTCTACCCTACCACGGCTCAAAGGAGTCGTGCAAACAGGTAGTTTTTGGGTACAGTCCCGAGCCACATGGAGGCACGTGAGCGGATCGGCAGGGGATTCGTCTCTCCCGGTATTGGGGGTGAGATCGTGCTGTGTCTAGGAGAGCCATTACACAAAGCCCACGGCCGTGGCAGGAGATTTACTGGTAGGTACTCCAGTAGTATCTCAGGGTGTTATTGGGCTACACTCCGACACGACTTATACTGCCCTGGCCAGGGACTTCCCTGTTACGGCCAATCGATCACTGCGCAACATCAACCCCCAATACCGGGAGAGACGAAACCCCTCCTATCGCTCATTGCCTCCATGTGACTCGGGACTGTACCCAAAAACCACCGTTTTGCACGCCCTCATGGACGTGGTAAGGTGGAAATCAAAGCACAGTGGGAATCACACAAGACACTATGACGATCTCGGGTCTACAGACTAACCTGCACAAGTGTCACCAGAGAACTGCCATCTGACGTGAGGTATAATACCATCTGGGAGTTCTCGGCGAGTTCATCCATTGTACCCAGTCTCCACTGAGCACCCGTATACCATCTCTGATGTCAAACACCAATGGATATGGGATCTTCCATCGCCCATCTCATGGGTCGAGAAGCGTATACGCTAGTCTACACTGGTATATCGATGCCCCGTCTCGATACACCCACGACTAGGGACCTTGAAGGATGTACTTATGGACTACCACGTCCTCACTAGTATGATCCGCATCATAGTCCAGGTAGTCAAGTACACATCCTAAGGGCTTTACCAACATGTAACTATAAGACAGTATAAAGAGACAAGTATACATGTTAAAGTAAAGAGCAACCAGATAGCATACTATCATATCGAGCAAGAAAGTCCTCTCTATATATGTCCAAGCATCCAATATAAAATACATCATCTATACAATACTGGCCTCTAGGGCATACATACAACTAACAGTTTTCGGATGAGTTCGCTCATCGGCCTCCCTTGAGGTCAGTCCATGGGCAGCCGTTACGCACAGCTAGTGCCGCTGACGGCTTGTGGTTAAACCCACTGCCTGGGTACTGACGAGTCATTAGAGTTCCCCACAGGCAGTTTCACAAGTTCGGGCGAAACGTTGTAAAGGCCGTATGGTTTTATGGCAGGGTTCGGAAAATGCATGTGCGTTTACGCACGTGTTATTTTTCGGGCAGATAATACTGGTGGGCTTTGGTTAAAGCCGGATCCGAGTATTATATTGAGTAGATATAATATCTTTGTCTCGGTTGCATTTGTATTCGGTCGTAATACAAATGCGTGTATATTTATACAGTTTCGGGGTTATCCTAAAATTCGTTTCAGGATCACTTTTGGAAGTTGCCAGTTTCCAGTTTTCTATCGCCCGTATTTAACATTTGGTTAAATACGGATTTATCTTTTCTTGAGATGGGTTTGGAAGTTTCTAGAAGCATCTAGAAGGTGGTGACTAGGATTAGTGACTCATGGTTGCATTTAATGATTCAATTAATGCAAGGTGACTAAGGGTAGTGATTCATTGTTTTCATTTATTGTGTTCATACTAGGTTTTGTGTGACTCATCCTCTTCATTGATCTTACACTCACCTCCCCCTCTCCTACACTCACCTCCCCCCTCTCCTATATATGGCCGGCCACTTCTAGTGAGAAAAAAAAAGATGGTTGTTGAAAAAAAGATAGAGTTTTGGATGTATGGAAATTAACATATTCATATCTCATTAACCGTTCGTCCATAGCTTTGGACGTAACGAGACAAAGTATTCTACTCATTCTCTACATCATTCTTGGTCGTCTCTTTTAGCAAACTTGACGACCGAGTTGCCTCGGGTCAGAGGCGGGGGCCCGTTTAAAGAATCGTTGACGTGGTGCCACCTGGACGAGCAGATCGGAGATCGACGAGATCGGAGCAGCCGCAACGGAGCGTGGGATGATGGTTAAAGAAGGAAGGACTCGGATCGTTCGGTATAACCTTTCTACTCTCTTTACAGTTTGTTAGTTTAGCAATAATGGCAGATCCGGGTTATAGTATACGATAGCGCCAGTTAAAAGTTTTTGTTCCGCATTTGGCGTCAGTTTGACGGCCGGGGCGCTACCGTAGACTTACAGATGAGTGGGAGTAAGTTATTGGGAATTGGGTGATCATCCTCATTATATCGGGATTCGTTGTAATCGGTGATATTTGAGAAAAACACCTGGGTTGTTTGCCGGGCGGCAAATATTTGGTTTTGAATATCCGCTGTCATGCAGCAATTTCAAATTGATATATCTGTACGTCTATTTTTATATAGTGAGATATACTTTTTTGAAATTATGTCGATGACATTTACCTATATCAGTTAATGGTTAGGTAAGGAGCATTAAACAGCGGTGTGATTATTCTTAACCATAAGTACAGTTTTCAACCTACGACACACAGGGAATGAGTTGTTAGACTCTGGGGACTTATACAGATTATTGTATATTGTCCAGTGTCCATTAGGACAGAGGGGTTGGTACTCGTACTATATTCTGTTTACTTATGACTTCTCTAGTTCTTAGACATGTGTTTCGTAGAAATGCAGGTTCTGAGTTTTGAGAAGTTATAGGTATAAGAGTAAAGTAGAGAACCAGGTATTGCAACTATCGGGATTCTTCAAGGTGATCGAAGATGTAGATACTTGTGTATGGTGTTCAGTTGATAGTAATGATTAAGAGAACTTGCTTCTCTTTCAGGTTACTCATAATTGGAAGCATTCCTAAGTTGAGTAACGCTGATCGGCCTCCTTCCATTTAGTAGACATGCACTGGAGAAAGCTGCTTGATTTGAATCGGGTTCAATTAAATCAGTGCTTCTGTTTCTATATTGGATATAGAACAGTTCATATCTTGACATTGTTAAGGTACGAGGAGTTGTCCAGCTTATGCTTAAAACCAGACTCTGGATAACTCAAGGCACGTTTCTGTAATGGCTGTTTGTGGGTTGACTTTCTACCATCTGGAAGATCAATAGCGATATTGTTCTAGACTCACCACAGTTTTAATAAAATGGATTTTTTCAGAAAACAGTAGTGAGAGTATGGTAGAACTGGAAGTGATTCCAGAACCGCAAACGATTACTGAAGATTTGATAAGAACCTAAAGATTCAATCTGGTTTGACATTCCATTGGCCACTCCGCAGATAAGGTGGGTAACCTCAGGCACCCGAGAGGTACTCCGGTAGCCTCAAGGACGGTGACAGGGAGGTTCTTGTTTACCCAGACTTGCCATTGCTGTTGTTCCAGACTATGAGACCCGGCAGGAGGATGAGTATAGCGTCGTTCTAAACTGGCTTTAGAAGTGTACGTCTATATGACTCTGCCAGAGGGTTGTCGTAGTCAGTGGGAGCAGCAGAAGCATTGGTGGACAAGTAGCTTATGTTTATAGACTAAGGCAGATATAGCGGAGATAGATCATCTATTTCTGATGTGACAGTCATAGGTTTGACTTCATCAGAATAGGGGATGGATCTGTTGAGAAGGTAGTAGGGTGTGATGTCCTGGTATTTGGATGACATACACAGAGTAGGAAGTGATATTCCTATACTACGATCGGTTATACTTTGGTTGTCACGCAGTGGTTTCTCCACATGGGACTTGGATATTATATCAGACATTCTGGTTACTGGATCTATGGTTTTAGATCTAGATTTGGGTAGTTTCCCAATCAGGGTACTTAGATGGCATTCTAGAGGTGTTTTAGAATGGACGACTCCTGGCATGGTGGTGTACCTGCAGGTGATGGAGTCACCCTCTCTAAAGGTGTCTTACAGACTAAAGGGGAGAGGGATATGCATGATTGGCAGATCACTTGCTTAGGCAATTGAGTCAATCATGAGATGTTAAGTACTACACCAGATGATGTTTTTGCACTAGATGCAATAAGTTGACATTGATCCAATCCTGGAAAAACAGTCGGAAGGAGTTTTAGAACATAAGTAGATGTTCTAGGGATATGATAACAACAGCCTCTTTTAGGAGACAGTTATCATTCCAGGCTTCCAAGGTGACCTGGATGACAGAAAGGTTGTCAGAGTTATAGTTTTCCCTCTGACGAGGGGCGGTATTTTGGACAGGTGGTCCAGGAGAATACTGAGGGAGGCATGGCGCAGGATACTGATTAAGTTCAGTTGACGATACAGTCTATGAAGTTTGGATTTGGAGTTCATTTATGAGCTAGGTCCCATCAGAAATCCAGACACATTCTAAGACAGGTATTGCTCATTTCGGGAGATAGCATTCTCCGTGAACTTGAGATATAGAGAGACATAGAAAGAAACATCAAGGCGAATCCACTCACTGAGGCTATTCCTCGAACGCAAAAGTTTCGCAAACGGGTTTTGTGAGACTGATTAGTAGAGGAGTTGGGTGTTCGGTATCACACGGGCTGTGAGTATGCGACATCGCAATAATTAGCCTTGAGTGCAAGTGGGAGATTGTTGGAGATAGTGCCCTCAGAGTCAATTATTGGATCACAGGCACGTGATTGCAATGATTGATGGAGGACCTATCCCAAAAGGACAGTCTTACTCGAGATGATAGTATGCTATCTGGTTTATCTTTATCATCGTGTACTGCTTTAGGTGACCTTACAGGTCACTATTGCACGTTGATAGAGCCCCTAGGATTCTTGCTTGACTGCCAGCAGTATGAGAGCGATCATATACGTGGGAGCTGGTAGTCTATAAGCACATCCTTAAAAGGTCCCTAGTCGTGGGAGTTTCGAGACAGGGCATCGATACTCCATAGTAGACTAGTGTATACAGTCGAGACCCCGATGAGGGGCGGTGGACGGTCTCACAAGCCACTGGTGTCAGTTGGTTCACCTAAGATGTATACAGGTGCTCATTGGGTTATGAGTACACCGGACAGGACTCGCTGGGAACATGCTAGTTGGTCTTATACTTGACGTCAGATAGCAGTTCCCTGGTGACATGTATACAGGTTAGTTCATCGATCTGAGATCGTCATTTGTCTCGTGTGAGTTCCCACTGTACTTTGATTACTACCCTACCACGCTCAAAGGAGACGTGCAAACAGGTTTTAGTTGGGTACAGTCCCAAGCCACATGGAGGCAGTGAGCGGATCTGCAGGGGTTCGTCTCTCCCGGTATTGGGGGTAAGGTCGCGCTGTGTCTAGGAGAGCCATTACACAAAGCCCTCGGCCGAGGCAGGAGATTTACTGGTAGGTATTCCAGCAGTATCTCAGGGTGTTCTGGGCTACACTCCGACACGACTTGTACCGCTATTGGGGGTCTGACTTTTACCAATCCCCTAGGCCCGCCATGCGATGCTCATAGACGAACGGACCGGACTGTACGGATATTGTCACTGACAGGCTCAGTAGGGTGTCAGGAAGAGTTCGCTCATCGACGTCCCTTTTGGTCAATAGCTGGTAGCTCGTTACGTATGGCTGTTACCTCTGACGTGCTAGTGGTTAAATCCACAGCCATAGTATTGACGAGTCTTTAGAGTCCCCCACACACAGTTACTCAAGTTTCGGGCGAAACGCTGTAGAGGCCGTATGGAGATATGGCAGGGTTCGATCAGATACGTTCGGTATTGCACGGATCGTGATCGGACGGATTTTACTAGCAGGCTTTGGTTTAAGCCGGATCCTAGTATTAGACAGTGTAGTTTTGTCTCTTTGCATTTATATTCAGTGGGAATACAAATGCGGGCATGTATATGCAGTCGCGGGGAATACCAAGCAGCTACCTTGCTCAGTCATCTCCGGATGGTAGCTCCCTACCCAGGACGCCAGGGATCGAAGCCCTCGCAAGAGGCACCCGAGCGGCTACCCCGCTCCTTCATCCCAGGCTGGTAGTTACTTACCCACGACGCCAGAGATCAAAGCCCTCGCCAAGAGGCGACCGCGCAGCTTCACTGCCCGGTCATCCTTGGTCGGCTTCTTACAGCCCCTCCCGCGCTAAGGGCCAAAGTCCTCCTAGAGGCAGTCAAGTCCTTACTCGGCTATCCCCGGCTGGTAGCTTCCTACCACAACCGACAAGGATCAAAGCCCTCGCAAGAGGCAACCGAGCAGCTACCCTGCTCGGTCATCTCCGGCAGTAGCTCCCTACCCATGACGCCAGAGATCAAAGCTCTCGCCAAGAGGCAACTGCGCAGCTTCACTGCCCGGTCATCCTTAGTGGGCTTCTTACAGCCCTTCCAACACTAAGGATCAAAGTCCTCACAAGAGGCAACCGAGCAGCTATCCTGCTCAGTCATCTCCGGCTGGTAGCTCCCTACCCACGACGCTAAGGATCGAAGCCATCGCAAGAGGCACCTGAGCGGCTACCCCGCTCCTTCATCCCAGGCTGGTAGTTGCTTACCCACGACGCCATAGATCAAAGCCCTTGCCAAGAGGAGACCGCGCAGCTTCACTGCCCAGTCATCCTTAGTCGTCTCCTTACAGCCCCTCCGACGATAAGGACCCAAAGTCCTCCCAGAGGCAGTCGAACCCGACCCTCGCTCGGCCATCCGCGGCTAATAGTCGTTGCTCGCATCGCCAGAGGTCAAAGAACGGCGCCCACCGTGGGGCCACCGAGCAGCTTCCCATTCATACTCGGCACAAATGCGGTGAGCAGCCCTCTACCCGTCATGCGCAGAGGATCCTGTTGGAGATAGTGCCCTCAGAGTCAATTATTGGATCACAGGCACGTGATTGCAATGATTGATGGAGGACCTATCCCGAAAGGACAGTCTTACTCGAGATGATAGTGTGCTATCTAGTTTATCTTTATCATCGTGTACTGCTTTAGGTGACCTTACAGGTCACTATTGCGCGTTGATAGAGCCCCTAGGATTCTTGCTTGACTGCCAGCAGTATGAGAGCGATCATATACGTGGGAGCTGGTAGTCTATAAGCACATCCTTAAAAGGTCCCTAGTCGTGGGAGTTTCGAGACAGGGCATCGATACTCCATAGTAGACTAGTGTATACAGTCGAAACCCCGACGAGGGGCGGTGGACGGTCTCACAAGCCACTGGTGTCAGTTGGTTCACCTAAGATGTATACAGGTGCTCATTGGGTTATGGGTACACCGGACAGGACTCGCTGGGAACATGCTAGTTGGTCTTATACCTGACGTCAGATAGCAGTTCCCTGGTGACATATGTACAGGTTAGTTCATCGACCTGAGATCGTCATTTGTCTCGTGTGAGTTCCCACTGTACTTTGATTACTACCCTACCACGCTCAAAGGAGACGTGCAAACAGGTTTTAGTTGGGTACAGTCCCAAGCCACATGGAGGCAGTGAGCGGATCTGCAGGGGTTCGTCTCTCCCGCTATTGGGGGTGAGGTCACGCTGTGTCTAGGAGAGCCCTTACATGAAGTCCTTAGCCAAGGCAGGAGATTTACCGGTAGGTATTCCAGTAGTATCTCACGGTGTTCTGGGCTACACTCCGACACGACTTGTACCGCTTTTGGGGGTCTGACTTTTACCAACCCCCTAGGCCCGCCATGCGATGCTCATAGACGAACGGACCGGACTGTACGGATATTGTCACTGACAGGCTCAGTAGGGTGTCAGGATGAGTTCACTCATCGACATCCCTTTTGGTCAATACCTGGTAGCCCGTTACGTATAGGCTAATACCTCTGACGTGCTAGTGGTTAAATCCACAACCAAAGTATTGACGAGTCTTTAGAGTCCCCTACATACCGTTTACTCAATGTTTCGGGCGAAACGCTGTAGAGGCCGTATGGAGATAAGGCAGGGTTCGATCAGATACGTACGGTATTGCACGGATCATGATCGGACGGATAATACTAGCGGGCTTTGGCTTAAGCCGGATCCTAGTATTGTACAGTGTAGATTTTGTCTCGTTGCATTTGTATTCGGTCGGAATACAAATGCGGGTATGTTTATACAGTAGCGGGGTTTCCTGTAAATTATTACGGGATCTGTTTTTTGAAGTTGCCAGTTTGTTTTCCGTTTCGGCCATTTTCCTTTGTTTCTTTCCTTGGCTGAAATTTGGTGGAGGAGGGCTTATTTGCAATTGTGCAAATTAGCATTGTGGAGGGTGGTCTTTGCATATTGTTTCTTCATGATGGTTGCACCATCATTTGACTTCTTGACTTCATCATGGCTTGACCTTTGGAGTCATGATGGTTGTTGGAGTGTGGGTTTTAGTTGGTGATCATTTCTTTTCATGATAACTTTTTCTCTCTCTTGCATTATGTGAGACTCTCATTTTTGATCCAAACACTCTCTCCTCTCATTCTCTTGATGATGCATGGCCGGCCAAAGAGGGAGGGGGCTGTCCAAAAATTTGGTGTGGGGTTTTTCATCTTTTTGGCTTGCTAAAAAACCCATTAGCTCATCTCCAAAGTATATCTCATTCCTCCACTCAAAAGGCAACTTCTTGTTGGAGATAGTGCCCTCAGAGTCAATTATTGGATCACAGGGCATCGATACTCCATAGTAGACTAGTGTATACAGTCGAGACCCCGATGAGGGGCGGTGGCCGGTCTCACAAGCCACTGGTGTCAGTTGGTTCACCTAAGATGTATACATGTGCTCATTAGGTTATGAGTACACCGGACAGGACTCGCCGGGAACATGCTAGTTGGTCTTATACCTGACGTCAGATAGCAGTTCCGTGGTGACATGTGTACAGGTTAGTTCATCGACCTGAGATCGACATTTGTCTCGTGTGAGTTCCCACTGTACTTTGATTACTACCCTACCACGACTCAAAGGAGTCGTGCAAACAGGTTTTAGTTGGGTACAGTCCCGAGCCACATGGAGGCAGTGAACGGATCTGCAGGGGTTCGTCTCTCCCGGTATTGGGGGTGAGGTCGCGCTGTGTCTAGGAGAGCCATTACACAAAGCCCTCGGCCGAGCCAGGAGATTTACTGGTAGGTATTCCAGTAGTATCTCAGGGTGCTCCGGGCTACACTCCGATACGACTTGTACCGCTTTTGGTGGTCTGACTTTTGCCAACCCCCTAGGCCCGCCATGCGATGCTCATAGACGAACGGACCGGACTGTACGGATATTGTCACTGACAGGCTCAGTGGGGTGTCAGGATGAGTTCGCTCATCGACCTCCCTTTTAGTCAATACTTAGTAGCCCGTTACGTACGGCTAATACCTCTGACGTGCTAGTGGTTAAATCCACAGCCAAAGTATTGACGAGTCTTTAGAGTCCCCCACAGACAGTTTCTCAAGTTTCAGGCGAAACGTTGTAGAGGCCGTATGATATATGGCAGGGTTCGATCTTATACGTGCGGTATTGCACGGATCATGATCGGACGGATCATACTAGTGGGCTTTGGTTTAAGCCGGATCCTAGTATTAGATTTGTTGGATTACTTTAGTCTCATCGCATTCGCATTCAGTCGGAATGCAGGTGCAGGTATGTATATACAGGTGAGGGGTATTCTTGAGATCCGTCACGAGTTTACTTTAGATGTTGCCGGATTTTCTTTGTTATGGCAAACATTTGGATTAATGTTTGCTTAAGGAAATAATAAGCTAGAAATCATCATGACAATGCATTAATGTGACATAGACTTATACTATGACTCATGGTCTCTTTTTTAGCAAAAATGTCACATTAATGAATTATTTAATGTATTGAAATGAGATGGAGAGAGAGAGGGGCTGCCATGGTAGTTATTATTGGTCTTGTATTTTCATAATCTCACTCTCTCACTCTCATTACAACAAGAGAAAAGAAAAGAAAAAGAAAAGCTCTTGTTCTTCTTCTTCTTCCTTTAGCTTTTTTGCTTCCATCAATGGCAACACTTCAACCTCCATCCAAAGCCATGGATGCAAGAGGCAAAGTGATCACAAACATTCTCTACAACACCTTGGACGCGTCGGCTAGCACACTTCGCGCCCGAGTTGCTTCGGATGAAGCGGGAGCCGGTAAAAAGACTTCTCGATGTGGTGCCCTTTCCGACGAGGAGATGAAGATCGGAGATTCCGTGAGGAGATCGGAGTGGAGGCCGAAGACCGAAGGACACGGATCGCTCGGTATAGCTTCCTACCCATTCTCATGTTAGCTAGCATTAGGTTAATGGTTACGATCCGGGGTTTTAGGATGTGGTAGTGCCGGTTTAAAGTTAAGAAAAAATTCCGTTTCCGCAATTTGGCCCGGATAGACGGCCGGGGCGCTACCGTAGTCCTACACTTCTAGTAACCCCAATGAGACATAGCACTACATTATTCTACAGCAATTCTTGGGCACGTCGGCCCGCCAATTTCGTGCCCGAGTTGCCTCGGTCCAGAGGTGGGAGCCCGTAAAAGAAGCAGGCGATGTGGTGCCCTTCCGACGAGGAGTTGAAGACCGGAGATTCCGCGGGGAGATTGGGACGACAACGAGAAGACCGAAGGACACGGATCGCTCGGTATATCTCTCTACCCCTTCTCTAGTTAGCTAGGATTATGTTAATGGCCCGATCTGGGTTTTATAGTGCGCGGTGGTGCCGGTTCAAAAGTTAAAGTGAATTATCGTTTCCGCATTTTGGTCTCGGATTGACGGCCGGGGCGCCGCCGTGCACTTACAGATCCGAGGCCCCAATAAGGGGCATCAAGTCTATCTAAGTCTAAACGATCCCCCCTCGACTTCGGGGCCCATGAGGATGCCTCCTCGACAGCGCTTGACACGCTCCACAAAGTGATCGAAATCAATTCGACGAACAATCGCTAGACAGATGGCCGATCAGACATGGAAACACAACGGTGCAAGCAGAGGTATTTTACAAGCATTCTTCACAAACAGATGATAAAGTGCGAATCGATGAAACCAAAGAAAAAGTTTTATTACTACCAAAGACAAAAGCTTTACAAAGGGTATTTTTTGGCTCCCCAGCCTTACAAAATGCCCGGAGGCTTACCTCTATTCCAAAAACAAAGAAATGAAAGGAGGAAGACGGGGGCTTTAGGCCTCGGGGCAAGGTGTGACCTCGGGGTCCTCGACGACCACAGCGTGACGTGCAGGGTCCTCGGCGGTTTCCTCGTCAGGAACCTCTTCCCCCTACTCATCGGCGTCCGCGAGGGGGAATTCGGTCTGGAGATCTCCGTCGGCAAACTCCGGCATCTGGGCCTTAACGGCATCAAGTGCCTCGTGCCAGATGCGGGCCGTAGCCACGGCCAGGTCATCATAGAAGTCCTTCGACTTCCTGTTGCCCTCCACCGCCTTCACCGCCGAGAGGTCGGCCCATTTCGCCGCCTTCAGGTCGGCAGACTTAGCCGCCTCGACCGCCGCCCCCAGCTCCTCCCGGAGGGTCTTCACCGTCTTCTTCAGGTTGCCGGCGAGCGCCTGAGCATCCCCAAGCTTGGCCTCGGCAGTCGCGGCAGTCTCGCGGTACCGGGCGACCTCCAGTTTCCCGGCCTCCACCTCGCCCTCCAGGGCGGCAACTCTTGCCGTCACCGCCTCCAATTCCCGCTTGGAGCTCTCTTCCAGCGAGGCGAGTTGGCCCGCAGCCTTCATCGCCAGGGCTACCACCTCGGCCTCCATGCGTAAGGAGAGGGCGACGTGCTGGAGGACCTAAGAAATTGGAAAGAGATCAGAAGGATGGAGCTGGCACCGAATCTCACAAAAAAAAATCACTTACCTGGACGAACTCCTGGGCGATGGACGCCAGCTGAGTCCTGAAGGTACCCCGGGGACTCTACCCCCGGCCGACGCCTCTATCTCATACAGGAGGCTATCCGCGACGGATAGCCCCGATGGCACCGCGAACCGGAGGCCCCTTCCTCCACCATGATCGGCGAGGACCGGCCCCAGGAAGATCACTGGGAGCTCCTCTTAAGCGCTCCAGGGGAAAGCCGATCTCTTCCTCCGAGACCGGGTCCTCCAGAATCAGAGCCCGCTTCCGGCCCGACACTCTGCTGGGACCCGGGGCAGGATCCGCCCCCGAACGCTCGCGGGACACTACCACCGGAGAAGAGGGAGCCGAGGCGGGCTTCACGCGAGAAGAGCTGGCGCCCCCAACCTTCGTAACCTTCCTCGGCTGGCGCATGGAGGCTTTGAGCGAGTCGAAATCCATGGGTCCTGCACAAAACAAATACCAAAAAATCAGCGACACGAGCAATACACAAGCTAAAAAGCAAGCCTAACTTACCGACGAACTCAACGGGACTAGGCCCGGCCCAACTCAGGACCCTCTCAGACAGCAGTACGTCGGGTCGGGGGATGGGCTCCCACGACGCCACTCTCACCGCGGCGGGATCATTGGACTGATTCCCCGGCAAGCATTTCTCCCTCGACCACTTGGTAGGCACGGGCCAGTCCTCGCCATCGGGAAAGGAAACGAAGAAAAATTTCTTCTTCCAATCATGAATAGAAGAGGGCAATGCCACGACCCCGGTCCCGGCAGCACCCCCCAACCGCTTTCTGAAAGAAAGATAGACCCATCTTGGTTCGCCCGCTCGACCACCGGGGTGATTTTTGAAGACGAGAGAAGAATCGAGAAGGGAGAGACCGAAGGGAACCACTTGTAACTTCAGGCGGATCAAGAACCCGAGGAGGATCCTCCACGGGTTCGGCACTAACTGGCCGGGGGCCAAACCGAAAAAGTTCAGCGCTGTGACGACCTCAAGAGAGAAGAGCAGGCGCATTCCGCCCGAAAAAAGCTTCCAAATACAAGGCGATCTCCCTGCCCCGTACTTGATCCGCCCTCTCTCCCTCCTTGGCCAGTCGGAGCGTGTAACGCGAGGGGATGTGGAAGCGAGCCGGAGCACTGGCGAGCTCGTCCTCATGCCTCACCCAACATGAGGTGCCGGGGGTCGCTTCTGCCGCCTCCTCCCTGGGGGCTGCCCCCGCCGCACGATCCCGGGGAGAGGATCTGACCCCTGCTCCCCGAGAGGACTCAGACACAACTAAAGGGTCCCTAGAACCTACCCCTACCACGTCTACCGACTCTACAAAGAAAGACATCTAACCTTGAGGAAAGGGGATCCACGAGAAACAAAAGCGGAAGAAAGAAGACGAGCGCCGAGCAACCAGTATCTAAGAACAGGAAATATGGAGTAGGGGCCCAGGGACGGGCCCCACCCCTGTTTATCGCTGCAAGCGACCTCATCCTACGGCGCCCGTCATCTCCCGCCAAAGCGCCTCCTCCTGTCCAGCGGCTCCGATCGCTCCACATGCCGTTCCCGCACTGGGCCACATCCCATCAGACGCCACAGGCCTGCATACGTCGCGTCGGCCAACCGACGCTCGACACGTGGACCGTCGCTTTAGTGGCAGGATACACGAACCGGCACACCTTCCTTAAATGCAGAAGCCTCACCCTGATTCGCTGACAGAAAAGACAGCTGACAGCCCGAGGGCGCGTCCCGACGAAACTTTAGGAGGGAGCTCACCTCGAGAGGCCCGGCAGTCCACTCCTGACCCGACCTGCTAGCTGGTCGGGACAAGAGTGGGGGGTTAATGATGATGCTCCATATTAGAGATCTCCAGGATCGTGACGCATGGCAGATGAAATGTTCAAGAACTCAGAAGAAAAGGCCCACAGGGACCGACCCGGCCACCCATGTATCAGACGTTCAAGCCCTTACCGGCTCCCCTCAGAGCCCCCTTTGAAATTGCTCAACTCGTACCGAGCCTCCGCAAGACCAAGACTCCTCGGCCCTTTTTCGCTCGTCCCGAGCTCCCCTGCTAAGGCCTTCTTCATCAGTTCTCCGATCGGCTCCACCACTCGCAGGAATAACCGCCGCTCCGCGAATCCCGCCATGCGCAAATTCTCCGCCAGCAGCATCCCACGTTCCACGCCATCGCGATCCCCATTAATGGACGATCCGCTCTTCACGCAGACGTGACGTCGGTAGCGTAACTGCCGGCGAGATCTTCGCGCCTGCTGCTAAATGCCGCTGCCGCTATAAAAAAAAACCCATCAGAAAGGGATCAAGTAAGCCATTTTTTATTCCACTTAGCCGTTACTCTGCTCGGATCTTGCACTAACTTGATCGTCAGAGGGTCCTCGGTGGTACCAAACCATCCGGAGACTTCTTTGTTGGTACTCAGTGATAAACTCCTCAAATCACCAATCTCCTCAAACCCATTGAGACCCACACACAACTAGGGATCACCTCCAGAATCCATTAGGAAATCGACGGAAATCGACGGAAGACAATATCTGACGAAGACCCGAAAAGGACCTCCATCAACAATTAAGCTCTAAATAATTAAATCTACAAAATAACCATGAAATAATAATAAGAAACAACCAAAACAACCAAAGAGCAACAATAAAAATACTAATGAAACCAACAGTCAACAAGTTTACATGGTCCATAGATGATCAATATGCATTGATCCTTTATTTAATCTCAAACTTTCATAACTCAAACTCACATGTATTCAAGATGGGAACAGGTAAATTGACAAAAGCACACGCAGCGATTCCGTATACATAATAAAAAAAATTAGTCCACAAAGACATGAAGCACAGATGACTACACCAATTACATCAAAACAATAGCGTCAGGTAAGGTTATGAAACTTGGCTAAATTCATTAGCTTTTACCAATTGCGAATTTGAGATCTTGCGCTCTATGTTTTGTTCCCTCGCAAAACCAATCATTAGAAACGAAAATCTCAACATCACTTCTGCTGCTCTTGGATCAGATAGTGTTTTTAAGATTTTTGTTGCTTCTAGATTTTGTAGATTAAATTTTTTGCAACTCTTGAATCCTATATTGTTTTTACTACTTTTGTTGCTTCCAGATTTTGTAGAATAAATGTTTTGTAAATTCTTTCTTGGAGCGACTGGAATTGGATGATTACTGTTTTCTATCAGCAATTTTGAAGCTAGTCAAGGGAAGCTGCCTTAAATTTTGAAGCAAATGATTTTGAAGGCAATTCATTATAAAGTTAAGATGTGAAATACATTCCTAATATGTTATCTTCCTTTACTCTTCATTTTATTCTCTATTTTATTTTCCTGTTAATTCAAAGTTTTTCCAATTATTTCTTCATTAAATCTGAATATGAAAAACACATTTTAAGTAAAACACAAACAAAACTGAATCTTTTGTTTTGGAAAGAAATGCAGCAAAATATGACTAACTAAAAGAAATGTATCATCTTTTTTGCACCATAAATTGATTAAAAACAATCACAGAGCACGATAGAAGATTATCAATATTAGTCCATTAGCATTCAAAACAAGACATTGCCTTTTTCAAGGCTCTCAAGCTTTGCCAAGATGGACTATTTTCAAATTTGCATATCAATTCCCAAAATTTGCAACAAAAACTAATAGTAATCCTAAAATAAAATAAAATTGTTGGGCGTCAGACAATAAGCGGATATTGAGTCCACAAACAAAATTTCAGATTTTAGCATAAAATATATGCATCATCGCCTCAATAAAATTTTTAAAAAAACACAATTTTGATAGCATCAGGCAATAAGCAGAGATAATAATCCACACAGTAATTTCAGCGTGTAGGATAAGATTTAAATTTGCATCATTTGCCAAAAAGACTTACAAAAACAATTTTAAAAATTACAAAAAGAATTTCGATCAGACCATTTGACGCGAATGCAAGCAAGAATCCATGCAATGCGTTGGCAAGCCAACCATTTCGATCTATGCATCCGTTATATCTCCTTTAACGAAAACTATTTGTAAATTTAAGGAGAAGGTAACTGATGCAAATTTAAAATTTAATAAAAAAAAGCTCAGAAAAATTGAATCCAATCATAGACATAGATCTCAGATGTCCAGACATAAATAAATTAAAGTTCTTCATCACAGCTTGAAAATTTTTTGAATAAAAAAATTAAAAATCGAAGGAGAAATTGGGTACTCTCTCGAGGATTTTTGCAGACAATCAACACGGCATCAGATTCAGACCGCCCGTCTGCTACGATTCTCGTCATCGAGAGCGTGTAATTTGATTTGAAATTTGCGTGAACACTTTGAAAAAGAAAAAAAATCAATTAACTTTTATTTCTGAGAGAAGTAAAAAAGAAGAAGAAGATGAAGAAAAGAAGGAGGCGGAATTGGGGATGAAGGTGAGGTGATGGGGATTTAAACAGGGGTTCTATCAAAAACCCTAATGGAAGGATCGTCACGTGAACCGTGCGTGATGGTTTGGTTTCGGCTTGGACATGGGCCTCAATTCATAAGCTGGTCTTTTGTGAAAAGGGGATAGAAAAAAGGTAAATTGTCAAAAAGCCCCGGCCCATTCAAAACTTGTAAGAAAACCCCTGGTATTTACGAAATACTAAGAAAGGACTACTGTTCCAAAATTTTATGGGAAAACCCCTGGGCCTCACTAAAATCAGGTATACTCTTATTACTGAGGGGGTATACTCTTATTACTGAGGGGGTGACGAAAATGCCATTATCTTCAAAACAGCCCCTCTTCAAAATTTCCCCCCATCTCTTTTTCTCTCTCTCACGAACCCTATTTCCCACCTCAGACGTCCGCAACCATCACCGTCGAAGATTTCGCCACTACCCCATTGTCTCCTCCTCCACCTCGATCGTCGCCACCACATTTTCACCCAGAAAAGAGAGCGGAAAACTTGCGTTAAATCGTCGCAGTCGCATCGCCGCAGCTTCCTCTTCCTTCCTGATCGCTGCTGAGCTATTGCTGTCCAAAAAGAGAGAGTGAAAACTTCTGCTAAATTGTCCAATCATCCCATCACCGCCGCCCCATGGTCGTCTTCTCCTCCTTTCATTTGTTTTGGACTTGAGAAAACAAAGAATCAAGAAGATAAAGGAAGTTTTTTGCTGTACACTTGAACATTTGAGCTTTCTTTTTCTTTCATTTTATCTCTCACTTAAAATCTGCACCTTCAATGGTTTCTTTCTCGTTTCAAAGATAGTTGAGGTCTAAGGTAACAATTTTCAACCCACCAAGTATTTGATTTTTTGTCTGAATCAGACTCTTTTGATCATTTTACTTTAAATGGGTCTTCTATCATTTGTTTTCGACAATATGAAGTTTTGTTTTCTTTGGTGTAAATTTTAGGTTTACCCACTGTTGGCGCTGCTGTCGTTATCTGTTGTATGCCACTAGTGCGCAATATCACTAGTGTCACGTCTCGCTTCCCAGTAGACGAAAACGATAACGTGGCATGCCCGCGACATATTTATCTAGAGAAGGTCATTCTCTAAATAAATATACTAAGCGTATTGAAATAATAATACACAATGCAAGAATAAATTGAGACTGTAAAATTTTCAGCAAACATCTTTATTTATATTCAACTTCAAATATTTACAGGTACATGAGTTTCAATTGGAAAGTAAATACTGTTGGGTTACCCTAACGTCCGAGCCATCATCCGTGGCTGTTTACGGAACAAAATTTTTCTACCAAATTAAAAACGGCGCTAGAATAACCAATTAAACCGGATCTTTCCATAAACCTAGCTAGCTAAACTAAGAGAGCTAACTACTATGAAAAGAAGTCTCACCAAACGATCCAAGTCTTTCGGTCTTCTTTCCTCATCGTTCGCTCCAAGAGGCCACCATGATTGCGCTTGATCTTCTTTGTTGGCTCCTTCGGTTCTCCGCGATCGATCTTGCTCTTCGGTCCTCCTTTGTCGTAGATGATCCACCCGAGGGATGTGATCCATGGCTCTAGCTCCACACTAAACGTCAAGTGGAGCAACTAGAGAACTTGGGTTGCTAATCCAAGAAGTATAAGATGTAGTGTGAGGTTCTAAGTGACTTTCTATCTCTATTTTGCCTCCTCTCTTGTTTATCAGCACATGAGAGTGTAGAGAGGAGGAAGATGATGAAGGTGGTGAAGCTCAAGAAAAGGAGGAGGTGAAGCAAAATGGCGAGCACAAAATGAAAAATGAGAAAGCCTGTGAGAGAAAATAGATGGCAATGGTTTTGTAAAACAATACCCATCAATATAATATGTCAACCATGCTTCAATAGTTGCCAAAAATGAATTAATAATGCATTTGTCAACTATTGAACCCATGGCTCTCACCATACCCCCCTCTCCTTCAATTTACACCTCATTTCCATTTATCAAATAAATGGAAAAAGACTAATGAGGTGTCCACCTTATAGAATGTTATCCATAATAAAATACGGATTATAGTCTACTGTATATACATACATGCATTCGGATAAAAACACGAATGCCCAAAGAGATAGAATAACACGAAGAACATAATACTAGAATATATATATCGAAATACATATATGCAAATTATCAAATCAATACATAATTTAATAATCCGGCTCAATCCTGAGCCAGCTAGTATTATCAACTGTCTGACCGAAAGTCCGGGTACAAAGTACATCAATCGATCGGAACCCTGCACGTATTCAATACGACTAGTACATCATTTCTCCTGAACCAGGGAAACCCTCTGTGTGGGACTCTAAAGACTCAACAATACGTCGGCAGTGAGTTACTGGATAAATCCATAACTACAAGCACGTCAGCGGCACTAGCTGTACGTAACGGCTATCCGGGTACCTATCGAAAAGGAAGGCAGACGAGCAAACTCATCCGAATTCCTACTGAGCCTATCCGTGACAATCTCCGTACAGTCTGGTCTTTTCGTCTGAGAGTATCGCATACCGGGTCTAGGGGGTGGTAAACGTCATACCCTAATAACCCGATAATTCGTGCTGATTTGGCTCAGGACCAATCCGGAAAACTACTGATCAGCCTATCAGTAAATCCCAACTTCCTTGGCCAAGGTCTTATGGTCCTGACCAATCGAACACAGTGAGATATCGACTCTCTATACTGGGAGATACGAATCCCCGACAATCGTTCACTGCCTCCATGTGGCTCGGGACTGTACCCAACCAAAACCTGTTTACACGACTCAGTAGAGCCGTGGTAGGGTAGTAATCAAAGCACGGTGGGAACTCACACGAGACAAATGATGATCTCAGGTCTAAAGACTAACCTGTACTCATGTCACCTGAGAACTTCCATCTGATGATAGGTATAGTACCATCTAGAAGTTCTCGGCGAGTCCGTCCGGTGTACTCACACCCAGTGAGCACCTGCATACGATCTTAGATGCAAAAGACCAATGGTTGCGGGACCATACCATAGCCCCTTATCGGGGTCTAGAAACGTATACACTACTCTACTCCGGAATATCGATACCCAGTCTCGATACTCCCACAACTAGGGACCTTTTAAGGATGTGCGTACCGACTACCCAGCCCCCACAAGTATGATCGCCATCACAACGTAAGTAGTCTAGCAATGATCCTACGGTCTTTATCAACATGTATGAATGATACGTAATAGCAAGTAAAACATATGCACATGTTAAGTTAAAGACAAACCAGAACTATCATATCGAGTAAGACTGTCATGTACATATATATGTCCAAGCATCCATATGTATACATATACAATAATGGCCTTTAGGGCATACATATCCAACGATCTCCCACTTGCACTAAGGCCGTATATATTGGCGTACCGAGTACCCAACGTCTCCTCTAAGGCCAGTTGTTGGCGTATCGAATACCCAACATTTCAAAAAGTCTCTCGAACTGTGCTTGAGGAAGGGCCTTGGTGAATGGATCCGCCGTATTGTCTTTTGTGTCCACTCTCCGCACCTCGATCTCCCGGCGATCAATGGTCTCCCTGATCAGGTGATACCGCCTCAAGATATGCCTGGATTTCTGATGGGACCGTGGTTCCTTTGCTAAAGCCATAGCTCCATTGTTGTCGCAATACAAAGGTATTGGGTTAACAATGGATGGAACCACCTGAAGTTCAGTAATGAACTTCTTAATCCAGACGGCTTCTTTTGCGGTATCGTTGGTAGCAAAGTATTCAGCCTCCATCGTCGAGTCTGCGACGGTGTCATGTTTGGAACTCTTCCAACAGACCGCCCCTCCGTTGAGGATAAACACAAAACCCGAGACAGACTTGTTGTCATCCTTCTCACTCTGGAAGCTCGAATCGGTAAAAGACTCCACCTGGAGGTCCCCATTACCGAATACCAGGAACAGTTCTTTAGTCCTTCTCAGGTACTTAAGAATGTTCTTAACAACTCTCCAGTGGTTCTCACCTGGGTTAGACTGATACCGGCTCACTACGCTAAGCGCGTAAGCTACATTTGGTCGGGTACATAGCATCGCATACATTATAGATCCTACCGCCGAAGCATAGGGTATAGTGCTTATGCGAACCCTCTCCTCATCAGTCTTGGGAGACATCTCTTTGGAGAGGGTGATTCCGTGCAATGCGGGTATATTATCGCGCTTGGAATCTTCCATACTAAATCTCTTTAGTACGGTCTCTATGTACCTGGACTGTGAAAGTCCCAGTAATCTCTTGGATCTATCTCTGTAGATCTTAATCCTCAGAATGTACGAGGCATCACCCATGTCCTTCATGGAGAACCTTTGTGACAAGACATGCTTGACCGATTGTAGCATAGGAATGTCATTTCCTATTAAAAGAATGTCATCCACATACAAGACTGGGAATACAACAGTTCGTCCTACAATCTTCTTATATATACAAGGCTCATTCTCATTCTTGATGAAGTCAAATTCCCGGACTGTTTCATCAAAACAGATGTTCCAGCTCCGCGATGCCTGCTTTAATCCATAAATGGATTTAAGCAACTTGCACACCTTCCCGCTGCTCATACTGGCTACAAAACCTTCCGGCTGATCCATATAAACGCACTCTTCCAAACTTCCGTTTAGAAAAGTTGTTTTTACGTCCATCTGCCAGATCTCATAGTCATGGAAGGCAGCAATGGCAAGTAGGATCCGAATGGATTTGAGTATAGCCACTGGAGAAAAGGTTTCGTCATAGTCCACACCTGGTGTTTGACGAAAACCTTTTGCCAAGTCTAGCCTTATATGTTTCCACTTGCCCATTTACACAAAATTTCTTTTTGTAGATCCATTTGCATCCAACGGGTTTTACCCCAGGTGTAGCAATATCCAAGGTCCACACTTTATTGGCGTACATGGACTCCATTTCGGATCGCATAGCATCCAGCCACTTATCAGAGTCCCTACTGATAATGGCCTGCCTGAAACTAGTAGTATCATCTTCTTCTAAGATGCAATCCTCTCGATCCCCGTCTATGAGAAAACCGTAGTATCTCTCGGGCGGATGAGAAATCCTACTAGATCTGCGGAGTGGCTGAGGCTCGTCCGGGGTTATTGAATCTAGAGGTTCCACCAAATCTTCAGTTATAGTTTATGTTTCTGGAACTTCATCCAGTTCTACCGCGCTGCCACTAATATTTTTTGCAAGAAATTCGTTTTCTAAAAATATGGCATTCCTAGAAACAATAATCCTTTGTTCCCCTGTGTGGTAGAATAGATACCCATTAGAATCCTTTGGGTATCCTACAAACTTACACAAAACAGATCGTGGCTCGAGTTTTTCTGGGTTCTACTTTGATATAAGCAGGGCAATCCCAAATCTTAACACGTTTAAGATACAAACTCTTGTCACTCCATATTTCATGGAGTTTTAGGCACAGATTTAGATAGAACTTGATTCAAAAGATGCGCCGCTGTCTGAAGCGCATATCCCCAGAATGAAAGAGGCAACTTGGCGTTACTCATCATCGAGTGAACCATATCCAATAGGGTACGGTTCCTCCGCTTCGATACACCGTTGTGTTGTGGTATATATGGAGGAGTAAGCTGAGAGAGAATTCCATTCTCTTTTAGGTATTCTAGGAATTTCGTACTTAAGTATTTCCCTCCTCTATCAGATAGGAGGATCTTGATACTTTTGCCTATCTGGTTCTCTACCTCGTTTCTGAATTCTTTGAATTTCTCAAAAGCTTCAGATTTGTGTTTCATAAGATACACATATCCGAATCTAGAGAGATCGTCAGTGAATGTGATGAAGTACGAGAACCCACCCTTTGCATGTATAGATATTGGACCACATACATCACTGTGTATGAGTCCCAAGAGCTCTACTGCTCTTTCTCCGTATCCGATGAACGGATATTTGGCCATCTTTCCTTTGAGACAGGACCGACAAGTTTCATAAGATGAAAATTCGAACATGTTCAAATATCCATCTTTATGTAACTTATTCAGTCTTTTCTCTCCGATATGACCAAGTCTACAATGCCACAAGTAGGATTCGTTCTCTTCTGAACTCTTCCTCTTGCATGTGTTTTGTATGTTGAAAACCGTGTTTTGATTTAGAATATAGATACCATTACATAGTGTACCTTCTGCAACCAATACTTGATTAAGGTAAACGTTCATGATATTTCTATCAAGAACAAACTTATATCTATCTTTATAAAGTAAAGAAACTGATATGATGTTGCAAACCATGGAAGGTACATAGTAGCAATTCTTCAAAATCATAGTATTTCCATTTGGCAATGCTAGGTGATATTCACCGACGGCAGAAGCATCAACTTGTGCTTCGTTCCCTACTCTGAGGGACATATCACCAGGTCCAACCATCCTACTTTTTCTCAGTCCTCGTAATAAATTACAGATATGAGATCCTGATCCGGTATCTAGTACCCAGACGGTAGGACTGACCAAAAAGCAGTTCTCAATAACAAGAACACCTGAAGGAGATGCATTGGTATGCTTCTTCTTCGATGGGGTCATCAAGTAATTCATGTAATCCTCTTTCCCTGGCTCATACTCATGACTGTTATCATAAGTTAGAGCCGAACCGATGTCCCTCAGCCCTGAATAAGAATTCGGATCGGTCAAGCGATACATTTTATTATCTTGATTAGGGCGTGAATTGGTTGCTACCTGGAGAGAGAGAAAAGAAACACTCAGCGTGCGCTCTTGCAAGATTAGATTGGTTATTAGTTTATATAATCAGAATGGCTCCCACTGTTTTCTCGAATTCTTCTTCAAACCTTAAAAGAAGAACTAGTCAGGATTAATCGCACGTCACAATACTTGCTTAACCTTTCGGCTAGGCTAGTATCGGTACTTCGAGAAAGGTTTTCCAACGCTTTCGCGAAGTTCCTTAATTACATAACCTTTTTTCCCTAGAGGCTTATCCCGCTAACACCGTTCTAGACACCTACTTGGTTTGTAGCATTGATTGTTAAGTGAGAAAATCTCCCAAGAGTAATCTTACTCATCAGTGGGATCGGGTGATTTTTGTTCAAAGAATTATTTATAACCGCAATCAAGAACGGCGTCGCTTGGTAGCTAGCCGGTGAGTACGGGTCGGTCCACAGGGATTTTGTGTATTCTCTAATTGTTCTTACGAGTTAATTCCGATTGTTGTCGGATTGATTAAATCTAAAAACTAAGTTTATCTAGATCTAAATCTTGCTAGGGTTAGGTTTAGGTTAAGTTTGGAAATTGAAGATTTCCTCACCGCTTTCTATACCCAAATTAAGATCTCTTTAGGAGTTATAGTAATTATCAATAACGGGGATTAGTACCATCGGGAAGAAACGGTGTTTCTTCCTCTAGGTTCTTGTCCTTCCTTTCTTAATCCTTACCCTAACCTCCATGGAAAACACGCTCAACCGGGCCTTTATACTACGGTATCATCGCTACCTCGTGGGATAGGGTGCCGTAGGAAGCGGTATGTGCATGTATGCATGGAGTCCTATAAAAACGTGTGATGGACAAGAAAGGGGTGAGAGATCTTCATCTCTCAAGCCTTCCCCAAAGCTAACCCTAACAAGCGAGGAGACTACTCGCTCATTAAGGAATTGAAAAATATTTCTAAACTATCTATCTAGGGTAGAGAATAAAATATCTAACTAGGGCAGATAAGAAATTATACTAGGGCAAGAATTGAAAACCTACTCTAATTTGATGCACTCTTCATTCATTGCAGAAATTTACAGATCTGAATTTTAGATATAAAATGAGGCACAAGAAGAGGCACACCTCAAAAAGAGGTTTAGGGTTTCTATTTATAGATCATAGAAACCCTAGGGTTACAATTGATTCACGTCTGCAATTACAAGTTTACCCCCTAAGAAAAGAACTAGTCAATGCATCGCCAGCGACAATAGAAATTTTCCACCGACACGGGCGATGCACGTGCCACATTTTTCCACCGTCACATGCTTCCTATGGCCGCGGAACCGCGGCCACAAGGCAGGTTTGGCCGCGGATCCGCGGCTGTATAAGGGCATCAATGGCTGAGATTTTCAGGGCATGTTCTGTTGCATTGTTTCTTCTATTTCCTTTACTTGGTTTCTCAGATGGTCTTCTATTTTTCTTCCAGATTTGCACAGTGAACAATATCGTGGAATTTACCGTTTGCTTCGTGTCGAAGTCTTGAACCTTGCGCTGCCTTTGTACTTTGTGAAATTGTTCACTGATCTTCGTTTATTCTCCAACTGTAGGCTTGATCAAGATTCTTCCATTTATCGGTCGTAGTCTCACTTTTGTACCGTCTTTTCATCATTTTCACTATTTTGTTCCGAAAACCTGTAACCTGCAACTATGTAGCAGACATGGATCAAACGCACTTGTTTATTCATAAAATGAATAAGAATGGGGAATAAAATAATGCAAAATTATGGTATGAACAAATACCCCCAAACTTATCTTTTGCTCGTCCTCGAGAAAACCTAGTTTTATTATCGAAAAAGACCTAGCCTCACTTTCGCAGGGAAACGCGATTGCACTGAGCTTATGCAACAAGCCGTTAAACCTCTAGGTGTCCCTAGTAGGAGGAGTGTTGTCTCCTGAGGGTTTTCGGCGGATACTACCCACAAAATCCTATCAATTCGGCTTATCGACTTTTATTCTCCAATTAGATTTTCTAACAAGAAACTCAATTATTTTCGACTCATAAATTATCCACCCGTATTCTTCATGCTTTCTTATCATTTAACTTAAGATTATATATGTTCTGTAGAATTACTTAGCTTTTAGCATCTTTTAAGTTTTCCTTCTAGGGTTCTATCTCAAATTAGGAATTTTTATCATCTCTATTAAAGATATAAGTCATATTCTTCATTCTCATCTCTTATCTAAACCCCAATCACATACCCCTACGTGTGTGTATATATCACCCCTACACTTGGAAATTCAAATCAAGCTATCATACTCTTGTCCGTCGTCCAAAGCACTTATTAATTGGTGAATTTTTAGATGAATTTTGCCCACACATCCTTCATGCGACCGTTAATACTTCTTGAGCTACCAACAACCGATTACAAGATGTGTTTGCACATTAAAGCGTAATTCCTAGTCTTGTAACACCTAAGGCTTTAGCAGTGACTCCCAAACCAGTTGGTCTAAGGCACTAGGTGATGAAGCACCCTCGCTAAATATTTTTTCTATTAATGCAGCCTTAAGTAATCACAAAAACCAGTATTCATTTTTTATTATCTCTTTATTCACACTTGTATTTTTTATTTTATTTTCCTTCGTACTAAGGACTTTAGACAAGAGCATTTCAAGATCTCTTCTACTATTCCAAGTTTCAAGGTTCGTGTTTATGCAATTTATAGGGTATATATTTTCAGAATTTAGACTTAAGCTAGGAATTATTTTTCAAACTTACAAAATATCAATACTTTTCCCTTATTTTAACTTAGCCCAAGAAGTCAACTCGAAATTTGCCTATTTCTAAATAAACTACAAAGACATGTACTTTCTACCGTTAAATTTTAAGAATGATTATTTTTAGGGTTTTTAATTTACTAAGTCTAAGATCTAGTTGTTCCTATCTAGTTAACCTTTTTGTCAAACTCAAGTCAATTATGGCCAAAATTGAATACTTTAATTTTTATAATTTTTGAAAATTTTCAATTTTTATGGGTTTTAAAATAAATATGCAAATGCAAAAATATACACATGAATGCGAAGAAAGAAGGCTTACCGGGCACACCCCCAAACTTAAACTTGACAGTGTCCCCACTGTCAGGGTACACCAAGAGGGTCAAAATTGTCGGCGCTTCCTTATTTATTTATTTACAATTTTTTTATTGTTAAAAGAAAAACAAAATTTAATATACAACAAGGTTCCCCCCAAACTTATATGAGACAGTGTTTTCACTGTTTTAAGCGTTAAAGTTCAGAGTTAGGGAGGAGAAAAATCAAACTATACAAGGCCTTACAAAGACCAAAGGTTAGCACCAACCATTCAAAAATTCTATCATGATAATGGTAGGGTTGGTGAAAGAATGGAGTGTAGATAAAAGAAATGAGAAGCACACGAGACCGTGTGGAGATAGAAGCGATATACGGTCTCGGTGGAGGAGAAGAATGGCGGAAGAGAGAAAGAAGTGTAGCACGAACTTGAGGGTGTAAATTGAGTGAATAAATTAGCACAATTTGTGATGACCGATGTGTTAAAAGCGATTGTGCTAATCTATCAACCCGTCGAGAAATGGGGTCAAATCTCTCAAGATTCGCAAGAAAACATGGGTACGTTGAACTTGGCAAACCATCCATTGAAAATGGAAACGCGACGGATGTTAGTGTTTATGCCCTAGAAGGCCATTACTGTATCATACTAGTTTGTATATTACTTAATGGAAGCTTGGGATATTCACATGTATATAACAGTCTTGCTAAACATGGTAGTATGCTACTTGGTTTTTCTATCTTAATATGTGAGTGTACGTATTGATAGAGCTCTTAGGATCTTGCTTGACTACCAGCGTTGTGATGGCAGTCACACTAGTGGGGGCTGGGTAGTCTACAAGCACATCCTTTTTCAGCTCCCTGGTCGTTGGATTATCGAGACAGAGCATCGATACTCCGGAGTAGACTAGTGTGTACGCTTCTCATCCCAGTTGGGGAGATGGTCTGTCCCACAGCCGTCAGTACGTCGTACTGGAGATAGTATACAGGTGCTCGTTAGGTTACGGGTACACCGGACAGGACTCACAGGGAACTGTTGGTTGGTTTTATACCAGTCGTCAGTGAACAGTTCCCAGGTGACATGAGTACAGCATAGTCCGCAGACTTGACACTGCTACTTCGCCTCGAGTGTGTCCCACTGTTCTTAGATTGCTACCCTACCACGGCTCAAAGGAGTCGTGCAAACAGGTAGCAGTTGGGTACAGTCCCGAGCACTTGGAGGCAATGGCGGTTTGACAGGATTCGTCCCTCCCGGTATTGGGAGTAGATATCGCGCTGTGTCAGAGAGCCATTACGCAAAGTCCCTGGCCAGGGCAAGCGAGATTTGCTTGTAGGTTCCAGTAGTTTCTCAGGGTGTAATGGGCTTCGCTCCGACACGACTTATACCGCTATTAGGGGACTGACGCTTGCCGCCCCCCTAGGCCCGATATGCGATAGTCTTGGACGAACGGACCAGACTGTATGGAGATTGTCACAGCAGGCTCAGTAGGAGTTCTGATGGGTTTCCTCATCGGCCTTCTTATCGACAACTACTTGGGGACCGTTACGTACAGCTAGTGCCGCTTGCGGTCTGTGGTTAAACCCACTGCCAGCGTAGTAGTCGAGTCTCTAGAGTCCCACACAGAGAGTTTCCTATTCCAGGCGAAACGATATAGAGGTCGTATGGTTTTACGACAAAGGGTTCGGACGCGTATGCGTGTTTACACACTTACGTCGTCTGGACAGTTTTTACCAGTCGGCTTTGGTTTAAGCCAGTTACTGGTATCCGGTTATTGGATTTATACAGTCTAAAGTTTTTCCGTATTTTTACGGATCGAAGGGGCGTTCTCGTAATTACGCGAGAAGCTTCTAGAAGATGGTGACTAAGGAGGTTTAGGTGGCATATACATTGAATGAGATTAGTGAGTCATGAGAGTGATTCATCATGGTCATTAATGCATCATAAATGCTTAATGACTCATGATAATGAATCACCACTTGATATTTGTGAAGCATGATTATTCATCACTTATTTTCTTTTCTTGATAAAAGTAAATGCTTCATATATATTAGGATAACTTACTATTCTCACTTCATAATATCATTCACATTCTCTCTCCTCAAGCTCACTCTCTTCAAACCCTAATCCTCACCTCTTATGTGTTAAGAACAAGGATTAGTTAGACTAAACAATCCATAACCCTCACTCTATCTCATCTATCTTCTTTGATTAGCAATCCAAGAAGGTTAGTTGCCTCAAGTTTAGAGGCTAAGCTTGGAGTTTTGCTCTCGGGTGGATCATCTACTACATCGAGAAGGCCGAGGAGGACGAGGAGATCGTAAAGCCGAAGGACTTGGTTCGATAGGTATAATCCCTAAGCATAGTAGTTTAGAACCACTATATGTTTGGTTAGTTATCGTTTAGCTTCGATTCAAGCGGTTAGTCGATGTTTGTTCACTAAACAAGTTCGTTTTTGAAAATTCCGCCTCCCTACAAATACTGGGGTGTTGTACATCGACTTACAGTTGTATCAGAGCCTCGCTAAACAATAAATAACTTAATTGCAAATTTGTACGAATTTCGAACGGAAAAAACAAAACCGGAAAACCCCGAACTGTCAAGTTTCTGTCGAAATTTAAATGAAGTCTAAAAATTTTTCAGGGATGTTCAGAAAGCTTGAAAAGCATCCAGGAGAACACCCAAGAAAATTGGGCCCATGACTCGGCTAAAGCGCCACGGAAGCGCGGCGGATCCTACACGATCCGCCGTGGTTCCGCCGCCGAGTTGCCGAGTCATGAACCCAAATTTCTTGTGTGGGTCCCCTGTGATATTTGGTATTTTCTGGTAATTTTTAATTTTGCTCAGGTTTCAAGTTTACAGAGCAGTATTGGAGCAATATTAAATGCGTTTAATCGATCGAAATTGTACAGTATTTGCATATTGGATTATATCTGTGATTGTTTAATGTGTTCGTAAACCTCCCCTAGCTGCTAGTATGTCAGTTGGCAGGGGGTTGCACATTTCTGAAATGGATTTTATCTGTTTGTGCATATGAACTGTGTTGGACTGTTGTGATGTATAGCCGGGGTTATGTGATGGGTTATTATTTAATTCATTTGATGTAAATGTAATTTGTTGTAATATTATTTTGCGGGGCACTTCCAGGTTGCGGTTGTAGCCACCGTTGTATTATTTCATTTTACTGTTTTTGCTCCTAGGACAGACCCAAGGTGGGGTGCTGATCAGTCAAAAATATTGCATATTTTAACCAGCAATTTCCATATCATCTGCATACAATTAGAAGTGTTCGACATTCATATTCTACATATTAGCAAATTGGTCGCAAAATATCAGATTACATGTATTCGACCTTAAAACCGGCATTTCTAGGGAAATTGACTGCATTGCATTACATAGCATATTTTCTATATCTTGCAACCCGTGTTTCGAAGTCTGTGCAGGAAAAGAGAAGCTTGCTCGATCATTACAGTGCTCGACCATTACAATCGCTCGTAAACTCACTGAACTCAAATCTGGTATCAACACAGAAGGGAAACTGCAATTCAAAACATCAAAGAAAAGCCCAAACAGCAATACCAAGCAACAGAAGAAAGCCCAAGGGCCAAGCTCAACAATGAGCCGCGGAAGAGCGGCAGTTATGGGCTAAACGCGGCGGAAGCGCGGTGGTTCAAGGGTGCCAGCTCCTAAATTTCAGTGCACAACTCCTCTACAGGGCCCACATTCCAGAAATATACACAAAATTCCAGAAAACTCCAGAGACTTCTACCAGATCAGCAAACACCTTGAGTTACATTACATTAGCCTAATCATTCTAGAACTTTCCCTAAACCCTAGCTTAAACCCTAAGCTAACTCCTAACAAACTCCTTCTAGAAACTCTTCAACAAACTTTGGGAGGGAAAGTTCTAATTCAAACCTAAACCTAGGGTTTGGGAGTTCTATAAATAAGACCCTAGGCTCATTGTAAGAAGATTATTCAACCTTGGGAAAGTTTAGGAAAATCAATCCCATTCTTCATCTTCTTCTTCCTCAAGTTTAGTGAGAGAGCTTGTAGGAAACCCTAACCCTAAATCCAACCACAATTCAAGATCTTGAGTGCAAGCCAAGCAAGATGCCTTCAACCCTTTTATGAGCCGAGCCGATCTTCAATCGGGCAAGAGATCAAAGTAGATCCACGATCCACGGAGACGAGCGAAGCCGAGTCAACGATCGATTTCTTCTTCTTGTAGATTCTTGAAAGAATGTATTGAAATTGTTGATTAAATAAAAGGTGATATTCTTTTATCTTGTTTTCTTTAAATTCCGCATCATGTTATCTTTACAAATCTTGAATATTATCTGTGTGGTGATGTGTGAATAAAACTCCGCTCGTCGAGGAGTCGAGACAATCTTTAGTATGATGATGTAACAAATTTGTAATCGATTCTTGAATCCCACGAGTTTGTAAACCCTAGCAAGTTCAAGAATCGACGACCCAATTCGTTGCGATGCTTTCTTGATCGACATCGCTCGAGATTGGGGAGTTCCGATCGTTTCTTGAAATTGCTAGAGGCTAGAATATAAATGGTATCCTCGAAAGAACAAGGGTTAAGAGATGAAACCCTAATTTCATCAAGAAAGCCCTAACTCTCGTCGATCACCATTGATCTAGTATCAATTCTTCGAAGGACAAGAACACGAAACCCTTTAGATTACATCACGTCTAAAGATCCGATCGATTCCTACGAGCCTCTCTTATATTCTTGATTGTTGATTGGAAATATTATCAAAACTACCGATTCTTGATTGTTTATAGTTTCTTGATTCTTGAGTAAAGAATAGTGACACTCGAATACAAATCACATCTTGAATCATGTTTTCGTTTATTGTTGCTTAACATTTCATTTCAAACGTATCAAAATACAATTGAATTGTGCAATCCCTGTGGACGATCCGCACTCATTCATTAACTACATCCGACACCGTAGTTTGATTGCGGTCAATATAATTTTTTGATTGTCGTTACTTTTTACATATACACGTCAGAAAATGTTTCAATCAAAATGGCGCCGTTGCCGGGGATCGCGCTAATTCATTTGCATTTATAGTTTGAAGTGAAAGAATTATTACATTTTACTTCTTGAAATCAAAATTCGTACAAACTCTTACACGTGTGTTGTGATTTGACTGCAAGGTGATCTGGAGCATTCTGTGCTGTTGAAAAATTATTTGGGATATACCAGAGAGCTGGAGATAGGAATAGGAAGCAGCTGAAGAAGTTTGGTACAGTGAACCCATCAACAGACCGCGGAAGAGCGGCATATACATGGTTATTGCGGCGGAAGCGCCGCAGTATTGAGGGTTCTCTGGAAAATTTTCCAGCAGGTGATTTCTTGCTCTCTCCCCTCTCTCTTTTTAGCTCCAATTAACCCTTTTCTGCAGGATTCTTTGCAAATAAATCGCAGCGCGCAAAAGCAAAATTAAAATTGTGTGTGATTTTTGATTTCTTGGTTGTTTGCATTCTAATACGGAAATTTAAGGGGCACGGCCAAATCCAAATTAGGTGGGGATTTCATTACCCTTCCTAGGCCCCGAAAATCGTCAAACTTGCATCCGCATTACCCCCATTAACTAAAAGAAATCTAGAGAAGACTCTAAGGACTGTCGCGCTCAATAGGACAAGAGAAGGTCGTGGGTAATTCATTGCTTATCCGCGTTTTCTTGTGGTGCCTAAGGCGAGTGTGTCTAAGGCTAGTGGTTATTAATTAGGTCCACTGTAGTGGTGGTTCCTTCCCACTTACCTGGCACTTATCCGGCCACAGGGGGACAAAGAGGCAGTGGAGGATTCTATCCTGCGGCTTGTCTTTTGGCAGTTAGGAGCGGTCTAGAGATCGGACCTAGGTGACCATTAGATTCTAGGGTTTGTGTGCTGCATTTGTTTTGTCGCATCATTTTTTCAAAATCCGTCCATTTTTCAAAGCAATCACCGCATTCATTCATCCCTAATTATAAGTCAACGCTGCCACTTGTACTAACCCTTTTTAGTGCAAGATAGGCTGGACACGGGATTCTAGTGCCCGTTTAGTCCGCGTACCCTTTATCGACTCCGAAGTCGATATTTCTCCATTTACCTTTTCTTTACCCACTACCACACCTACACCGATGGATCCGAATCCATCGAATTTCTTTAACCCTAATCTGCCACCGTCTGTTGGTGCGCAGAATCCTACTCCACCCCACATTTCTCTCCAGGAAAGATGCTATCCACATAGAGGTCCTCTTTCGACCTGCTTATCCACACCACCAGCCAATGGGGATAACTTTGAGATTAAGCCCCAGTATATCAATCTTTTACCCAAATACCACGGACTCGAGACCGAGGACGCTTACGTTTTCATTACCAAATTTGAAAACGTATGCGCAATGATGGGTACGTCTCAACTTTCAGTGGATGCGATGCGTCTACGACTTCTTCCATTTACTTTGTGCGATATAGCCGAGAAGTGGCTATACAACACCACCGCACACTCTATTACGAATTGGGAAGAATTCGTCGCTGCATTCCTTAAGAAATTTTACCCAGTCCAAAAGACGGCTCGAATCCGTAGCGAACTGAACCAATTTGCCCAGCTCCCTGCCGAACCATTTTCAAAATACTTTGAACGTTTCAAGGATCTATTGGTTCAATGTCCTCATCACGGCATCCCGAGATGGGAGCTTTGCCGAATCGTATATGAGGGCAGTAACCCTAGCACTAAACAGAGCCTTGAAAACATGTGTCAAGGTACTTTTATGACCAAAGATGACGGGGAAGCTTGGCGATACTTAGAAGAGTTCGCTGAAAAATCACTAATTTAGGAGAGTGGAACACAACCATTGAATAGGGGTGGTGTACACCAAATAGATGTGTCCATAGGTGTTCGAGCTGAAATGGCAGCAATGCAAAAGAAGCTCGACGCTATGGAACACAAATTTGCAGCAGCCTCCCTAAACCCAGTGTCACTCCCCAAAACTGTTTGTGGGTGCTGTTCTGATCCGTCACATTTAACGGAAGAATGTCCATTAAACTCTGCGTTTCAAGGTCACGAGCATTCTAATGCCGCATTTCAACGACCTCGAAACGATCCATATTCTTCCACGTACAATCAGGGTTGGAGGAACCACCCGAATTTTGCTTGGAACCAAAACCAATCTCAAAACACGGTTCCAAACACGAATCAATTTCAACGGGCTCTTCCTCCACCACAACAGCAACCCCTTCAACTCACTCAGCACCCCTATCAGTCACAAAATTTCCAAAATCAGGGCAACACTCCCGCACAGTCTAATCCTATGCAGTCCTGTTCTGACGAGTTCTCTCAATTCACTCAAACCATGAAATCACTTTTATCAAATTTCATGGATGTTTCGACTGAGGTTAGATCTTCCGTCAGTGAAATAAAGAAAAACTCAGCGTCCCAAGCTGAGAGTATTCGCACGATGGAAGCTGAAATCGCACGCTTAAAAGCCGAAATGAGTGCGAGAGAAAAAGGGAAACTTCCCTCTCAACCCCTACAGAATCCTGGGCATTACAATGTAAATGCCATTACAACGTTGAGATCGGGAAGAGTGCTGAACAATCATGTCGGGGAAGGTATTGATGATACTGAAAATCATATCAACACCCCGGCTGAGTCTTTCCCACACACACACACTTCACCTTCTGATCCTTCTTCTTCTACCAAACCACCTTCGCACGAGCCTATTCTCCATTTCCCTTTAGGCTCAACACCTTCACCCAACCCTTATAGTTCTCCACAGACGGTCCCCACACCTCCTTTGGGATCTCGTCTACCCCCCTTTCCTTCTCCTATGATGGACCCCGCGCTTATTGCGAAAGCACCTTACCCGAACCGGCTAAGGGCTAATAGAACGAGTCCTCATATGGAGAAAATTTTAGAGATGTTCAAACAGGTTAACATCAATATCCTTCTCCTAGATGCGATTCAACAAGTTCCCGCTTATGCGAAGATTCTTAAGGACTTGTGCACTAGGAAGAGGAAGACTCAAGTGCCGAAGAAGGTCTTTATGTCTAATAACATCAGCACTGCTTTTATACCCCAGCTTCCAAAGAAAAGAAAGGACCCAGGTTGTCCTACAATATCGATTTCGATTGGGGGTAAAAACATAAATCGTGCTCTTTTAGACCTTGGCGCGAGTGTTAACCTGTTACCTTATTCTGTCTATGAGCAATTAGGGATTGGAGAGCTGAAACCTGCTCATTGCACTCTCCAGATGGCAGACCGATCTATCACCAAACCAAGGGGTGAATTAGAGGATGTGTTAATAAAGGTCGGGGAATTTGTTTTCCCTGTAGACTTCATTGTGCTAGACACACATCCTGTAGCAAACCCCCGGGGCCAAATTCCGGTGATTCTGGGTCGTCCTTTCCTTGCCACTTCCAATGCTGTTATAAACTGTAGAAATGGTTCAATGAATTTATCATTTGGAAATATGACCATTGAACTAAACATCTATAAAGTTGGAAGTCAGCCGTCAGAACCCTCTGCTCATATTTTAGATGTGTGCTCTGTCCATGAGATCGCTCCCGATAGTTGTGGAGCTGAGGATCTTTGCTTTACTGATCTCGATGACATTAGCACATCTCTGCTTGACTTTGCACTAGATCTTAGTGAGGACACTTTACCTACACATGAGTCCTGCACTTCTGACTTTTCTCCACCCGAGTCTGTATCTTTCACAGGCTCTGAGCTTCTTTGTAGATCCAAAAATCAATCTATGACCCTTCCTTCTATCATTTCTCCGCCTGAGTTAGATCTCAAAATTTTACCTTCTCACCTGAAATATGCTTATCTTGGTGAGAACGAGTCATTACCGGTTATCATTTCCGCTTCTCTTGCATCAGAGCAAGAGAATGCCCTTTTATCGGTATTGAGATCTAACAAAGAGGCGTTTGGTTGGAGTATGGCGGACATCAAAGGGATTAGTCCCTTGATAGTTGAACATCATATACATGTGATGGATGATGCCAGACCGACCCGAGAACCACAGAGACGGTTGAATCCCGTCATGAAGGAAGCTATCATGAAAGAGATCGTCAAATGCTTAGATAATGGTATTATCTAACCCATCTCCGATAGCCAGTGGGTGAGTCCTATACATGTCGTTCCTAAGAAATCCGGCATCACAGTTATCATAAATGAAGCGAATGAGTTGATTCAGACACGCGCCCAAACTGGGTGGCGTGTATGCATCGATTATAGAAAACTCAACGCTGCTACGAGGAAAGATCATTTTCCTCTACCATTTATTGATCAAATGCTGGAACGCTTAGCGGGACGAGAGTTCTATTGTTTTATGGACGGATACTCAGGCTACAATCAGGTCCCCATCGCCAAAAAGGATCAAGATAAAACCACTTTTACTTGTCCTTTTGGTACCTTTGCTTACAGTCGCATGCCCTTTGGGTTATGCAATGCTCCCGCTACCTTTCAGCGGTGTATGATGGGGATATTCTCTGATATGGTAGAGAATTTCTTGGAGATCTTTATGGACGACTTCTCGATTTTTGGAGACTCTTTTTCTGATTGCCTTGCGAATCTAGACGCTGTTCTTACTCGTTGCAAAGAGAAGAACTTGACTTTAAACTGGGAAAAATGCCACTTTATGGTCCAAGAAGGAATAGTCCTTGGACATGTCATTTCACAGAAAGGCATTGAGGTTGACAGAGCTAAAGTAGATGTCATTCAAAACCTGCCTCATCCCAAAAGCGTCAAAGATATTCGCTCTTTCCTTGGCCATGCGGGCTTTTATAGGAGATTCATTAAAGACTTTAGCAAAATTGCTAGACCTTTAACACTACTCCTGGCCAAGGATACGACCTTCCATTTTGACTCGGATTGCGAGACAGCTTTCGACTCACTTAAACACTCACTCACTTCAGCCCCCGTTTTATCATCACCAAATTGGGACTACCCCTTCGAGCTGATGTGTGATGCATCTGATTTTGCAGTAGGTGCAGTCCTAGGACAGCACATCGAAAAGATGCCACACGTGATTTACTATGCTAGTAAGACCCTGAATGATGCGCAAATCAATTATACAACCACCGAGAAAGAGCTTTTAGCGGTTGTATTTGCTTTAGAAAAATTCAGGCCTTACTTAATCGGCTCACCTATAGTTGTATATACTGACCATTCCGCTTTAAAACATCTTCTGGCGAAGAAAGATGCAAAAGGTCAACTAATACGTTGGATCCTACTGTTACAAGAATTTGATCTTGTTATCAAAGATAAGAAAGGATGTGAAAACGTAGTAGCTAAACACCTTTCACGCATCGTTTCTTCCCCTGTGACCCTGCCAATCAATGACTCATTCCCTGATGAACAACTCTTGAGCATATCCGCTGAACCATGGTTCAGGGATATTGTGAACTATCATGCCACGGGACTTATACCGAGTGATTGGTCAAAACAGGACAAATACCGTTTTCTTTCCCAAGTAAAACATTTTTACTGGGACGAGCCCTATTTGTTTAAATATTGTCCTGATCAGATCATTCGCCGGTGCGTCCCGAATGAAGAGTTCAAGAGTGTTCTTTCATTTTGTCATGATCAGGCCTGTGGGGGTCACTTTGGTCCTGGAAAGACAGCGGAAAAGGTTTTGCAATGTGGATTTTATTGGCCGACCTTATTCAAGGACGCATTTGAGTATTGCAAAACCTGTACACAATGTCAGTATACGGGTAGAATATCCCAGAGGAATGAAATGCCTCAGCAACCCATCTTGGTTGTTGAAATGTTTGATGTTTGGGGCATTGATTTTATGGGTCCTTTTCCCAACTCCTTTGGGAATCTGTACATATTGCTGGCGGTTGATTATGTCTCAAAGTGGGTAGAAGCCATTCCATGTCGCACTAATGACAAGAAAGTTGTCATTAAGTTCTTAAAAGAGAATATCTTTTCGCGATTTGGACACCCACGCGCTATCATTAGCGATAATGGGACACATTTCTGCAACAGGTCTTTCGAGACTCTGATGCGAAAATACTCAATCAACCACCGTCTTTCTACACCCTATCATCCCCAAACAAGCGGGCAGGCTAAGATCTCAAACAGACAAATCAAACTTATCCTGGAGAAAACTGTTGCTAAAAATAGAAAAGATTGGTCGACCAAATTGACGGATGCTCTTTGGGCATTCAGGACTGCATATAAGACCGACCTAGGAATGTCTCCATATAGGATAGTTTTTGGTAAAGCATGTCATCTACCTGTCGAGATAGAGCATAAAGCATTGTGGGCTATAAAAGAAATAAATTTTGATTTAAACCTTGCTTGCAACTTTCGGAAGCTGCAACTTAACGAGCTAAGCGAACTCCGTGATGAAGCTTATGATAATGCTGTAATCACAAAGAATAGGACTAAGGTTTTTCACGATAAAAGCATTTTAAGGAAAACATTTTTACCTGGTCAACAAGTCCTTCTTTATGATTCACGATTACACCTTCACGCGGGTAAGCTCCGATCTCGATGGAAGGGACCTTTTGTTGTGCGGTCTGTATACCCGCACGGGGCAGTAGAAGTTGAAAATGTTAAAAACGGCACTGTTTTCAAAGTAAATGGACATAGATTAAAGCCGTATTTTTCCACTGACCCCACGGAGGAGCTCTTGTTCTTACAAGAGCCAGTTTATTTGGATTAAAATTCCTCCGTCTCACCTTCATATCCTGTATATCATTGCATCATCTTTTGAATGAAGGTGAGTGAAAGATGAGTTTGGGGGAAGTTCTTCACTTATATATTTTGCCCCCACTAATGATTCCCCCCAGTCTTACAGATTTTTGTAGGTATAGCCGTCGGCAACAGTGAGGACACTGTTGAAAACAAGTTTGGGGGAGGTTTGTGCTTATTTCTGCATCATTTGCATATCATCTGCATAAGCACAAAACATTTCTTTTAAAAATCTATAAAAATTGAAAAATTTTCAAAACCCATAAAAATTTAAAAATTTTCAAATAAAAAAATAATTTTAATATTTACACCTTTTTTTATATAAATAAGATAATGAAAGTTTAGATAGTGAAAAATTACATCCATGAGATTAGAAAAATTTTAGAAAACTAAGAAAATTAGAAGTTTTCTTATACGAACTAGTAATAAGTAGTTATGAGCCGTTGTCCCAAGGGTTAGTAAGATGAAAGACGTCACTAATCTGAGGATAAAAATAAGTCTGAAAAATAGTTTCTATTCTGGAAGCCAAACATTTTGAACGTTGATACCCTGCTATTCGCACTTACACACGTCTTGAAGCCTGGGATAGTAGAGGATACCTTGAAATGCTCTTGTCTTAAAGCCAAAAGTATGAAGGAAATAAAAAGAAAAAAAATGAATAAAAAAAATATAAAGTGGTGAGAAAAATGAACACTGGTTTTGTTATCACCGAAGGCAAGAAAAATGTATAGCGAGGGTGCTTCTTCACCTAGTGCCCTAAGGCCAACTGGTCTGGGAGTCACTGCTATGCCTGAGGTGGTGCAAGACGAGGAAAATACACCAAGTAAGCAAGCACAGGAGTAATCGGTCGGTTAGTACCTCAAGAAGTATTAACGGTCACATGAAAGTGTGTGAGCAATTTCATCTAAATATTCATTAATTAAAAAGTACTGAGGCTGATGGGCAAGAGTATGATAGCTTGAATTGAATTCTCCGGGTGTAGGGATGTCTTTACACACACGCAGGGTTATATGATCGATGTTTGGAAGAAAGATAGGAATGAAAAATAAGACGATGTTTTATTGAGGGAGGACGTGATTTCTAACATCTTTTCATGACCATTAAGATAGGGCTCATGACAACCGAAAAGCTAGCTTAGTTGGAAACCTTAATTTTCAAAGCTTTTCTTTTACGATTCTCTTCTTTAAATGTAATATTCATGATCTTGCTTTTATTATTGGATTTTGTGGGTGCAATCCGCTAAAAACCCTCAGGAGACAACACTCCTCCTACTAGGGACACCTAGAGGTTTAAAGGCTTGTTGCACGTGCTCAGTGCAATCGTGTTGCCTACGAAAGTGTGCTAGTTAGTTTTTCTCTTTCTTTATTTTCTCCTTCTCTTTTTAATAAAACATTCGCTCGAGACGATCGAAATTAAGTTTGGGGGTATTTGATCAGTCAAAAATATTGCATATTTTAACCAGCAATTTCCATATCATCTGCATACAATTAGAAGTGTTCGACATTCATATTCTACATATTAGCAAATTGGTCGCAAAATATCAGATTACATGTATTCGACCTTAAAACCGGCATTTCTAGGGAAATTGACTGCATTGCATTACATAGCATATTTTCTATATCTTGCAACCCGTGTTTCGAAGTCTGTGCAGGAAAAGAGAAGCTTGCTCGATCATTACAGTGCTCGACCATTACAATCGCTCGTAAACTCACTGAACTCAAATCTGGTATCAACACAGAAGGGAAACTGCAATTCAAAACATCAAAGAAAAGCCCAAACAGCAATACCAAGCAACAGAAGAAAGCCCAAGGGCCAAGCTCAAAAATGAGCCGCGGAAGAGCGGCAGTTATGGGCTAAACGCGGCGGAAGCGCGGTGGTTCAAGGGTGCCAGCTCCTAAATTTCAGTGCACAACTCCTCTACAGGGCCCACATTCCAGAAATATACACAAAATTCCAGAAAACTCCAGAGACTTCTACCAGATCAGCAAACACCTTGAGTTACATTACATTAGCCTAATCATTCTAGAACTTTCCCTAAACCCTAGCTTAAACCCTAAGCTAACTCCTAACAAACTCCTTCTAGAAACTCTTCAACAAACTTTGGGAGGGAAAGTTCTAATTCAAACCTAAACCTAGGGTTTGGGAGTTCTATAAATAAGACCCTAGGCTCATTGTAAGAAGATTATTCAACCTTGGGAAAGTTTAGGAAAATCAATCCCATTCTTCATCTTCTTCTTCCTCAAGTTTAGTGAGAGAGCTTGTAGGAAACCCTAACCCTAAATCCAACCACAATTCAAGATCTTGAGTGCAAGCCAAGCAAGATGCCTTCAACCCTTTTATGAGCCGAGCCGATCTTCAATCGGGCAAGAGATCAAAGTAGATCCACGATCCACGGAGACGAGCGAAGCCGAGTCAACGATCGATTTCTTCTTCTTGTAGATTCTTGAAAGAATGTATTGAAATTGTTGATTAAATAAAAGGTGATATTCTTTTATCTTGTTTTCTTTAAATTCCGCATCATGTTATCTTTACAAATCTTGAATATTATCTGTGTGGTGATGTGTGAATAAAACTCCGCTTGTCGAGGAGTCGAGACGATCTTTAGTATGATGATGTAACAAATTTGTAATCGATTCTTGAATCCCACGAGTTTGTAAACCCTAGCAAGTTCAAGAATCGACGACCCAATTCGTTGCGATGCTTTCTTGATCGACATCGCTCAAGATTGGGGAGTTCCGATCGTTTCTTGAAATTGCTAGAGGCTAGAATATAAATGGTATCCTCGAAAGAACAAGGGTTAAGAGATGAAACCCTAATTTCATCAAGAAAGCCCTAACTCTCGTCGATCACCATTGATCTAGTATCAATTCTTCGAAGGACAAGAACACGAAACCCTTTAGATTACATCACGTCTAAAGATCCGATCGATTCCTACGAGCCTCTCTTATATTCTTGATTGTTGATTGGAAATATTATCAAAACTACCGATTCTTGATTGTTTATAGTTTCTTGATTCTTGAGTAAAGAATAGTGACACTCGAATACAAATCACATCTTGAATCATGTTTTCGTTTATTGTTGCTTAACATTTCATTTCAAACGTATCAAAATACAATTGAATTGTGCAATCCCTGTGGACGATCCGCACTCATTCATTAACTACATCCGACACCGTAGTTTGATTGCGGTCAATATAATTTTTTGATTGTCGTTACTTTTTACATATACACGTCAGAAAATGTTTCAATCAGGTGCACAAACTACCGGGTGGGTAGTTTGCCGCACCCGTAGGGGTCGTGGGTGGGGTAATGGCTATTCATCACAACTGTATTATCTGTCTTTTCTTGCAGGCTCAAAAGAAATACGGATTGCTTGCAAATCCAATTAAGTTCATCTATGTTCTGGAATGTATATCATTGCGTCAGACGAATGTAAAATATCTATATATATGATAGCTATTTAGACGTCACTTATGTTTTACACCCGCGCTAGCCCAGCCCCCGCTCTGTCGTTAGTTAAGTAACCTAACGGGTGATGACGGGACCCCGTGGCGAATGCGGATGGCATAAGAGGACGTTGTATTTTCGTTGTTTTCTGCAATGATAGGTTAATGATGGGACGCATTATCTATAATGCAAAGAAAAACAAACCAAAGTTTAAATCGTTGGAACAGTTTAAAAGAAACCACTCGGTTAATTTTAAAAACAGATATTTTTAAATGCGGAGCTTTAACCACTCCTTTTAAAAGCTATCAGGTTCCTTCGGTTATATCAAGTTCACTACGTTCACGGTTTCGCCAAAACCAGTCGTAGCCCTCCGTCATTTCTTATGAATGGTCAGTAGTATTCAAGCTATGTTTGTTTGGCCCTTAATCAAGACATAGTGATTGGTAGCTGCTGGGGTATTCATTTGTTGTATAGATAGATGAGTTGGTTTGGGACACTCGTATTACTTTGTTTGGCCCTTAGTCAAGAGTATATACGGATGGGTTCAAATCAACAGGATAATGATGGGCAGAACTTGACATGTGACTTATGATTTGTTGGCCCTTAGTCAAGATCATAAGAACATGGGGCGAAAATAAATATCGCGAATTTCTAAAGAAACTGAAATTTGCAAAGAGATGCATACCATTTGGAGTTTGATGAATGTTGGTAGGATTCCTTCAACATTATCATACGATGATATTTGGATCCCGATCCTACTGTGAGTATATGCTACTTATCAGGATATTCGTCACTTAACGATCAATGCTATAAACCTAGTAGGTGTCCAGAAAGGTGTCAGCGGGGTTACGCCCCCAGAGAAAAGAGGTTATTTAATTAAGGAACTTCGCGAAAGCGTTGGAAAACCTCCCTCGAAGTATCGACACTGGCCTGGCTGAACGGTTAAGCAAGTATTGTACGGTGAGAATAGTTCTGGCTAATTCTTCTTTTATGGTTTGAGGAAGGATTCGAGAAACAGTGGGAGCCATCCAGTTTAGATAAACTAAAAACCACTCTAAACTTGCAAGAGCATCATGCTAAAGAGTTTTCTTCTCTCTCTCCTAATTGCAGCGACCCTGAAAATGACTGGACTTAAGTTACTTTTAGAGAAAAATATACTGACAGGGCCAAACTATAAAGATTGGCTGCGGAATGTCAAAATGGCTTTGACCTATGACAAATTGGGATACATCCTCACCGCTACGGCACCTGCTGTCCCTGGTCCCAAATCCAGCAATGCGGATAAGGAAATCCACAAAACCTGGGATTTAGATTGCGCGAAAGCCAAGTGCATCGTGCTTGCCTCAATGAACAATGAACATCAGAGGAGGCACGAGGATATGACCTTAGATGGCATATTTCTCCATACAAAGGAACTTTATGGAGAGCAATCTCGTATAGCAAGATACGAGACCTCTAAGAACTTGTTTCGAGCGAGGTTGGCTGTCGGGTCATCAGTAGGAGAACATGTCCTAAAGATGATCGGCTATATTGAAGAGCTCGCAGACCTTGGGACGACTTTGGATAATGAGCTCTATACAGACCTTATTCTCCAGTCCCTTCCTCCCACCTACGCCCAGTTTATCCTCAACTTCAACCTTCAAGGAAAAGAAGTTGAACTTGCGGAACTCCTGAACATGTTAAGGAGTGCAGAGGGCACCTTGCAGAAGGCAAGGGAAACACCCGCTATGTTTGTTGGCGGTGCATCTTCTTCCGGGTCCAAGGCTAGGGCCAAAGGAAGGAAGAAGAAGGCCGCACCCAGACCTAGAGGAGGTGTTAGTAAGGTGAGAGGGAAGGGAAAGAAAAAGTTTGCGGTACCGGTAGTGGGTCAGGATGAGTGCTTCCATTGTCACAGGAAAGGGCACTGGAAGAAGGATTGCAAGGCGTGGAACGCCAAGAACCAGGAACCGAAGCAAGCTGTGGCTTCGACTTCAGGTGTGTTTGTAATTGAGAATTGTCTGTCGATCAACTCTACTTCCTGGGTATTGGATACCGGATCAGGATCTCATATTTGCAATTCATTGCAGGCACTGAGAAACCGTAGAGTGCTGAAGGAAGGTGATATGACCCTAAAGGTTGCTAACGGAGCTAGCGTGGGAGCTGCGTCCGTCGGGGATTATCACCTAGGATTGACGAGTGGACACATTTTGGTTTTACATAACTGTTATTTTGTACCAAGCTTAACGTGTAATATCATATCAGTTTCCTTGTTATCAAATAAAGGTTATGATTTCACGTTTGTAAGAGATGTTGTTAACATCCACCTTAATCATGGTTTGATTGGGTCCGGTACTCTAAATAACGGTATATATGTTTTAAACCAACTCCAAATTTTCAATATCCAGAACACACTAAAAAGAAAGTCTCCAGATTTAAATAAAGCTTTCTTATGGCATTGTAGACTGGGTCACATCAATGAGAGAAGGTTGACTAAGTTGCATAGAGAATGATATTTGGACTCGTTCGAATATCAAACTTATGACACTTGTCAATCCTATCTCAAAGGAAAGATGACAAAGACTCCATTTACTGGACAAGGAGTAAGAGCGAGCGAGCTCTTAGGACTCATACACAGCGATGTATGTGGTCCAATGTCTACACATGCGAGAGGTGGTTATTCCTACTTCATTACTTTTACAGATGATTTCTCTAGGTTTGGACATGTCTTCTTAATGAAGCATAAATCCGAGGCCTTTGAGAAATTCAAGGAATACAAGAGTGAAGCGGAAAACCAAACAGGCAAAAGTATTAAGACACTGAGATCTGATCGAGGTGGAGAATACTTAAGTGCCGAGTTCCTAGGTTACCTAAAAGAGAAAGAAATTCTCTCTCAGCTTACTCCTCCATACACTCCACAGCACAACGGTGTATCGGAGAGACGGAATCGAACCCTATTGGATATGGTACGATCCATGATGAGTAATGCTGAGTTACCGCGATCTTTCTGGGGTTATGCGCTAGAATCAGCGGCATATCTTTTAAACCAGGTTCCAACCAAGACTGTGCCTACCACACCATATCAGATTTGGAGTGGGAAGAAACCCTGTCTAAAACATTTTAGGACATGGGGGTGTCCAGCTTTTGTAAGAAAGCAGCATGTGGACAAGCTCGAGGCACGCTCAGTACTGTGTAAGCTTGTGGGATATCCAAAGAACTCCAAGGGATATTATTTCTATTACACAGAGGAACAAAAGGTTTTTGTTTCTCGTCATGCCCACTTCTTAGAAACTGAATTTTTAGAAAATCAGAAGAGTGGGAGCGCAGTAGAACTGGAAGAAATTCCAGAACCACAAGCTGTTACTGAAAGTTTGGTAGAACCAGAGGTTCAAGAAGAACAGAACATTCCCGCACCCCTCCGCAGGAGTAGTAGGCCGTCTCATCCGCCTGAGAGATACTACGGTTTTCTCATAGATGGGGATAGAGAGGATTGCATCATAGATGATGATGAACCTATTGACTTCCAGCAGGCCATCCAGAGCGGCGACTCGGTACGATGGCTAGATGCAATGCGGACCGAAATGGAGTCCATGTACACCAACAAAGTATGGACTTTGGACTTTGCTCCAGATGGGGTAAAACCCATAGGATGCAAATGGATCTTCAAGAAAAAGATTGGTGTAGATGGACAGGTGGAAACCTATAAGGCTAGACTTGTTGCAAAGGGTTTTCGTCAAAGACCTGATTTGGACTATGACGAAACTTTTTCTCCAGTGGCTATGCTCAAATCCATTCGGGTCCTTCTTGCTATTGCTGCCTTCCATGATTATGAAATCTGGCAGATGGACGTAAAGACGGCTTTTCTGAATGGAAATTTAGAAGAGAGCGTCTATATGGATCAGCCAGAGGGTTTCAATCAGAGTGGGAGTAGCGGGAAAGTATGCAAGCTGCTTAAGTCTATTTATGGACTAAAGCAGGCATCGCGGAGTTGGAACATCTGTTTTGATGAGACAGTCAAAGAATATGACTTTATCAAAAATCCAGATGAACCGTGCATATATAGTAAAGTTGTAGCCAGAAGTGTCGTATTCCTCGTCTTGTACGTGGATGACATTCTATTGATAGGAAATGACATTCCTATGCTACAATCTGTCAAAGGATTCTTGTCACACAGGTTCTCCATGAAAGACCTGGGTGATGCCTCTTACATTCTGGGGATCCGGATCTATCGTGATAGATCCAAGAGGATATTGGGACTTTCGCAGTCCAGGTATATCGACACTGTACTGAAAAGATTCAGTATGGAAGATTCTAAGCGCGGTAATCTACCGGCTTGTCACGGAATCACCCTCTCCAAAGAGATGTCTCCCAAGACTGATTTGGAAAGGGAACGCATGTCTATTATACCCTACGCTTCTGCGGTAGGCTCTATAATGTATGCGATGTTGTGCACCAGACCAGATGTAGCTTACGCACTAAGCATGGTAAGCCGGTATCAGTCAGACCCAGGGAAGAAGCACTGGATAGCAGTAAAGAACATTCTCAAGTACCTGAGAAGGACTAAGGAGATGTTTTTGGTTTACGGCGGAAAAGACCTCAGGTTGGAGGCCTTTGCTGATTCCGGCTTCCAGAGTGATAAGGAAGATTCCAAGTCCATGTCGGGTTATGTCTTTACCCTCAATGGAGGGGCGGTGTGCTGGAAGAGCTCCAAGCAGGACACCGTTGCTGACTCGACGATGGAAGCGGAGTATATAGCTGCTTGCGATGCCGCAAAAGAAGCAGTCTGGATGAAGAAGTTCCTAACAGAACTTCAGGTGGTTCCTACCATAGTTGATCCAATACCTCTGTATTGCGACAACAACGGAGCTATAGCTTTAGCGAAGGAACCAAGGTCCCATCAGAAGTCCAGACACATCTTAAGGCGGTATCACCTGATCAGGGAGATCATTGATCGTCAGGAGATCGAGGTTCGGAGAGTTGCTTCTGAAGAGAACATTGCTGATCCATTCACGAAGGCCCTACCTCAGATTCAGTTCGAGAGGCTACTCGAGATCATCGGTCTACGATATGCCAGTACATGGCCCTAGTGCAAGTGGGAGATTGTTAGTGTTTATGCCCTAGAAGGCCATTACTATATCATACTAGTTTGTATATTACTTAATGGAAGCTTGGGATATTCACATGTATATAACAGTCTTGCTAAACATGGTAGTATGCTACTTGGTTTTTCTATCTTAATATGTGAGTGTACGTATTGATAGAGCTCTTAGGATCTTGCTTGACTACCAGCGTTGTGATGGCAGTCACACTAGTGGGGGCTGGGTAGTCTACAAGCACATCCTTTTTCAGGTCCCTAGTCGTTGGATTATCGAGACAGAGCATCGATACTCCGGAGTAGACTAGTGTGTACGCTTCTCATCCCAGTTGGGGAGATGGTCTGTCCCACAGCCGTCAGTACGTCGTACTGGAGATAGTATACAGGTGCTCGTTAGGTTACGGGTACACCGGACAGGACTCACAGGGAACTGTTGGTTGGTTTTATACCAGTCGTCAGTGAACAGTTCCCAGGTGACATGAGTACAGCATAGTCCGCAGACTTGACACTGCTACTTCGCCTTGAGTGTGTCCCACTGTTCTTAGATTGCTACCCTACCACGGCTCAAAGGAGTCGTGCAAACAGGTAGCAGTTGGGTACAGTCCCGAGCACTTGGAGGCAGTGGCGGTTAGACAGGATTCGTCGCTCCCGGTATTGGGAGTAGATATCGCGCTGTGTCAGAGAGCCATTACGCAAAGTCCCTGGCCAGGGCAAGCGAGATTTGCTGGTAGGTTCCAGTAGTTTCTCAGGGTGTAATGGGCTTCGCTCCGACACGACTTATACCGCTATTAGGGGACTGACGCTTGCCGCCCCCCTAGGCCCGATATGCGATTGTCTTGGACGAACGGACCGGACTGTATGGAGATTGTCACAGCAGGCTCAGTAGGAGTTCTGATGGGTTTCCTCATCGGCCTTCTTATCGACAACTACCTGGGGACCGTTACGTACAGCTAGTGCCACTTGCGATCTGTGGTTAAACCCACTGCCAGCGTAGTAGTCGAGTCTCTAGAGTCCCACACAGAGAGTTTCCTATTCCAGGCGAAACGATATAGAGGTCGTATGGTTTTACGACAAAGGGTTCGGACGCGTATGTGTGTTTACACACTTACGTCGTCTGGACAGTTTTTACCAGTCGGCTTTGGTTTAAGCCAGTTACTGGTATCCGGTTATTGGATTTATACAGTCTAAAGTTTTTCCGTATTTTTACGGATCGGAGGGGCGTTCTCGTAATTACGCGAGAAGCTTCTAGAAGATGGTGACTAAGGAGGTTTAGGTGGCATATACATTGAATGAGATTAGTGAGTCATGAGAGTGATTCATCATGGTCATTAATGCATCATAAATGCTTAATGACTCATGATAATGAATCACCACTTGATATTTGTGAAGCATGATTATTCATCACTTATTTTCTTTTCTTGATAAAAGTAAATGCTTCATATATATTATGATAACTTACTATTCTCACTTCATAATATCATTCACATTCTCTCTCCTCAAGCTCACTCTCTTCAAACCCTAATCCTTACCTCTCATGTGTTGAGAACAAGGATTAGTTAGACTAAACAATCCATAACCCTCACTCTATCTCATCTATCTTCTTTGATTAGCAATCCAAGAAGGTTAGTTGCCTCAAGTTTAGAGGCTAAGCTTGGAGTTTTGCTCTCGGGTGGATCATCTACTACATCGAGAAGGCCGAGGAGGACGAGGAGATCGTAAAGCCGAAGGACTTGGTTCGATAGGTATAATCCCTAAGCATAGTAGTTTAGAATAACTATATGTTTGGTTAGTTATCGTTTAGCTTCGATTCAAGCGGTTAGTCGATGTTTGTTCACTAAACAAGTTCGTTTTTGAAAATTCCGCCTCCCCACAAGTACTGGGGTGTTGTACATCGACTTACAACGGATTCTTGCGTGGTCGAAACGATGGAAGGGACGAAGGGGAGTGATTTAGGGATAGTCTTATTCTCACCTAAGTAATTTGTCTCGAACTTGAAGGATTCCATCAATGGTTCGAAATTACTATAACCAACCGAGTTTGATGGTTCAACTAACTCATCTAAAAATTCAAAGGACTCAAACTCGGGCGGTGAGTCTTCAAAATCGTCCAAAAAAGTAAAACACTCACAATCGTTATCGTCTGTGAGAACTGTGTCAGATTCAAAGAGGAACGCTCTAGTGGCGTCCAAACTGCTGTGATCGAAGAGAAATCTTTCAAGCTCATAGTCCTCCTGCGTGATCTTTTGTGTGGTCGGAACGATGGAAAGGAGGAAGGGTGATTTAGGAAGTATAACAGTTAAAGGTTCAGGAGGATGAATTGGAAAATCCAACTCGTCAAACAAAAATGGTTCATCCTCAATACTATCCTCAATACTCTCCTCAATACTATCCTCATAATTCTCCTCAAAAATTATCTCATCCATGCAATTATCATCAAAATCAAGACGCATATGAAGTTCGGGAGAAACATTTAATGACTCGGGATGATGAATGGGAGATAAAAGTTCAGTTAAATTTACGGGTTCATCATCCAAAATATTCCCGGCGTCTATATCTTCAATCAAGTGAAAATCAATTTTTTTAGACACCTCATCAAATGCATGGATATTTATCAATTCAGGTTCTAGATTGGAGGTGTAAAGTTCGAAAGAATTAGGTTTGGGTTCACTAGAAAAGGGCTCTTCACAATCTGGCAAATCAAGCACTACAAAGTCGCACAACTCATTAAATGTTTTATTTTTAACTGGTGAATCATTTGGGACACTTGATAAACATTCAAAACCGGAGTTGTGGGATTCAATTTGTGATGGATAGGTTTGATTTGGAAGGGTGTAGAACTCACTCTCACCACTCAAATTCTCACTCTGTCCAACAGCCGCATCACACATTGGAATTTTTGGAGCTAGTTGGAAACTAGCTACCGGTTCACTAGGTTGCATTAGGGCGGCCATGGACGCATCCACATTCCTCATCATTTGGTATGTCGCTACCATATAAGCTTCCAACGACTGTTCTAGACTAGACATGGTTGTGAAGGGGTTTCGGTAAAAGATTCAAAGTTGTTTGGATACGTGAAACTCCCAAATGGATGTGTAGAATCAATGTCTAGGGAAGGTGTGAAAGTTGGATAGGACTGATAGGAATTGAATGGTTGGACAGGAGTAGGATCAACATTTGGATAAAAAGGTGAATGGACTTGTTGATCCAAAGAACTGAAAGTGTTGAAAGGAGTGAAAGATCGGTTACGAGATTGTTCAATGTGTTCAGCGATAGACATGGGTTTCGGAGTTACAACAAGACTCAAAAAAGGGGTATCAACGTAAGAAGGTGGTGAAGGTTTAAATGGTTGATACAAAGTGGATTGCGGAGTCGAACTGTTTCTCCTAGACGCTTCTATTCGATCTTTCAAAGAAATTTTAGGCATGGTGGGGTCGTCCGTAATTCAACCAAAACAATTCGCGTATGAAGCAATGTTTGGATGAGGGTACCAAAGTTCGGCAAGAGTTTTGGGAGGTGGGGTTCCCATGATGTAAGAAGGAGAAGAAAAAGAATGTGGGGTGCACGGAATTCTTAGCGACAAGTTGCAAGTTTTTATAATTTTTTTTCTTTTGTGTGGTGCTTTTTGCAAAAATATTTTTGATAAAGGGCTTAGACACACGTTCAATCAACCACAAATGCACAATCAGGCCTAGATCTAGGGTCACCTAGGTCAGCTAGACAACTCCTAACTGTTCCAAAGGGCAAGAAGTAGGACCTCAAACCGCCTCTTCACCGCCAATTGTGGCCAGGTAAGTGCCAGGTGAGTGGGAGGCTCTCCACTACAAGTAGTGGCCCTAATTAAGTAACCACTCGCCTTAGACACACTTGCCTAGACACCACAAAGTCAGGTTAGGATAAACGGTCGATGCCTGCAACTAGTCCTCTGTCCTATTGAGCGTGAAGTCCTTAGGGCTGAGTCTAATCTTTTTTATTAAGTGATGGTCAATGCATATGCCTTATGTGATTTCTGGGGTCCTGGGAAGGGTGATGAAATCCCCACCCAATCTGGATTGGTCTCAAGCCCCTTAAAGTCCGATTAAATATGCAAAACAGTAAACTACAACTAGCAATCAAATTTTTTTTAGCGCGGCGCAAAGAATCCTGCACAAGATCAATTATTGGAAGGGGGAGAGATTTTTAGCGCAAAGAATCCTGCAGGCAAATTTTACAGAGGAGATATCAGGGGTTCAGAGAAGGAGAGAGAAAAATTACAGTGAGTTTTTTTTTTTGAAGAACCGCCGAGAGCACCGTGGAACCGCGGCGGGAAGCGCGGTTTTGCAGCGGAAACGTGGTCGTGGAGTTTTTTTTTAAGGTGATGACGTCACCTCCCTGCGGCGGAAGCGCGGCAAGAACGGCTTTTTGCGGTGGAAACGCGGTGGCGGAGGTGGTTCGATTCCCGAGATTTCTTCTGCTCCTCTGTTATGATTTTCCTCTGTCGTTCAGATCTACCATTTTCTGTTTTGCTCTCTGTATTTTTCCAGATCTGAGTTTGTTCTTCGATCCTACAAAATTCAAACGAAAATACCCTTCACAAAATAACAAGATAATAATTTTTTTTGTATATTTTATTTTTTTTCAGTTTTTTATGATTTTTCAATTTATATTAACCCGAAATTACAAAAAGAGAATAACAACGCCATCCCCGGCAACGGCGCCATTTGATTTTTGTTCAAAGAATTATTTATAACCGTAATCAAGAACGGTGTCGCTTAATAGCTAGCCAGTGAGTACGGGTCGGTCCACAGGGATTTTGTGTATTCTCTAATTGTTCTTACGAGTTAATTCCGATTGTTGTCGGATTGATTAAATCTAAAAACTAAGTTTATCTAGATCTAAATCTTGCTAGGGTTAGGTTTAAGTTAAGTTTGGAAATTGAAGATTTCCTCACCGCTTTCTATACCCAAATTAAGATCTCTTTAGGAGTTATGGTAATTATCAATAAAGGGGATTAGTACCATCGGGAAGAAATGATGTTTCTTCCTCTAGGTTTTTGTCCTTCCTTTCTTAATCCTTACCCTAACCTCCATGGAAAACATGCTCAACCGGGCCTTTATACTACGGTATCACCGCTACCTCGTGGGATAGGGTGCCGTAGGGAGCGGTGTGTGCATGTATGCATGGAGTCCTATAAAAACGTGTGATGGGCAAGAAAGGGGTGAGAGATCTTCATCTCTCAAGTCTTCCCCAAAGCTAACCCTAACAAGCGAGGAGACTACTCGCACATTAGGGAATTGAAAAACATTTCTAAACTATCTATCTAGGGCAGAGAATAAAAGATCTAACTAGGGAAGATAAGAAATTATATTAGGGCAATAAAATAAAATTAACTAGGGCAAGAATTGAAAACTTACTCTAATTTGATGCACTCTTCATTCATTGCAGAAATTTACAGATCTGAATTTTAGATATAAAATGAGGCACAAGAAGCGGCATACCTCAAAAAGAGGTTTAGGGTTTCTATTTATAGATCATAGATACCCTAGGGTTACAATTGATTCACGTCTGCAATTACAAGTTTACCCCCTAGGAAAAGAACTAGTCAACGCACTGCCAGCGACCATAGAAATTTTCCACCGACACAGGCGATACACGTGCCACGTTTTTCCACCATCACACGCTTCCTATGGCCGTGGAACCGTGGCCACAAGGCAGGTTTGGCCGCGGATCCGCGGCCGTATAGGGGCATCAATGGCTGAGATTTTCAGGGCATGTTCTGTTGCTTTGTTTCTTCTATTTCCTTTACTTGGTTTCTCAGATGGTCTTCTATTTTTCTTCCAGATTTGCACAGTGAACAATATCGTGGACTTTACCGTTTGCTTCGTGTCGAAGTCTTGAAGCTTGTGCTGCCTTTGTACTTTGTGAAATTGTTCACCGATCTTCATTTATTCTCCAACTGTAGGCTTGATCAAGATTCTTCCATTTATCGGTCGTAGTCTCTCTTTTGTACCGTCTTTTCATCATTTTCACTGTTTTGTTCCGAGAACCTGTAACCTGCAACTATGTAGCAGACATGGATCAAACGCACCTGTTTATTCGTAAAATGAATAAGAATGGGGAATAAAATAATGCAAAATTATGGTATGAACATCAGGATCCAACTATCATTGCGTGATAACCTAGATGGAATTCACTCTAGTTACCACACTCCAAAAGGTATGCAACACTAGCATGTTTCCTGTATATTTGAAACTCCCGATGTGGTTTTTGCCCCTAGGACCCTAGTGACCTTGACACAGTCAACAAATCAAAGAGTCCTAGTCAAGTTCAACCAGTCATTATCTTGATTGTATTAAACCCACCCGCATAATCCTTGACATAGTCAACAAGGTTATACGACTGTCCTAACCAATCGCATCGAATGCTACAAATAAGCAGTACTTAGTTACCATTCACTACACCTTGAAACAGTCAACAAACGCAGCATGAATACTAAGTATTACTTATAGGAAATGACGGAGGGCTACGACTGGGTTTTTGGTGAACAACCCTTTAACGTAATGAACTTGATATCGTTGAAGGAACCTGAGCAGTTTTGAAAAGGAGCGGTTTAGGCCCCGCTTTTGAAAACTTGTGGTTTTGAAGAAAATCGAGTAATCTACAGTATAAACTTTTGCTCAAGAGGTCACTCCCCGCGAAGGGATCTCGGCTCTTGCCTCCTAGAATGAGGTGCTGGATATTCATGACCGAATACCGCTATGCAAAGCGAAAGAATATAACTACAGTTTTTCGAAATTTGTTCCAACAACATCATTTAAGTTTCTTATCTTGCATTAATCAAAATTAATGTGGTCCTATCATTTAATCCATCACACCACAAAAGAACAAAAATATAATGTACGTATATGCCATCCGCATTCGCCACTGGGCCGCGTCATCACCCGTTAGGTTACTTAACTAACGGCAGAGCGGGGGTTGGACTAGCGCGGGTACAAAACATATACAATATCTACTAGTATATATATAAATATATATAACATTCGTCCCAGGCATGATAATAAGCAACATTACAGAATCTCAGCAAGCAACACAAAACGGTGGATAATCTTGGAGCCCCGGGTTTCATTTGAGCCGCAAATGAGACCCGACGTTCCCGGCACTGTGGATAGCCCGTGCAATGGAAACCTAGACCCCTACGAGCGCGACAAGTTACCTGCCAATCCCAGAAGTGAGGCAACCCCAATCAACAAAGTGAATGGGCCACCCAGCACTTCACGGGACCCGGTAACTTGAGCGTCCCTCTATAGGTCATACCTATATCCCCTACGAGTGAGGCGAATAGCCCGCCAATTCTAGAGTGAAGCTCCCTCCGTCTCAATGCCACGAGATGCGGGCTCGTTGCCCTCTAGAACCCGGCTATTCATGCACTCTACTGTGGGGTAGTACTAGTACAGAAAATGAAAAATATGTACAAAGGTGACATCGACCTCAACTCGGTCGTGCCCCAATAAAAGAATATACAATAGGCAGAAACAGCTGTCCACATGTCCGACGCTCGCCCCGCAATAACAAATGTATAAATAAATATAAACTGTACCAAACCATTGCACCACCGGCTATCCACCACGACAATCCAACCACAATATCAGCACAATCACATAACATCAACTTGAATGTCATGTTCGCAAACCCATCTAAAAGAACATATAGAAGATAGACAGGTTATACCGATCAAATGACATTCACGGTCGTGGATTCTAAATTAGGTACTGATAACTTTTAAACAGTGTTAAAATAGCGGCTTCGAAATACTCCGTATTGCCCCAAAACTCAAGAAAACTAAAAGTATACAATCTGGGCAATCAAATATATCTAGAAACCCTAAATCCAAGAGATATAGAGCAGCAAACAAAAACGAGCACATTCCACCATAACAAAACCGGCGAGGCCGGCCGTTTTGATGTTTTCGCCGGCCAAAACTAAGAATCATGAGCTCATTTTTTTCTGGTGTTCTAGCTTTAGGAAAAAGAGCACTTTGCAGTTGTTTAAAAAAATTTCAGAGGCCGTTTAAAATTTGACAGAAACTTGAATTCTAGGTTTCGTGTTTTGGAGTTATTCGGTTTTGTTATTTTAAACGTTGTTTAAACTGCTAGTTTAGGCTTTATGGGGTGGCTCTGATACCATGTTGGGTTACCCTAATGCCCTAGCCATCATCTATGGCCGTTTGCGGAACAATTTTTTTTCTACCAAAGTAAAAACGGTGCTAGAATAACCCATTAACCGGATCTTTCCATAAACCTAACTAGCTAAACTAAGAGAGCTAACTACCATGAAAAGAAGTCTCACCAAGCGATCCAAGTCCTTCGGTCTTCTTTCCTCATCGTTCGCTCCAAATGGCCACCATGACCGCGCTTGATCTTCTTTGTTGGCTCCTTCGGTTCGCCGCGATCGATCTTGCTCTTCGGTCCTCCTTTGTCGTAGATGATCCACCCGAGGGATGTGATCCATGGCTCTAGCTCCATACTAAATATCAAGTGGAGCAACTAGAGAACTTGGGTTGCTAATCCAAGAAGTCTAGGATGTAGTGTGAGGTTCTAAGTGACTTTCTATCTCTATCTTGCTTCCTCTCTTGTTTCTCAACACATGAGAGTGTAGAGAGGAGGAAGATGATGAAGGTGGTGAAGCTCAAGAAAAGGAGGAGGTGAAGCAAAATGGCGAGCACAAAATGAAAAATGAGCAAGCCTGTGAGAGAAAATAGATGGCAATGGTTTTGTAAAACAATACCCATCAATATAATATGTCAACCATGCTTCAATAGTTGCCAAAAATGAATTAATAATGCATTTGTCAACTATTGAACCCATGGCTCTCACCATACCCCCCTCTCCTTCAATTTACACCTCATTTCCATTTATCAAATAAATGGAAAAAGACTAATGAGGTGTCCACCTTATAGAATGTTATCCATAATAAAATACGGATTATAGTCTACTGTATATACATACATGCATTCGGATAAAAACACGAATGCCCAAAGAGATAGAATAACATGAAGAACATAATAATATAATATACATATCGAAATACATATATGGAAATTATTAAATCAATACCTGATTTAATAATTCGGCTCAATCCTGAGCCGACTATTATTATCAACCGTCCGATCGAAAGTCCGGGTACAAAGTACATTAATCGATCGGAACCCTGCACGTATTCAATACGACCACTACATCATTTCGCCTGAACCAGGGAAACCCTCTGTGTGGGACTCTAAAGACTCGACAGTACGCCGGCAGTGAGTTACTGGGTAAATCCATAACCACAAGCACGTCAGGGGCACTAGCTGTACGTAACGGCTATCCTGGTACCTGTCGAAAAGGAAGGCCGATGAGCAAACTCATTCGGATCCCTACTGAGCCTATCCGTGACAATCTTCGTACAGTCCGGTCTCTTCGTCTGAGAGTATCGCATACCGGGTCTAGGGGATGGTAAACGTCAGACCCTAATAACCTGATAATTTGTGCTGATTTGGCTCAGGACCAATCCGGGAAACTACTGATCAGCCTATCAGTAAATCCCAACTGCCTTGGCCAAGGTCTTATGGTCCTGACCAATCGAACACAGTGCGATATCGACTCCTTAAACCGGGAGAGACGAATCCCTGAAAATTGCTTACTGCCTCTATGTGGCTCAGGACTGTACCCAACCAAAACCTGTTTGCACGACTTAGTAGAGCCATGGTAGGGTAATGATCAAAGCATAGTGGGAACTCACACGAGACAAATGACGATCTCAGGTCTAAAGACTAACCTGTACTCATGTCGCCCGAGAACTTCCATCTGACGATAGGTATAGTACCATCTAGAAGTTCTCGGCGAGTCCGTCCGGTTTGTTGGATATATGTATGCTTTAGAGGCCATTATTTGTATAGTGGATGCTTGGACATGTATATACATATAGGACTTTCTTGCTCGACATGATAGTATGCTATCTGGTTGCTCTTTATCTTAACATGTTCACTTGATTGTGTATACTGTTCATTTGATACATGTTGATAAAGCCCTTAGGATATCAGCTTGACTACCATGATTATGATGCAGATTATACTAGTGGGGCATGTGTAGTCTATAAGCATATCTTTAATTGTTCGTAGTCATGGGTGTTGCGCCACGGCAGCGCCCCGGCCGTCTTACTCGAGGCCAAATTGCGGAATCAAAAAATTTTCCTTACTCGGAAACCGGCGCTACCGCGGACAAAGAAAACCCGGATCGTTAACCATTAACCTATACTAGCTATCTAGAGATGGGGTGAGAAGTATACCGAGTGATCCGAGTCCTCCGGTCTTCTCGTCATCGTCCCGATCTCCCGCGGAAAGTGTAGTCTCCATATCGTCGCCTCCTCGCCGGAAAGGGCACCACATCGCCTTCGTCTTTTACGGGCTCCCGCCTCAATACCGAGGCAACTCGAGCATGAAGCCGGCAACTCGACATGCTCAAGATATGCTGTAGAATGTGTAGTGTCTCACTTGGGGTTGGTTGCCATTTGGAGATGATGGAGGAAATGAGATAAGAAAAATGGTGCTTGCATTTTTCTAGCATGAATGAGATCAAGAAGATGAAACTTTCAAGAATGAAGAACTCTCTCCTTCTTCATCTCTCTTTTCTTTTTCCTCTCAAGAAAAACTTATCATATCAAGTGAGAAGAATAATGTGAAGGAATGAATATATCAAACATGAAGGGAGGTGAGTGTAGGAGCATAAGAATGGTGACCACATCCTAGACAAGAAAACATCAACCATGCTTATTCTCCTATTCACTCCATAACCTTTCAAATCTCTCAATTCAAAAGCATGGAGCAAAAGAAATGAAAGCTATCATAATCAATACTTTTGCAAGAAACCCCCTCCACAAAAGTAATTTGCAAAACTGCAAATTACCCCCTCCATCGGAAAAGTCCGGCCGGGAAAGAACAAAGGAAAAACCGGCCGGAACGGAATGCAAACTGGCAACTCCAGAAAACTGGTCCCGTAATAAATTACAGGAAAACCCCAATACTGTGCATACACACCCGCATCTGTATTCCGTCCGGATACAAATGCAATGAGACAAAATCTACACTGTACTAGACTAGGACCGGCTTAAGCCAAAGCCGGGTAGTAAAATCCGTTCGATCCTGATCCGTGCAATACCGCACGTATCGGATCAAACCCTGCCATATAACTATACGGCCACTAGTACAAAACTGTCCGATCCTGATCCGTGCAATACCGCACGTATCTGATCGGACCCTGCCATATCTCCATACGGCCTCTACAGCGTTTCGCCCGAAAGCTGAGTAACTGAAAGTGTGGTGGACTCTAAAGACTCGTCAATACAATGGCTGTGGATTTAACCACTAGCACGTCAGAGGTATAAGCCAATACGTGACGGGCCACCAGCTATTGGCCAAAAGGGACGTCGATGAGCGAACTCATCCTGACACCCTACTGAGCCTGTCAGTGACAATATCCATATAGTCCGGTCCGTTCGTCTATGAGTATCGCATGGCGGGCCTAGGGGGTTGGTAAAAGTCAGACCCCCAAAAGCGGTACAAGTCGTGTCGGAGTGTAGCCCAGAACGCCCTGAGATACTACTGGAATACCTACCAGTAAATCTCCTGCCTCGGCCGAGGGCTTTGCGTAATGGCTCTCCTAGACACAGCGCGACCTCACCCCCAATACCGGGAGAGACGAACCCCTGAAGATCCGCTCACTGCCTCCATGTGGCTCGGGACTGTACCCAACTAAAACCTGTTTGCACGACTCCTTTGAGCCGTGGTAGGGTAGTAATCAAAGCACAGTGGGAACTCACACGAGACAAATGACGATCCTCAGGTCGATGAACTAACCTGTACACATGTCACCTGGGAACTGCTATCTGACGTCAGGTATAAACCCAACTAGCAGGTTCCCGGCGAGTCCTGTCCGGTGTACTCATAACCCAATGAGCACCTGTATACATCTTAGGTGAACCAACTGACACCAGTGGCTTGTGAGACCGGCCACCGCCCCTCGTCGGGGTCTCGACTGTATACACTAGTCTACTAATGGAGTATCGATACCCTGTCTCGAAACTCCCACGACTAGGGACCTTTTAAGGATATGCTTATAGACCACCAGCTCCCACGTATATGATCGCCATCATACTGCTGGTAGTCAAGCAAGAATCCTAGGGGCTCTATCAACGTGTAATAGCGACATGTCAGGTTACCTAAATCAGTACACGATGATAAAGAAAAACCAGATAGCATACTATCATCTCGAGTAAGACTGTCCTACCGGGATAGGTCCTCCCTCAATCATTGCAATCACGTGCCTGTGATCCAATAATTGACTCTGAGGGCACTATCTCCAACAATCTCCCACTTGCACTCAAGGCTAATTATTGCGATGCCGCATACTCACAGCCCGTGTGATACCGAACACCCAACTCCTCTACTAGTCAGTCTCACAAAGCTCGTTTACGAAACTATTGCATTCGAGGAATAGCCTCAGTGAGTGGATCCGCTGTGATGTTTCTTTCTATGTCTCTCTATATCTCAAGTTCGCGGAGAAAGCCATCTCCCGAAATGAGCAATACCTGTCTTAGAACGTCTGGATGTCTGATGGGACCTGGCTCATAAATGAACTTCAAATCCAAACTTCTTAGACTGTATCGTCAACTGAACTTAATCAGTATCCTGCGCCATGCCACCCTCAGTATTGCCTTGGACCACCTGTCCAAAATACTGCCCCTTGTCTGAAGGAAAACTATAACTCTGACAACCTCCTTGTCGTCCATGTCACCTTGGAAGCCTGGAGTGATAACCGTCTCCTAAAGGAGGCAGCAGTTATCATATCCCTAGAACATTTACTTATGTTCTAAAACTGCTTCCGACTGTTTTTCCAGGATTGGATTAATATCAACTTATTGCACCTACTGCAAGAACAACATCTGGTGTGGTACTTGACATCTCATGATTGACTCAATTGCCTAAGCAAGTGATCTGTCAATCATGCGTATCCCTCTCCCCTTTAGTCTGTAAGACACCTTTAGAGAGGGTGACTCCATTACCTGCAGGTGTGCTACCGTGACAGGAGTCGTCCATTCTAAATACTCTTAGAATGCTGTCAAAGTACCCTGATTGGGAAACCACCCAAATCTAGATCTAGTAACCAGTATGTCTGATATAATGTCCAAGTCCCTTGTGGAGAAACCACTGTGTGACGACCAAAGTATAACCGATCGTAGTATAGGAATATCACTTCCTACTACCTTCTCAACAGATCCATCCCCTATTCTGATGACGTCAAACCCATGACTGTCACATCAGAAACAGATGATCTAACTCCGCTATATATGCTTTAGTCTATAAATAGACATAAGCAAGAAGTCCACCAATGCTTCCGCTGCTCCCACTGACTACGACAACCCTCTGGCAGAGTCATATAGACGTGCACTTCCAAAGCTAGTTTAGAACGACGCTATACTCATCCTCCTGCCGGGTCTCGCAGCCTGGAACAACAGCAATGGTAATTGTGGGTAAACAAGAACTTCCCTGTCACCGTCCTTGAGGCTACCGGAGTACCTCTCGGGTGCCTGAAGTTACCCACCGTATCTGCGGAGTGGCCAATGGAATGTCAAATCAGATTGAATCTTTAGGTTCTTTATCAAATCTTCAGTAATCGTTTGCGGTTCTGGAATCACTTCCAGTTCTACCATACTCCCACTACTGTTTTTGAAAAAAATCCATTTTTAATAAAACTGTGGCGAGTCTAGAACAATATTTCTATTGATCTTCCAGATGGTAGAAAGTCAACCCTCGTCATAGCCTGGGTCAACCCGCAAACAGCCATTACAGAAACGTGCTTTGAGTTGTCCAGTGTCTGGTTTTAAGCATAAGCCGGACAACTCCCCGTACCTTAACATCGTTAAGATATGAACTGTTCTATATCCAATATAGAACCAGAGGCACTGATTTAAATGAACCAGATTCAAATCATGCAGCTATCTCCAGTGCATGTAAACTAAATGGAGAGAGGCCGATCAGCGTTACTCAACTTAGGAATGCTTCCAATTATGAGTATCCTGAAAGAGAAGCAAGTTCTCTTTATCATTACTATCAACTGAATACCATACACAAGTATCTACATCTTCGATCACTTTGAAGAATCCCGATACTTGCTACACCTGGTTCTCTACTCTATTCAAATACCTATAACTCCTCAAAACTTAGACCCTGTGTTTCCACGAAGCACATGTCTAAGAACTAGAGAAGTTAAAAGTAAACAGAATATAGTATGAGGACCAACCCCTCTGTCCTGATGGACACTGGACAACATACAATACTCTGTATAAGTCCGCTGAGTCTAACAACTCTTTCACTGTGTGTCGTAGGTTGAAAACTGTACTTGTGGTTAAGAAGAATTACACCGCTGTTTAATGCTCCTTACCTAACCATCCACTGATATAGGTAAATGTCATCGACATAATATCAAAAGGTATATCTCACTCTATGAAAATAGACGTACAGATATATCAATTTGAAATTGGTGCACAACAGCGGATATTCATAACCAAATATCTGCCGACCGGCAAACAGCCCAGGTGATCTCCTCAAATATCACCGATTACAACGAATCCCGATATAATGAGGATGATCACCCAATTCCCAATAACTTACTCCCACTCATCATCTGTAAAACCATACAGATGTGAGAATCATACCTGGTAAATACATACCCTGGAGTAAGTGTCTAATCGGGAAATCAGTTTTCTTTTAACATTACACAGTGAAACTGAAACATTGAAATGTTTCTGTGGGGAATCCTGGTATTCCTAGTAATGCCTCTTCCATTATCCAGATTCACAACTGTAACCGTATAATTCTTTGCCAACTTTCCAAATCCCTTTATATGTCTTTAGTCATTACCTTCTGCACACCCCTTTAAGCCAAATGGTTTTCTTCCTTCCCTACCGTTCGGCACCAGCCTATGGTTTGGAAGAAGACTATCCAAAAGGCATAAAGGGTGTACTGTCCTAATCCTAGGAACACTCGCAATGCGAGAGAAGGTGAAGATAAAAGACACCTGAATGTACTTTATTCCTATTTCTCCTGAACCAGAATCCATCCCCGAACTGGAACAAGTTCCTTTCGAGTTCGTATATAACCATACGATGGAATATCCAATAAACTGTGGATCTTCGTAGTGATACGGAGTGTCCTGGAGAATTACAAAGGTGATTTAGGATTGGCGAAGAAATACTTGGTTTGGTCGTGAATATCAGTCGCAATTTACTTTGCCCTCTTACTAATCCCTTGCTTTGTCTAAACTTAATACCTTCTGTACACCATCGTTATGCTAATTGGTTTTCTTCATTCCCCACCGTTCGGCACCAGCCTAAGGTTTGGAAGAAGACTATCCAATTTGCGTAATAGGTGTACTACTCCTAAACCAAGGAGTACTCGCAACCTGAGAGAAGGTGAAAAGAAAAGACAACTGAATAATCCTATCCGTTTTCTCCAGAACCAGAAACCATCCTCGAAGTCCCTCGAGTTCGTATCTAACCATACGATGGTTTTGTCCAATGGAAGTGGACGTTCGTAGTAATACGGGGTGTCCCGGAGAAAAGGGTAAAAGTAGGAGTGGCAATGAGGTCTGCAACTCTGACAATCCAAAAGCCAGTGTTAAGAAGGTTCGGTCAACTTGGTCACTGAGTCATAGTCCAGGGTCGGGTCAATGGTCGCTGCCAGAGAGAGAGAAAAGAAACACTCAGCGTGCACTCTAACCTAGATCAGAATGGTTATCACTTTATCTAATCTGGAAACCTCCCACTGTATCTCAAATTCTCCTCCAAACCTGAAAGAAGAATTAGTCGGGGATCACCCGAGGAGTAAACCAACTCATCAGTGGAAATCGGGATCCAACTATCATCGCATGATAACTTGACGGAATCCACTCAAGTCACCATACTCCAGAAGGTATGCGCATGCCTGGCAAGTTTCAGTTCTTTTGAAACTCCCGATATTTGTTTTTACCCCTAGGACCCAAGTGACCTTGACAATGCCAACAAATCAAAGAGTCCTAGTCAAGTTCTACCCGTCATTATCTTGATTGCATTAAACCCACCCGTACGAGTCCTTGACAATGCCAACAAGACCGTACGACTGTCCTAACCAATCCACTTATCCATGTGACAGAAAAACATTACATAGCTACCGAACACTACGCCACGGCAATGCACGACAAACGCAGCACGAATACTAAGTAATACTAATCTGAAATGACGGAGGGCTACGACTGGTTTTTGGCGAAAAACCTTTAACGTAATGAACTTGATATCGTTGAAGGAACTGGATAACCTTTTAGAAAATATAGTGACGAAAACCTTTACTAAAGAGGTCACTCCCGGTGAAGGGATCTCGGCTCTTTCCCCGTAGAATGAGGTGCAGGATATTCCAACTGAATACCACGATGCAAAGCAAAAGTAATCGGCTATAGTGAAGTTAATGCCCTGACGCAAACTTCTGTCCAAGGGGTCACTCCCGGTGAAGGGATCTCGGCCCTTGCCTCGTCGACTGAGGAGCAGGATATTCCAAATGAATACCACGATGAAAAACAAAAGTGAACGTCCTTGCAATAACAGCTTTTTTAAAAAATGTTCCAACAACATCAGAATAGGTTTGTTTAACTTGCATTGATCCGAATCAACGCAGTCCCATCAAATGATCACACCACAAAGAACGAAAATATACTGACGTACGTATATGCCATCCGCATTCGCCACTGGGTCCCATCATCACTCGTTAGGTTAGCTTACTAACGACAGAGCGGGGACTGGACTAGCGCGGATGAAAAACATATACAACATCTACTAATATATATACCAATATATAGTATTTCGCCCAAGGCGTGAATAAAATGCAACATCACAGAAATGTACAGCATCACAGAACAAAACAGATATCTGGAAGCCCCGGGTTTCACAGAGCCGCTGCTGAAACCCGACGTTCCCCTGGTCGTGTGGATAGCCTGTGCAATGAAATCCTAGACCCCTACGGGTGCGGCAAGTCACCCGCCAAAACTTGAAGCGAGGCAGCCCCCTTCAGCTCCGTGAATGGACCACCCAGCACTTCACGGAATCCGGTAACTTGGGCACCCCTCCTGGGTCAACCTGTACCCCCTACGAGTGCGGCGAATAGCCTGCCAATTCCAGACTGAAGCCCCCTCCGTCTCAATGCCCTGAGATGCGGGCCCGTTGCCTTCTAGAACCCGGCTATCCGTGCACCCCTCCGCGGGGTAACCCTAGTACAGAAAGTAAAATATACATACACCGGGTACATCGACCGCAACCAGGTCGTGCCCCAAAAGAATAATACAAACTGGCAGTGACGGCAGTCCACATGTCGGACGCTCGCCCCGCAATATCAAATGTACATAATACACCAAAACTGTACTAGCATTGCATCCAGGCTATCCCCCACGACCGATCCGCAACATCACAGCATAAACATAGAACATCAACGTGAAAATCACGTTCGCAAATCCGTCTAACCGGGCTATAGCAGTTAGACCGGATTTACCGATCGAGTGACATTCACGGTCGCAGATATAATGTAAATACTGTGAAAAATGTGTTTAAAATTTTCCGATTGACCAAAAATTAACAAGTGGGCCCCAAATCAAAACTGTAGCACTCACAGAAAACCTGGGCCCAATTTTAATATTCCAAAACCCCTAATTTAAGCCCATAAGCCCACTGCAAAAAACTAATAACACGACCCCACACTTCTGCGGCGGAAGCGCGGCCAAAAGGGTGTTTTGGCCGCCCTTCCGCGGCCGTACGGAGCGATCGTCTCACTAAATTTTGTCAGTGTTCTTAGAACTCCCTGAACATCATTCTGAGACCACCTGAAAAGTTTTTAGACTCCAAAAAATTTCGACAGAAACTGATTGTGCTAGAAAATACGGTTTTTGGAAATTTTGGTCGATCGGAAACGCAAACACATCAAACGAAGCTAGGTTAGGTTAATGGCGTGGCTCTGATACCATGTTGCGCCACGGCAGTGCCCCGGCCGTCTTACTCGAGGCCAAATTGCGGAATCAAAAAATTTTCCTTACTCGGAAACCGGCGCTACCGCGGACAAAGAAAACCCGGATCGTTAACCATTAACCTATACTAGCTATCTAGAGATAGGGTGAGAAGTATACCGAGTGATCCGAGTCCTCCGGTCTTCTCGTCATCGTCCCGATCTCCCGCGGAAAGTGTAGTCTCCATATCGTCGCCTCCTCGCCGGAAAGGGCACCACATCGCCTTCGTCTTTTACGGGCTCCCGCCTCAATACCGAGGCAACTCGAGCATGAAGCCGGCAACTCGACATGCTCAAGATATGCTGTAGAATGTGTAGTGTCTCACTTGGGGTTGGTTGCCATTTGGAGATGATGGAGGAAATGAGATAAGAAAAATGGTGCTTGCATTTTTCTAGCATGAATGAGATCAAGAAGATGAAACTTTCAAGAATGAAGAACTCTCTCCTTCTTCATCTCTCTTTTCTTTTTCCTCTCAAGAAAAACTTATCATATCAAGTGAGAAGAATAATGTGAAGGAATGAATATATCAAACATGAAGGGAGGTGAGTGTAGGAGCATAAGAATGGTGACCACATCCTAGACAAGAAAACATCAACCATGCTTATTCTCCTATTCACTCCATAACCTTTCAAATCTCTCAATTCAAAAGCATGGAGCAAAAGAAATGAAAGCTATCATAATCAATACTTTTGCAAGAAACCCCCTCCACAAAAGTAATTTGCAAAACTGCAAATTACCCCCTCCATCGGAAAAGTCCGGCCGGGAAAGAACAAAGGAAAAACCGGCCGGAACGGAATGCAAACTGGCAACTCCAGAAAACTGGTCCCGTAATAAATTACAGGAAAACCCCAATACTGTGCATACACACCCGCATCTGTATTCCGTCCGGATACAAATGCAATGAGATAAAATCTACACTGTACTAGACTAGGACCGGCTTAAGCCAAAGCCGGCTAGTAAAATCCGTTCGATCCTGATCCGTGCAATACCGCACGTATCGGATCAAACCCTGCCATATAACTATACGGCCACTAGTACAAAACTGTCCGATCCTGATCCGTGCAATACCGCACGTATCTGATCGGACCCTGCCATATCTCCATACGGCCTCTACAGCGTTTCGCCCGAAAGCTGAGTAACTGAAAGTGTGGTGGACTCTAAAGACTCGTCAATACAATGGCTGTGGATTTAACCACTAGCACGTCAGAGGTATAGGCCAATACGTGACGGGCCACCAGCTATTGACCAAAAGGGACGTCGATGAGCGAACTCATCCTGACACCCTACTGAGCCTGTCAGTGACAATATCCGTACAATCCGGTCCGTTCGTCTATGAGTATCGCATGGCGGGCCTAGGGGGTTGGTAAAAGTCAGACCCCCAAAAGCGGTACAAGTCGTGTCAGAGTGTAGCCCAGAACGCCCTGAGATACTACTGGAATACCTACCAGTAAATCTCCTGCCTCGGCCGAGGGCTTTGCGTAATGGCTCTCCTAGACACAGCGCGACCTCACCCCCAATACCGGGAGAGACGAACCCCTGAAGATCCGCTCACTGCCTCCATGTGGCTCGGGACTGTACCCAACTAAAACCTGTTTGCACGACTCCTTTGAGCCGTGGTAGGGTAGTAATCAAAGCACAGTGGGAACTCACACGAGACAAATGACGATCCTCAGGTCGATGAACTAACCTGTACACATGTCACCTGGGAACTGCTATCTGACATCAGGTATAAACCCAACTAGCAGGTTCCCGGCGAGTCCTGTCCGGTGTACTCATAACCCAATGAGCACCTGTATACATCTTAGGTGAACCAACTGACACCAGTGGCTTGTGAGACCGGCCACCGCCCCTCGTCGGGGTCTCGACTGTATACACTAGTCTACTAATGGAGTATCGATACCCTGTCTCGAAACTCCCACGACTAGGGACCTTTTAAGGATGTGCTTATAGACCACCAGCTCCCACGTATATGATCGCCATCATACTGCTGGTAGTCAAGCAAGAATCCTAGGGGCTCTATCAACGTGTAATAGCGACATGTCAGGTCACCTAAATCAGTACACGATGATAAAGAAAAACCAGATAGCATACTATCATCTCGAGTAAGACTGTCCTACCGGGATAGGTCCTCCCTCAATCATTGCAATCACGTGCCTGTGATCCAATAATTGACTCTGAGGGCACTATCTCCAACAATGGGTATATCCAGACAGGGCATCGATATTCCAGAGTGGACTAGCGTATACGTTTCTTGACCCAGTTGAGAGGGCGATGGATGATCCAATATCCATTAGTGTTTGACATCAAAGATTGTATACAGGTGCTCATTGGAGACTGAGTACACTGAACGGACTCGCCGAAAACTCCTATATGGTATTATATCTATCGTCAAATAGTAGTTCTCAGATGACACTTGTACATGTTAGTCTGTAGAACCGAGATCGTTATAGAGTCTTGTGTGTTTCCCACCGTGCTTTGATTTCCACCCTACCACGGCTCTACTGAGTCGTGCAAACAGATGGTTTTTGGATACAGTCCCGAGACACATGAAGGCAATGAGTGATAGGAGGGGTTTCGTCTCTCCCGGTATTGGGAGTTGATGTTGCACTATGTGCGATTGGCTATAACCGCAAGTCCCTGGCTAGGGATGATGAGATTTACTGATAAGTGTTATCAGTAGTTTCTCGACCTGTTATAGGCCATACATCGGCATGACTTATTGAGTTATTGGGGCTCGACGATTCCATCCCCAGACTCAATATGCAACATATCAGACGAAGAGACCGGACTGTACGGTAAGTGTTGCTGATTGGCTCTACGGGAGTTTGGACAAGTTCGCTTGTTGTTCTTCTGTTCGTTCAATACCTGGGTAGCCGTTACGTACAGGTAGTACCACTGACGGTTTGTAGGTATCTAATATGATCACTGCCTACTGCTAGCGTATTGACGAGTCTTAGAGTCCCACATAGGGGTTTCCGAGCTCAGATGAAACGAAGTGGGGGCACATATGGAGATATGTGTGGGAGCTTGATTAAATATGAGTATATGATACCGTATTTTAATCTGGCGTTTGCTATTAGTCGGGTTATATGTGATATGACTGGATTATTAAATCAAGTGTTGATTTAATGTAATGACTAATTGCTCATTTATAATTCCTTTCTTTATATTATGCATATATATATGTATGTATGTATATATATATATATATATATATATATATATATATATATATATATATCATGGTGGATGATACATTGGACATGGCTATGCTAGACTCATATGGAAATATATTAGATGTTTATTGATTTTGAGTAAATGGAAAATTGAATAATGATGTCATGGTTTTTACACTCTTCTTAAAATATCTCATTAACCATGGTTCATTGTTTAATAAGTCCACTAACTCACTCATAAAATATCTAAGATATTTTTCCATGGCTCATATATTATGAGTGCGACTCTCTCTCTTATCTTAAGCTTAGCCATTAGTTCATCTTCTTCCTCCAAGCTCTCTACCTTTTTCTATTGAGTAAAAGAGAAAGAAAATGAAAGTTTTAATAGTGAGAAAAATCCCACTTTATCAATCTATATTAGTCTAGCACACTTGTATAGGTTGTTTACCTCACTTCTACTTAGCTTAAGTGAAGCAAGAGCTTGAGTGTAAGGGACTCCGGGTGGATCATCGTGGACATCGAAGGCTACAAGCGGAATTGTTCCAAGCTTCGAGTGGAGCCAAGAGGAGCCCAAGGACTTCTACACGGAGCCATCGAAGAGAAGGAGTGGTCTACAAAGGTTGTAGTTCTTCTTCTCTTAGTGTCAGACACTCTTTGTATATGATATTTACCCTAATCTCTAGTTTGATTCGTGGCTTGTGTGCTTTAGCTATCTAATTTTTTAAAATCCATTACATATTGTTGTTTAAACCCTAGTAGAGATGCTAAGACACACTAACATGGTATTAGAGCCAAGCTAGAGCTTTAGGGTAGTTTAGACGACGTTAAAAGTGTTCGATCGAAATCAAAATACGGATTTTTCATGGGTTCTGTACATTTTTCCAAAAGTTGGTATTTTGCAAAATAAAAATATTCAAAAAATCGTGCAGGTAAATCTATGGAACCCCAAAAATTTTGAACATCCAACTCTCCGGAATAGCCACGGAACCATGGCATAAACCTAGGTTTAGCCGCGGTTCCGCCGCACATTTAGGAAATTAGGGTTTCAATTTTTCTGTGCTGCTCCATTTTGATACTTGTGACTTTCTGGATATTTTTGTTGAGGCTCAAGGTGTTGAGGTCTCTATGGTTTGAATAAATTTTTGATGTCGATCGAAATGTTTAATGTTGTCTAGACGGTTACTATGTGTGATACAATATTTGGAATCTACACTAATTAGTTTTGAGAAAATTAATTGGTTGTTTATAATTCTAACATTTTAGTCTCATTGATAATCGGGAATCTTGTTGAATTACCCGTCTTCTTTTTGAAAAGGTGTTTTCATTTCGAGATTTAAATGTAAGATTTATGGGGTTAGGCATGAAATCCGGAATATGAGATATTCCGGGTTTATGATGTCTAAGGATAGTTCGGATTCCAATTGTTGTAGTTTTATATTTCTTTTTTGTGACCGTAAGTGTAATATGTGTATCCCTAATGTCATTGCTATATGTCGACGACATTAGAAATACGCATATTTACATTCATTGATGATTTGTGATGATTATTCTGTTGCTGTTATTATATGATGTATATGTTAGGAATATGTATGCCGTAGAGGCCATTATTGTACATTGATGTATATTATAGTGGATACTTGAACATATATATAGAGGACTTTCTTGCTCGACATGATAGTATGCTATCTTGTTACTTTTTATCTTAACATGTTGACTTGTATTCTTATACTGTCTTTCTCTCACATGTTGATAAAGCCCTTAGGATATGTGCTTGACTACCAGGACTATGATGCAGATCATACTACTGGGACCAGGGTAGTCCACAAGAACATCCTTCAATTGTTCCTAGTCGAGGGTATATCGAGACAGGGCATCGATATTACCAGAGTAGACAGGTGTGTACGTTTCTTGATCCTGTATGGGGGCGATGGTTGGTCCCATAGCCATTGGTGTTTGACATCAAAGATTGTACACAGGTGCTCATTAGAGAATGGGTACACCAAAAAGGACTCGCCGAGGACTCCTAATTAGTAGTATACCTATCGTTAGATAGTAGTCCTCTAGAGACACTGGTACAGGTTAGTCTGTAGACCCGAGATCGTCATAGAGTCTTGTGTGGCTCCTGCTGTGCTTTGATTTCCTCCCTACCATGGCTTAAAGGAGTCATGCAAATAGGTGGATTTTGGGTACAGTCCCGAGTCACATGGAGGCAATGAGCGATAGGAGGGGTTTTGTCTCTCCCGGTATTGGGGGTTGATGTTGGGCTATGCTCGATTGGCTATAACTGGAAGTCCCTGGCCAGGGCTGCTGATGAGATTTACTGGTAAGAGTTACCAGTAGTTTCTCTATTCGTTATGAGCCAGACATCGGCATGATTTATCACGTTATTAGGGTCTGACGATTCCAACCCTAGACATGATATGCGACATATCAGACGAAGAGACCGGACTGTATAGTAAGTGTTACTGATAGGCTTTATGGAGAGTATGGACAAGCTTACTTGTTGATCTTCATTTCGCTCAATACCTGGGTAGCCGTTACGTCCAGCTTGTACCGCTGACGGCTTATGGGTGACTGATGTGATCATCACCTACTGCCGGCATATTGACGAGTCATTAGAGTCCCACACAGAAGTTTCCTGGTTCAAGCGAAACGAAGTAGGGCACATATGTGATATGTGCAGGGGCCTGATTAAATACGTGTATGTGATACCGTATAGTAATCTGGCAGTTATATGTTATCGGTCAGGCTATATAAGATATAACCGGATTATTGGATCAAGTGTTGATTTAATAATGTGATATACAGATAAATGATATTAGTCGGTTATATATGATATAACCTAATTATTAAATCAAGTGTTGATTTAATAATGTGATATATATTATATTTGATATAATTATATCTTAACTAATATTATTAGCTCACTAAATATTTTCTTATATATATTAATATATATATATATATATCAAGCATGGCATGTATTTTCTATTTTTGGAAAATAGAATAAAAGGTGGAAAATGGGGAGACTTTTTGAGCATGGTGTGAAGCATGGGCTTTATCTTTTTTTATTTGTCTTGACTTACTATTCAAGCATGGTTGCAATTTATTATTGCAAATAATTCCATGCTTGAATAAGTGAGCTCATGTGATAGCCATTTCTTCACTTGATCATTTTTCATTCTTGTTCTCTTGAGATGAGCTCACACTCTCTCTAGCTTTCATCTTCTTCTTCCTCATGCCTCAAAACTCCAACCCCTCACATGTGATGTGAACCATGGAGTTTTGAACAAACTAATGAGCAAACAAAACCCTTACTTCACCATCCTACACTTGATTAGCAATCAAGTGTAGTGTGTTGCCTTCACTAAAGAGTTTAGTGAAGAGGTAGCTTTGATTGGCGGACTTCGGATGGATTGTCTTTGGCACGAAGATCATTGAAGGAAACTTGCACCAACTCGAAGTGGAGCCTAGTGGAGTCGCGTGGACTACATCCCAGAGCTTTAGAAGAGAAGGACACGGTCATCAAAGGTTGTAGCCATCTTCTCTTCTTTATTTTTTCATATCATCATAGGTTTAACCCTAATTATTCTAGTTAAGATCTTGGTAAGTCTAACTTAGCACCTAAAAATTTTAAATTTGGTATCCTTGATACTACTAAAACCTTGTAGTGGTGTTAGGATAGACTTTCATGGTATCAGAGCCAAGCTAGAATATTTGGGTAGGTCTTTACGGCGTCAAAGTGTTCGATCGGTTTTCGAAAAACCCCATTTTGAGTAGCTTATGTCGATTTTTCAAATGTTAGAATTTTGATGATTAAAAATATGCAGAAAATCGTGCAGGGTTTTCTATGGAGCCCCAAGAAATTGAAACTCTAACTCGATCAAAGAGCCGCGGAACCATGGCCCAAACCCTAGTCTGGCCGCGGTTCCGCCGCCGTTTTGTAGGGTTATGGGCTCTCGTTTCTTATGCTGCTCCATGGTTACATTTAGCACTTTCAGGGTGTTTTTAATGATTCTCAAGTTGTTGATCTCTCTGTAATTTGTGGGTGTTTGTTAAACCGATCGAAATGTTTAATGTCGTTTAGACTTTGATGATATGTGATACAATTGTTTATATCCAGAATAATTAGTTTTGTGAAAACTAGTTAGTATATTATAAATCTAGTGTATTAGTCTCGGTTTATCTGTTGCCACGGAGTTTTGATTCAGATCAAAACTCCGTCGCAATCGCGTATTGTACGTGAACACTCGCCGTGTAACACTAGTAGACAGCCACGCCCTATAGCCCCGACCAAGTGATTGTTGGAGAACCCCGTTGCAAAACGCACCAACTCTGGTGCTTGCGGCTACGGTGTTCCGCCTTAGTGCACTTTGTCGACGGTATCGGGGGTGCGGCCATCTGCTAAAGTTTTCGACGAGTATTCGATAATGTAGTCGGGAATTGTCACGCCCCACTTCCCAAAATACGGAAAACGAGGGATGACTAGGCCAGCCATGCTCCTATGGTCAAGGAATAATCCCGCCGTAGTCACACTTCGGCTTCTAGCATTACATGGTAATCAGTAAACAAATCACAGAAGTAAAGGAAATACATCACTAAATTATTACATCAACTTTCATTGTTCACAATTTACAATAAAACAAGAAAAAGAACTACTAACCAAGTTCGAATACAAGGTCTCTTTAGGGAAAGCAGAAAAGTGAATGAGGTACTCCCGACTAAATCTCCGCAAGCTCGAAGGATAAGTCTGACTCCTGCGCCGGTTCTTCCTTGAGGTCTGAGCATGCATACTCAGGTCGTCAGAGCGACGTAATAACAATATTATAATAGTGACGTGAAACAGACAAATAAGGTAATAACAGTGGAAGTAAAATGCAGGTAATCACTATGTCACTAACTGATGTAAAATATGATCTGTGTCCCTATCGGTCTCTAAGTCATCTTTGAAATCGAGTTGTGGAAAGGAGGATCATGTTTAATGAGGGTCTCGTACATACCCGAGACTACGGCCCGCTATCGCCCTGGGTATAACCTTGTCAGCCGGACCGCTAGGCCCAACCTAATATATATGAGAGTCGCTGTTCGAATGATCATCCTCTAAATCACTGTCCTCGCTAAATACGATACTCTTTCCACTTCGATTTCCCCATTTTTTCCAGGTTTACACTATTTATGAGTATGGTCTAGTCGTGTACAAGTACGCACCAACAACACGATTTTGTCACTGTTCACTGTATTATTCACTGTCACGAATCATTCACTTTTTATTGGCATACTTGACACTCCTAAACCAATACCATTCACGCACGAAAATGCATTATACACTGAACAATAACGCGCACTATCACTATAAGTATGGCAATCGGGTAAGATATGTGCCTGTATGCAGTTAACATGTCATTTGTAGTACGAACTATTATGCACCTTGTGAACTTATAAAAATTGCATTAAATCATACGTTCAAAATTCAGTGAAACGATACAAAGACGGTAACAAGTAAACTCATTCGGCCGTTCAGCAAAATTTATTTCAGTGCAATCGTATTTCGGGTTTGCAGGTTACAGCCGTTTCATTTTAAGTGCTCGTTGCAGGAAATTCAGTTTCTGACTGAACGTCTGTTTCGCGACACAATTTTCACCCTGTTGGGATCAGAATTTAGCGACGATATATTGAATGAATTTTAGGTTTTTCAATAGGGTTCCCAACGCATCAGACGGATTCTCAATCGCGCCTCTACGTCAGAAGTTATGCACTATTCATCAATAGGGTATCAGTTCTGTTTCTGTTTGGTACTGCTATACGTCCTGTTCATTTAAATTACAGTTTAAATAGTAAACGACGGTAAAAGGGGGTGAAATCACTTTCTTTATTTATCTAACTGGTTCATCTTCATTATGGTGTAGGGTTCCGCAATACAACATGTTCGAACAGTAGAGGGTAAGCATTTCAAGAAGGAAATTAACAGCCAGAGCTGCTCTGAACTGCAGTCCAGAGTCGCTCTTCGAACCAGTTTCCATCATATTTTCAGTATAGAAACAATTTAAAACTTGTATGGTGTTCCAGGTCGTCAAGTCATATTCGATTTGAGCCCTCGAACGCATCATTCCAATTTGTAAATAATTAATTATGATTTTTACAAGTTTCAGACGCGGGAAATTTTCAGTTTTAACGGGTGTAATTGGGAATGATCGTTCAAGTCAGTAACGATTATATTTTTCAGTCAAATTTTAACACAATGTTCATCACCACATGGGCCAGCTTATATGATTAATTTCCCTCAGTTTAATGGAAGGTTTTCTTTCGGGTCTTGCATCAAACACTTGTGTCATATAAATTTTCACGAATTGTAAACACAGAATTAATAGGATTTAGAATTGTAATAGAATAATCTAGCATGTAGCAAGTAGGGTACTTGCCTGGAGACGCGTTGACGACGCACGACAGCGGTAATGGCATGAACACGCAACGAACGACACGGTTTGGGTTCACGGCCTCGGCTCGAGTTTGGGTTCGTCGTCGGAGTTGCCCGAGGGATGGCTCGTGATCACTGGAGGGGGAGTGGGGTGCTGTGAAGCTCCTGGGGTTGTGCTGGGGTCGGCGGTGGTCGGCGGAGGTAGCTCCGGCGATGGGTGCAGCGAGGGGGTCGACTCGGGTGCTTGGAGCTTGGTGTGGGTTGCAGCGAGGGAGTGAGGTAGTGGGGGCTCGGGTTTTGGAGGAGGTGATGCTGATGATGCAGAGGTGTCGACGAGGTGGCCGGCGGCGCGATGGGAGCGGGTGATCGTCGGCGAGATGGTGTGCAGGGGAGACTCGGTGGCGAGTAGGTTGGGTTCTGGCTCGGTGGTGCAGGCGAGGTGGGGGAGGTGATGTGGGGTTCGAGTTTTGGAGAGAGAAACGAGGGAGGAATGACGAGGTGATTGTCGTCGTCGTCGTCGTCGTCTTGGTTCAGCGGGGTGCAGGGGCTCGAAGCTCGGTGGTTTGGAAAGAGGAGAGAGGGAGTTAGAGAGGGATTGAGAGTGTGAGGGGGAAGAGGGTTAGAGGGGCGAGGAGAGGTTTGAAACGCGCGCGCGATCATGGGTCGGGGTCATGGGTTCGTTGCCGCGAGGACGGGGCGTCGGCGAGGCGACGTGGGCACGTAAGGAAAGGAGCGGGAAATCTGAAAGTGAGTGGGGAAGAAGGGGACTTAACGGGTCGGGTCGGGTCGTGTAAGGAGTTGGGCTGGGCCGGTGGGGATTTTAGTTTAATTTATTTGTTTTTTTTGTTTTCTTTGGCTGGGCTTTCTTTAGTTTGGGCTTGGGGAATTTATTTAATTTAAAATTTGGTTTGGGCTGGGGTTTTTATATATGTTTATTTAGTTTTAGTTTTTTATTCTGTTGGGCTGGCTTTGTTTAATTATAAATTTTGTTTTGGAAAAAATTAAATACTAAAACCTAAGTAACCAATTTCACACAAAATTACGAGGAAAAAAGGAAAACATTCGGGGGATTAGGAAAAATATAGAATGATTTTATTGACGGAAACGGGGATTTACATCATACCCCCTTACAAAAATTTCGTCCTCGAAATTTAAAAAGAGGCAACGAAACAACAGTACTAAACAAAGAGATGTGGAAAATGTGCACGGATATCTTCCTTCCGCTCCCAGGTAGATTCTCCTGGGGAACGACCGCCTCAAGACACTCAGACTAACGGAATGACCTTATTCTTCAGCACTTTCTCCCTGCGGTCGAGGATGGTGGTGGGCTGCTCCTCGTAAGATAGGTCAGTACCCAAGGCTAACTCCGAATAGTCTAGAACATGGCTCTCATCCCGAATATAACGCCACAACTGAGACACGTGGAAGGTATTGTGCACACCAGCTAGCGATGGAGGCAAGGCAAGTCGATAGGCCACCTCTCCTACTTGCTCTAGCACTTCAAAAGGTCCGATGAAACGGGGACTGAGTTTCCCGTGACCTCCGAACCTGATAACTCCGTGGGTAGGGGAAATCTTCAGGAAAACGTGGTCTCTGACTTCAAATTCTAGTGCTCTCCTGCTGGTATCTGCCCAACTCTTCTGTCGATCCTGAGCCGTCTTAATGCGCTGTCTGATCATCTGGACCTTGTCGACTGTCTGAACAATGAGCTCGGGACCCAGTAATCTTCGTTCTCCCACATCATCCCAACAAACTGGGGATCGACACTTCCGCCCGTAAAGTGCTTCGAAAGGAGCCATCTGAATGCTATCCTGGTAACTGTTGTTATAAGAAAACTCGACTAGATGCAGATGATCTTCCCAGGAACCCTGAAAATCCAACATGCAGGATCTCAACATATCCTCGAGCGTCTGAATCGTACGCTCGGATTGTCCGTCTGTCTGCGGGTGATAAGCTGTACTGAACTTGAGGTGGGTACCCAAACTCTCCTGTAAGCTCCTCCAGAAGTGCGAAACAAATCTGGTGTCTTGGTCTGATACAATGCTGACCGGAACTCCGTGAAGTCGTACTATCTCCTGCATGTATCTCTCTGCCAGTGACTCTGTCAACTGTCCCACTCAGAAAGGTAAGAAGTGTGCAGCTTTTGTGAGGCGGTCGACGATAACCCAAATGGCGTTGTTGCCCCTAGGGCTCCGTTGTAAGGCCGTCATGAAATCCATAGTAATGTGCTCCCACTTCCATTCTGGTATCAGAAGCGGTTGTAACAATCCTGCTGTCCTCTGATGTTCCGCCTTCACCCGTTGGCATACCAAGCACCTGGATACGAACCGCGCAATTTCTCGCTTCATCGCGTTCCACCAAAAATGCTGCTTCAGATCTCGATACATCTTCGTACCTCCCGGATGCACAGAATAAGCTAAACTATGCGCCTCAGCCAGTACCTCTTCTCGAACATCTGCCTTGGGTATGCAGAGCCTGCTACCGAATCTCAGAGAACCGTCTTCATCTATGAGTAAGTCCATTCTCAGCCCGGCTTCTACTTGCGCTTTGAGCTTTTGCAATCGAGGATCATCCGCTTATGCAGCCTTGATGCGATCCACAAGAGAAGACTGCACCTGTAGTTGCCAAAACTTCCTGATTGCGCTCGGTGTAACGAATTCAAGCTCGAGTCTCTGAAAATCCTCAATGATGCTCCTCTGATTGGTCAACATCATGACCGCTGGCTTGCGACTGAGAGCATCTGGTACAACATTTATTTCCCCGGGTGATACTGAAGGTCCAAGTCGTAATCTACCATCAGTTCTAGCCATCGGCGCTGCCTCATATTTAGTTCTTTCTGAGTGAAGACGTACTTCAGACTTTTATGATCTGTGTACACCTCCACCTTCTCGCCCAACAGATAGTGCCTCCAGATCTTCATGCAAAAACCACTGCGGCTAACTCCAAGTCATGCGCAGGGTAGTTCCTTTCATGATTTCTCAGCCGTCGAGAGGCGTAAGCAACCACCCGACCGTACTGCATCAGAACACAGCCTAAGCCCTTCCCTGAGGCATCACTATGTATCACCAAACCATCGGAATCATCTGGTACTATAAGAATGGGTGCTGTGGTTAACTTCTGCTTCAGTGTCTCAAATACCCGGGTACACTCCTCTGTCCACACAAATGGTACCTCCTTCCGTATCAACTTCGTCAACGGTTCAGCGATCCTTGAAAAGTCTTGGACGAACCGCCGATAATATCCTGCCAGTCCCAGAAAGCTTCTTATCTCGGCCACTGACTTCGGTGTTGGCCAATCTCTGACAGATTCTATCTTTTCCAGGTCCACTGAGATGCCTTCGCCCGAAACAATGTGTCCCAAGAACTGAACCTTGTTGAGCCAGAACTCACACTTGCTCAATTTCGCGTACAACTTCTCTTCCCGAAGAATTTGTAGAACCGTGCGCAAATACTCGACGTGCTCCTCCCGGGTCCTTGAGTAGACTAGTATGTCGTTGATAAATACAACGACAAACGTGTCCAAGTACTTCGCAAACACCCTGTTCATCAAATCCATGAATATCGCTGGAGCATTGGTAACACCGAACGGCATCACAAGGAACTCATAGTGTCCATATCGGGTCCTGAAAGCCGTCTTGCATATATCCTCGGCTGCTACTATGATTTGATGATAGCCAGAATGGAGATCCAACTTCGAAAATACCTTGGCCCCACTTAACTGATCGAATAAGTCGTCGATGCGCGGAATTGGGTACTTGTTCTTTATTGTGACTTTGTTCAGCTCTCGATAGTCTATACACATCCGCAGCGATCCATCCTTCTTCTTCACTAACAGAACTGGTGCACCCCATGGTGAAACCCTAGGCCGGTTAAATCCCTTCTCCAGGAGTTCTTCAATTTGCTTCTTCAATTCTGCCAACTCAACCAGTGCCATTATGTACGGGGCCTTGGAAACCGGTGCCGTACCTGGAGTCAAATCGATTGAGAATTCCAAGACGCATGGAGGTGGTAGACCTGGTAAATCTTCAGGAAACACATCCAGAAAATCCCGAACAATCTCTGGGTCTGGGCTCTCATCAATCTCCATAGCTGTCAACTCTTTTGGCTTGGCTCTATACTTGGCTGGCTCCAAAGATTCTCTCCCGCCCTCGAAAATAAACTCTGGGTGATGGAGAATGCGGAAGATCACATTCCTTGCTCGGCAATCAATAACTGCATGGAAGGTACTCATCCAATCCATCCCGAGAATTGCGTCATAGCTGCCTGTCCCGATCAAAAGGAAATTCGCATAGAATTCCCTGCCACATACTACAACCGGACATGATCTACATTCTCGACTAGATACTATAACACCATTACCTGTATGTATTTCTCAACCCTTGGTTAGTGGTTCATGTGGTATGGAGTGTGTATCAACGAAATGCGCAGATATGAAACAGTGCGATGCTCCAGAATCAAATAGTACTCTAGCTGGCATGGAATGTACGAGTAGAATACCTGTGACAACTTCGCCTGAAGCCTCTGCCTGCTCGGCGGTCAAGGTGAAAGCCCGTCCCTGACCGCGGCCTGTGTAGGGTTGCTTCTGCTCTTGTGATCTCTGCTGCTGTGGTCCAGACCCTCTCTGTAACTCTGATCGCTCGGGGCAACCGCTAACTCTGTGCTGACTGGATCCGCAAATCAAACACTGTCCCTTGGCGTGGCGACAGTCCTTCTAGGTGTGCCCATCTCTTTTGCAGTAGCCGCAAACTAAGTTCTTGCTCTGGGGGCGATGCTGGGGCATGAATGGACGTTTCATCTGGGTCGTTCCTGGCCTGTGAACTGGTATGACTCTTCGAGACGGTGCGTGCTGGAACAACTGGGGGCTTCCTGAATTTATTGATCAGTTTCTCCTGAATTCGTGCCGCGTTGAGTACCTGTGCAAAAGTCTGCAACTCGAGTGACGCGATCAACTGCTGCAGCTCGAAATCAAGTCCCTGTAAGAAACGCCTGGCCCTGGTGGCCTCTGAAGCGACCATGTACGGAGCAAATCGGCTCAGACGGTTGAACTCTGCCGCATATACGTCCACGGGACGACCATTCTGCTTCAGTAGGATGAATCTTTCTTCCATCTCGGCCTTGGCGGTGGAAGGGAAATAATGGTCCAAGAAGCACTCCTTGAATTTGCTCCATTCGATTGGCCTTTCTAGTCTGCTTTCTTCCACTGACCACCAAGTACGGGCTTCATCTTCCAACTGGATCTTTATCACATTCACTTTATCTTCCTCTGGTACCCTGGCGTCCGTCAGTAAGTTCTCCATATTAACCAGCCATTGCTCAGCCTCAAGTGGTTCGGCTAGGCCCGTAAATGCAACTGGATGTAACCTCCGAAAATCTGATACGATGCCAGCCCTGGCAGAAAAAGCTGGTGGAGTAGTGCCCTCGGAGGCGGTAATGAGGGCGGAAGGTCCCCTACAACGGTAATAGCCCTGAGTCCCTCGGTGAGTAGGTCCGTCTTTCTCTCCTGAGCTTCTGCAAGAGACGTCAGTGCACTAAGTATCCTCTCCGTGCGATCCTGAGAACTTGAGTCCGAGGAGTGGTCGTTCGGGGACGTCATATCGCTGGAAGATGTTTAAAAATGATATGATTAGATACAAGGATGAAAGTCAGGAATAGAGAAGCGAAAATAATGTAACACAATGTAGTTAATGTTATCCCTTAATACAAAACACGGCTCTGATACCAATAAAACCATATCACACCCCGCTTCACAAAATACGGAAAACGAGGGATGACTAGGCCAGTCATGCTCCTACGGTCAAGGAATAATCCCGCCGTAGTCACACTTCGGCTTCTAGCATTACATGGTAATCAGTAAACAAAGCACAGAAGTAAAGGAAATACATCACTAAATTATTACATCAACTTTCATTGTTCACAATTTACAATAAAACAAGAAAAAGAACTACTAACCAAGTTCGGATACAAGGTCTCTTTAGGGAAAGCAGAAAAGTGAATGAGGTACTCCCGACTAAATCTCCGCAAGCTCGAAGGATAAGTCTGACTCCTGCGCTGGTTCTTCCTTCAGGTCTGAGCATGCATACTCAGGTCGTCAGAGTGACGTCATAACAATATTATAATAGTGACGTGAAACAGACAAATAAGGTAATAACAGTGGAAGTAAAATGCAGGTAATCACTATGTCACCAACTGATGCAAAATATGATCTGTGTCCCTATCGGTCTCTAAGTCATCTTTGAAATCGAGTTGTGGAAAGGAGGATCATGTTTAACGAGGGTCTCGTACATACCCGAGACTACGGCCCGCTATTGCCCGGGGTATAACCTTGTCAGCCGGACCGCTAGGCCCAACCTAATATATATAAGAGTCGTTGTTCGAATGATCATCCTCTAAATCACTGTTCTCGCTAAATACGATGCTCTTTCCACTTCGATTTTCCTTTTTTCCCCAGGTTTACACTATTTATGAGTATGGTCTAGTCGTGTACAAGTACGCACCAACAACACGATTTTGTCACTGTTCACTGTATTATTCACTGTCACGAATCATTCACTTTTCATTGGCATACTTGACACTCCTAAACCAATACCATTCGCGCACGAAAATGCATTATACACTGAACAATAACGCGCACTATCACTATAAGTATGGCAATCGGGTAAGATATGTGCCTGTATGCAGTTAACATGTCATTTGTAGTACGAACTATTATGCACCTTGTGAACTTATAAAAATTGCGTTAAATCATACGTTCAAAATTCAGTGAAACGATACAAAGACGGTAACAAGTAAACTCATTTGGCAGTTCAGCAAAATTTATTTCAGTGCAATCGTATTTCGGGTTTGCAAGTTACAGCCGTTTAATTTTAAGTGCTCGTTGCAGGAAATTCAGTTTCTGACTGAACGTCTGTTTCGCGACACAATTTTCACCCTGTTGGGATCAGAATTTAGCGGCGATATATTGAATGAATTTTAGGTTTTTCAATAGGGTTCCCAACGCATCAGACGGATTCTCAATCGCGCCTCTACGTCAGAAGTTATGCACTATTCATCAATAGGGTATCAGTTCTGTTTCTGTTTGGGACTGCTATACGTCCTGTTCATTTAAATTACAGTTTAAATAGTAAACGACGGTAAAAGGGGGTGAAATCACTTTCTTTATTTATCTAACTGGTTCATCTTCATTATGGTGTAGGGTTCCGCAATACAACATGTTCGAACAGTAGAGGGTAAGCATTTCAAGAAGGAAATTAACAGCCAGAGCTGCTCTGGACTGCAGTCCAGAGTCGCTCTTCGAACCAGTTTCCATCATATTTTCAGTATAGAAACAATTTAAAACTTGTATGGTGTTCCAGGTCGTCGAGTCGTATTCGATTTGAGCCCTCGAACGCATCATTCCAATTTGTAAACAATTAATTATGATTTTTACAAGTTTCAGACGCGGGAAATTTTCAGTTTTAACGGGTGTAATTGGGAATGATCGTTCAAGTCAGTAACGATTATATTTTTCAGTCAAATTTTAACACAATGTTCATCACCACATGGGCTAGCTTATATGATTAATTTCCCTCAGTTTAATGGAAGGTTTTCTTTCGGGTCTTGCATCAAACACTTGTGTCATATAAATTTTCACGAATTGTAAACACGGAATTAATAGGATTTAGAATTGTAATAGAATAATCTAGCATGTAGCAAGTAGGGTACTTGCCTGGAGACGCGTTGACGACGCACGACAGTGGCAACGGCACGAACGCGCAACGAACGACACGGTTTGGGTTCACGGCCTCGGCTCGAGTTTAGGTTCGTCGTCGGAGTTGCCCGGGGGATGGCTCGTGATCGCTGGAGGGGGAGTGGGGTGCTGTGAAGCTCCTGGGGATGTGCCGGGGTCGGCGGTGGTCGACGGAGGTAGCTCCGGCGATGGGTGCAGCGAGGGGGTCGACTCGGGTGCTTGGAGCTTGGTGTGGGTTGCAGCGAGGGAGTGAGGTAGTGGGCGCTCGGGTTTTGGATTAGGTGATGCTGATGATGCAGAGGAGTCGACGAGGTGGCCGGCGGCGTGATGGGAGCGGGTGATCGTCGGCGAGATGGTGTGCAGGGGAGACTCGGTGGCGAGTAGGTTGGGTTCCGGCACGGTGGTGCAGGCGAGGTGGGGGAGGTGATGTGGGGTTTGAGTTTTGGAGAGAGAAACGAGGGAGGAATGACGAGGTGATTTTTGTGGTCGTCGTCGTCGTCTTGGTTCAGTGGGGTGCAGGGGCTCGAAGCTCGGTGGTTTGGAGAGAGGAGAGGAGGGAGATAGGAAGGGATCGAGAGTGTGAGGGGGAAGAGGGTTAGAGGGGCGATAAGAGGTTTGTAACGCGCGCGCGATCGTGGGTCGGGGTCGTGGGTTCGTGGTCGCGAGGACGGGGCGTCGGCGAGGCGACATGGGCACGTAAGGAACGGAGCGGGAAATCTGAAAGTGAGTAGGGAAGAAGGGGACTTAACGGGTCGGGTCGGGTCGGGTCGTGTAGGGAGTTGGGCTGGGCCGGTAGGGATTTTAGTTTAATTTATTTGTTTTTTTTGTTTTCTTTGGCTGGGCTTTCTTTAGTTTGGGCTTGGTGAATTTATTTAATTTAAAATTTGGTTTAGGCTGGGGTTTTTATATATGTTTATTTAGTTTTAGTTTTTTATTCTGTTGGGCTGGCTTTGTTTAATTATAAATTTTGTTTTGGAAAAATTTTAATACTAGAACCTAAGTAACCAATTTCACACAAAATTACGAGGAAAAAAGGAAAACATTCGAGGGATTAAGAAAAATATATAAAGATTTTATTGACGGAAACGGGGATTTACAGGAATCCTGTTGAATTACCCGACTAAAGAAATTGAAAAGTGTTTTCAATTTGAGACTAAAATACAAGGTTTATAGGTTAGGCATGAAATCCGGAATATGAGATATTCCAGGTTTATGATGTCTAAGAATATACGGATTCTTATTATTGTAGTTTTTCATCTTCTTTTCTCCGACCGTAAGTGTAATATGTAGGGTATCCCGATCTCGTTGCTATATGTCAACGAATTTCGGGATATGCATATTTACTTACGTTGATGACAAGAGATGTTATGTGTTGCTGGTGATATGTTTATTGGATCGTCGTGAATGAATATCCGGGGGTATTATGTGAGATGAGAGTTTTTATTTTCATTCATGTAAAATATGTATGTAATATTCTTTTATTGGGGCACTTCCAGGTTGAGGATGATGTCACCATTGTTGTATATTTTCCGCATTAGGATATACCCAAGGCGGGGAGCACAAGTAGCCGGGTTCTAGAGTCTAGTGGGAGACCATTTCAAGGAGTTGAGACCGGGTCTCCTAATTCTAGAATTGGTAGGGTTACTTGCTGCTCTCGTAGGTCTAGGGATGTGGGTTTGACTATTCATCACGACCGTGGAACCCGTGTTTTAAATTACAGGCTAAATTTAAAACACGGACCTCCTAGTATATTCAATATTTCATATGTTGCTTCTGCTGCTTGGTTCTGTGATGTGATCATATAACTGCGTGAGATGAATGTTATATTATATATATGATATATAATAAACGTTGCTTATGTTTTGCACCCACGCTAGTCCAGCCCCCGCTCTGCCGTTAGTTAAGTAACCTAACGGTGCATGACGGAGCCCCGTGGCGAATGCAGATGGCATAAGCGTACGTTCTATTTTCGTTTCATTTTTCCTGTGATGTTTAGGAAAAATTAAATGATGGGATTTCGTTAATGGGATTAATGAAAAAAAGAAAGCTAAAGATGATGTAGAATCAAGATTTTAAAACAGGTGGCTCTAGTTCTTGTTTTGCATAGTGGTATTCCTTGATGAATATCCAGCACCTTATTCGATGAGGAAAGAGCCGAGATCCTTTCACCGGGAGTGACCTCTTTAGCGAAACTAGCAAATGCTACAACCCACTCCTTTAGTTTTGATAGCTGCTCTAGTTCTTGTTTTGCATAGTGGTATTCCTTGTAGAATATTCAGCACCTCATTCGATGAGGAAAGAGCCGAGATCCCTTCACCAGGAGTGACCTCTTTAGCAAAACTAGTAAACGCTACAAAACTACTCGATTTTAAAACGGAGCTTAAAACACTCCAAATCACTAGATTCTACAACGATATCAGGTTCATTACGCTCATGGTTTTCTTAAAAACCCGCGTAGCCCTCCGTCATTTCAGATAAGTGCCATTTAGTATTCGTGCTACGTTTATTGACCTTGTCAAGGCGTAGTGTGCGGTAGCTGATTAGTACTTATCTGCTAGCATATGATACGATTGGATTAGGGTAGTCGTACGACCTTGTTGACCTTGTCAAGGGTCGTACGGGTAGGTTTAATTCAATCATGAAATGGACGGGTTGAACTTGACTTGCGGTTTATGGTTTGTTTACCTTGTCAAGGTCATAAATTGCAAGGGGTAAAAACATATATTGGGAATTTCAAGTGTTGAAATTTGCAATGAGATTGCATACCTTCTATATGATAGTTGGATACCGATACCCACTGCGAGTAAGAGTTACTCTTGGGAGAGTTTTGCATTTTACAATTAGCTAATCTAGTAGGTGTCTAGAAAGGTGTCAACGGGGTTATGCCTCTAGGAAAATGAGGTTTATTTTAATTAGGTCCGTGAGAAAGCACAGGGAACCTCCCTCGGAGTACCGACACTGGCCTGGCTGACCGGTTAGCGAACTTGTAGAATGTAATTAATCCCGGCTAATCTTACATTTTATGGTTTGAAGGAAGATTTGATAAAAATAGTGGGAACCATCCTGATTAGATAAGATAATAACCAATCTAATCTTGCAAAGAGCGCATGCTAATGGGTATCCTTCTCTCTCTCTCTCCAGGTAGCGACCAATGACACACCTTAATCAAGATAATAATATGGATGTATTGACTGAACCTACTGGGCTAGGTTCCGCACTATCTTATGACTGTCATAAGTCTGAGCAAGGAATAGGGGAATATCAGGATTCCTACGCCACCCGTACGAAGAATAAGCATGTTGATGCATCGTCTTCGGGTGTGTTCATAACCGAGAACTATTTCTCAGAATGTTCTACGTCATGGGTATCGGATACCGGATCAGGATCCCACGTATGTAATTTTTTACATAGGCTAAAGAAAGGTAGAGAACTGGTAAAAGGTGATAAATCTCTAACAGTAGGGAATGGTGCAATTATTGCAGCCAAAGCCGTTGGCGAATATCACCTAGTATTACCAAATGATAATACATTGATTCTGATCGACTGTTACTACATACCAAAGATAATGTGCAACATTATATCAGTTTCTTTGCTAACTAAAGAAGGATATAATTTCACATTGGAGGATAATATTATGAACATTTTCCAAAATCAAGTGTTGATTGGGTTTGGTACGATATGTAACGGTACATACGTTCTGAATCAAACCACAGTTCTAAGTATACAGAACACGAACAAGAGGAAAAGTTCAGAAATGAACGAAGCCTACTTGTGGCATTATAGACTAGGTCATATCAATGCGACAAGACTAGCTAAGTTACATAAAGATGGATATTTGAATCCGTTCGAATTTACATCTTATGAAACTTGCGAGTCGTGTCTCAAAGGTAAAATGACCAAAACTCCGTTTACTGGACACGGAGAAAGAGCTTCTGAACTCTTAGGACTGATACATAGTGATGTATGCGGTCCTATGTCTACATATTCCAGGAATGGTTACGCGTACTTTATTACATTCACCGATGATCTCTCAAGGTTCAGACATGTGTTCTTGTTGAAACACAAGTCTGAAACTTTTGAGAAATTCAAAGAATATAAGTACGAAGTTGAGAACCAAATGGGTTAAAGTATTAAAATCATTCGATCTGATCGGGGAGGAGAATACTTGAGCACGGAATTCCGATATTATCTAAAAGAGAATGGGATTCTCTCTCAGCTTACTCCTCCGTATACACCACAATACAACGGTGTATCGGACCGGAGGAATTGCACCCTATTAGATATGGTGCGCTTTATGATGAGTACTGCTAAGTTACCTATTTCTTTTTGGGGTTATGCGCTTGAGACAGCCGCATACCTATTGAATCAAGTTCCATCAAAGTCACTGCCTAAAACACCATATGAGATATGGAGTGGAAAGAGACCGTATCTTAAAATAGTTAAGATATGGGGTTGTCCGGCCTATGTCAAAAAGCAAAATCTGGACAAACTCGAGGCAAGGTCAGTTCTATGTAAGTTTGTAGGATATCCAAAGAACTCACATGGATATATCTTCTACCACACTAACAAAAGGTGTTTGTTACTCAACATGCCACCTTTTTAGAAAAGAAATTTCTTGTAAAAGAAATTAGTGGCAATGAGGTAGAACTGGAAGAAGTTCCAGCTACACAAACTATTACTGATGATTTGGTGGAACCAGAGGATCCAATAGTACCCAACGAACCCCAGCCACTCCGCAGATCTAGTAGGGTTCCTCATCCACTTGAGAGATACTACGGTTTTCTCGTAGACGGTGGGAGCGAGGATTGCATCATGGAAGATGATGACCCGACTAGTTTCGAGCAGGCCATCACAAGCGGAGACTCTGTGAAATGGCTGGATGCTATGCGATCCAAGATGGAATCCATGTACACCAACAAAGTATGGACTTTGGATGTTGCTCCTGAAGGGGTAAAACCCATTGGGAGTAAGTGGATCTTCAAAAAGAAGATTGGTGTAGATGGAAAAGTTGAGACTTTCAAAGCTAGACTTGTAGCAAAAGGTTTTCGTCAACGACCTGGTGTCGATAATGATGAAACCTTTTCTCTTGTCGATTACGCCAGCGCCCCGGCCATCAATCCGTGGCAAAATACGGAACAAAAACATTAAAAATCCGGAGATAACGAAACCCTAATCGACGGATCGTACCATTAACCCTATACTAGTTATTAGAAAGGAGTTTAGAAAGGTTATACCGATCGATCCGTGTCCTACGGTATTCAACCTCTGTCCCAAGCTCCTCGCGGCTTCCCCGATCAAGTTTGATCTCTGGTCTCCCCACATCGAAGAAGATCCACGTCGAGGGTTCGTAATACGGGCTCCCGCCTCTAAACCGAAGCAACTCGGGTATCTAGTTTGCTAACCTAGATAGCCAAGATGAAGTAGAAAGAGTTTGTGATTACTTTGTCTCAATACACCCAAGGATTCTCAACTCATGAGAGGGTTTGGGTGGAGGTTGAAGAAGATGCCATGGGAGTGAAGAAAGTGTGAAGCAAAAGAAAAAAGCAACTAAAGAAATGTGGCTGCCTTTTTCTTGTGTGTTATTTTGGCTAAGCCTTTTTTTATGTGTTATATATTGTGTGAGCACTTAAAAAAAATCCCAAGTCAAGAAAAGAACTGCCTCTTACTACAAAAATATCTCATACAAAATATCTTGGCCAAAACAAAACATCTCCATGTCATGAGTCATAATGAATCACTTCCATGAGTTAATGCAAACCATGACTCACACTTTCCCACTAAATAAACATTTAAACTAAACGTTTAACACAAAATGAATAAGCATCTTCTAAAGTAAATCTTATAACGAATTACAAGAATACCCCTCATCCGTATATACATACCCGCATCCGTATTCTGACTGAATACGAATACAACGAGACGAAAGTAATCCAACAATATAATACTAGGATCCGGCTTAAACCAAAGTCCACTAGTATTATCGGCCCGATCATGATCCGTGCACAAGTGCACGAATATGATCGAACCCTGCCATAAAACCATACGGCCTCTACAACGTTTCGCCCGAACCAGGGAAACCTTCTGTGTGGGACTCTAAAGACTCGTCAATACGCTGGCAGTGGGTTTAACCACAAGTACATCAGTAGCACTAGCTGTACGTAACGGCTGCTCAGGTATTGAGCGAAAGGGAGGCCGACGAGCAAACTCATCCTGAAACCCTACTGAGCCTGACAGTGACAATATCCGTACAGTCGGGTCCGTTCGTCTATGAGTATCGCACATCGAGTCTAGGGGGTGGATAAAGTCAGACCCCTAATAACTTGACATTTAGTGTCGGTATGAAACCTATCACCACCTGAGAAACTACCGATCCTAGATCAGTAATTCTCGACTACCTTGGCCAAGGATTTCTGGTGATGGCCACTCGTGCACACCGCAACATCAATCCCCAATACCGGGAGAGACGAATCCCCTGACAATCCGCTCACTGCCTCCATGTGGCTCGGGACTATACCCAACTAAAACCTGTTTGCACGACTCCTTTGAGCCGTGGTAGGGTAGTAATCAAAGCACAGTGGGAACTCACACGAGACAAATGAGGATCTCAGGTCGATAGACTAACTTGTACACATGTCACCAGGGAACTGCTATCTGACAATATGTATAATACCAACTAGCATGTTCCCGGCGAGTCCGTCCGGTCTACTCATAACCCAATGAGCACCTGTATACATCTTAGGTGAACCAACTAACACCAATGGCTTGTGAGACCGGCCACCGCCCCTCTTCGGGGTCTCGATTAGTATACACTATTCTACTCTGGAGTATCGATGCCCAGTCTCGAAACTCCCTCGACTAGGGACATTTAAGGATGTGCTTATAGACCCCCAGCTCCCACGTATATGATCGACATCATACTGCTGGTAGTCAAGAAAGAATCCTATGGGCTCTATCAACATGTAATAGTGATCAGTAAAGCCACCTATAGCAAGTACATGATGATAAAGGCAAACCAGATAGTATAGTATCATCTCGAGTAAGACTGTCCTACCGGTATAGGTCCTCCCTCAATCATCGCAATCGCGTGCCTGCGATCCAATAATTGACTTGAAGGCACTATAGCCAACAATCTCCCACTTGCACTTAAGGCTAATTATTGCGATGTCGCATACTCACAGCCCGTGTGATACCGAACACCCAACTCCTCTACTAATCAGTTTCACAAAGCTCGTTTGTGAAACTATTGTGTTTGAGAAATAGCCTCAGTGAGTGGATTCGCTCCAATGTTTCTTTCTATGTCTCTCTTTATCTCATGTTCGCGGAGAAAGCCATCTCCCGAAATGAGCAATACCTGTCTTAGAATATGTCTGGATATCTGATGGGACCCAGTTCACAAATGAACTTCAAATCCAGCAAACTTCTTAGAATGTATCGTCCACTGAATTTAATCAGTATCCTGCGCCATGCCTCCCTCAGTATCAGCTTGGACCACCTGTCCAAACTATTGCGCCTCGTTGAGAGGGAAAACTATAACTCTGACAGTCACTCTATCATCCAGGTCACCTTGGAAGCCTGGAATGATAACCGTCTCCCGAAGGAGGCTGCCGTTACCAAATCCCTAGAACATCCACTTATGTTCATAAACTGCTTCCAAACGCTTCTCCAGGATTGGATCAGTATATCAATTTATTGCAGCTAGTGCAAAAATAATATCTGGTGTGGTACTTGACATCTCACGATTGACTCAATTGCCTAAGCAAGTGATATGCCAATCATGCACATCCCTCTCCCCTTTAGTCTATAAGACACCTTTAGAGAGGGTGACTCCATCACCTGCAGGTACACCACCATGCCAGGAGTCGTCCATTCTAAAACACCTTTAGAATACTGTCTAAGTACCCAGATTGGGAAACTACCCAAATCTAGATCTAAAATCATAGATCTAGTAACCAGAATGCCTGATATAATATCCATATCCTTTGTGGAGAAACCACAGTGTGACAACCATAGTATAACCGATCGTAGTATAGGAATTTCACTTCCTACAAAGTGTATGTCATCCAAATACCAGGACATCACACCCTACTACCTTCTTAACAGATCCATCTCCTATTCTGATAAAGTCAAAGCCTATGACTGTCACATCAAAAATAAATGATCTATCTCCACTTTACTTGCTTTAGTCTATAAATAGACATATGCTACTTGTCCACTATGCTTCCGCTGCTCTCACTGACTATAACAACCCTCTGGCAGAGTCATATACACGTGCACTTCTAAAGCTAGTTTAGAACGACGCTATACACATCCTCCTGCCGGGTCTCATAGTCTGGAACAACAGTAATGGAAAGTCTGGGTAAACAAGAACCTCCCTGTCACCGTCTTTGAGGATACCGAAGTACCTCTCGGGTGCCTAAGGTTACCCACAATATCCGCGGAGTGGCTAATGGAATGTCAAACCTGATTGAATTTTTAGGTTCTATTAAATTTTCAGTAATCGTTTGTGGTTCTGGAATAACTTCCAGTTCTACTATACTCCTACTACTGTTTTCTGAAAAAGTCCATTTTACTAAAACTGTGGCGAGTTAAGAACAATATCACTATTGATCTTCCAGATGGTAGAAAGTTAACCCTCGTCATAGCCCGGGATAACCCACAAACTGCCATTATAGAAACGTGCCTTGAGTTATCCAGAGTCTGGTTTTAAGCATAAGCCGGACAACTCCATATACCTTAACATCGTTAAGATATGAACCATTCTATATACAATGTAGAAACAGAGGCACTGATTTAATTGGAACCAGATTCAAATCATGCAGCTGTCTCCAGTGCATGTCAACTAAATGGAAGGAGGACGATCAGCACTACTCAACTGGGAGTGCATCCATATATGAGTAACCTGAAAGAGAAGCAAGTTCTCAAATCCATTACTATCAACTGAATACCAAACACAAGTATCTACATCTTCGATCACCTTGAAGAATCCCGATACTTGCAACACATGGTTCTCTACTTTATTCTTATACCTATAATTTCTCAAAACTTGAATCTTGTATTTCTACGAAACACTTGTCTAAAACCGGAAAGTCACAAGTAAACAGAATATATTATGAGCACCAACCCCTCTGTCCTAATGGACACTGGACAACATACAATACTTTGTATAAGTCCCCTGAGTTGAAAAACTCAAACCCTGTGCGTCGTAGGTTGAAAACTGTACCATGGTTAAGAAGAATTACACCGCTGTTTAATGCTCCTTACCTAACCATCAACTGATATAGGTAAATGTCATGGACATAATTTCAAAAAGTTATATCTCACTTTATGAAATAAACGTACAGATATATCAGTTTGAAATTGGTGCATAACAATGGATATTCAAAACCAAATATTTGCCATCAGGCAAAACCCCAGGCGATTTCCTGAAATATCACCAATTACAACGAATTCCGATATAATGAGGATATAATCACCTAATTCCCAATAACTTACTCCTCTCATCATCTGTAAAACCATACAGATGTGAGAATCAAACCTGGTATATATATACCCTGGAGTAAGGATCTAATTGGGAAATCAATTTTCAATTAACAACGCATAGTGAAACTGAAACATGAAAATGTTTCGAAGGGGTAACCGGGTATTCCAAGTAATGCCTCTTCCATTATCCAGATTCATGAATGTAACCGTATATTTCCTTGCCATCTCTCCAATCCCTTTATTTGTCTTTACTCATTACCTTCTGTACACTGCCCTTAGGCTAGATGGTTTTCTTCCTTCCCTACCGTTCGACACCAGCCTATGGTTTGGAAGAAGACTATCCAATAAGCGTAATAGGCGTACTCTCTTAATCCTAGGAGCCCTCGCAATCTGATAGAAGGTAAAGATAAAAGACAACTGAATAATCCTTATTCTATTTCTCCTGAACCAGAATCCATCCTCGAACTGGAACAATTTCCTTCGAGTTCGTATGTAACTATACGATGGATTATCCGATAAATGTGGATCTTCATAGTGATACGGGGTGTTCTGAAGAAATCCAAAGGTGAATTAGGAGTGGCGATGATATACGCGGTTTGGTCATGAATGATAGCAGTCGCAATTTTCTTTGCCTTCTTTCTAATCCCTTTATTTGTCTTTACTTATTACCTTCTGTACACCACCCTTAGGCTAAATGGTTTTCTTCCTTCCTTACCGTTCGACACCAGCCTATGGTTTGGAAGAAGATTATCCAATAAGCGTAATACGTGTACTCTCCTAATCTTAGGAGCCCTCGCAACCTGAGAGAAGGTAAAGATAAAAGACAACTGAATAGTCCTATTCAATTTCTCCAGAACCGGAAACCATCCTCGAAACTGAAACAAGTTTCTTTGAGTTCGTATATAACTATACGATGGTCATATCCAATGAAAAGGGGATCTTCGTAGTAATATGGAATGTTCCGGAGAAATGCAAAGGGTAAAAGTAGGAGTGGCAATGAAGTATGCAACTCTGACAATCCAAAAGCCAATGTGTTTTAAGAAGGTTCGGTTAACTTGGTTACTGAGTTATAGTCTAGGGTCGGGATATGGTCGCTGCCAAAGAGAGAGATAAAAGAAACACTCAGCGTGCACTCTATCCTAAATCAGAATGGTTAATCACTTTATCTAATCAGGATGTCTCCCACTGTATCCTCAAATTCTCCTCCAAACCCGAAAGAAGAATTAGTCGGGATCATATAAAATCACCCGAGGAGTAAACCAACTCATCAGTAGGAATCGGGATCCAACTATCATCGCATGATAATCTAATAGAATCCACTTAAGTTATCACACTCCAGAAGGTATGCGCACGCCTGGCAAGTTTCCTGTATGTTTGAAACTCCCGATGTGATTTCTACCCCATGCTCTTATGACCTTGACGAAGGCCAACAAATCATAAGTCACATGTCAAGTTCTACCCGTCATTGTCCAGGTTAATTTGAACCCACCCGTACTCGCCCTTGACGAAGGCCAACAAGGCTGCACGACTGTCCCAAACCAACACATCTATCTATGCAACAGAAAGTTAACAAACAGCTACCATACACCATGCCTTGACGAAGGCCAACAAACATATCATGAATACTATGTGCTACCCGTCTGAAATGACGGAGGGCTATGAATGGTTTTTGGCGAAAAACCTTTAATGTAATGAACTTGATATCGTTGAAGGAACCGGATAGCTTTACAAATATATAGTGGCAAAAACCTTTGCTGAAGAGGTCACTCCCGGTGAAGGGATCTCGGCCCTTTCCTCGTCGAATGAGGTGCAGGATATTCCCACTGAATACCGCGGTGCAAAGCAAAAAGTAATCGACTATAGTGAAGTTATTACCCTGACACAAACTTCTTCCCAAGAGGTCATTCCCGGTGAAGGGATCTCGGCTCTTGCCTCGTCGAATGAGGTGCTGGATATTCATAACCGAATACCGTTGTGAAAAACAAAAGAAAACGTCCTTGTAATAACAACTTTTGAAAATTTGTTCCAACAACATCGAATAGGTCTGTTTTCTTGCATTGATCAGAATCAACGCAGTCCCATCAATTAATCACACTAAAAAAGAACGAAAATATGATGTACGTATATGCATTCCGCATTCGCCACTGGGCCCCGTCCTCACCCGTTAGGTTACTTAACTAACGACAGAGCGGGGGCTGGACTAGCACGGGTGAAAAACATATACAACATTTACTAGTATATATATAACAATATATAATAATCGCTTCAGGCGTGATAAATGCAATATCACAGACAAGAGATAAGCATCACAGAACAATACAGATTATCTGGGAGCCCCGGGTTTCCTTTGAGCTGCAAGTGAAACCCGATGTTCCCCTGGTCGTGTGGATAGCCTGTGCAATGAAAACCTAGACCCCTAAGAGTGCCGCAAGTTACCCGCCAAAACCAGAAGTGAGGCAGCCCCCTTCATCAAAGTGAAAGGGCTACCCGACACTTCACGGAATCCGGTAACTTGAGCTCCCCTCCTTGGGTCAACCTGTACCCCCTACGAGTGCGGCAAATAACTCGCCAATTCTAGAGTGAGGCCCCCTCTGTCTCAAAGCTATGAGGTGCGGGCCCGTTGCCCTCTAGAATTCGGCTATTCGTGCACTCCATCGCGGGGTAATCCTAGTACAGAAAAGAAAATATGTACATTGGTGACATCGACCTCAACCCAGTCGTGCCCCAAATAAATAATATACAAACACGCAGTGACGACAGTCCACATGTCAGACGCTCGCCCCGCGATATCAAATGTACAAATAAAACTAAACTGTACTATCATTGCAACCAAGCTATCCACTACGACTATTCCGCAACAACTACAGCACAACACAGACCATCAACGTGAATGTCACGTTCGCAAACCCGTCTAAAAGAACTATAAAAAATAGACAAGTTGTACTGTCACGCCCCGCTTCCCAAAAGAAGGAGAATGATGACGTGGCATGGTCCGCAACCTAACTATATTGAAGGTGGTCTATTCAATACAGTTACGTTAAGCGTATGAATATTTAACATGCAGGATGTGTACCAAAATAAAAATAATAAAAGCGAAAGGCATTTTATTTCCATTAACCAAACTTTATTATATCCTAGAAGAAAGGGTAAAATAAACTAAGTTGTTTAATTACATCGAGGATAAACAAAAGCCCTAACATGTGGGCAAACGACAAAAAATAAATCTAGCTAATCTTCCATCGTCCAGTCTGCATAATCTTCATAAGTTGGCTTCACACCTTGATCTTCGCTATAATACTCATTCTTATCTGACGGACATTCCAAAGATAGAGGAAGAACAGGAAGGTCCGTCAGCGAGTTATACTCGGGTAGGATTGCCTCATAAGGAAGTAGGAGTATAAAATGAACAGGTGTATATAAGAGCATGATGTATGCATGCAGACATAAAGTAAGGGGTGTAAATGTTTGAAATGCACAAACTTAAGACGTTTTGAAGAGAGGTATATATGAGCATGAGTATGTTGTAAGTTGTATGTAGATAAGTAGTAGGAAGTATAGTGTAGGGTTCTTAGGCACACTCATGAGGTTCCACAAGGCATCAACCATGCCAAATTCAAAAATTTATGTGCCGAGAAACCCTGTGCAAGATCGTTAACTAGAGGATAGGTGAAACTTTAAGCTAGCAAACAACTTTACTAATAAGTGAAAGGGATTACAACCTTTGTAGATCCAGTCCTCCACTTCTTTAGCTCCGTGATGACGTCCCTCCGCTGCGATCATCGGAATCCCGGACCCTAGCGTTGGTTTCATCGGAGAAATAAGCGGGCTAGGTCGTTGACTTCGACGCCGAAGATGATCTACGTCGAGGCGACTCAAACTCAAGCTCCATCTTCACTTGGTCATGAAACTTGTGAAGATAACACAATCTACTACATGGCAAGTGGTAGAGAATGAAGAAATAGGAAGTGGGTTCATTTTAGAATTGGATTTCTCACTCTTAATCTCATGGCACCATTAGAGCTAGTAAGCTTTCTTCTTCTTGAAGAAGAAGAAGAAGAAAGAATAATGATGAGAATATTTTAATAAAGAATGAAACTTATCCTTTTAATTATGGTACCATGGTTAAGTTAAGCCCTCATGCTTAACTTGTGTAGAGAATTAACCAAAGACTTGGGTTAAGGGTTGGGTTAACTAGCATCCTAAGGAAATGACAAAAGAAATTGACTTTCTCAAAGTTTCTTCAAGCTTCATGAAGCTTGATAACTTTGACCAAAGTCTTATTTTATTTGTTATTTATTAGGAAATTAGTAAACCCTAATTTAACCTCAATTTGGTTCAAGTCTCATACACACAACTTGTATGTATCATCAAGCATGATACAAACATGTACACTTGCATATATCACATATAAACAATGTGCACATTCAAGTGAGAAAATCAATCTTAAATGAACCAATATTAGTTAATGTAAAGTAATATATCAAATATATAATTATACATTAAATCATTAAATCAACACTTGATTTAATGATCCGGTCATACTGCATATAATCGACTAATATCAAGTGTATCAATATATCGAATCAACATTTGATTCGGTAACCCAGCTATATCATATATAACCGTCCGATGATACAAATCGCGAGAATAGAATTTAGTATCACATACTGGTATTATTCTCGGTCCCGCACATATCTCATATGCGCTCCTATTTCGTTTCGCTTGAGCCAGGAAACCTCTGTGTAGGACTCTAAAGACTCGTCAATACGCCGGTAGTAGGTGATGATCATATCAAACACCCACAAGCCGCAAGCGGTCTGCTAAACGTAACGGCCACCCGGGTATTGAGCGATCAGAAGATCAACGAGCAAGCCCGCTCATACTCCTGTGAATCCAACCAGTAACACTTACCGCACAGTCCGGTCTGTTCGTCTGATATGTCGCATATCTCGCCTAGGGGTGGTAAACGTCAGACCCCAGTAGCTTGATGAGTCATGCCGATATAAGGTCCATAACAAGCATGAAACTACTGATAGCACTTACCAGTAAATTAGTGCAACCCTGGCCAGGGATTTCCAGTTATGGCCAGTCGAGCATAGCGCAACATCAACCCCCAATACCGGGAGAGACGAATCCCCTCCTATCGCTCATTGCCTCCATGTGAATGTCACGACCCGAAAGTACGGAACATGACCGGCACTTAAACTACGAACGTCTCGAGGCGTACGTAATCCAAGTAAACCGAAAACCCAGAAATCCAAACCAAGAAAAGTAGTAGAGTGCAGGAAAAACCAACTTAAAGCAAGTAGTTTCAATAGCATATGCCGAATTATGCGGTTTTTTAAAAAACACCAAAAATTTACTGAAAATTTCGGCAGAGTCTCCTTTGTAAATACATGCCCCCAAACGGGATACAACATGAATAGTATACGAAATCAAGAAAAAGGCATCCCCAAGCGGGAGCTCGCTCTTCGTCAATCGACGGTCACAACCACACAAGCAATATAATATACAACGCCAACGGCGAGGATCAAAACTCAAAAGGAAACTCAAAACCACCAGAAACATAACGAGCGACTCTAAGGTCGAAAGAATAAACAACACTGGTCTCTATATCAAAAATACATGTTTGGTTGATGGAATTTACTAGATACAACGGAATAATATTATACAAGGTAATATGATGGGTACGATACAAGAAAAACCCACCTACTAGCAAGTCACCCGAATGAAACTGAGCCCGCAAAGCAGTAATGAAACCTGTACGGCAAACCTGCAAGAAACTGGGGCACAACGGGGGTGAGTTGCCAACTCGTGAATAGAAAAACATCTACGAACAAAAATCGTATAAATAACGCAACCTAGGTCAATGATCATAATATATCCTCAAATATATGAATAACATGCAGCCTATAACAATGGCTAGGGTAATATCTAACCGAGTGAAATTTCATGTGCCCGTGTCGGTGCCTCAGGTAGCAATATATCATATGAATGAGGTATGAATGCATGAAAACAGAATACATGTAAATGAAGAAACTGTTTTCATAAATTAGTGAGATTTCCTTCGTATTTTTAAACTGAGGTATCATAATGAAATCAGTATCAACAGTGTCTAGCATCGACACAAAACATAAATCTCACTGTCTCGAAATATCAATGTCTCAATCTCAATATCTAGGGCGCCGTCAGTCCAGACCGGCCCCTACCATCCATCTCAAGACCACGACGGTATCCTCCGGATATCCGACGCGTCGGGTAATATCACCGGTAGGTAATCTGTCCCCTGCCAGGCTCAACATCAACACCACATTCATCTTGCCCCGGGGTACCATACCGGGCCCACCATGTACCCGTGACGGTTCCTCCACTCCTCGACACGGATCTCGAAAACCACAGCAAACTCATGGTGGAAGACACTTACATCACTAGAAAACCGCAATTTACATATTTTAAAAGGTTAATAAGTTTAGAAATTTTGCGGCTTTCCCCCGAAATCCAGAAATATCATAAATCTCAAGAAGTCATCACAAGTGCATATGTCAATGCTAATGAATGTATATGGTATCAATAACCAAGTTGCAATGTATGATTAATAACTAGGCATGAACAATGGAATAACAGTATGCATGAAGTGACAAGTAATAACTACAATGTCTAAACTGGCATATAACCCAGGTACACCAATATCGTATCAACTACTAACTAACAAGCTAAGCCAAGCAATAGTATTTTCTAAGTGTACGTGACATGGCAATTACCGATGGAGATGTGTGTGAGCCGGCAAGTAAGTGTATGTGGTACATACGCATCATCGGTAATGGTGCTGGTGTCCTAACAGCATGATATCAATAATGGAGTATACAGCAAAATAAGTATGCGGGGCAGAGCGAACAGCAATAATGTGCGGAAGCAGAATACTAGACACAACGATAACTAATCAGTATTAAACTAATATAAGTCCTACAAATGGTGCCTTTTGAAATAACACGAATCATGGGGTTTTGAAAATAGGGGCTACGGTGTTTTTATGAAAAGATACGTCTTTTGAAATATCCGTAGGATCCCTTGGGCTGTCTTTAAAAATGTCCACGATTCGTTAGTTTTTGAAATAGGTAAGAAGTCTAATCTAATCTAACAACTACACTAAACTTTACGGCTGAACTAACAAGCTGAACTACAGGTAAGGAAACCGCCTATCATCTGAGTCGATACATATACATACCTGTATATGTATAGTCGGTGATCCCGCCTCAATAATATCATATCCGATACCATGTCTAAAATCAGGCATCCCAAGTCAAGAGTGCGGATCAATCATCAATATAGCTCGTACGTAAATCCGTCGTACGACATCCTAAATCTGGGTACGGGTCAATATCACATTCATCATGCTATTCACCTGGTATCCTCTTTATCAAATATTATGATCGGGGTACTGATCTACGTCTAGTACCATACTGATACCGCCTACGTATGCATGGACGTGTGTGAAACACTACGTCAAGGACCCGCTACAACGTCATATCGTATCTAAGATACGAACCCTGCTATATCACCGATCTCACGGCCTCAAATCGAATCTCATCGACTCAGCTCAATCCCAAGTATCATCCTCAATCTGTATGTGAACACATAGTCCCATACCCATGTGAACACATAACTATAAAGAATCCCATGAGCACATATCAATAGGAATGTATGCAAGTATGTATGTGTGTATGTGTGTGTGTATGTGTAGTGCAACACTATCCTAGGGTTCGCAACGCTAAAATAATCCAACACACAAATATCCATCCTAAGCATCGTTATTATTCCCAAATAACATATAATAATTGTTGGTGTGTATACGCATCCGTATACACCACCACGGACTGCGGGGGTGCTATACGCCATCCACCCGACTTCTCCCCGTAGATATAAATCTACTCACCTGGTCCTCGCTAGCCGGTGTCGACGTCGCCACGCGCTTGCTTGTCGTCTCGAAGTCCACATGGGGGTACCTACATATCATAACGCACCATATCTCATTAAAACTAAATTCGAGATCGAAACGGCATACGAAAATCAAATCGGCACGCATATCACGCATAGGTCCAAACCTATCGCCTACGCATGCAAGAATAGTCAAACCAACCCTCGATGTCGATGTACAAACGTCAAACCATCGAGAAAAATCCAATCACACTCATTTGCACATTCACGAACACTAATTTTAATATAAACTAGGTTAAAACTCACAAAAACCCCAATTTCACTTAAAAGGTCATTTTTCCGAAAATCTAGCAAGCACATTTCGCCGTTTTTGTACAAAACATGATGTTTAAATGAATGTAGCGGCCAATATATTTATTAAATATCTTAAATAAGTCATATAAACAATTTCCGGAATTTAATCTCATTAAATTCCAAAAACCCTAATATTCTAGTTTACAAAAATACCCTTTTTAACAATTTCAAAGCAAAAATGCACAAACTAAAATCTAGCTTAGATTTGCATGATCTAAAGCATTAAACCACACTTAATAAAGTTAATGAAGTCATGAAAAACCTAAACACATTTTTAATCCCAAGTATTTAACCAAATTCAAAAATCTAGTAGGCAAATTAGCACATTAACACAATTTTTTTAAACTAACCATTAGCACTAGCTACTAATCTTGTATTAACATGACAAAAAGCCTAAATATAACACACAACCATACACCAATTTTACAAAACCCTAACTTGCATTCAAATTCATAACTTGAATTCCAAAACTTGCAATTAAACTCACATATCCAAATTAACACTTAATTAAATTAGCTTAAGAAATCAGTAACAAATTAAGCAACAAAAATGTTTAGAATTATACCCAAAACATATGAAGATCCACAAGCATCCATGGCCTCCCAAAATGCCCTCTTTTCACAAGGATCCATGCTATACGGGCTAAGCTAAAATGGGTAGGAGTCGGATTTGGATTTAGATTTGAATTTTGCATGGATTTTGAAGTGATTTGTGGATTTTTTTGATGAAGAAAAGAATGGGATTTTGGGGGGGGGCTGCTACTGTTGGGAGGGGGGCTCAGCCTGATTGGGGGTGTGAGGAGGGAGAGGGAGGTAGAGAAAATACAAGGGAGGAAAGTCAAGGTCAAGGTAAGGTCAAAAGTCCACCTAATTCACCCATTTTCTTTTCTTTTCTTTCATATCTTTTCCTTTGAAAATCAAGTGGGGAAAAATATGGTGGCTGCTGAATTCAGCCATGGGGAGGAGTAAGTGGGGGTGTGTGGGTGTGGGTACGGATGTGGGGTGATGAAAAATGATAAATACAATACCCCAAGCATCCATTTACGCTAAAAAAGCCTTTTTTCTTCAATAATTTCTAAACCGTTTTGGCAAATGATTTCGTTCCAAAAATCACATGATAAAATTTTATTTAATGTTTTATGATGCACAAAATTTGTTTCAACTCATTCCAATTTGTAATTTTCCCTAATTAAATGTATTAGTGACGGCTTAAAATAATAATAAAATAATATTTTTTTCAGAAAATTTGAAATTTCACCAGCGGCTCAATAAACACCAAATAATAGCAATTACATAGCTAGAATATGTATATTTAATTTTTATAATAAGATATTTGTATTTTGACTTTTTACAGAAAACCCCCTTATTTTACCGATTTTTCGAAATTTCACCGAAACGATTTTCAAAACGTTACAGTGAATCGGGACTGTACCCAAAAACCACCTGTTTGCACGCTCAGTAGAGCCGTGGTAGGGTGGAAATCAAAGCACAGTGGGACACACACAAGACTTTATGACGATCTCGGGTCAACAGACTAAGCTGTACCAGTGTTACCAGAGAACTGCCATCTGACGTAAGGTATAATACCATCTGAGAGTTCTCGGTGATTCCGTTCAGTATACCCAGTCACCACTGAGCACCCGCATACCATCTCTGATGTCAAACACCAATGGATATGGGATCATCCATCGCCCATCACATGGATCGAGAAGATATACGCTAGTCTACTCTGGAATATCGATGCCCCATCTCGATATTCCCACGACTAGGAACATTGAAGGATGTACTCATTGACTATCCAGGCCCCGCTAGTATGATCTGCATCATAGTCCTGGAAGTCGATCACACATCCTAAGGGCTTTATCAACATGTAATAGAGAGACTGCAAATATACATGTTAAGATAAAGAGCAACCAGATAGCGTACTATCATGTCGAGCAAGAAAGTCCTACCTATATATGTCCCAGCATCCACTACAATACACATCTCATGTACAGTAATGGCCTCTAGGGCATACATATAACTAACATATAGGTGAAGGTAAAAGTTCGTATTAGTTTGTTAAACAAGGGTCCGGATACTCGCGATTATTCCGTTGTGGCCACGGAACAACAACTGGGGAAGTGAAATGTACCGTTTCACTTCCCCAGATCATGATCGAGTAGCAGGGGAATCCGAGTTCCGAATTATCATTGCCTAATCAAACTACCCATCACCGTGGTTCAGTATAAAGGTTCGGACGAATTAGAGTTAGTGCATATACTTCTAGGCATGGAATTTCCACATTGTATAGTCGCCCATATATTGGACTGTTCACCCGGAATATCGGGATCTTCATATTAAGTATTCCATACCTAGGTCCGTGCATTCTAACACTAACCGTATCATGTTTTGTATATGTCATGTTGTCATAAACTGGAAATTTTAGAAAGTGTATTGATCTCGTTTAATATGGTCTTCAACAACCACTGGTTTTATTTTCTAGAGTTCATAAAGTACTTCGTCTTATCTTAGGGAAAGCTTAGTTAGAAAGAAATAATAGTGTTTAATTTTCTTTTATTACTTCTAACAAAAACTATGATATTTGAGATATTTATTATTTTGGAAAAGCATAATGTTTTACAGAAAATATCCTTTCGATAAAAGGTTGTGGTGTTTATTTGAAAATCTTTTGCAAGAGGTTTTTATTTGAAAATCTAGTTGCTCCTAATGTTCCAAAAGGACAAGTTGTGAGGTCCTCAAATCGCCTCTTCACCGCCAATTGTGGCCAGGTAAGCACAAGTAAGGAAAGGAGGGATCCGCTCACGAATATGTAAGTCCGTGGCGACGCCCCGGCCGTCGATCCGACGCCGGAAACGCGGAAACAAAAATTTTGCAAACTAGCAAACCGGAACCACCGCGCACTTTTCACCCGGATCGGGCCATTAACCTAGTAACTAGCAAACAAGAAAAGAGTAGAGAAGTATACCAAGCGATCCGTGTCCTTCGTTCTTCGTCTCCACTCCGATCTCCCGCGGAATCTCCATCCGTCACCTCCTCGTCGGAAAGGGCACCACGTAGCCAAATACTTTTACGGGCTCCCACCTCTTGACCGAGGCAACTCGGACGCGAAGTTGGCTAGCCGACGCGTCCAAGATTTGCTGTAGACAAGTGTAGAATGATTGTCTCTTTGGGGTTTAGTGTAGTTGCCATGATGGAGGAATCAATATGAACTTTGGAGAGGTGAGAAGGATTTTGTGAGCAAGCCCAAATGAGATAATGAAATTTCCCTCATACAAAAATGAAACTTCTCTCTCACCCTCTCCCAATGTATGGCCGGCCCCCTCTCTTCATCAAAATGGTGAAGGGAATAATAATCCATGGAGGGAGGTGAGTGTAGGAGATCAAGGGTGGTGACTATATCAAAAGCAAGCTTCACATCATACACTAAATCAATCTTAATCTCATTAATGCATGAAATGATGATAAAAAAGAATGGAATAAAAAGATACTCTCATAATCAATCCATATGCAAGAAACCACCTCCACAAATGTTATTTTCAAACTTGCAAATAACCCCCTCCATCGAAAAGTCCGGCCGTGAAGGAACAAAGGAAAACCGGCCGGAACGGAATGCAAACTGGCAACTTCAGAAAACTGATCCCGTAATAAATTACAGGAAAACCCCGCTACTGCGAATACACGCCCGCATTTGTATTCCCACTGAACACAAATGCAAAGAGATAATACTACACTATCTAATACTAGGATCCGGCTTAAGCTAAAGCCGGCTAGTAAAAACCGTCCGATCACGATCCGTGCAATACCGCACGTATCTGATCGAACCCTGCCATATCTCCATACGGCCTCTACAGCGTTTCGCCCGAAACTTGAGTAACTGTGTGTGGTGGACTCTAAAGACTCGTCAATACTATGGCTGCGGATTTAACCACTAGCACGTCAGAGGTATTAGCCATACGTGACGGGCCACCAGCTATTGACCAAGAGGGACGTCGATGAGCGAACTCATCCTGACATCCTACTGAGCCTGTCAGTGACAATATCTGTACAGTCCGGTCCGTTCGTCTATGAGCATTGCATGGCGGGCCTAGGGGGTTGGTAAAAGTCAGACCCCCAAAAGCGGTACAAGTCGTGTCGGAGTGTAGCCCAGAACACCCTGAGATACTACTGGAATACCTACCAGCAAATCTCCTGCCTTGGCCAAGGACTTTTCATGTTCTGGCTCTCCTAGACACAGCGCGACCTCACCCCCAATACCGGGAGAGACGAACCCCTGCAGATCCGCTCACTGCTTCCATGTGGCTCGGGACTGTACCCAACTAAAACCTGTTTGCACGTCTCCTTTGAGCGTGGTAGGGTAGTAATCAAAGCACAGTGGGACCTCACACGAGACAAATGACGATCTCAGGTCGATGAACTAACCTGTACACATGTCACCAGGGAACTGCTATCTGACATCAGGTATAATCCCAACTAGCAAGTTCCCGGCGAGTCCTGTCCGGTGTACTCATAACCCAATGAGCACCTGTATACATCTTAGGTGAACCAACTGACACCAGTGGCTTGTGAGACCAGCCACCGCCCCTCGTCGGGGTCTCGACTGTATACACTAGTCTACTCTGGAGAATCGATGCCCTGTCTCGAAACTCCCACGACTAGGGACCTTTTTAAGGATGTGCTTATAGACTCCAGCTCTCACTTATATGATCGCCCTCATACTGCTGGTAGTCAACCAAGAATCCTAGGGGCTCTATCAACGTGTAATAGCGACTCGTAAGGTCACCTAAAGCAGTACACGATGATAAAGATAAACCAGATAGCATACTATCATCTCGAGTAAGACTGTCCTACTGGGATAGGTCCTCCCCTCAATCATTGCAATCACGTGCCTGTGATCCAATAATTGACTTTGAGGGCACTATCTCCAACATCACCATGAGACGGGCCTTTTAAAGTTACCTTTCTCACTTGTCTAGCCTAGGCACCACAAAGTCTGGTTTAGATAAACGACCGATGCCTACAACCTTCTTTTGTCCTAGATTGGTGTTATTTTAAAATTACCTTTCAATAAGATACTAAATATTCCTTTTGAAAAGATATCGTTATTTTAATTTAGTATTTTCTTCTTCAAAAAGGTTGAAGGGGGTTTAAAAATATTTGTAAGTAAAATATACGTATACTGTATCTAAAATATTTATTTCACATATCTTTATTTCTTATGGTTATTTAAACAAATATAATATTTTAATTAAACGAGGGTATCTTGTGGAAGTAACCTATTTCGAGATCATTTTTATAGTATGGGTATGTCAGAGGTGAAATAACAATTCATGGGTTATGACATTAAGTAGATCAGATTTCAGGTATTATGGGTGTGTAATATACTTTTGTGTACACAGGGAATTTAAACACCGTTTTAAAATATGGGTTAACATTATCGTTATTGAGGGTACAAGGAATAGGTATGCACAAATATTATACAACTTTTTAAATATGGGTTCATGATTATAAGTTGGAACTAGGTTATTGAGAAAGAAGGTGACAGGAAAAGGGGAGAGAGGCGGATCCTACCTTGTGTTTGAGTCGGATGCCGAAGGGTTGAAAACGTAGGCTCGTACTAAATCCTCAATAGCTCCGCGTCCTAATTTTTCCTCGGCAATTGGGTGGAGCCGTAGCGTCGGCGTCGTCGATACGAAGGCACCGGTATTTTTTTCAGAATTTTTGGAGTTCTGAGGTGTGAGAAATCAGTGTTTGAAGGTGCCTATTTATAGCGTTTTCACCAACCATAAAAATCCAAAATTTCCGTTAAATATATACGAAAATCCGCGCTGCCAATCATTTTTGAATCATCTTCTAATGATTAGCCACCGCCGCCGCCTTGCTTCGTGGCCATTGGATCTGCATCCAACGGCTCACGAGCCGTCGCCAAGATGCCACGCGTCACGCGTGGGGGAATCACGCGTTTCGCGTGGTCCCCACCACGTGGGCGCTGGCGGTGGGTTCTGGGCCGTTGGATCTTGCATCCAACGGTCCAGGTAAAAAGGGGTTTAGATAATTTTTTTATATAAAAAATTTAATAACTGTTTATTATTTTATAAATTGAATTTGGGTTTAAAAAATTGTTAAAAATTGTTAAAAATACGGGAAAATTATGGAAAAATTTCAGAAAATATATTTTATTGTTATCTTTAGTATAAAAAATAATTTTTGGCTAAAACTAAGCAATATAACCATTCCTATAGTTTTAGCTAGTTATTAAAATTATATAATATCTAGTTTATCCTTTAAAATATTTTTAATTACGAATTAATTACTTTTATTGATAATAAAAATATGTAGATTATTTTAAGGCGTTATAAAATCTTACCAAAACATTTTAAGCCTATAAAACAATAAATAGATTTTAGAAAATTCCTTTAATCGTATTCAATGCTTTGAAAATTATTAACATTACTTTAAAAATTATTATTCTATAAAAGAAACATGTAAATAATTATTTGATAGTAGAAATTTAAATAAAATATTTTTTATTAGGTATTAGAAAACACGGTCGTTACAATCTACCCTCCTTAAAATAATCTCGTTCTCGAAATTTCAGAAGGTAGGTCAAGAAAAAGAATTCACTAAGAAGGGATTATCGCGGTTAACTATTTTGGGTCTCGCTCTCTCGTCCCGTTTCCTCGCATGCGTGTATGTCTGCCTAGTAGTTCCTTCCCTACATAACTCTAGCCAGCTGGATTATCTTGTCCCTCGAGGTTTCATCCTTCTGGTATCTCGACCGGTTGCTGCTTGTAGATTACGCTAGCCTTTCCATAATCTCGGAATGATCAAAAGTATGAATAAGGTTGCTAGCATACCCTCTTAGCTGTGAGTATTATGTACACCCTCCATAGAAAATAGCAAAGCTAGTCTATACACAAACCCACCGTCTCCTTCCAAGATGTTAAACGGCCGATGAGTCGTGGGCTGAGCTTTTCTCGCTCGCTTCATTGTATCACCATCTCCACTTTTTTTTTCTACAATTATGTCAATCTTACAATTCTCCATCTTCAGGGTCGCCTCAATCGATTGGTACTTCTCCTATATAAAATTTGACCCCTCTCATCCGCTTCTTGTGTTTCAACCATCCGTGTTCCCATGTTCTCCTTAGAGTAGTGTTTTCTATATCTTCAAGATGAATATTACCATTGCCAGTTCTAAATCTGAACATGATAGTTGCATTCATAAGTCATTAGTTGTCTTGACGCATATGCAACTATATCGCCGCGCTGATACATCACATCACCAAGTCCCTTCTCCGAAAATCGTTGTGGATGTTTAAAACTTCAGGGTTTGCTACGAATGGCAAGAATGGTTGTGATAATTACGATCTACCCTCCTTAGAATAATTTCATACTTGAAATTTTAAAAGGAGTGGCCACTATTAGGCACGAAAATCAGTAACGCTGTCAGGAATCCTCTTAGCTACATGTGTCGCTCCCGCGAGTTGGTGTATCACTTGATGCATGTAAAGTCTCTGAAGGGTTTAGGTATAAGGAATTGGAAATGTAAAATCAGTAGTTGTTTCCAGATATAAAAGTTTGGAAGTTGAAGGGAGGTTGTGAATTGATGGAAAACTTGCGAGATATAACATAAAGGCAACTAGTCGAAATTACGAAAACTAGAGGAATTATGGTGAGTCCAACTCAGATTTTCATCGAAAGATAAGCAAGCATGGTATCAAAAGAAAGGTTGAAAAAGAAAAGAGTATCTCTGTTGTCTTGCCACGTGGTATCAGCTTTCTCGGCTGTCATGGTGAAAATCTAGCGTTTGGGTCCATTCCTCCGCGCTTGTTGAAAAACACGCTCCTGTGATGACAAGAGTGGTCCCTTTGGTGATTCCCCTTGACCGGTTGGATTAGTGGCGGAAGGTGGCTGGTTTCCCGAAGATAGTTGGTCCTGCTGGTCTTTTAGGTTGTTGTCTCCCATTGAATCTGGAAGATGATCCCTCAAGAATTTGATTGGCTGGTCGTTTAATGCTAGACAAACGGTCATCCTTCCTCATGCGTCTCTTAAAATCTTTTCCTTCTGATCTAGGATCTCCACCGGTTAGGAGAAATCTTCAGAAACACGTGTTCTCCTGGTTGGAACTCTAGTGGCATTCTCTTCGTATCTGTCCAATGCTTCTGCCGATCTTGTGCTATGTGTAATTGTTCTCTGATGGTTCTTACCACCTCCACTGTCTCAACAATCATCTCGGGGCCTAGAAGTTCTCGATCCCCAACATCGTCCCAACTTAACGGTGACCTACACTTTCGTCCATACAAAGCGGCGAAAGGCGCCATGCCGATACTAGACTGGTAACTATTGTTGTATGCAAACTCTACCAAGTGCAGGTGATCTTCCCAAGATCCTTTAAAATCCAACATACAGGCCCGGAGCATGTCTTCGAGAATTTGAATAACCCTTTCTGATTGGCCATCAGTCTGAGGTTAGTAGGCGGTACTGAAACTCAGATTCGTGCCCAAGCTCTCTTGTAGGCTTTGCCAAAACTGAGATCTGAAACGTGTATCTCGGTCGGACACGATGCAAATCGGTACGCCGTGCAATTTGACAATCTCCTCCATATACCTTTTTGTAAGGCTTTCGGTTGATTCACCCACTCGAAAAGGAATGAAATGCGCCGACTTGGTGAGTCGGTCCACAATCACCCCTACAACATCGTTTCCCTTAGAGCTGCGAGGGAGTGCGGTCAAAAAATCAATAGTAATGTTTTGCCATTTCCATTCGGGTATTGGTAAAGGCTGTAATAGACCTGCCGTCCTGTGGTGTTCGGCTTTTACTTGTTGGCAAACAAGACATTTCGATGCACTCTTGGTTATCTCCCGCTTCATTCCATGCCACCAATAGTTTTGCCTGAGGTCCTTGTACATCTTTGTTCCTCTGGGATGGACAGAGTATGGAGAACTACGTGCCTCTTTTAATAATTCCTCTCTCATCTCCCCCTTAGGTACACAGACTCTGCATCCATATCTCAAAGAACCATCTTCGTGGATGATGAAGTCCGTCCATAGATTTGCGTCCACTTGTTCTCTGATCCTTCGCAACCTCGGGTCCTCTATTTGAGCTTTCTTGATCCGTTCGACTAAGATTGAGTAAATTTTCAAATTCATGAAGGATGTAAGCATTCCGGGCATTATCAATGAGTTGTAGTTTGACAATGTTCACCCACGCGTCCTTCGGAATTTGGGCTGCACCGAGGTCGTTGATTGTTCCCTTGAGCCATTCCTCAGCTTTTAAGGGAGTTTCCTTCCCCGAAAAAGTCTTAGGGTGAAGTGATATGAAATGCTTCACTCTCTCCGAACCTTAAGAAACTGGGCTTAGTGCCTTACTTAATATCTCTGCTTGTTGCTTCCTACTTTCTCGTAGATTCTGATGAAGGGCGGCTGTCTGCTGCTGCTGTTGCTCCAGTAGTCCTTGTATCATTTATAGCATTGCTGTGTGTTGAGCAGTGGCTTCATTGTCTCCGTTTCCCCTTCGGTTGCGGTGATGGTGTCGTCCGGCCATTGAGGATCAGAATAGGTTAGGTTATAAACAGGTTGAGGGGTGAGACAAGATAATAGCTTGCATGGAAGAACAACAATCAATGCAAGAGAGAGACTAATAAGAAGAGCAAGAGACACAAGAGAGATTTTTGCTCGAAACTAAGATTTTATTATCCGACTTCAATATGGAGAGTACAACCGAAAAGTAAGGACATGCCCTTAATGTTCTTACATCATTTTATTCGGCCAAAGAAAGGAAAAAAAGGACTTATTAGTCTCGATTACGGGAGTTCAACAAGTGGTGATAGGCCCTCGCACTAAGAAAGGTATTGTCGTTTCTATGGTGTCTTACGGAACAACTTCCTGAGTTTCTTCGGTCTCGAGTTCCTCCTCACTCGAAACTTCGTCCTTCGACTCATCCTCGCCCTCCGATTCCCCCTCTATAGGGTCTTGTTCCTTTGCAGGAACAATCCTCATCCGGACCATATTCCATAGGATTCTCTTCCGCCGCAATATCCTCTTTTTCTGGTCCCTCCTGTATATGCTCCTTTTCTAAAAGATCTTCTTCTTCATCTTCGGAGTCATTAGCCATTACAGGCTCCGGAGTTGCAGCATCGACTTCTTCGTTTTCTGAGTCGCTGTCGGAAATAACCGCCTGAGAGTCTACGACTTCGTCGTCTGAATCTCCAAATGTAGCTTCAAAAGTAATATCGGACATGTCATCCTTGTCGGAAGATTTTCCATGACTTGAACAGAAGGTCATGGACATGGTACAGAATGTCAAGGAAGGGACAAGGGACATAGGAAAACTATGATATCGGTATAGATGGATGAGATTCACAAATATAATAAGTCAGTTAACGGTTTCATTTTAGTACACAAGAGGACCTGCATGGGCTACCACAAAAACCTGTCACGCCCCGCTTCCCAAAAGAAGTAGAAGGATGACATGGCATGGTCCGCAACCTAACTGTATTGAAGGTGGTCTATTCAATACAGTTACGTTAAGCGTATGAATATTTAACATGCAGGATGTGTACCGAAACAAAAATAATAAAAGCGAAAGGCATTTTATTTCTATTAACCAAACTTTATTACATCCCAGAAGAAAGGGTAAAATAAACTAAGTTGTTTAATTACATCGAGGATAAACAAAATCCCTAACATGTGGGCAAACGGCAAAAATTAAATCTAGCAAATCTTCCATCATCCAGTTTGCATAATCTTCATAAGTTGGCTTCACACCTTGATCTTCGCTATAATACTCATTCTTATCTGACGGACATTCCAAAGATAGAGGAAGAAAAGGAAGGTCTGTCAGCGAGTTATACTCGGGTAGGATTGCCTCATAAGAAAGTAGGAGTATAAAATGAACAGGTGTATATAAGAGTATGATGTATGCATGCAGACATAAAGTAAGGGGTGTAAATGTTTGAAATGCACAAACTTAAGACGTTTTGAAGAGAGGTATATATGAGCATGAGTATGTTGTAAGTTGTATGTAGATAAGTAGTAGGAAGTATAGGTGAAGGTAAAAGTTCGTATTAGTTTGTTAAACAAGGGTTCGGATACTCGCGATTATTCCGTTGTGGCCACGGAACAACAACTGGGGAAGTGAAATGTACCGTTTCACTTCCCGGGATCATGATCGAGTAGTAGGGGAATCCGAGTTCCGAATTATCCTTGCCTAATCAAACTACCCATCCCCATGGTTCAGTATAAAGGTTCGGACGAATTTGAGTTAGTGCGTATACTTCTAGGCATGGAATTTCCACATTGTATAGTCGCCCATATATTGGACTGTTCACCCGGAATATCGGGATCTTCATATTTGTATAGTCGCCCATATATTGGACTGTTCACCCGAAATATCGGGATCTTCATATTTGTATAGTCGCCCATATATTGGACTGTTCACCCGGAATCTCGGGATCTTTATATTAAGTATTCCATACCTAGGTCCGCGCATTCTAACCCTAACCATATCATGTTTTATATATGTCATGTTGTCATAAACTGGAAATTTTAGAAAGTGTATTGATCTCGTTTAATATGGTCTTCTACAACCACTCGTTTTATTTTCTAGAGTTCGTAAAGTACTTCGTCTCATCTTAGGGAAAGCTTAGTTAAAAAGAAATATTAGTGTTTAATTTTCTTTTATTACTTCTAACAAAAACCATGATATTTGAGATATTTATTATTTTGGAAAAGCATAATGTTTTACAGAAAATATCCTTTCGATAAAAGGTTGTGGTGTTTATTTGAAAATCTTTTGCAAGAGGTTTTTATTTGAAAATCTAGTTGCTCCTAATGTTCCAAAAGGACAAGTTGTGAGGTCCTCAAATCGCCTCTTCACCGCCAATTGTGGCCAGGTAAGCACAAGTAAGGAAAGGAGGGATCCGCTCACGAATCACCGTGAGACGGGACTTTTAAAGTTACCCTTCTCACTTGTCTAGCCTAGGCACCACAAAGTCTGGTTTAGATAAACGACCGATGCCTACAACCTTCCTTTGTCCTAGATTGGTGTTATTTTAAAATTATCTTTCAATAAGCTACTAAATATTCCTTTTGAAAAGATATCGTTATTTAAATTTAGTATTTTCTTCTTCAAAAAGGTTGAAGGGGGTTTAAAAATATTTGTAAGTAAAATATACGTATACTGTATCTAAAATATTTATTTCACATATCTTTATTTCTTATGGTTATTTAAACAAATATAATATTTTAATTAAACGAGGGTATCTTGTGGAAGTAACCTATTTCGAGATCATTTTTATAGTATGGGTATGTCATAGGTGAAATGACAATTCATGGGTTATGACATTAAGTAGATCAGATTCCAGGTATTATGGGTGTGTAATATACTTTTGTGTACACAGGGAATTTAAACACCGTTTTAAAATATGGGTTAACATTATCGTTATTGAGGGTACAAGGAATAGGTATGCACAAATATTATACAACTTTTTAAATATGGGTTGATTATTATAAGTTGGAACTAGGTTATTGAGAAAGAAGGTGACAGGAAAAGGGGAGAGAGGCGGATCCTACCTTGTGTTTGAGTCGGATGGCGAAGGGTTGAAAACGTAGGCTCGTACTAAATCCTCAATAGCTCCGCATCCCGATTTTTCCTCGGCGATTGGGTGGAGCCGTAGAGTCGGCGTCGTCGATACGAAGGCACCGGTATTTTTTTCCAGAATTTTTGGAGTTCTGAGATGTGAGAAATCAGTGTTTGAGGGTGCCTAATTATAGCGTTTTCACCAACCATAAAAATCCAAAATTTCCGTTAAATATATAAGAAAATCTGCGCTGCCAATCATTTTTGAATCATCTCCTAATGATTAGCCGCCGCCGCCTTGCTTCATGGACGTTGGATCTGTAAGTCCACGTTGCGACCCCCGGTTCTTACGGGGAGGCGGAAACGGTATAAAATCAAAATTTTAACGCAAGAGGCAACATGGACTAAGCTAGGTCGGGATCTTTACCTAAACTAAAACTAGCATACTAAGCTAAAGATATTTAGCTACTCGGATGAAGATGGTTATACCTAAACTTGAACTCCTTCTCTTCAAGCTCCGATGGTGGTTCGATGGCTCCTTCTCGTTGTCTCCGTACGCCGAAGATAGATCCACTTGAAAGCTCCAACCTTTAGCTCCTTCTTCGTTCTTTGAAGAAACTAGTTCACTTGGTTTGCTAAACCTAGTGAACTAGAATGAGTAGAGATGATTTAGAATGGGATTTTATCTATGGTTCTTGATTCTCAACTCATGAGACAAGAGAACCATAGATCAAGAGAGGGAGCAAGAGGTTGAGGGTGAGAGCAAGAGGAGAGCTCAAGAACAAGAGAGAGAATGAGCAAGAAAGAATGAGCAACTCTTTTGTCTTTCACCCTCTCATAATCCAAAGTGATCATAACTCATCATATCAAAAAAGTCTTATGTGATGGTTTGAAGCAACCATAAGCTTATCATGTCATGCACTCATTTTACTCAAATGAGCAAGCAAGAAAAAGTCTTTGGCATGAAATGATAACCATGGTTATCATGATGGTCAACTAGTCAAGCCTAGTCAACCGGTCAACAAGTCAACAAAAGTCAACAAGTCACCAAAGTCAACAAGTCAACAAAAGTCAACAAGTCAACAACCATATCACCATAATACTTAATTAATATAATAGTTAATCACATATCATATTCTCATTAGGGTTGAGCATAAAGTCAAAAAGTCAACGGTCAACTGTCAACAACCCTAATGAGAATCCGCTGCCTCTGCCTCCCTGTCAACTGTGCATACACACCCGCATCCGCGTTCCGAGGAACACGAATGCAAACTGGATAAATCCAATCCCATAAGGTACACTAGGATCTGGCTTAAACCAAAGCCCGCTAGTGTAAACTGTCCGGACACTGTACGTGCACAAGTGCACGGATGTGACCGAACCCTGTCGCAAAACCATGCGACCTGTCGCAATACCATGCGACCTCTACTCTTTTGCCTAAAGGCGAAAAGCTTTCTGCGTGGGACTCTAAAGACTCGACACTACGCTGGCAGTGGGTTTAACCACAGACCGCAAGCGGCACTAGCTGTGCGTAACGGTCCCCAGGTAATGCCGACAAGAAGACGGACGAGGCGAAACCCATCTGAACTCCTACTGAGCCTGAGTGTGACATTCTCCGTACAGTCCGGTCTGTTCGTCTGATACATCGCATGGCGGGCCTAGGGGGCGGTAAACGTCAGTCCCCCAATAGCGGTACAAGTCGTGCCGGAGTGAAGCCCAATACACCCTGAGATAACACTGGAAACCTACCAGTATATCTCGTTTGCCCTGGCCAGGGACTACTCGTGTAATGGCTCTCCTAGACACAGCGCGATGTCAACCCCCAATACCGGGAGAGACGAATCCTGTCTAACCGTCACTGCCTCCAAGTGCTTCGGCACTGCACCCAACCACCACCTGTTTGCACGACTCCTTTGAGCCGTGGTAGGGTAGTGATCAAAGTACAGTGGGAACACACCCGAGGCGAAGTGACAGTGTCAAGTCAGCGGACTAAGCTGTACTCATGTCACCTGGGAACTGATAACTGACGATAGGTATAATACCAACTAGTCAGTTCCCGACGAGTCCTGTCCAGTGTACCCGTAACCTAACGAGCACCCGCATACTATCTCAAGTACGACGTACTGACGGCTGTAGGACAGACCGTCTCCCACACTGGGATGAGAAGCGCATGCGCTGGTCTACTCCGGAGTATCGATGCCCTGTCTCGATAGTCCTGCGACCAGGGACCTGCATAAGGATGTGCTTATAGATTACCCAGCCCCACTAGTGTGACGGCCATCACATCGCTGGTAATCAAGCAAAGATCCTAAGGGCTCTACTAATGTGTATAGGCGATATACAAAAATAAACACATGTACACATTGAAATAGAAACAAACCAAGTAGCATACTACTATTTTGAGCAAGATTGTATATACAAGGTGAATATCCCAAGCATCCATTAAGTAATATACAAACTAGTATGATACAGTAATGGCCTCTAGGGCATATACACTAACAATCTCCCACTTGCACTAAGGCCATGTACTGGCGTATCGAAGACCTATCATCTCGATCAGCCGCTCGAACTTAGTCTGGGGCAAGGCCTTGGTGAATGGATCTGCGGTGTTGTCTTCTGAAGCGACTCTCCGAACCTCGATCTCCTGGCGATCCACGATCTCCCTGATCAGGTGATACCGCCTCAAGATGTGCCTGGATCTCTGATGGGACCTGGGTTCCTTCGCTAAAGCTATAGCCCCGTTGTTGTCGCAATACAGAGGTATTGGATCAACAATGGACGGAACCACCTGAAGTTCTTTCAAGAACTTCCTCATCCAGACAGCTTCTTTTGCGGCATCAGATGCAGCGATGTATTCCGCTTCCATCGTCGAGTCTGCAACGGTTTCCTGTTTGGAACTCTTCCAACACACCGCCCCTCCATTGAGGGTAAAGAAAAAACCCGACATGGACTTGGAATCATCCTTGTCACTCTGGAAGCTGGAGTCAGCAAAGGCCTCGATCTGGAGGTCTTTTCCTCCATACACCAAGAACATCTCCTTAGTCCTTCTCAGGTACTTGAGAATGTTCTTTACCGCTATCCAGTGTTTCTCCCCAGGGTTAGACTGATACCGGCTTACCACACTTAGTGCATAAGCTACATCCGGTCTGGTACACAACATCGCATACATTATAGAGCCTACCGCAGAAGCGTAGGGTATAATAGACATGCGATCCCTCTCTAAATCAGTCTTGGGAGACATCTCTTTAGAGAGGGTGATCCCGTGACAAGCCGGTAGGTTACCGCGCTTGGAATCTTCCATACTGAACCTCTTCAGTATGGTGTCGATGTACCTGGACTGCGAAAGTCCTAATATCCTCTTGGATCTGTCACGGTAGATCCGGATACCCAGAATGTATGAGGCATCACCCAGGTCTTTCATGGAGAACCTGTGTGACAAGAACCCCTTGACAGATTGTAGCATAGGAATGTCATTTCCTATTAAGAGAATGTCATCCACGTATAAAACGAGGAATACTACAGTTCTCGCTACAAATCTACTATAGATGCATGGTTCATCTGGATTTTTGATAAAGCCAAATTCTTTGACCGTCTCATCAAAACAGATGTTCCAACTCCGCGATGCCTGCTTTAGTCCATAGATGGACTTAAGCAACTTGCACACCTTTCCGCTGCTCCCACTCTGAATGAAACCCTCTGGCTGGTCCATATAGACACACTCCTCTAAATTTCCATTTAGAAAAGCTGTCTTTACGTCCATTTGCCAGATCTCATAATCGTGGAAGGCAGCAATGGCAAGAAGGATCCGAATGGATTTCAGCATGGCTACTGGAGAAAAGGTTTCGTCGTAGTCCAAGCCAGGTCTTTGACGAAAACCCTTTGCTACCAGCCTAGCTTTATAGGTCTCAACCTGTCCATCTACACCAATCTTCCTTTTGAAGATCCACTTGCATCCTACGGGTTTTACCCCGTCTGGAGCAATGTCCAACGTCCATACCTTGTTGGTGTACATGGACTCCATTTCGGTCCGCATTGCATCCAGCCATTTCACTGAGTCAACGCTCTGAACGGCCTGCTGGAAGCTAGTAGGCTCATCATAATCTATGATGCAATCCTCTCTATCCCCGTCTATGAGAAAACCGTAGTATCTCTCGGGCGGATGAGACTGCCTACTACTCCTGCGGAGCGGCGTAGGAATGTCCTGTTCTGTTGAACCCTCTGGTTCCACCAAGCTTTCAGTAACAGTCTGTGGTTCTGGAATTTCTTCCAGTTCTACTGCGCTCCCACTTATTTCTTTTTCTATGAACTGGTGTTCTAGAAAGTGGGCATGACGAGAAACAAGAACTTTTTGTTCCTCTTCACAGTAGAAGAAATATCCCTTGGAATTCTTTGGATATCCCACAAACTTGCACAGTACTGAGCGTGCCTCGAGCTTGTCCGAATGCTGCTTTTTGACAAAAGCTGGACTTCCCCATATCTTAATGTGATTAAGATGGGGTCTCTTCCCACACCACATCTCAAATGGCGTGGTAGGCACAGTCTTAGTGGGAACTCGGTTCAAAAGGTATGCGGCTGATTCTAGTGCATACCCCCAGAATGATCGCGGTAACTCAGCGTTACTCATCATGGACCGCACCATATCCAATAGGGTGCGGTTCCGTCTCTCCGATACACCGTTATGTTGCGGGGTGTATGGAGGAGTAAGCTGAGAGAGAATTCCGTTCTCTTTTAAATAGTCCAGGAACTCGGCACTTAAGTATTCTCCACCTCGATCCGATCTTAGAATCTTAATACTTTTGCCGGTCTGTTTCTCTACTTCATTCTTATACTCCTGGAATTTTCCAAAGGCCTCGGACTTATGTTTCATTAGGAAGACATAACCGTACCTTGAGAAGTCATCCGTAAAAGTAATGAAGTAAGAATGTCCGCTTCGGGCATGTATAGACATTGGACCGCACACGTCACTGTGTACGAGTCCCAAGAGCTCGCTCGCTCTTACTCCATGTCCAGTAAACGGAGTCTTTGTCATCTTTCCTTTGAGACAAGATTGACAAGTGGCATATGATTGATATTCGAACGCATTCAAATATCCTTCTGTATGTAACTTAGTCAACCTTCTCTCATTGATGTGACCCAATCTACAATGCCATAAGAAAGTCTGATTTAGTTCTGGAGACTTTCTTTTGTGTGTATTCTGGACGTTGAAAATCTGTGGTTGGTTTAACACGTATATACCATTACTCAATGTACCTGACCCAATCAAAACTTGATTAAGGTGAATGTTTACAACATTACTTACAAACGCAAATTCATAACCTTCTTTTAGAAACTAAAGATACCTTCTTTTAGAAACTAAAGATACAGAAATGATATTACAAGTTGCGTTGGGTACAAAAAAGCAATTACGCAAAACCAAAACATGTCCATCTGACATTCCCAGGTGATAGTCCCCCACGGCTTTAGCATCCATGCTAGCTCCGTTCGCAACTCTGAGGGTCATGTCACCTGCCTTCAAAACCCTACGGTTTCTCAACGCCTGCAAAGAATTACAGATATGAGATCCTGATCCGGTATCCAATACCCAGGAAGTAGAGTTTATTGAAAGACAGTTTTCAATAACATACACACCTGAAGCTGAAGCTGCAACCTGCTTCAATTCCTGTGTTCTGGCCTTCCAGGCCCTGCAATCATTCTTCCAGTGTCCTTTCTTATGACAATAGAAGCATTCTTCCTTATCCACAAGCTTCCCCGCTATCTTTGTTGCTTTACCTTTTCCCTTCGTATCCACTTTACTAACACCGCCCCTTGGTTTGGTGGGGGCCTTCTTCTTCTTTCCCTTGGCTTTCGTCTTGGACCTAGAAGAAGATGATCCTCCTACAAACAAAGTGGATGTTTCCCTACCTTTCTGTAGGGTGCCCTCTGCGCTCCTCAGCATGTTGAGGAGCTCTGATAGTTCAACTTCTTTTTCTTGTAGGTTGAAGTTCAGTATAAACTGGGCGTAAGTGGAAGGAAGGGACTGGAGAACTATATCCGTATATAGCTCACTCTCCAATGTGATCCCTAGGTCAGTGAGCTCCTCAATGTAGCCGATCATCTTTAGCACGTGCTCGGCTACTGATGATCCGACGGCCATTCTTGTCGAAAATAACTTTTTCGACGCTTCGTATCTTGCGATACGTGATTGCTCTCCATACAGTTCTTTTGTATGGAGCAATATGGACTCCATGTCCATATTCTCATGCCTCCTCTGATGTTCGTTGTCCATCGAGGCAAGCAGGAGGCATTTGGCCTTCGCGCTATCAATCTCCCAAGTCTTACGGATTTCCTTATCCGCGACGCTGGAAGTTGGACCAGGGACAGGGGGAGCTTTGGTGGTAAGAAGATACCCCAGCTTGTCATAAGTGATTGCTATCTTGACATTCCTGAGCCAATCTTTGTAGTTTGGCCCTGTCAGTTTGTTTTTATCTAGGAGTAACTTAAGTCCAGTCATGTTGATTGGTCGCTGCAATTAGGAGAGAGAAGAAGAAACACTCAGCATGATGCTCTTGCAAGTTTAGAGTGGTTTTTAGTTTGTCTAAACAGGATGGCTCCCACTGTTTCTCGAATCCCTCCTCAAACCATAAAGGAAGAATTATTCAGGATCAATCCCACCGTACAATACTTGCTTAACCGTTCAGCCAGGCCGGTGTCGGTACTTCGAGGGAGGTTTTCCAACGCTTTCGCGAAGTTCCTTAATTAAAGAACCTCTTTTCCCTGGGGGCGTAGCCCCGCTAACACCTTTCTAGGCACCTACTAGGTTTATAGCATTGATCGTTAAGTGAGAAATTTCCCGAGGAGTAGCATATACTCACAGTAGGATCGGGATCCAAATATCATTGCGTGACGAAACTGAAGGAATCCTACCAGAATCATCACACTCCAAATGGTATGCAAATCTAGCAAGTTTCAGTACTTATGAAACTCCCGATGTGGATTTTTGCCCCATGCTCTTATGACCTTGACTTTGGCCAAAATATCATAAGTCACATGTCAAGTTCTACCCGTCATTATCCAGGTTAATTTGGATCCATCCGTACCTACCCTTGACTTTGGCCAAAATGGCAGTACGACTGTCCCAAACCAACGCATCTATCTATGCTACACATGAACACCCAATAGCTACCAATCACTGTGCCTTGACTTTGGCCAACATACACAGCTTGAATACTATTGACTATTCATGCGAAACGACGGAGGGCTACGGATGGTTTTGGCAAAACCGTGAACGTAGTGAACTTGATTTGGTCGATGGAACGAGATAGCTTTTAAAAGGAGTGGCTCAAGCTCCGCATTTAAAAGTTGTTTTTGAAAAGAACCGAGTGGTTTTTCGAAAGTGTTCCAACGACTTTAACTTGGTTTATTATCTTGCATTAGTTCTTTTAATGCGTGATATTCTTGCATTAGTTCTTTTAATGCGTCCCATCATTTAATCCTACCATTGCAGAAAACAACCAAAATATGACGTACGCTTATGCCATTCGCATTCGCCACGGGGCCCCGTCATTACCCATTAGGTTACTTAACTAACGACAGAGCGGGGGCTGGGCTAGCGCGTCTGTAAAACATAAGCAACGCCTAAATAATATCATATATAGATATACTGCAATGATAAACATTTCAGATCACAGATAAATACATTGGATATACTAGGAATCTGTAATTTGTACGAGCCTGTAACAAAAACAGATTACACGGTCGCGGTGAATAGCCAAAACCCCACCCAAGACCCCTACGGGTGCGGCAAACTACCCGCCAAGTACCCGAAGCGTAGCAACCTCCCTCATCTCCATGAGTAGGCCACTCGACACTTCGGCATACCCGGTAGTTTGTGCACCCCTCCATGGGTCTATCCTAGGAGCAAAAACAGTAAAAAGAAATTATACAATGACGGCTACAACCCCTTCCCGGTTGTGCGGCCATACAAATAATTATTACATCAATTTACAAATTTACATGAATTGCAAGAAAAGAAAACTCTCGTCTCACAACCCCCGGCTATTCACCCGCGACAATCCAACATATTTATATACACATTCCAGCACATTACAGATCATGTATAACCCCGACCAATCGACTTATAGCGATTAGCCGACGTTCAATACATGCAAACATCACAGATATAACCATCATAGTCAAAGTGCAGTGAAGTTCGGAAAAATACGGAATTATAGGACCCCAAAAGGAAATTTCTTTTCTGGAAAATCTGGGCACATATAATATATTCCAAAAATCCCAAAACCAACACAGACACACACTGCACGAAAAACGATGCACAGAAGACGACAAAGCGCGGCGGTTCCGCGGCGGCTACCTAGCTCGCGCGGCGGAAGGGCGGCGGTTTCGACGAATTACTGTATCGTTTTTCTTGGGTGTTCACACAAAACCCTGAGCCGAATTTAGGAGTATAAAGTTTTTCATTTTGACCAGAAAAAATTTCAACAGAAACTCAGATTTTGTAAAAGTTTGGTTTTTGGATTTTTTTCGGTTCCGAACTTCGTTACACTTCACTACCAAGCTAGTTTAAGTTTAGTTAGGCTCTGATACCACTGTAAGTCCACGTTGCGACCCCCGGTTCTTACGGGGAGGCGGAAACGGTATAAAATCAAAATTTTAACGCAAGAGGCAACATGGACTAAGCTAGGTCGGGATCTTTACCTAAACTAAAACTAGCATACTAAGCTAAAGATATTTAGCTACTCGGATGAAGATGGTTATACCTAAACTTGAACTCCTTCTCTTCAAGCTTCGATGGTGGTTCGATGGCTCCTTCTCGTTGTCTCCGTACGCCGAAGATAGATCCACTTGAAAGCTCCAACCTTTAGCTCCTTCTTCGTTCTTTGAAGAAACTAGTTCACTTGGTTTGCTAAACCTAGTGAACTAGAATGAGTAGAGATGATTTAGAATGGGATTTTATCTATGGTTCTTGATTCTCAACTCATGAGACAAGAGAACCATAGATCAAGAGAGGGAGCAAGAGGTTGAGGGTGAGAGCAAGAGGAGAGCTCAAGAACAAGAGAGAGAATGAGCAAGAAAGAATGAGCAATTCTTTTGTCTTTCACCCTCTCATAATCCAAAGTGATCATAACTCATCATATCAAAAAAGTCTTATGTGATGGTTTGAAGCAACCATAAGCTTATCATGTCATGCACTCATTTTACTCAAATGAGCAAGCAAGAAAAAGTCTTTGGCATGAAATGATAACCATGGTTATCATGATGGTCAACTAGTCAAGCCTAGTCAACCGGTCAACAAGTCAACAAAAGTCAACAAGTCACCAAAGTCAACAAGTCAACAAAAGTCAACAAGTCAACAACCATATCACCATAATACTTAATTAATATAATAGTTAATCACATATCATATTCTCATTAGGGTTGAGCATAAAGTCAAAAAGTCAACGGTCAACTGTCAACAACCCTAATGAGAATCCGCTGCCTCTGCCTCCCTGTCAACTGTGCATACACACCCGCATCCGCGTTCCGAGGAACACGAATGCAAACTGGATAAATCCAATCCCATAAGGTACACTAGGATCTGGCTTAAACCAAAGCCCGCTAGTGTAAACTGTCCGGACACTGTACGTGCACAAGTGCACGGATGTGACCGAACCCTGTCGCAAAACCATGCGACCTGTCGCAATACCATGCGACCTCTACTCTTTTGCCTAAAGGCGAAAAGCTTTCTGCGTGGGACTCTAAAGACTCGACACTACGCTGGCAGTGGGTTTAACCACAGACCGCAAGCGGCACTAGCTGTGCGTAACGGTCCCCAGGTAATGCCGACAAGAAGACGGACGAGGCGAAACCCATCTGAACTCCTTCTGAGCCTGAGTGTGACATTCTCCGTACAGTCCGGTCTGTTCGTCTGATACATCGCATGGAGGGCCTAGGGGGCGGTAAACGTCAGTCCCCCAATAGCGGTACAAGTCGTGCCGGAGTGAAGCCCAATACACCCTGAGATAACACTGGAAACCTACCAGTATATCTCGTTTGCCCTGGCCAGGGACTACTCGTGTAATGGCTCTCCTAGACACAGCGCGATGTCAACCCCCAATACCGGGAGAGACGAATCCTGTCTAACCGTCACTGCCTCCAAGTGCTTCGGGACTGCACCCAACCACCACCTGTTTGCATGACTCCTTTGAGCCGTGGTAGGGTAGTGATCAAAGTACAGTGGGAGCACACCCGAGGCGAAGTGACAGTGTCAAGTCAGCGGACTAAGCTGTACTCATGTCACCTGGGAACTGATAACTGACGATAGGTATAATACCAACTAGTCAGTTCCCGACGAGTCCTGTCCAGTGTACCCGTAACCTAACGAGCACCCGCATACTATCTCAAGTACGACGTACTGACGGCTGTGGGACAGACCGTCTCCCACACTGGGATGAGAAGCGCATGCGCTGGTCTACTCCGGAGTATCGATGCCCTGTCTCGATAGTCCTGCGACCAGGGACCTGCATAAGGATGTGCTTATAGATTACCCAGCCCCACTAGTGTGACGGCCATCACATCGCTGGTAATCAAGCAAAGATCCTAAGGGCTCTACTAATGTGTATAGGCGATATACAAAAATAAACACATGTACACATTGAAGTAGAAACAAACCAAGTAGCATACTACTATTTTGAGCAAGATTGTATATACAAGGTGAATATCCCAAGCATCCATTAAGTAATATACAAACTAGTATGATACAGTAATGGCCTCTAGGGCATATACACTAACAGGATCTGCATCCAACGGCTCACGAGCCGCCGCCAAGATGCCATGCATCACGCGTGGGGGAATCATGCGTTTCGCGTGGTCCCCACCACGTGGGCGCTGGCGGCGGGTTCTGGGCCGTTGGATCTTGCATCCAACGGTCCAGGTAAAAAGGGGTTTAAATAATAATTATTTTTTATATAAAAAATTTAATAACTATTTATTATTTTATAAATTGAATTTGGGTTAAAATTTTTTTAAAAATAGTTAAAAATACGGGAAAATTATGGAAAAATTTCAAGAAATATATTTTATTGTTATCTTTAGTATAAAAAATAATTTTTGGCTAAAACTAAGCAATATAACCATTCCTATGGTTTTAGCTAGTTATTAAAATTATATAATATCTAGTTTATCCTTTAAAATATTTTTAATTACGAATTAATTACTTTTATTGATAATAAAAATATGTAGATTATTTTAAGGCGTTATAAAATCTTACCAAAACATTTTATGCCTATAAAACAATAATTAGATTTTAGAAAATTCTTTTAATCATATTCAATGCTTTGAAAATTATTTACATTACTTTATAAATTATTATTCTATAAAAGAAACACGTAAATAATTATTTGATAGCAGAAATTTAAATAAAATATTTTTTATTAGGTATTAGAAAACACGGTCGTTACATGTACCGCTTTAATGACATTCACGGTCGCAGATAGTAATGTAAGTATTATAAACTTTAAACAGTGTTAGAAATATCGACTTTGAAATAACCCCGAATAGCCCCAAACTAAAAGATAAAACCATATCCAAACGGACTAAACTAGCAATACCACTGAACTAATAATCCAGAGACTAGACCACACTACAAATTTCAAGTCCAAACCCTTCTAAAAAACCGGCCACCTCGGATTTTTGAATCATCTGGCCGGTCCAAAAGTGTTGGATTGGGCTCGTATTTGGGGTATGTTATAGTTGTCATCCAAGTAGTCTTCTGCTGTTGCTAAAATATTTTTAGAAGACCAAACTAGTATGCGGTTAATGGGTTGGCTCTGATGCCATGTTGGGTTACGCCAGCGCCCCGGCCATCAATCCGTGGTCAAATGCGGAACAAAAACTTTAAAATCCGGCGCTAACGAAACCCTAATCGACGGATCGTACCATTCATATACTAGTTATTAGAAAGGAGTTTAGAGAGGTTATACCGATCGATCCGTGTCCTTTGGTCTTCAACCTCTGTCCGAAGCTCCACGCGGCTTCCCCGATCAAGTTTGATCTCCGGTCTCACCACATCGAAGAAGATTCACGTCGAGGGTTCGTAATACGGGCTCCCACCTCTAAACCGAAGCAACTCGGGTATCTAGTTTGCTAACCTAGATAGCCAAGATGAAGTAGAGAGAGTTTGTGATTACTTTGTCTCAATACACCCTAGGATTCTCAACTCATGAGTGTGTTTGGGTGGAGGTTGAAGAAGATGCCATGGGAGTGAAGAAAGTGTGAAGCAAAAGAAAAAAGCAACTAAAGAAATGCGGCTGCCTTTTTCTTGTGTGTTATTTTGGCTAAGTCTTTTTTTTATGTGTGATATATTGTGTGAGTACTTAAAGAAAAATCCCAAGTAAAGAAAAGAACTGCCTCTCACTATAGAAATATCTCACACAAAATATCTTGGCCAAAACAAAACCTCTCCATGTCATGAGTCACAATGAATCACTTCCATGAGTTAATGCAAACCATGACTCACACTTTACCACCAAATAAACATTTAAACTAAATGTTTAACACAAAATGAATAAGCATCTTCTAAAGTAAATCATGTAAGGAATTACAAGAATACCCCTCATCCGTATATACATACTCGCATCCGTATTCCGACTGAATACGAATACAACGATACGAAAGTAATACAACAATATAATACTAGGATCTGGTTTAAACCAAAGCCCACTAGTATTATCCGTCCGATCATGATCTGTGCACAAGTGCACGAATATGATCGAACCCTGCCATAAAACCATACAACGTTTCGCCCGAACCAGGGAAACCTTCTGTGTGGGACTCTAAAGATTCGTCAATACGCTGACAGTAGGTTTAACCACAAGCACGTCAGTGGCACTAGTTGTACGTAACGGCTGCCCAGGTATTGAGCGAAAGGGAGGCTGATGAGCAAACTCATCCTGAAACCCTACTGAGCCTAACAGTGACAATATCCGTACAGTCCGGTCCGTTCGTCCATGAGTATCGCACATCGAGTCTAGGGGGTGGATAAAGTCAGACCCCTAATAACTTGACATTTAGTGTCGGTATGAAACCTATCACCACATGAGAAACTACCGATCCTAGATCAGTAATTTTCGACTACCTTTGCCAAGGATTTCTGGTGATGGCCACCCGTGCACACCGCGACATCAACCCCCAATACCGGGAGAGACGAATCCCCTGATGATCCGCTCACTGCCTCCATGTGGCTCAGGACTGTACCCAACTAAAACCTGTTTGCACGACTCCTTTGAGCCGTGGTAGGGTAGTAATCAAAGCACAATAGGAACTCACACGAGACAAATGAGGATCTCAGGTCGATAGACTAACCTGTACACATGTCACCAGGGAACTGCTATCAGACAATAGGTATAATACCAACTAGCATGTTCCCCGTGAGTCCGTCCGGTGTACTCATAACCCAATGAGCACCTGTATACATCTTAGGTGAACCAACTAACACCAATGGCTTGTGAGACCGGCCACCGTCCCTCTTCGTGGTCTCGATCAGTATACACTAGTCTACTCTGGAGTATCGATGCCCAGTCTCGAAACTCCCTCGACTATGGACATTTAAGGATGTGCTTATAGACCCCCAGCTCCTACGTATATGATCGCCATCGTACTGTTGGTAGTCAAGAAAGAATCTTATGGGTTCTATCAACATGTAATAGTGATCAGTAAAGCCACCAATATCAAGTACATGATGATAAAGGCAAACCAGATAGCATACTATCATCTCGAGTAAGACTGTCCTACCGGTATAGGTCCTCCCTCAATCATCGCAATCGCGTGCATGCGATCCAATAATTGACTTGAGGGAACTATAGCCAACACTGTCGCTATGCTTAAGTCCATCAGGATCCTACTTGCCATTGCGGCATACCATGACTACGAAATCTGGCAGATGGATGTCAAGACCGCTTTTCTAAATGATGATTTAGAAGAGAGCGTGTACATGACACAGCCAGAGGTCTTCCTAGACAGTGGGAGCAGCGGAAAGGTGTGCAAGCTTCTTAAATCCATCTACGGATTAATGCAGGCATCACGGAGCTGGAACATCTGTTTTGATGAAGTGGTCAAAAAGTTTGACTTCATCAAAAATGTAGATGAACCGTGTATATACAAGAAGGTAGTAGAGGGTAAGATTGTCTTCCTCGTATTGTATGTGGATGACATACTCTTGATAGGAAATGATGTTCCTATGCTACACTCGGTCAAGATCTTCTTATCACATAAGTTCTCCATGAAAGATCTAGGTGATGCCTCCTACATCCTAGGGATAAAGATCTATAGAGATAGATCTAAACGGATGTTGGGATTGTCCCAATCCAGGTATATAGACACCATACTAAAGAGATTTAGTATGGAAGATTCTAAGTGTGGTAATTTACCCGCTTATTCAGGAATCACTCTCTCTAAAGAGATGTCTCCCAAGACTTATTTGGAGAGGGCTCGCATGCAAGAGATACCCTATACTTCGGCAGTCGGGTCAATCATGTATGCGATGTTATGTACCAGACCAGATGTAGCTTACTCACTAGGTGTAGTGAGTAGGTATCAATTAGATCCTGGGGAAAACCACTGGACAACTGTGAAGAACATTCCTAAGTACTTGAGAAGGAATAAAGAAATGTTCTTGGTGTATGGTAACGGTGAACTCCAGGTGGAGTCCTTTACCGATTTGAGCTTCTAGAGTGATAAGGACGACAGTAAGTCGGTCTCGGGTTTTGTCTTTACCCTCAATAGAGAGGCGGTATGTTGGAAGAGTTCTAAGCAAGATACCGTAGCAGACTCAACGATAGAGGCTGAATACATCGCTGCCAACGATGCTGCCAAAGAGGCTGTCTGGATGAAGAAGTTCATATTTGAACTTGGTGTAACGTTTTAAAAATCGTTTAGGTTAATTATGTGTTAATTAGTGATAATACGTGTTTTCTGTAAACCGAGATATAATTATTTTTCCCACATAAGCATGATTATACATATTTTTTAATTATGTAATTGCTTGCATGAGTGCTTGACTAGTTACTTATTTAATTGCTAGTTACTTAAATATTTTCCTTAATTATTATTTTAATCATACACTTATACACTAAATTAGTAATAATTACAAATTAGAATGGGTTAATACATTTTTGTGCACCATGACACAATTAAACTAAATTTTAACATGTTGTTTTAAACAAGGTTTGACCATGGTTCTAGATTATATTAAACTTTTATATAAATAAATGAAAAATGAAAAGAATAGGAAAAGAGAGGCATGGTGTATATTAATGAGGTATGGGCATATTTATTTGACCATGGTATGTGTGCTTGTGGAGGTAACCTTACCTCCCCCTCACTCTTTTTCGCCCCTCTCGGCCACAACTGCAGCCCCCCTCTCTTCAACCTTTCTTCATTTGCTGAAACCCTCATTTTCCCCCATCAAAAATCCACAAAATCCAACACTAATTTCTAGTTAAATCTTCACTAAAATTCCTTAATCAAATCTAAGCTTGGATCTTGAAGCAAGTTAGTATTTTTGGTGGCCAAAGTTAGCATGTTGATCTTTCCAAAATTTTGAGGTATAAAACTTAATCCAAATTGTTACTTGTTAATTATTTGCTTAAACCTAATTTTAATTAGATGTTAATATATCTTTAATTGCAAAATAGAATTTTAAAGAGAAGGGTTGGTTAAAAAAAATTAAAGTTTTTATCACTTAATTAAGTTAGCTAATTGTAGTTAACATTCTAATGGTGCTATCAAATATAATCTAGTTGTTAAACATGCAAATCTTTGCTTTTAATCATCTTAATTAAATTTTCATGCAACTAATTTTATGATTAGTGTGTAAAAAGGTGAGATTTAAAATTGGTAAATATTTGTGTGGCTTAATTAGGATATTTAAGTGTAATTTGTGGCCACTAGGTTTGCTAAAATATCTAGTTTTGCACTAAAATGGTTAATTGTTGCTTTCTAGGTTTTTTAGAATAAATAGATTTTAATTAAGTTTGAGGTTGTGATGATCTACAACCTATTTCCTATAATATTTAGTGTGATGTGAATGCACGATTGGGTTCTAAGATTGGTGGTTGCTACGCATAGCGATCCCTAGTTGTGGTTCGTGGCGATGTCGTGCGCATTTTGTGCACTAAGTGCGCGCGCGTCTAGTTAGTTCGCGTTAGTTACTTCGTATCGTCTTGACTTCGCGTCTATTTAAATGTCTAACCTCATATATACTGATCATACGATTCTAGGATCGGTTGCGGAGACGTCGGACGCTGCAAGGAAAGGAAAGGCTGTGATTGGGTCAGAGTAGCCGAGGCGTCCCGGTGAGTGGATGTACACATCTATGGGGGGATCATCTGGATGGTGCAAGGTGCCCGATAGTTAGGATTTTTAGTAGTTCTTGCATCTATATGCTAAGTCTCAAAGCATTCATAGCATGGCATTGCATCTTCTTATACGTGATGTTATTACTTAGGACACTTGCATCATTACCATTGGTTCATGCCGCACGTGCACTATTTATGCAAACACATACGCCATTGGTAATTGCTATGTCACGAACACTATAGAACTTGCTTAAATCAGTATCTGAGTATTTCATCATATATGATATGTAAACTTATGTTAGTGTATATGCCCTAGGGGCCATTATTGTATCATACTAGCTTGTATATTACTTAATGGAAGCTTGGGATATTCACAGTTAAATATCAGTCTTGCTAAAAATGGTAGTATGCTACTTGGTTTGTTTCTACTTTAATATGTGCTTATGTTTCTTGTAACGTATCATTTATACATATTAGTAGAGTCCATAGGATCTTTGCTTGATTACCAGCGTTGTGATGGCAGTCACACTAGTGGGGGCTAGGTAGTCTATAAGCAACATCCTATACAGGTCCCTGGTCGTTGGATTATCGAGACAGGGCATCGATATTCCGGAGTAGAATAGTGTGTACGCTTCTCATCCCAGTTGGGGAGATGGTCTGTCCCACATCCATCAGTACGTCGTACTGGAGATAGTATACAGGTGCTCGTTAGGTTACAGGTACACCGGGCAAGACTCGCAAGGGAACTTTTGGTTGGTATTATATCCTTCGTCAGTTAACAGTTCCCAGATGACATGAGTACAGCATAGTCCGCAGACTTGACACTGCTACTTCGCCTCGAGTGTGTCCCACTGTTCTTAGATTGTTACCCTACCACGGCTCAAAGGAGTTGTGCAAACAGGTAGCAGTTAGGTGCAGTCCCGAGCACTTGGAGGCAGTGGCGGTTAGACATGATTCGTCTCTCCCGGTATTGGGAGTTGATATCGCGCTGTGTCAGAGAGCCATTACGCAAAGTCCCTGGCCAGGGCAAGCGAGATTTACTGGTAGGTTCCAGTAGTTTCTCAAGGTGTAATGTGTTACGCTCCGACACGACTTATACCGCTATTAGGGGACTGGCGCTTGCCGCCCCCTAGGCACGATATGCGATAGTCTTTGACGAACAGACCGGACTGTACGGAGATTGTCACATCAGGCTCAGTAGGAGTTCGGATGGGTTTCCTCATCGGCCTTCTTATCGACATCTACCCGGGGACCGTTACGTACAGCTAGTGCCACTTGCGGTCTGTGGTTAAACCCACTGCCAGCGTAGTGTCGAGTCTTTAGAGTCCTACACATAGAGTTTCCCTGCTCCAGGAGAAACGATATAGAGGTCGTATGGTTTTTCGACAAGGGTTCGGATGCTTACGTGTTTAAACGCACGTACGACGTTCGGACAGTTTTTACTAGTCGGCTTTGGTTTAAGCCAGATTCTAGTATCGGGTTATTGGATTTATACAGTCTAAAGTTTTTCCGTGTTTTCACGGATAGAAGGAGCATTCTCGTAATTTGGCGGGAAGCTTCTAGAAGGGTATGACTTGAGGGTTAAGGTGGCATAAGCATTTAATGATCTAATGACTCATTTGTGTGATTCATTCATATCATTTAATGTTGCATTAAATGGTTAATGACTCATATAATGAATCACACAATGAATAAATGAACCATAATGATAAATCATTTAATATATTTATTTTTAATAAATGATTATGCTTCATATATTCAAGAGGGATTCATTTTTTCATGATGATGATTATCCTCACCTTCTCTCTCCTCAAGCTCTCTCATTCTTCAAACCCTATTCCTTCCCTCTCATGTGTTGAGATCAAGAATTAGATAGACTAATTAATTCATAACCTCACTCTATATCACCTAGGTCATTTTGATTAGCAACTAAAGAAACCTAGTTACCTCAAGATTAGAGGTGAAGCTTGAAGTAGAAGCTCTCGGGTGGATCGTCTTTGACTCGAGGAGGCCGTTGAGGTGCCGATGTTCCAAAGATCCTACGAGGAGTGGAGGACATCGATGAAGACCCGAAGGACAAATAACGTGAGGTATAACTTCGAATACGAGTAGTTAAACCTCTCGTAGTTTGCTAGTAATGGTTTAGATACGATCCGTGTGCTCAAGTCCGTGTTACGAAGCTTTGATAATCGTTTTTCATATATTCCGCCTTCCCGCAAGCTCGTGGGGTGCGTGACATGGACTTACAGTGGTATCAGAGCCAACTAAACCATTACTAGCTTGTTAGCAACTAATTAGAACTTCGATCGTCGGAAAAACGCGAAAACAACACCCCGAACCCCTATCAGTTTTTGTTAATTTTAAACGTGTCGAAAAAAATATTTGATGTGCCTTAAAATTCACAGCAGGGAAATATAAGAATATTGGGAAAATACGAGCACTCAACTCGGCAAGACGGCCGCGGATCCGCGGCCAAAAGGTGCTTTTGGCCTCGGATCCGCCGCGGAGTTAACCCCGGGTTGACTCGGATTTGCTCTGTAATTCATATTTTTTTGGTGTTTTGTTTTTCAGTATATTCTGTTTCTGCCCAAGTTACTTTTGTGAAGGCTTGCATTTGGGGTAAACATGGAAAAAGGTTATCGATCGATGTTCTAAATTATTTGCTAATCGGTTTTTTTATCTTTAATGTTTAATGTGTTCGTAAACCTCCCCTAACTGCTAGTATGTCGGTTGGCAGGGGGTTGCACATTTCTGTAATGATTCTACTGTTTGTGTATATGAACTGTATTGGATTGTTGTGATGATTAGCCGGGGTTTGAGATGGGTTATTATATTCATTCATTCGATGTAATTGTAATATGTTGTAATATTATTTTGCGGGGCACATCCAGGTTGCGGTTGTATCCACCGTTGTATTATTTCATTTTACTGTTTTTGCTCCTAGGATAGACCCAATGTGGGGTACAAAAACTACCGGGTATGTCGAAGTGTTTAGTGGCCTACTCACGTTGTTGAGGGAGACCACTTCACTTCGGGTACTTGGCGGGTAGTTTGCCGTACCCATAGGGGTCTTGGGTGGGGTAATGGCTATTCATCACAACTATGTAATCCGTATTTTGTTGCAGGCTCAAAGCAAACGCGGATTGCTTGCATATCCAATAAAGTTCATCAGTGATCTGGAATGCCTATTATTGCGTCTGACAAATGTACAATATCTATATATGATAGCTATTTAAATGTCACTTATGTTTTACACCCGTGCTAGCCCAGCCCCCGCTCTGTCGTTAGTTAAGTAACCTAACGGGTGATGACGGGACCCAATGGCGAATGCGGATGGCATAAGAGGACGTTGTATTTTCGTTGTTTTCTACAATGATAGGATAAAAGATGGGACGCATTATTATAATGCAATGAAAATAAACCAAAGTTAAGTCGTTGGAACAAATTTAAAAGAAACCACTCGGTTATTTTAAAAGAGCAGAATTTTTAAATTGCGGAGCTTTAACCACTCTTTTTTAAAAAAAAGTATCAGGTTCTTTCGATTATATCAAAGTTCACTACGTTCACGGTTTTGCCAAAACCAGTCGTAGCCCTCCGTCATTTCATATGGATAGTCAATAGTATTCAAGCTGTGTTTGTTGGCTAAAGTCAAGGCACAGTGTTTGGTAGCTATTGGATATTTATATGTAGCATAGATAGATGCGTTGGCTTGGGACAGTCGTACTGCCTTGTTGGCTAAAGTCAAGGGTATGTACTGGTGGGTTCAAATTAACCTGGAAAATGACGGGTAGAACTTGACATGTGACTTATGATTTGTTGACTAAAGTCAAGGTCATAAGAGCATGGGGCAAAAATCAATATCGGGAGTTTCTAAATAAACTGAAACTTGCTGGTATTGCATACCATTTGGAGTTTGGTGAATGTTGGTAGGATTCCTTTAGCATTATCATACGATGATATTTGGATCCCGATCCTACTATGGGTACAAGCTACTTATCAGGAGATTCGTCACTTAACGATCAATGCTATAAACCAAGTAGGTGTCGAGAAAGGTGTCAGCGGGGCTACGCCCCCAGAGAAATGAGGTTATTTAATTAAGGAACTTCGCAAAAGCGTTGGAAAACCTCCCTCGAAGTATCGACACTGGCCTGGCTGAATGGTTAAGCAAGTATTGTACGGTGAAAATAGTCCTGGCTAATTCTTCTTTTATGGTTTGAGGAAGGATTCGAGAAACAGTGGGAGCCATCCAGTTTAGATAAACTAAAAACCAATCTAAACTTTCAAGAGCATCATGCTAAAATGTTTTCTTCTCTTTCTCTCATTGCAGCGACTTTGTGACCACGACTAGGTTACATCTAGATAACAAATTGACTGAATCTGACTTATATGACTGGCAAAGGTCTGTCCAGATGTCCATTGCCTATGACAAGCTGGACCACCCTATTACTACTCAAGATCCCGCCGTCCCAGGTCCAGTTTCCATCGTCACGGATATGGATATCCGTCAGACAAGGGAAAAGGATAAAGCGAAAGCCAAGTGCCTCGTATTGGCTTCAGATGATGGTATATACCAGAAGCAGCACGAGAAGATGGACTCCGTTTCCATCTTTCTCCATAACAAATATTTATATGGAGAGCAATCTCGTATCGCGAGATATAAGACCTCGAACGAATTATTTCGAGCGAGGTTGGCTGTCGGGTCATCTGTAGGAGACAACGTCCTTACAATGACTAGCTATATTGATGAGCTCCAGGACCTGGAGACTACGTTGGGAAACATGTCATATGTTGACTTATTTCCATAGTCCCTACCCTCTACTTACATCAGTAAAATAGGAGGAAAGGGAAGATCAAAAGTTTCGGGACTTGGTGTTGCTAAAGAGGGATGTTCCTATTGTTATGAGATTGGGCATTGGCAGAAAGATTGCAGGGCTTTGGAAGCCAGTAGCCAGGATACGAAGCATGTTGTGGCTTTGGCCTCAAGTGTGTTTGTTATTGAGAACTGTTTGTCAATTAACCCTACTTCCTGGGTACTAGATACTGGAGCAGGATATCATATCTGTAATTCATTACATGCTTTGAGAAACCGTAGAGTTATAAAGGTAGGTGATTTGTCTCTCAGAGTTGCAAACGGAATGAGCGTGGACGCTGAATTCGTGGGAGAATATCGCCTAGGTTTGATAAGTGGGCAGATATTGATTCTACGTAACTGTCTGTATGTACCGAGTTTGACTTGTAATATCATATCAGTGTCCTCACTTTCGAGAGAGGGATATGATTTTACATTTTAAGCGATGTAGTTCACGTCCACCTAAATCGGGTTCTGATTGGGTCCGGTACATTAGATGACGGTATATACGTATTGAGTCAAGCTCAGGTTTTCAATGTCCAGAACACACTCAAAAGAAAGTCTCCAGAAATAAATCAGGCTTTCTTATGGCATTGTAGACTAGGTCACATCAATGAAACACGATTAACTAAGTTACATAGAAAAAGATATTTTAATCCGTTCGAATATCAATCTTATGCTACTTGTGAATCTTGTCTCATGTGAAAGATGACAAAGACTCCGTTTACTGGACACGGAGTAAAGGCGAGCGAGCTCTTGGGACTCGTACACAGTGACGTGTGCGGTCCAATGTCTACACATGCGAGAGGTGGTTTTTCCTATTTCATTACTTTTACGGATGATTACTCTAGGTACGGATTCATTTTCTTAACGAAACATAAATCCGAGGCTTTTGAGAAATTCCAAGAGTATAAGAATGAAGTAGAAAACCAAACCGGCAAAAGTATTAAGACACTGAGATCTGATCGAGGTGGTGAATACTTAAGTGCCGAGTTCCTAGGTTACCTAAAAAAGAAAGGAATTCTCTCTCAGCTTACTCCTCCGTACACTCCACAGCATAACGGTGTATCGGAGAGACGGAATCGAACCCTATTGGATATGGTACGTTCCATGATGAGTAACGCTGAGTTGCCGCGATCATTCTGGGGATATGCACTAGAATCAGCTGCATACCTTTTGAACCGGGTTCCAACCAAGACTGTGTCTACCACACCATATCGGATGTGGAGTGGGAAGAAACCCTGTCTTAAGTATCTTATAACATGGGGATGTCCAGCTTTTGTAAAGAAGCAGCATGCGGACAAACTCAAGGCACGCTCAGTACAGTGTAAGTTTGTAGGATATCCAAAGAACTCCATGGGGTATCTTTTCTATTACGCAGAGGAGCAAAAGGTCTTTGTTTCTCTTCATGCCCGCTTCTTGGAAATAGAGTTTTTAGAAAATCAGATTAGTGGAAGCGCAATAGAACTGGAAGAAATTCTAGAACCACAAACTACAACTAAAAGTTTGGTAGAACCAGTAGTTCAAGAAGAACAGGACATTCCCACACCCCTCCGCAGGAGTAGTAGGCCGTCTCATCCGCCTGAGAGATACTACGGTTTTCTCATAGATGGGGATAGAGAGGATTGCGTCATTGATGATGATGACGACCTTACTAGCTTCCAGCAAGCCATTCAGAGCGGCGACTCGGTAAAATGGCTGGATGCAATGCGGACCGAAATGGAGTCCATGTACACTAACAAAGTATGGACTTTGGATATTGCTCCAGATGGGGTAAAACCCATAGGATGGAAATGGATCTTCAAAAAGAAGATTGGTCTAGATAGACAGGTTGAAACCTATAAGGCTAGACTTGTTGCAAAGGGTTTCCGTCAAAGACCTGGTTTGGACTATGACGAAACCTTTTCTCCAGTGGCTATGCTCAAATCCATTCGGATCCTGCTTGCAATTGCTGCCTTCCACGATTATGAGATTTGGCAGATGGACGTAAAGACGGCCTTTCTAAATGGTAATTTGGAAGAGTGCGTCTATATGGATTAGCCAGAGGGATTCATTCAGAGTGGGTGCAGCGGTAAAGTATGCAAGTTGCTTAAGTCCATTTATGGACTAAAGCAGGCATCGCGGAGTTGGAACATCTGTTTTGATGATGCTGTCAAAGAATTCGACTTTATCAAAAATCCAGATGAACCATGCATATACAGTAAGATTGTAGGGAGAGCTGTAGTATTCCTCGTCTTGTACGTGGATGACATTCTCCTAATAGGAAATGATATTCCTATGTTACAGTCAGTAAAAAGATTCTTGTCACAGAAATTCTCCATGAAGGACCTGGGTGATGCCACCTACATTCTGGGGATCTGGATCTATCGTGATAGATCAAAAAGGATGTTGGGACTTTCGCAGTCCAGGTACATAGACACCATATTGAAGAGATTCAGTATGGAAGATTCTAAGCGCGGTAACCTACCGGCTTGTCACGGAATCACTCTCTCCAAAGAGATGTCTCCCAAGACTGATTTGGAAAGGGATCGCATGTCGATTATACCCTACGCTTCTGCGGTAGGCTCTTTAATGTATGCGATGTTATGTACCAAACCAGATATAGCATACGCATTGAGCGTTGTAAGCCGGTATCAGGCAAACCCAGGGGAGAAGCACTGAATAGCAGTAAAGAACATTCTCAAGTACCTGAGGAGGACTAAGGAGATGTTCTTGGTGTATGGCAGAAAAGACCTCCAGATCGAGGCCTTTGCTGACTCCAGCTTCCAGAGTGACAAGGATGACTCCAAGTCCATGTCGGGTTATGTCTTTACCCTCAATGGAGGGGCGGTCTGTTAGAAGAGTTTCAAGCAGGAGACCGTTGCTGACTTAACGATGGAAGCAGAGTACATAGCTGCTTGCGATGCCGCAAAAGAAGCTGTCTGGATGAAGAAGTTCCTCACAGAACTTCAGGTGGTTCCTACCAGTGTTGGTCCAATACCTCTATATTGCAACAACAACGGTGCTATAGCTTTAGCGAAAGAACCTAGGTCCCATCAGAAGTCCAGACACATCTTAAGGCGGTATCACCTGATCAGGGAGATCGTGGATCACCGGGAGATCGAGGTAAAGAGAGTAGATACAGAGAATAACACTGCTGATCCATTCAGAAAGGTCATTCCTCAGACACAGTTCGAGAGGCTATTCGAGATGATAGGTCTGCGATATGCCAGCACATGGCCCTAGTGCAAGTGGGAGATTGTTAGTGTATATGCCCTAGGGGTCATTATTGTATCATACTAGCTTGTATATTACTTAATGGAAGCTTGGGATATTCACAGTTAAATATCAGTCTTGCTAAAAATGGTAGTATGCTAGTTGGTTTGTTTCTACTTTAATATGTGCATATGTTTCTTATAACGTATGATTTATACATATTAGTAGAGCCCATAGGATCTTTGCTTGATTACCAGCGTTGTGATAGCAGTCACACTAGTGGGGGCTGGGTAGTCTATAAGCAATATCCTATACAGGTCCCTGGTCGTTGGATTATCGAGACAGGGCATCGATATTCCGGAGTAGACTAGTGTGTACGCTTCTCATTCCAGTTGGGGAGATGGTCTGTCCCACAGCCATCAGTACGTCGTACTGGAGATAGTATACAGGTGCTCGTTAGGTTACGGGTACATCGGACATGACTCGTAAGGGAACTGTTGGTTGGTATTATACCCGTCGTCAGTTAACAGTTCCCAGGTGACATGAGTACAGCATAGTCCGCAGACTTGACACTGCTACTTCGCCTCGAGTGTGTCCCACTATTCTTAGATTGCTACCCTACTACGGCTCAAAGGAGTCATGCAAATAGGTAGCAGTTGGGTGCAGTCCCGAGCACTTGGAGGCAGTGGCGGTTAGACAGGATTCGTCTCTCCCGGTATTGGGAGTTGATATCGCGCTGTGTCAGAGAGCTATTACGCAAAGTCCCTGGCCAGGGCAAGCGAGATTTACTGGTAGGTTCTAGTAGTTTCTCATAGTGTAATGGGCTACGCTCCGACACGACTTATACCGCTATTAGAGGACTGACGCTTGCCGCCCCTAGGCGCGATATGCGATAGTCTTAGACGAACAGACCGGACTGTATGGAGATTATCACATCAGGCTCAGTAGGAGTTCGGATGGGTTTCCTCATCGGCCTTCTTATCGACATCTACCTGGGGACCGTTACGTACAGCTAGTGCTACTTGCAGTCTGTGGTTAAACCCACTGCCAGCGTAGTGTCGAATATTTAGAGTCCCACACGGAGAGTTTCCCTGCTCTAGGCGAAACGATATAGAGGTCGTATGGTTTTTCGACAAGGGTTCGGATGCTTACGTGTTTAAACGCACGTATGACGTTCGGACAGTTTTTACTAGTCGGCTTTGGTTTAAGCCAGATTCTAGTATTGGGTTATTGGATTTTTAAAGTCTAAAGTTTTTCCGTGTTTTCACGGATAGGAGGGGCATTCTTGTAATTTGGTGGGAAACTTCTAGAAGGGTGATGACTTGAGGGTTAAGGTGGCATAAGCATTTAATGATCTAATGACTCATTTATGTGATTCATTCATATCATTTAATGTTGCATTAAATGGTTAATGACTCATGTAATGAATCACACAATGAATAAATGAAGCATGATGATAAATCATTTAATTTATTTATTTTTGATAAATGATTATGCTTCATATATTCAAGAGGGATTCATTTTTCATGATGATGATTATCCTCACCTTCTCTCTTCTCAAGCTCTCTCACTCTTCAAACCCTAATCCTCCCCTCTCATGTGTTGAGATCAAGGATTAGATAGACTAATTAATCCATAACCTCACTCTATATCACCTAGGTGACTTTGATTAGCAACTAAAGAAACCTAGTTACTTCAAGATTAGAGGTGAAGCTTGAAGTAGAAGCTCTCGGGTGGATCGTCTTTGACTCGAGGAGGCCGTTGAGGTGCCGACGTTCCAAAGATCCTACGAGGAGTGGAGGACAGCGATGAAGACCCGAAGGACAAGTAACGTGAGGTATAACTTCGAATCCGAGTAGTTAAACCTCTCGCAGTTTGCTAGTAATGGTTTAGATACGATCCGTGTGCTCAAGTCCGTGTTACGAAGCTTTGATAATCGTTTTTCATATATTCCGCCTCCCCGCAAGCTTGTGGGGTGCGTGACATGGACTTACAACTTGTAGTTGTATGTTCATTTCATCAGGATGGATACGTAGGATTGCTAGTCATATATATATACCTCGTTGCATCATCATTCATACGTAGTTATCTAATCATACATCGCATCACATATTATCGATATCATAGACATCTATCATTACCGACATGTTCATATATTGTGATTCTTCTTGGAGATTTCAGTATTAATGAGATTTCAGGATTTTGGGGAAAACCGCAAGAATTTTATAAACCTATTATCATTTTAAAAAAAGAAATTTGCTGTTTTCTCGTGATATGATGTGTGTGGTGTCCACCATGAATTTTCTCGGTTCTTGAGCTGTATCATATACCCGATTCGAGGAGGGGGATGCACCGTCTTTGGGTACATGGTGGACCCGGTGAGGTACCCTGGGGCAAGATGGACGTATTGAGAAGGCGTTGAGCCCGGCAGGGGAGCATTACCTACCGGTTATTATTGATGTTAGTTATATGTATACCCTAGAGGCCATTACTGTACATACGATGTATACTGTAGTAGATGCTTGGACATCTATAGGTAGGACTTTCTTGCTCGACATGATAGTATGCTATCTGGTTGCTCTTTATCTTAACATGTACTCTGATTGTCTCTATGTTACATGTTGATAAAGCCCTTAGGATGAGTACTTAACTACCAGGACTATGATGCAGATCATACTAGTGGGGACCGTGTAGTCGCTAAGTACGTCCTTCAAATGTTCCTAGTCGTAGGTGTATCGAGACATGGAATCGATATACCAGAGTAGACTAGCGTATGCGCTTCTTGACCCATATGATGTGCGATGGATGATCCTATATCCAATGGTGTTTGACATCAGAGAAGGTATACGGGTGCTCAGTGGAGACTGGGTACATTGGACGGACTCGCCAAGAACTCCTAGATGGTATTATATCTCACGTCAGATGGCAGTTCTCTGGTGACACTGGTACAGGTTAGTCTGTAGACCCGAGATCGTCATAGAGTCTTGTGTGATTCCTGTTAGTTATCTGTATTCCCTAGAGGCCATTACTATACATAGGATGTATATTGTAGTGGATGCTTGGACATATATAGGGAGGACTTTCTTGCTCGACATGATAGTATACTATCTGGTTGCACTTTACCTTAACGTGTATACTGATTGTCTCTCTGTTACATGTTGGTAAAGCCCTTAGGATGTGTACTTGACTACCTGGACTATGATGCAGATCATACTAGTGGGGACATGGTAGTCCATAAGTATATCCTTCAAAGTCCCTAGTCGTGGGTGTATCGAGACGGGGCATCGATATACCAGAGTAGACTAGCGTATACCTTCTCGACCCATACAGATGGGCGATGGATGATCCCATATCCATTGGTGTTTGACATCAGAGATGATATATGGGTGCTCAGTGGAGACTGGGTACACTGGACGGACTCGCCGAGAACTCCCAGATGGTATTATACCTTACGTCAGATGGCAGTTCTCTTGTGACACTGGTACAGAGTAGTCTGTTGACCCGAGATCGTCATAGAGTCTTGTGTGGTTCCCACTGTGCTTTGATTTCCATCTTACTACGTCCAAGAGGGCGTGCAAAACGGTGGTTTTTAGGTACAGTCCCGAATCACATGGAGGCAATGAGCGATAGGAGGGGATTCGTCTCTCCCGGTATAGGGAGTTGATGTTGCGCTGTGTTCGATTGGCTATAATCGGAAATCCCTGGCCAGGGTTGCTGAGATTTACTGGTAAGTGTTACCAGTAGTTTCTCGAACTGTTATAGACCTCATATCGACACGACTTATCGAGCTATTGGGGTCTGACGTTTACCACCCCTAGGCGAGATATGCGACATATCAGACGAACAGACCGGACTGTACGGTAAGTGTTACTGGTTGGATTCACAGGAGTGTGAGCGGGCTTGCTCATCGATCTTCTGATCGCTCAATACCTGGGTGGCCGTTACGTTTAGCAGACCGCTTGCGGCTTGTGGGTGTTTGATATGATCATCATCTGCTACCGGCGTATTGACGAGTTTTTAGAGTCCTACACAGAGGTTTCCTGGCTCAAGCGAAACGAAATAGGAGCGCATATGAGATATGTGCAGGACCGAGAATGATGCGTGTATGTGATATCGTATTTCATTCTCGCAATGAATGTATCGATTGGTTATATGCGATATAACCTAGTTATCGAATCAAGCATTGATTCGATAAGCCGATACATATGATACTGGTCGGTTATATGCGATATGACCGGATCGTTAAATCAAGTGTTGATTTAATGATTTAATGTATAATTATATATTTGATATATTCCTTTGCATTAACTAGTATTGGTTCACTTTAAATGGATTTTCTCACTTGATGTGCACATTGTATATGTGATATATTTTGTACACTTGATTGTATCATGTTTGATGATACATGAATGTTTAAGTGTATGTTTAGACTAAACCATGGTTATGTAATGGTTAGGGTTTTGAATTTATTTACTTATTCATTTATTTATTCATTTTGGCAAAAGGGAAAATGGTGGCTATTTTTGTTTCTAAGTTGAAGCTTCATGAAGCTTTGACTAAGTGACCATTTTGTCTTCATGCTTAACCCTAACCATTCCATCTAACCATGATTTATTCTCTACACTTGACCATGGTTGCCATATGATAAGTATTGTTTTTATTTTCTTTTTGAGATTAACTTATCATATCATTATCTTCATCTTCTTCTTCTTCAAAGATGAAGAAAGCTTGCTCCATCAATGGCAACTTGAGCAAATGAGTGAGAAATCCAATTCTAAAGTGAACCCACCTCCTATTTCTTCATCCTCTACCTCTTTCCAAGTAGTATAGGGTGTTTTTTCACAAGTTTCATGACTTGGTGAAGTGGGAGCTTGATCTTGTGATGCCTCGACGTAGATCATCTTCGGCATCGAAGTCGACGACCTAGCCCGCCCATTTTTCCGATGAAGCAGACGCTAGAGTCCGGGATTCATTTTGGACAGCGGAGGGACATCATTGCGGAGCTATGGAGGTAGAGCACTGGATCTACAAAGGTTGTATTTCCGTTCACTTAGTTAAGTTGTTAACTAGTTTCCTTTTCGCCTAAAATTCTAGTTAACGATCTAGTCTAGGGTTTCTCGGCACTTGTAAAATTTTAAAATGGCATGGTTGATGCCTTGTGAGACCTCTTGAGAGTGCCTAGGAACCCTACAGTGGTATCAGAGCCTAGGTAGAGCCTTAGGCGATGCGTAGACGGAATTAGAAGTCCGATCGAACCGAAACCCAAACCCAAATTTGCTCTCTGGACAATTTTGAAAAACTGGGTTTTTTCCAGATTAAAAATTCTTAAAAAATTCAGCAGGAAGATATAAGAGTTATGGTGCAAAACGAGGTCCTAATTCATCTAAACCGCCGCGGTTCCGCGGCAAGAGCATGGCTCATGCGGCGGTTCCGCGGCCGTACGGTCGACTCTCACAGTAATTGTTGCACAGTAATTCCTCTTTTGTGATGCTTGATTTTATGGGAATTTTTAATATTTATTCAAGAGTTGAATTTTCTGGGTTGTATTGGGGACTCGGAGTATCGATCGGATTGTCTAATTTTGTCAGTGTGTTTTTCCGGGTATTTTTAGAATATGTTAAAAAATTCGACCGGATATAAATACCCAACTTTTACCCTGCCGGAAAATTTCCAAGTGTTGGATTTTTCTGAGGTTTAAAGACGTTCTAAGTAGTGCAAGTAACGCGATGGTCCCTCTAGAAGACAACAAACCTTAACTCGATTATGTGACCGTCTTGAACTGCCCTTTGAACCTTCGGGTTTGGGGCAGTACGGCGTGCCACATGTGAGGCATTGGCTTGACCCTTCTACGGCTGGACCGTTGGTACTGAGGCACGAACTGAATGTTTTTAGCCTTGTTTCATGTGTTGATCTGTATCGGGAAAACTTGGGTGTTTGAATGTTCGATCGGAAAGTTTAACATTTTCTATTTATCTGGAATGGGATACAATAATTGGAATTCACAAGTAGTTATGAGATAACTGAATGAATGTTATAAATCTAGTGGTTTAGTCTCACTTGATCGGTTGCCACGGAATTTTGATGTGATCAAAAGTCCGTCGCAATCACGTAGCGTACGCGGATACTCGCCGGGTAAACTTAATAGACAGCCTCGCTCCATAGCCCCGACCAAGTGACTATAGGAGAACCCCGTCGCCGAAAGCATCCGTTCGGGTGCTCGCGGCAGCGGTGTTCCGCCTTGGTGCACTTCGTCGACGGCATCGGGGGTGCAGCCGCCTACTAAAGTTTGCGACGAGTATTCGATCAGGATGTCGGGAATCTTGTGGAATTGCCCGACTTGATATTGAAAAGTGTTTTCGATTTTGAGACTAAAATGCGGGGTTTATAATTCTTAGGCATGCGATGTCTAAGTGATTCATTTGATTAGGCATGCGATGTCTATGGAGGTTGCGGATTCCAACTGTTGTAGTTTTACACTTTCTTTTCTGTGATCGTAAGTGTAATATGTGATATCGCCGGTTTCGTTGCTATATGTCAACGACAATTGGGATGCGCATATTTACTTACGTTGATGACATGTGATGTTATGTGTTGCTGGATATGTTATATTGGATCGTCGTGTTTGAATAGCCGGGGTTTTTTATGTGAGATGAATGTTTTTCATTTTCATTCATGTAAAAACTTGTATGTAATATTCTTTTATTGGGGCACTTCCAGGTTGCGGAAGATGTCACCCTTTGTATATTATTTACTTTTCCGCACTAGGATAGACCCAAGGAGGAGAGTACAAGTAACCGGGTTCTGGAGTCCAGTGGGAGACCAACTCGAGGTGTCGAGTCCGGGTCTCCTAACTCTAGAATTGGTAGGGTTGCTTGCCGCTCTCGTAGGGGTCTAGGGGTGTGGGTTTGGCTATTCATCACGACCGTGGAATCCGTGTTTTATACTGGCTCGTATTGAAAACACGGACGTCCTAGTATATCCAATGTTTCATATGATTCTTCTGCTGCGATATCTGTGATGTGATCATGTGATGTTCTTTGATAGATACTGTATATAGTATATATGATATATTATATAGGCGTTACTTATGTTTTACACCCGCGCTAGCCCTGCCCCGCTCTGCCGTTAGTTACCTAACCTAACGGCGCACGAAGGGACATCGAGGCGAATGCGGATGGCATAAGTATACGTCGTATTTATCTGTGATGTTTAGGTACTTAAATGATGGGACTTCATTAATGTGATTAATGAAAGAAAAAGAAACCTAAGATGTTGTAGAATCGAATTTCAAAATAAAAGGGGTATCTACAGTTCTTGCTTTGCACAGAGGTATATGTGATATATCCTGCACCTTATTCGATGAGGAAAGGACCGAGATCCCTTCACCGGGAGTGACTCCTTTAGCAATAACTGGCAGATGGTACACACTCGGTTTGTCTTTTGATTGCTTTTAAGAGTTTTTGCTTTGCACAGTGATATATATGATATATCCAGCACCTCATTCGACGAGGAAAGGGCTGACGATCCCTTCACCGGGAGTGACCCCTTTAGCAAAACTAGAAAAGCCTCAGAAACACTCCATTTTAAAATCATTTGATTCTACAACGATATCAAGTTCATTACGCAATAGGTTTTCAGAAAAACCGGTCGTAGCCCTCCGTCATTTCAGATAAGTCCTACTTAGTATTCATGCTACGTTTGTTGGCCTCCGTCAAGGCGTAGTGTGCGGTAGCTAACTAGTATTTATCTGCTTATTCATATGATGCAGATTGGATTAGGATAGTCGTGCGGCCTTGTTGACCTCCGTCAAGGGTCGTGCGGGTGGGTTTAATTCGATCAAGAAATGACGGGTTGAACTTGACTAGTAGCCTATGGTTTGTTGACCTCCGTCAAGGTCATAGGACGCTAGGGGCAAAATATTATCGGGAATTTCAAGTGTTGAAATTTGCAATGGGATTGCATACCTTCTATGAGATAGTTGGATCCCGATACCCGCTGCGAGTAATTGTTACTCCTGGGAGAGTTTTACACATTACAATTAGCCGATCAAGTAGGTGTCTAGAAAGGTGTCAACGGGGTTACGCCTCTGGGAAAACGAGGTTTACATTAATTAGGTTCGTGCGAAAGCACGGGGGACCTCCCTCAAAGTACCGACACTGGCCTGGCTGAAAGATTGGCGAACTTGTAGTCTGTAATTAATCCCGGCTGGTCTTTCCTTTTAGGGTTTGAAGGAAGATTTGATAAAAAGCAGTGGGAGCCATCCTGATTAGATAAAATAATAACCAATCTATTCTTGCAAGAGCGCACGCTGAGTGTTTTCTTCTCTCTCTCTCCAGGTAGCGACCATATCACGCCTTAATCAAGATAATAATACGGATAATTGACCGAACCCGCTTGTTATACTGTGCTGGGAAACGTTGGTCCCGCTCCAACTTATAAATGTTATAAGACAGAGCAGGAAATTGGGGAATACCAGATTTCCCGTGCCACCCAAACGAAGAGAGTGCATGCTGATGCATCATCTTCGGGTGTGTTCATTACAAAGAACTGTTTCTCAGTATCCTACTTATCCTGGGTATATGATACCGGATCAGGATCCCAGATATGTAATCTGTTACATAGGGCTACAGAAAGGTAGAGAACTGAGAACGGGTGATAAGTTTCATGAGACAGAAAACGGAGCAAGTGTTGCAGCCAAGTCTGTTGGTCACTGTCACCCTGTATTACCAATACATTGATTCTGAACGAATGTTATTAGATACCGAACCTGATATACAAAATCATATCAGTCTCTTTATAAGTAAAGAAAGGATATAATTTTGTATTGTTGGATAATATTTTGAACATTTCCTATATCAAAAGTTGATCGGTTCAGGCACGTTATCTAAAAGCATTGATGTTCTAAATCAAACAACAGTTCTTAATATACGGAACACACACAAGAGGAAGAGTTCAGAAATGAACGGATCCTTCTTGAGGTATTGTAGACTAGGTCATATCAATGCGACCCGACTGGCTGAAGTTACATTAAGATGCATATTTAAATCAGTTTGAATTTACATCTTGTGAAACTTGCCAGTCATGTCACAAAGATAAGATGACCTCAGCTCTGTTTATTGGAAACAGAGAAAGTGTTAGTAAACTCTTGGGATGATACATGTTGATGTATGTAGGTCCCCTGTCTACACATGCCAAGACTGGTTCTTTGTACTTCATTACATTCTCTGATGATCTTTCGAGATTCAGACCTATGTTCCTGTTGAAACACAAGTCCGAACCTTTTGAGATATTCATAGAATATAAGTTAGACGTAGAAAACCAAAATACGGGTATAAGTATTATGTCCTATGATGAGATCAAGGAGGAGAATACTTGAGCACGGAATTCCTGGATTATTCTAAAGGAGAATGAGATTCTCTCTCAGCATTACTCCTCCGTATACACCATAGCACGATGGTATATCGGGGCGGAGCAATCACACCCTATATGATAAGGTGCGCTCTATGATGAGTACTACTGAGTTACCTGTTTCCTTTTGGGGGTTATGCACTTGAGAAGCTGCATACCTATTGAAAAGGGTTCAAATTAAATCTGTTGCCTACCACTTCATATGTGATATGGAAAGGGAAGATCCCATATCTTAAGTTAGTTAAGATTTGGGGTTGTCCAGCCTATGTCTGAAAAGCAAAATCCGGACAAGCTCGAGGCAAGGTCTGTAATGTAGAACTGGAAAGATTCCAGCTATACAAAACTGCAGCTGATGATTTGAAAGAACCAAATGATTCAATAGTTACCAACGAACCTCAGCCTCTCTGCCGATCTAGTAAGGTTCCTCACCCACCTGAGAGATACTTCGGTTTCTCTATGACAGTGGGAGCGAGGATTGCATCATGAGATGATGACCCAACTAGCTTCGAGCTGGCCATCAGGGGTGGGACTCTGTAAGAATGGCTGGATGCTTAGTGATCTGAGATGGAATCCATGTACACCAACAAAGTATGGACTTTGGTTGCTATATCTGAAGGGTTAAATCCCCATCAGGAGCAAGTATATCTTGAGAAGATTACTTGGTGTAGATGGAAAAGTTGAGACTTTCAAAGCTAGACTTGTTAAAGCTTTTCGTCATCGACCAGGCATGGATAATGATGAAACCTTTTCAAGTATCTATGCTTAAGTCCATCCAGATCCTACTTGCCATGGCTACATACCATGACTACGATATCTGGCGGTTGGGTGCCATGACTGCTTTTCTAAAATGATGTTTTGGAAGAGAGCGTCTATAAGTACACAGCCAGAGGGCTTCGTAGACAGTGGGAGCAGCGGAAACGTATACAAGATGCTTTATAGGATAAAGCAGACATCGCGGAGTTGGAACGTCTGTTTTGATGTAGTTGTCAAAAAGTTTGACTTCATCAAAATGGTAGATGAACCTTGTATATACAAAAAGGTAGTAAGGAGTATGGTCATGATCCTCATAGAGTACGTGGATGACATACTCTTGATAGGGAAGGAGTTTCCTATGCTACGCTCGGTCAATCTCCGCTTATCACAATGATTCTCCATATAGGATCAGAGTGATACCATCTAAATCCTGGGTTTTGGATCTAAGAGATAGATCTAATTGGATGTTAGGATTCTCACTAGTTGTAGTGAGATGGTATCAATTGATCCTGGGGAGAATCACTGGAAGGGTTCCAGGGTGATAAAGACGACTGAATGTCAGTCGCAGGCATTGTCTTTACCATCAGTAAAGGGACGGTATGTTGGAAGAGTTCCAAGCTAGATACCGTGGCATACTAGACGATTAAGGCTGGATACATCGCTACTTAAGATGCTACCAAAGAGGCAGTCTGGGTGTATATTGGTTCATGAGATTAACTACGTTCCTACCATTGTGAGACAATGGACTTGTGGCTTATGCCAAGGAACGCCGGTCCCATCAGTGATCCAGACATATTCTAAGGCAGTGTCACCTGATCATGGAGATGGTTGATCTCCAGGGTGATCGAGGTTAGGAGAGTAGACTCAGAGGACAACACGGCGGATCCACTCACAAAGGCCTTTTCCCAGAGAGAGACTTTTATGGGATGGTTGAGTATGAGATACTACAACCACTGCTATCAGATGGCCCTAGTGCAAGTGGGAGATTGTTAGTTATATGTATGCCCTAGAGGCCATTACTATACATAGGATGTATATTGTAGTGGATGCTTGGACATATATAGGGAGGACTTTCTTGCTCGACATGATAGTATACTATCTGGTTGCACTTTACCTTAACGTGTATACTGATTGTCTCTCTGTTACATGTTGGTAAAGCCCTTAGGATGTGTACTTGACTACCTGGACTATGATGCAGATCTTACTAGTGGGGACATGGTAGTCCATAAGTACATCCTTCAAAGTGTTGCGCCACGGCAGCGCCCCGGCCTCGTACTCGAGGCCAAAATGCGGAATCAAAATTTTTTCCTTACTCGGAAACCGGCGCTACCGCGGACAATGAAAACCCGGATCGTAACCATTAACCTAATGCTAGCAAACAAGAGATAGGGTGAGAAGTATACCGAGTGATCCGAGTCCTCCGGTCTTCTCGTCATCGTCCCGATCTCCCGCGGAAAGTGTAGTCTCCATATCGTCGCCTCCTCGCCAGAAAGGGCACCACAACGCCTGCCTCTTTTACGGGCTCCCGCCTCAATACCGAGGCAACTCGAGCATGAAGCCGGCAACTCGACATGCTCAAGATATGCTGTAGAATGTGTAGTGTAGAGGCTATGTCTCATTTGGGGTTTGTTTCCATTTGAAGATGATGGAGGAAATGAGATTAGAAAAATGGTGCTTGCATTTTTCTAGCATGAATGAGATCAAGAAATGAAACTCAAGCTCTCTTCTTCTTCTTCTTCTCTCTTTCTCTTTTTTTTTCTCTCATAAAAAACTTATCAAGTAAATGAGAATGGTGGAGGAGGTAATATGAAGCATGAAGGGAGGTGATGGTAGGAGCACAAGTGGTGACCATAGCCAAACATAATCATTACAAACTTACATCAACCATTCTTATCAATTCTAATCAAGATAAAGCATGAAAAGATCAAGGAAAAGAATGGCATCTAAAGATGCTATCATGATAAATACATTTGCAAGAAAAACCTCCACAAAGTGTAATTTGCAAAACTGCAAATTACCCCCTCCATCAGAAAAGTCCGGCCGGGAAAGAACAAAGAAAAACCGGCCGGAACGAAATGCAAACTGGCAACTCCAGAAAACTGGTCCCGTAATAAATTACAGGAAAACCCCGATACTGTGCATACACACCCGCATCTGTATTCCGACCGGATACAAATGCAATGAGACAAAATCTACACTGTACTAAACTAGGACCGGCTTAAACCAAAACCGGCTAGTAAAATCCGTTCGATCCTGATCCGTGCAATACCGCACGTATCAGATCGAACCCTGCCAAATAACTATACGGCTACTAGTACAAAACTGTCCGATCCTGATCCGTGCAATACCGCACGTATCTGATCGGACCCTGCCATATCTCCATACGGCCTCTACAGCGTTTCGCCCGAAAGCTGAGTAACTGAAAGTGTGGTGGACTCTAAAGACTCGTCAATACTATGGTTGTGGATTTAACCACCAGCACGTCAGAGGTATAAGCCAATACGTGACGGGCCACCAGCTATTGACCAAAAGGGACGTTGATGAGCGAACTCATCCTGACACCCTACTGAGCCTGTCAGTGACAATATCCGTACAGTCCGGTCCGTTCGTCTATGAGTATCGCATGTCGGGCCTAGGGGGTTGGTAAAAGTCAGACCCCCAAAGGCGGTACAAGTCGTGTCGGAGTGTAGCCCAGAACGCCCTGAGATACTACTGGAATACCTACCAGTAAATCTCCTGCCTCGGCCGAGGGCTTTGCGTAATGGCTCTCCTAGACACAGCGCGACCTCACCCCCAATACCGGGAGAGACGAACCCCTGCAGATCCGCTAACTGCCTCCATGTGGCTCGGGACTGTACCCAACTAAAACCTGTTTGCACGACTCCTTTGAGCCGTGGTAGGGTAGTAATCAAAGCACAGTGGGAACTCACACGAGACAAATGACGATCTCAGGTCGATGAACTAACCTGTACACATGTCACCAGGGAACTGCTATCTGACATCTGGTATAAGACCAACTAGCAGGTTCCCGGCGAGTCCTGTCCGGTGTACTCATAACCCAATGAGCACCTGTATACATCTTAGGTGAACCAACTGACACCAGTGGCTTGTGAGACCGGCCACCGCCCCTCGTCGGGGTCTCGACTGTATACACTAGTCTACTCAGGAGAATCGATGCCCTGTCTCGAAACTCCTACGACTAGGGACCTTTTAAGGATGTGCTTGTAGACTACCAGCTCCCACGTATATGATCGCCATCATACTGCTGGTAGTCAAGCAAGAATCCTAGGGGCTCTATCAACGTGTAATAGCGACATGTCAGGTCACCTAAAACAGTACACGATGATAAAGGTAAACCAGATAGCATACTATCATCTCGAGTAAGACTGTTCTACCGGGATAGGTCCTCCCTCAATCATTGCAATCACGTGCCTGTGATCCAATAATTGACTCTGAGGGCACTATCTCCAACACAAAGTCCCTAGTCGTGGGTGTATCGAGACGGGGCATCGATATACCAGAGTAGACTAGCGTATACCTTCTCGACCCATACAGATGGGCGATGGATGATCCCATATCCATTGGTGTTTGACATCAGAGATGATATACGGGTGCTCAGTGGAGACTGGGTACACTGGACGGACTCGCCGAGAACTCCCAGATGGTATTATACCTTACGTCAGATGGCAGTTCTCTGGTGACACTGGTACAGAGTAGTCTGTTGACCCGAGATCGTCATAGAGTCTTGTGTGGTTCCCACTGTGCTTTGATTTCCACCTTACCATGTCCAAGAGGGCGTGCAAAACGGTGGTTTTTGGATACAGTCCCGAATCACATGGAGGCAATGAGCGATAGGAGGGGATTCGTCTCTCCCGGTATAGGGAGTTGATGTTGCGCTGTGTTCGATTGGCTATAACCGGAAATCCCTGGCCAGGGTTGCTGAGATTTACTGGTAAGTGTTACCAGTAGTTTCTCGAACTGTTATAGACCTCATATCGACACGACTTATCGAGCTATTGGGGTCTGACGTTTACCACCCCTAGGCGAGATATGCGACATATCAGACGAACAGACCGGACTGTACGGTAAGTGTTACTGGTTGGATTCACAGGAGTGTGAGCGGGCTTGCTCGTCGATCTTCTGATCGCTCAATACCCGGGTGGCCGTTACGTTTAGCAGACCGCTTGCGGCTTGTGGGTGTTTGATATGATCATCATCTGCTACCGGCGTATTGACGAGTCTTTAGAGTCCTACACAGAGGTTTCCTGGCTCAAGCGAAACGAAATAGGAGCGCATATGAGATATGTGCAGGACCGAGAATGATGCGTGTATGTGATATCGTATTTCATTCTCGCAATGAATGTATCGATTCTTTATATGCGATATAACCTAGTTATCGAATCAAGCATTGATTCGATAAGCCGATACATAGGACACTGGTCGGTTATATGCGATATGACCGGATCGTTAAATCAAGTGTTGATTTAATGATTTAATGTATAATTATATATTTAATATATTCCTTTGCATTAACTAGTATTGGTTCACTTTAAATGGATTTTCTCACTTGATGTGCACATTGTATATGTGATATATTTTGTACACTTGATTGTATCATGTTTGATGATACATGAATGTTTAAGTGTATGTTTAGACTAAACCATGGTTATGTAATGGTTAGGGTTTTGAATTTATTTACTTATTCATTTATTTACTTATTCATTTATTTATTCATTTTGGCAAAAGGGAAAATGGTGGCTATTTTTGTTTCTAAGTTGAAGCTTCATGAAGCTTTGACTAAGTGACCATTTTGTCTTCATGCTTAACCCTAACCATTCCATCTAACTATAATTTATTCTCTACACTTGACCATGGTTGCCATATGATAAGTATTGTTTTTATTTTCTTTTTGAGATTAACTTATCATATCATTATCTTCATCTTCTTCTTCTTCAAAGATGAAGACAGCTTGCTCCATCAATGGCAACTTGAGCAAATGAGTGAGAAATCCAATTCTAAAGTGAACCCACCTCCTATTTCTTCATCCTTTACCTCTTGCCAAGTAGTATAGGGTGTTTTCTTCACAAGTTTCATGACTTGGTGAAGTGGGAGCTTGATCTTGTGATGCCTCGACGTAGATCATCTTCGGCATCGAAGTCGACGACCTAGCCCGCCCATTTTTCCGATGAAGCCGACGCTAGAGTCCGGGATTCATTTTGGACAGCGGAGGGACATCATTGCGGAGCTATGGAGGTGGAGCACCGGATCTACAAAGGTTGTATTTCCGTTCACTTAGTTAAGTTGTTAACTAGTTTCCTTTTCGCCTAAAATTCTAGTTAACGATCTAGTCTAGGGTTTCTCGGCACTTGTAAAATTTGAAAATGGCATGGTTGATGCCTTGTGAGACCTTTTGAGAGTGCTTAGGAACCCTACAATTCCCACTGTGCTTTGATTTCCACCTCACAACGTCTAAGGGGGCGTGTAGAACGGTGGCTTTTGGGTACAGTCCCGAATCACATGGAGGCATTGAGCGATAGGTGGGGTTTCGTCTCTCCCGGTATAGGGAGTTAATGTTGCGGTATGTTCGATTGGCTATAACTGGAAATCCCTGGCCAGGGTTGCTGAGATTTACTGGTAAGTGTTATTAGTAGTTTCTCGAACTGTTATGGACCTCATATCGACACGACTTATCAAGCTACTGGGGTTTGACGTTTACCACCCATAGGCGAGATATGCGACATATCAGACGAAGAGACCGGACTGTACGGGAGTGTTACTGATTGGATTCGCAGGAGAATGTACAGGCTTGCTTGTTGATCTTCTGATCGCTCAATACCTGGGTGGTTGATACATTTAGCTAACCGCTTGCAGCTTGTGGGTGTTTGATATGATCATCACCTACTGCTGGCGTATTGACGATTCTTTAGAGTCCTACACAGAGGTTTCCCGGCTCATGCAAAACGGAGTAGGAGCACATATGAGATAAGTGCGGGACCGAGAATAATACGTGTATGCGATACCGTATTAGATTCTCTCGATTTGTGATATCGGCCGGGTATATGTGATATAGCCGGGTCATCGGATCAAGTGTTGATTCGATGAACTGATACAGATTATATTAGTCGGTTATTTATGAAATTGCCGGATTATCGGATCAAGTGTTGATTCGATAATTTAATGTAGAATTATATATTTTATATATTATATTACATTAACTAATATTAGCTCACTTAAAGATTCTTTTTCTCACTTGGATAATACATTGATATATATGTGATATATGTTAATTATATTATTTTATTTTGTTACAATAAATATTGTATATGTGATATATGATATTGTAATATGTTATGGTTACAAATGCAACATGTTTTGTGGAGTTTAAATATGGTTAGGGTTTGGATTAGGGTTAAACTTGGATGAAGCTTTCAAGAAGCTTTGACTTTGACTTGTGATATTTTGTGTAGATATTTCTTAACCCAACCCAAACCCTTTACCATAGTTAATTCTCTACAAGGGTTAAGTCTTCATTCTTAACCCATGGTTTCATTTCTAACCTCACACAAGTTTTCATTATTCATCACAAATAGATTTCTTCTTCCTCTTGAAAAAGCTTTCTAGCTTTTTGACATGTGATGATAATGAGTGAGAAATTGAAAACAAAAGAGAGCTAAATTCCTACTTCATCATCCTCATCTATTCTAGCCACTTAGATTAGGATGTTTGCTTTTCTAATACTTGATTAGTGAAGCAAGAGCTTGGGTTTGAGTTTCTTCAAGGTAGATCATCTTCGAAAAGGAAGACTTCTAGCAAGCATGGATCATTCGACTTGTGGAGTTTCTCTAGAGTCCGGGAGTTCATGGATCGTGGCGAAGGGACTACTACTCGAAGCTTATGAAGCGAAGGAACGTACTACAAAGGTTGTAATTCCGAACTCTTAGAAGTAAAGTTGTTTACTTGCTATGTTTACCCTAAGTCTCTAGTTACGATCTTGGTTAGGGTTTGTTTAGTACCCCAAAATTTTTAAAGTAGCTTGATTGATGATTGCCAAAACCTTGCTAAGGTGCTATACTAACCCTACTGTGGTATCAGAGCCAAGCTAGAGCATTAGGCGTTGTCTAGACGAAGTTTGAAGTCCGTTCGAACTCCGAAACCCCGATAAATCCCACTTTCTGGAAATTTTTTCAAAAGTTGAAATTTTTCATATTAAAAATACTCAGAAAATCATGCCGGGAATTCTAAGGATTACTGTGATGTACGAAGCCATAACTCACTCAAGAGACCACGGAACCGCGGCCAACTTTAGGAGTTAGTGGCTAATACTTCAGGGGTTTATTCTTGGGTACTTTTTCATGCTTCTGGTAATTTTTAATTCTACTCAGGTTTTGAGCATTCTGGGAATTATTGATAACTCATTGATTCGATCGGAAAGTTTAAACTTCGTTTAAGTTTTTCCGGGTAATTTAGAACGTGTTAAAAAGTTCGAACGGATATCAATAACTCACTTTTTTCCCTGTCGGAAAACTTTCGAGTGTTGGATTTTTCCTGAGTTTAAAACTTTCAGAAAATCATGCAAGCGAATTTGTGGACCCTCTAGAAGAACGTAACCTTAACTCGATTATGTGACCGTCAAAACCGCCACTGAACCATATGGTTTGTGGTAGTTTCGCGTTGCCACATGTGAGGCGTTGGTTTGACCCTTCTACGGCTTGTTCATAGCGGCTGTTACATGTTCTGGGACTTTTTGAACTCCGCTCAAGTGTTGAGCTATTTGGGAAATCTTGGGTGTTTGTTTATTCGATCAGAAAGTTTAACATTTTCTATTTATCTGGAATGTGATACAATATTTGGAATCCACAAGTAGTTATGAGATAACTAATTTGAATGTTATAAATCTAGCAGTTTAGTCTCATTTGATCGGTTGCCACGGGATTTTGATGCGATCAAAAGTCCGTCGCAATCACGTAGCGTACGCGGATACTCGCTGGGTAAACTTAATAGATAGCCACGCCCCATAGCCCCGACCAAGTGACTGTAGGAGAACCCCGTCGTCAAAAGCATCCGTTCGGGTGCTCGCGGCAGCGGTGTTCCGCCTTAGTGCACTTCGTCGACGGTATCGGGGGGTGCGGCCGTCTACTAAAGTTTCCGATGAGCATTCGATCAGAATATTGGGAATCTTGTTGAATTGCCCGACTAGATGTTGAAAAGTGTTTTCAAGATTGAGACTAAAATACGGGGTTTATAATTGTTAGGCATGCGATGTCTAAGGAATTCATTTGGTTAGGCATGAAATCCAAAGTATGAGATGATGTCTAAGATGGTTGCGAGTTCCAACTGTTGTAGTTTTTCACTTTCTTTTCTGCGACCGTAAGTGTAATATGTGGTGTATCGCCGGTTTCGTTGCTATACATCAACGACAACTGGGGTACGCATATTTACTTACGTTGATGATATGAGATATTATGTGTTGCTGTGATATGTTATATTGGATCGTCGTGTTCTGAATAGCCGGGGTTTTATGTGAGATGAGGGTTTCTTTTTCATTCATATAAAATTCATTGTATGTAATATTCTTTTATTGGGGCACTTCCGGGTTGAGGATGATGTTACCGTTGTATATTATTTACTTTTCAGCATTAGGATAGACCCAAGGCGGGGAGCACAAGTAACCGGGTTCTAGGGTCCAGTGGGAGACCATCTCGAGGAGTCGAGACCGGGTCTCCTAACTCTAGAATTGACATGGTTACTTGCCACTCTCGTCGGGGTCTAGGGATATGGGTTTGGCTATTCATTGCGACCGTGGAATCCGTGTTTTATACAGGCTCGTATTAAAATACGGACCTCCTAGTATATCCAATATTTCATATATGTTCTTCTGCTGCAATGTTCTGTGATGAGATCATATTACTGTCTGAGACGAATGCTTATATTATATATATGAGATATATATTGTATATTATTTATTTCGTTTCAAATGTGGTGCTTGTAAAGCATAATAAAATGAGACTTTATTAATGAGATTAATGAAATAAAAAAAACGTAAAGATGTTGTAGAAACTTGTTTAAAAACTGGTAGCTCTAGTTCTTGCTTTGCATAGCGGTATTCCTTGTAGAATATCCAGCACCTTATTCGATAAGGAAAGAGCCGAGATCCATTCACCGGGACTGACCTCTTGTAACACCCTAGGATGTGTTTAGTGGCTAATTATATTTTAATATGTGAATTTTAATAAAAAGTTTACCCAATTGATCTTCAAATAATTTTTCAAATTTAATAAATAATTTTCTAAAATTTTCCCAAGCTTGCACAAACTTGTGCATGTAAACTAGGGTTAGAATTTGGGTTAAACCATGTTTAACAACCATGGTAGGTTAACCCCTCCATTAGTAAGTTAACATGATTTGAATTAAGGGTATTTTTTTTAAAAAATGAAATGGAATTTAAAATGCTTTTGGTTGACTTGAGAGAGAGAGAGAATGCATCATGGCTAAGCCATGCTTGCATTGAATGAGAGAGAGAGAAGGGTGCATCATGGCAAGCCCATGCTTGCATTTAATGTGGCAAGAGAGAGAGAAATGAGGGCTTGACCTTGTGCATTATCATTTCTTTTGTTGCATCACACACTCTCATATCTCACTCACTCACTCTCTCACTCACTCATACACACACACTCTCAGCATCATCAGCAGCAACAGCAGAAGTTGCAGCAGCAGCTACATCAGCTTCAGACCCAGGATCAGCTTCAGCCCCAGCAGCAGCAACACCAAGCAACAGCAGCAGCTCCTTGCAGCAGTAGCCCCAGCACATGTAGTAGCAGCCGAGCAGCCCCAGCACTAACACCATCAACAGCAGCATCAGCAATAGCAGTAACAACACCACCAACAACAACAAGCAACAACAACAGCATCTGGAACAGCAACAGCAGTAACAGCTTCTTCTTCTCCTCTTCTCCTCCTGACCCAGCGTTGTAGGGTCAAGTAAGGTATAACCTCTGAGCTCCAGTTGTGCGTTGGTTTAGTTTTATTAATGTAAATTGGTAGTTGTTATCGCTAGATTGTGTGTTTTTAGCGATATTTGTGGAGATTAGTGTGATCTTTGCTTAAGTAAGGTTAGTTTTGGCTAGACTAAGTTAATTAGGTGCTATTAAGGCCAAGTAAACCTAGGTAACCACAGATTACAACAAAATACCCTGATTTTTCATGATTGTGCAAAATGTGACTTTTTCAAGCAAAACTTAGCTTTTTGATATCTGCTGTTACCCTAGTGACTCCAGAATAAAATTGAGTGGACCATAGCATACTAGTGACACCCTGACCCCACCACCAGAGCCCGACCCCACCAGCCAACCTTCAGGCCGCCGGAAAAATCTTTCTGGCCGCAAATTGCGGCCAGAGCAGGGATATAGGAGCTAGGTTTTTTTTGGTTGGGTATCTGCTATGTTCTGTAGGTCTATGGTGTATATAGATTTGTAATATTTTAACCTGGGTTGAATCTGGGACGATATATCGTTTTCTGGTGATTTTAGTTTGCGCGATACGCGCGATACGCGAGTGGGTTTTGTGATTCAGCGTATCGCGGCGTGTTGGGATGAGTCGTAAACGCACGCACCCACGTTTCAGCGTAGCGCGTACACACATTTCAGCGTATCGCACACACGCGCGTTGATTCGCGACGCGAGTTTCTCGTTTTGTTTCGATATCACGTTTTACGAGATTCTTGCTTATATAATTGGATTCCTTGTGTAAATTCCAGGTTCATAGGAGGGTACGTCAGACGTCGCCAGGAAAGGGAAGCAGGTGGTCGGCTATACTTAGCACGCGACCAGGTGAGTAGATTTAACATCTACGGGGAAATCGCCTGTATGGCGTTAAGCGTCGGGGCGTAATAGGATATTTAGTCTTATGTGTTCGTATAGACATACTAGAGTAGCATACCTTTTGTTATATATAGAACTGGTAGTATAGAACACTGCACTGTCACTAGCGGTATCAGTTGCATGAGCACGATTTATATGCTACACTCACGCCGTTAGTGATTGCCATGACACTCACAGTATAGGATTGCTAGAAATCATTTATGATATTGATTCCGTTTTATTGATGTTGTCAAGACCTGCCACATATCAGCATATGTTATATTCATATCATGTACACTATACACTTACGATTTTGCATACCTTCATTGATATCTCACTACCTGTGCATTTGCACCATTATATTTCGTCATAGTGCATATACATATATACCTTGATATGTTTACCTTTGTGCCCCTACACTGCATATATTCAGACTTTGAGCACACATACATCACTTGTTCGTACTTGTGCCTTATACGTCGCATACATGCATGCTTAGCACAGATACATCACAAATTCATGCTTGTGTCAGATATATCATCTATTCGTACTTGGACACATATACATCATATGTCCACATTAGTGTACATGTACGTTGCTACAATCACTTAGCATACTTATCTTTTCACACATCCATACCTATACTCATATTCACTTGTTACATACATGGATGATATTGACCTAATTTAAAAACTAAGGGACCGCATATGATATTTTCCAAACTGGATCTTTTAAAAAGAGCAGTTTTCCCTTTTCTTTTACCCTCAGTGTCATACGACGCATGGCATGGGTTTACGCATTAGATTGATCTATGTGATTTCTGGATTTGGGAATCGGAGTACTATTTTAAGAAAAATACGCACTGTTTAAAAACCCGGTTTCCCTTGATATGATATTTCAGTGCATCCACCATATGTTTTCTCGGTGCTAGAGCGATACATGGGAACCCGAGTCGAGGAGCTGGACGAGGCCGATTGCGGGTACATGATGGACCCGGTATGGTACCCCGGGGCGAGAACGGATTGCTGTGCAGTAGACGGTGAGCCTGGCAGAGGGACTACTACCTACTGGGGATTGGTTAGACCTGGCGGTTATCCGGAGGATACCGACCGGAGTCGAGAGATGGATACGGGACGACTCGTACTGCCGGGGCCGAGGGCCGATACCGCAGACAGAGCCCGTGGGCTAACCCGGACTGACGGATGCCCGCGATATGAGGTTTTGCGTGTCGATGCTGGACACGAGTTTTCTTGATATTTGGGTGCCGATGTTGGGCACTCACGATTTTATGAGATTACAGGATTTGAGAGCCGATGTGGATGACGATGCCTGAGTTGTATTGGGATTGGGGTGTATTGATAGACACCAGTTATGTTTTCCACGTTGACATTCCGTGTAGACATTATTTCTTCCCATACTCAGCATTTAGTACTTGACATCTCATCCTGTACCTAGCATACCTGATAGAGTACACATGCTTGCATATCATTGCGTACCCTGCTCATCATATATATAGGGTTGTTAGATTGCATCGCCATGCCTGATTATCATATATCTTGCTCATCATATAGACACGATTACTAGATCACACTTGTTGCATGATATTGAGCACCCAGTTCATCATATAGATGTTTATCCGTTGGCATAGGTTAGAGTATCGCAGCACGTGCATACTCGCGATTACCTTTATATGTTATCTACTATTCACGAGTTGGCAACTCACCCCCGTTGTGCCACAGTCCTTGCAGGTTGCCCTTTGGAGTAGTCGAGGCTGGTTGTTTACCGCATCTTTTGACACAGATACCATTTCTGAGGCGTGTTAGCCCTTTTGCTATTAGGTGGGTTTTGTACGGTATCTGTTTACCTTTCAGTTGTATATTGATGTATCTAGTATTCTCCATCTACCTTCATGTATTGACTTACAGACAGTTGTGAGGGCGATGTATGTTATTTTGTACTCTGGTGTCGAGCTCACTGTGAGCCGACTTTATTTATGCAGTCTTATCTTTTATGATATTTGTCTTTGCTTTACTGCTCATTCTTCGCTACGGCGTCGTATATCATATTGTGATGCTCTATTCATTTCACATGTTACTTCGACTACACCTTGCCTTTACCCGACTTGCGGGACAAATTTTTATAAAGGAAATGTTGCCAAAATTATTAAAATGTAACTCTTGAACTAAAAAGGTTTTCTACTAAATTACTTAAGGATTTCTAAACATTTTACAAATGCTTCTACTAAAATGTTTTAAAACTTTATATTTAAAATGGTTTTTGATTTCTAGGTTTCGGCTTACTTAGTCGCGTTATACCTGTAGACGTTACGTGGTTATCTGCCGGTCACGGGCCGAACTTTGGGTCGTGACAAAGTTGGTATCAGAGCGTAGGTTTTACTTTCGGAGTGTAGGATGACCCTGGTATGATGGAGTAGGTAGCTGCAGCAGAGTGGCGTAGCGTGCGTATGTTCCGTGGCATACTCACGACACGGTACTCCGCCTAAGTGACCTTAGGACTTATTGGTTGAAATTCCTTCATTATTGCATACATTCTTGCGATTCGATTTCCGTATCCTTATCGAATCCTACTTTCCTTTTCAGCCACTATGTCGCCAAAGACTACTAGGGCGCAGAGAGCGGCCGCGAGGGCCGAGATTCGTATTGACTCGTCCGAGACGAGGACTGATCCGGGCAGTGCACCCGTCGTACCCGAGCAGACTGTTCCTCCCATGACAGATCAGATCGCCACGTTAGGGGCTGGTATGCAGGAGATGCGCCAGACGGTGGGATCCAGCATGCAGGAGATGCGCCAGATGATAGGATCGCTAGTTGAGACGCTTTGAGCGCAGCGACCAGAGGTAGCTCCATCAGTCACAGGGACCGCGATGGTACCGACCGTACAGCCAGTTGCCCCAGCAGCCACGGAGGTGATTACAGTATCGCTATCAGAGTTCATGAGACTGAAGCCTCCGGTCTTCACAGGCACAGATGCAGCCGAGGACCCGCAGTCTTTCATTGATAGGATGGCCCGGATATGTCGTTCCCTCAGATGCGCAGATTCGAGATGGGTCGAGTTCGCGAGCTTTCGCCTGGAAGGTCTTGCGCAGAAATGGTGCGAATCAGTTGAGAAGGGCAGAGCAGCAGGTCTTCCTCCTATGACCTGGACAGAGTTCGTGACGATGTTCCTTGCCCGCTTCCTTCCCCAGAGTGTTAGGGATGCCCGAGCACGCAGATTTGAGTCCTTGCGCCAGACGCCAGAGATGACAGTGGCAGAGTACGATGTGCTGTTCACCGAGCTATCAGTTTATGCTCCGTACCTAGTGGCTATTGAGGAGATGCGAGTCAAGAGATTTGTCCGAGGCTTGCTTACCCCGCTATTCCTTGCGATCAGCTCCCAGCATTATGAGACCTATGCCGCAATGATAGACGCAGCCCTATTGGTTGAGGAGCGCCTTGCAGAGACTTCGGTAGTTCCAGGGCCGAAGAGGGTTTGTACTGATACATCGGCACAGAGACGGCCGTTCAGGCGCCGCGACAGACACCTTGCAGGTGGCAGAGACTCGAGACGAGGTCAGCTTTTCAGCTCTTATCCCCAGGAGGGTCAGCCAGTATCATCCGGATGTTACCGATGCGGGAGTTCCTATCATCATGTTCGAGAGTGTCCTGAGATACCCCGTAGAGAGGCAGCCGTACCACATGTCACACTTCCACCTTCTTCACCCCAGAGGGCGTTACCTGTTGTACCCACAGTTGCTCCGCGTCAGACCCATGCATAGAGAGACCGTGGTCGCGGAGGGTTTGTTCCTAGAGGGCGAGGCGGTCGAGGCAGAGGAAGGACAGCCACCGGCAGAGTACAGCCAGTTTCTAGTAGGGGACCGCCAGTTGCAGGTGGAGGACATGCACGAGTTTTCACGTTGACGCATCAGGACGCGCAGGTGTCCAATGCGGTGGTCTCAGGTATCTTATCAGTATGTTCTGTTGATGCACACGTATTGTTCGATCCCGGATCCACACACTCGTACGTATCCACACACTTCGTGCCGAGTTTGGGTAGAGAGTCCGGTCTGCTTGATCAGCCGCTTGTTGTGACCACTCATTGGGAGAGTCGTTTGTTGCTAGGCACGTGTTCCGATCCTGTGTTGTCCGTATTGGCGAGAGAGATCTGCCTGTCGACCCGATCCTTCTTGAGATGTTGGACTTCGACGTTATTTTGGGCATAGATTGGTTAGCCACGTGTTATGCGTCTGTGGACTGCCGCGAGAAGACAGTTAGATTTTGTTTTCCCGGCGAGTCGACTTTTGTTGTGCAGGGGGACCGTGGTGCCACCCCTCACATTTTGATTTCTTCTCTTCGCGTTGGACAGCTGTTGAGGAAGGGATGTCAGGGATTCCTAGCCTATGTTTGTGACACTAGAGCTACAGATGTTCCGTTGGACCAGGTTCCGATTGTATGTGAGTTCCCTGACGTATTCCCTGACGAGCTTCCTAGGCTACCGCCTGAGCGTGATGTTGTGTTCTGTATTGATTTGATTCCCGGCATGGGGCCTATTTCTATACCGCTATATTGGATGGCCCCGGCGGAGCTTGGTGTGTTGAAGAGTCAGTTGCCAGATTTGCTGGACAAGGGACTTATTCGACCCAGTGTTTCTCCTTGGGGTGCTCCGATTCTGTTTGTCAAGAAGAAGGACGGAAGCTTACGTTTGTGTATCGACTACCGGCAGCTGAACAGGGTTACCGTGTGGAACAGATATCCTTTGCCACGTATCGACGATTTGTTCGACCAGCTTCGGGGGGCAGGATATTTTTCGAGGATCGATTTGCGATCGGGCTATCATCAGCTGCGAGTTCGACGGGAGGACATTCCGAAGACAGCTTTCCGTACACGTTATGGCCATTATGAGTTTTTGGTGATGTCGTTCGGACTCACCAACGCGCCAGCAGCCTTCATGGACTTGATGAACCGTATATTCCGGCCGTATCTTGACTTGTTCATCATCGTATTCATTGACGATATATTGGTGTATTCCCGGAACAGAGAGGAGCACAAGCAGCACCTGCGGATCATATTACAGACCTTGAGGGAGCACCGGCTTTATGCAAAATTCTCCAAGTGCGCATTCTGGCTCGACAGTGTAGACTTCTTGGGTCACGGGATTACACGGGATGGTATATGTGTGGACCCAAGGAAGATTGAGGCCGTTCAGAGCTGGCCCAGACCTACGTCCGTTACTAAGATACGCAGCTTTCTAGGACTGGCCGGCTACTACAGGCAATTTGTACAGGATTTCTCCCGTATTACTGCACCCTTGACCGGATTGACCCGGAAGGGAGTTCCCTTCGATTGGACAGAGGATTGCGAGCACAGTTTCCAGCAGCTACGGACTTGTTTGACTACGGCGCCAGTATTATCGTTGCCTTCAGGATCGGGCAGATTTGCAGTCTATTGTGACGCTTCACGAGTGGGGCTAGGGTGCGTATTGATGCAGCATGGCAGGGTGATCGCTTATGCTTCCCGGCAATTGAAGAAACATGAACAGAACTACCCCACTCACGATCTGGAGATGGCTGCAGTGGTCTTTGCATTTAAGATCTGGCGACATTACCTATACGGCGAGTCGTGCCAGATATTCACTGATCACAAGAGCCTCAAGTACATATTTCAGCAGCGAGACCTGAATCTCCGACAGCGCCGTTGGATGGAACTGGTAAAGGACTACGACTGCGAGATCTTATATCACCCGGGCAAGGCTAACGTAGTAGCAGATGCTTTGAGTAGGAGGCCCAAGGGTAGTCTAGCAGGTTTGAGTGCAGTACAGAGGCACTCGTCGGCAGATTGGCAGATATTGTGCGACAGCCGAGTGCAGTTCGAGTTCACGCAGATCGGGGGACAGCTTGCGCATGTTCGTGTACGCCCACAGTTGCTTGACCGTATATATGAGGCACAGCGCGGGGATGACCGTTGCTCAGAGATCATGGCACAGATTGGACAGGGCAGATTCTCCGAGTTCGCGATTGATGATCAGGGAATATTACGATTTGGGTCTAGACTGTGCGTACCAGATACTGAGGGATTGCGGCACGATATTCTTGAGGAGGCACATCGATCGGTGTATAGTGTCCATCCCGGTTCCACCAAGATGTAACATGATATGAGAGAGGTCTACTGGTGGGACGGAATGAAGAGGGACATTGCAGATTTCGTGTCTAGATGCCTGACTTGTCAGCAAGTCAAGGCCGAGCACCAGAGGCCCGCAGGGGAGCTACAGCCGTTACCCATTCCGGAGTGGAAATGGGAACAGATTTCGATGGATTTCGTGGTGGGTCTACCCAGGACTAGGCGGGGGTATGACTCCATTTGGGTGATCGTGGATCGTCTGACGAAAGCGGCTCACTTCCTGCCAGTGAAGACGACTTTCGGATTTGCTCAGTATGCCCAGATATACATCGACGAGATTGTACGACTGCATGGAGTCCCGACGTGTATTGTGTCCGACAGAGGCACCCAGTTTACCAGCCGACTATGGCAGAGGCTTCAGGAGGCTTTGGGCACGCGCTTGAGTTTCAGCACAACATTTCATCCGCAGACCGACGGACAGTCAGAGCGGACCATTCAGACTCTCGAGGACATGCTCCGAGCGTGCGTTTTAGATTTTGGTGGTTGCTGGGATCATCATTTACCCTTGATAGAGTTCTCCTACAACAATAGCTTCCAGGATATGATTCAGATAACACCTTTCGAGGCTTTGTATGGGAGGAGATGTAGATCGCTCGTCTGTTGGACAGAGCTCAGCGAAGGCAGTATTTTGGGGCCACATATCGTACAGGAGACGACTGAGAAGATACAGCTGATTCGAGACAGGATGAGGACAGCTTAGAGCAGGCAGAGATCGTATGCTGACAGGCGCCGCCGCAGACTAGAGTTCGCAGTTGGCGATCACGTGTTTCTGAGGGTCTCTCCGATGAAGGGAGTGATGGGGTTTGGACGGAAGGGGAAGCTTAGCCCCAGATTCATAGGTCCCTTTGAGATCCTCGAGCGTGTGGGCGCAGTAGCTTATCGTTTGGCTCTTCCACCCGACTTCCCAGATGTTCACCCCATATTCCACGTGTCGATACTTCGCAGATACCTACATGACCCTTCGCACATGATTCAGCGTCAGACCGTTCAGCTCAAGCGCGATCTTACGTTCACCGAGCAGCCAATTGTGATCTTGGACCGGCAGGTGAAGAAACTTAGATCGAAGGTCTTGCCATCAGTGAAGGTGCTTTAGCGCAGCCCGAATGGTGAAGAGATCACTTGGGAGGTCGAGGGCGAGATGCGGAAGAAGTTCCCTCATCTCTTTGAAGGTATGCGTTGCTTTATATTTTAAAATTCGGGGACGAATTTCTTTAAGGGGGAAAGATTGTAACACCCTAGGATGTGTTTAGTGGCTAATTATATTTTAATATGTGAATTTTAATAAAAAGTTTACCAAATTGATTTTCAAATAATTTTTCAAATTTAATAAATATTTTTCTAAAATTTTCCCAAGCTTGCACAAACTTGTGCATGTAAACTAGGGTTAGAATTTGGGTTAAACCAAGTTTAACAACCATGGTAGGTTAACCCCACCATTAGTAAGTTAACATGATTTGAATTAAGGGTATTTTTTTTAAAAATGAAATTGTATCATTTTAAAAAATAAATAAATAAATTATTCAGGAAAAATTTCCGATAACATGTAGTATAAATCATATTTTTCCATAAAAACCAAAATATAAGTATTTTGTCACATGGACTTAATACACCTATTTTAACTATGTAATTGGTAGTATGTGGTATTTATTTAGTCACTTATAAATTGCTAGTTAATTAAATATTTTTCCTTAATTAACTATTTTAACTATTATTATAAGTTTTCATTTACACTTTTAGTCCTACATGTAGCATGTTCTAGAATTTTGTAGTTGGAATTATAAAAAAAATAAAAAATAAATAAATAAACAAAGAATATAGAAATGAGGAATGGTGTTTAATAATTATGGTATGGGAAGTGTTACTAGAAAATCCCTCTCACTTTTCCCTCACTCCCTCTTCTATTGCTCTGGCCGAGCTTAATTGGCAGCCTCCCCTCTTTCTTCATCTCACCCCCCACATACATTCACAAAAGAAAGAAAGGGAAAAAAAATAATTCTAACCTCTTTCCCTTTTCTACTATTAACCAAATGGCTGCCATCATTCTCTGCAATTAGCAGGCCACCCAAGATTTGCCTCACCATCATATACAAATTAATAGCAAGCAACAATCATTTCCACCACTCACATTTCTAGACAAATATCCTCTCCAAGAAATTATGTTCAACCATTATCCCAGAGCAAATCATCATCGCCGATCACGTCGACGAGGTCTCAATCGTCGACAATGCCACCACCACCACGGCGATTGTTCTTCAGAAGATCGCCTGAGGAGATCTTCGATAAAGGCGATGTTGTTTTGATGCTTCATTATGCCTATGGGGCTGTGAAGAAATTGATCCAGGCTTACGTGACCCACGTTGGCGGCCACGTCATCGAGGTCCAGCTGCCGTTTCCGATGTCGTCGAATGAAGAGATCGTGCTCGAGTTCAGAAAAGCTTTGAATTTGGGGAAATCCGATGGAAAAAAAGGGTGAGGCTTGCTGTGGTTGATCATATAACCTCAATGCCGAGTGTTGTGATTCCTGCTAAGGAACCGATTAATATTTTTAGAGAAGAAGGGGCCGATCATGTGTTGTCGATGCGGCTCACGCGATTGGGAATGTGGAGGTTGATGTTAAAGATATTGATGTTGAATTTTTATACGAGTAATTTGCATAAATGGTTCTTTTGCCCGCCTTCGGCTACGTTTTTGTATAGCAAGAATTTAGGATCGAATGATTTGCATCATCCCGTTGTGTCTTATGAGTATGGAAATGGGGTTGCAATTGAAAGTGGGTGGATTGGGATTAGAGATTATAGTTCGCAGCTCGTTGTGCCATCTGTGATTGAATTTTTCAACAGGTTTGAAGGGGGGCTTGAAGGAAATTCGGAAGCAGAATCATGAGAAGTGATGGAAATAGGGAAAATGCTTGCAGAATCTTGGGGAACTTGTTTAGGGACGCCCGACGATATGTGCTGTAGCATGATTATGGTTGGACTGCCTAAAAGTTTGGGGATTGAAAATGAGAAGGATTCTTTGAAGTTTAGGACTTATTTGAGGGAGGATTTTAAGGTTGAGGTGCTGATATATTTTAACTCGTTGAAGAGTGGGGTTAATTCGATAACTGGGTTTGCAAGAATTTCCCATCAGGTTTATAATGTGGAGGAGGATTATAATAGACTCAGAGATGCGGTAAACATGCTTGTTAAGGATGGATTCAACTACGGGAAGCTTTCATCTAGCTGAGAAGGATCAAGTGCCGAGGCGTATCGGTGAGTAGATGTATTCATCTATGGGGGAATCGTTTGAATGGCGCGAGGCGCCCCATAATTAGGATTACTTTATTACTTGCAACAATATGCATTGTTAGTTAGCTAACCCCCTCATTCACATTGCATACTTTTATAGCTATTCGTCTGCTAGGTTTGCATGTGTAGCGTTTTGAAAATCGTTTCGGTGAAATTTCGGAAAATCGGTAAAATAAGGGGGTTTTCTGTAAAAAGTCAAAATGCAAATATCTTATTATAAAAATTAAATATACATATTCTAGCTATGTAATTGCTATTATTTGGTGTTTATTGAGCCGCTGGTGAAATTTCAAATTTTCTAAAAAAAAATATTATTTTATTATTATTTTAAGCCGTCACTAATACATTTAATTAGGGAAAATTACAAATTGGAATGAGTTGAAACAAATTTTGTACATCATAAAACATTAAATAAAATTTTATCATGTGGTTTTTTGAACGAAATCATTTGCCAAAACGGTTTAGAAATTATTGAAGAAAAAAAAGCTTTTTTTTAGCGTAAATGGATGTTTGGGGTACTGTATTTATCATTTTTCATCACCCCACACCCGTACCCACACCCACACCCCCCCATTTACTTCTCCCCTTGGCTGATTTCAGCAGCCACCATCTTTTTCCCCACTTGAATTTCAAAGGAAGAGAAATGAAAGAAAAGAAAAGAAAATGGATAAATTAGTTAGACTTTTGACTTTGGTTGTACTTTGACTTTCTCCCCCCACTTTCTCTACCTCCCTCTCTCTCCTCTCCCCCTCCCATTCCAGCCGAACCCCTCTCCTACAGCAGCAGCAGCCCCCCCATTTCCCTTCTCTTTTCTTTTCAAAACTTCATCAAAAATTTCCTCAAAATCCATCAAAAAAATCCCAAAACCCAAATCCGACTCCTACCCATTTTAGCTTAGCCCGTATTGCATGGATCCTTATGAATAGAGAGCATTTTGGAGGGCCATGGATGCTTGTGGATCTTCAAATGTTTTTGGGTATAATTCTAAACTTTTTTTGCTTAGTTTGTTACCTAATTTCTTAAAGCTAATTTAATTAAGTGTTAATTTGGGTTATGTGAGTTTAATTGCATGATTAAAGATTTCAAGTTAGGGTTTGTTGTGGAAATGAGTTGTGTTTGATTGTGCATGGTTTAGTGATGTGGATTAACATATTTAGTTTTGTAGAAAACTAATCTAGTTGTTAATTACAAGTTGTTACTTGAAAAATGTCCAAATTAAGCTTTTTGTTGCAAACTAGTTTTTTTGATTTAATTCGAAATATGAGATTAAAAATATGGTTAGAGTTTTTATCATATTATTAACTTTATTAAGTGTAGTTTAACACTTTAGTTCATGGAAATCCAACCTAAATTGTAGTTTGTGCATTTTTGCTATGAAATTGTTAAAAAGGGTATTTTGTAAACTAGAATATTAGGGTTTTTGGAATTTAATGAGATTAAATTCCGGAAATTGTTTCTATGACTTATTTAAGATATTTAATAAGTATATTGGCCGCTACATTCATTTAAACATCATGTTTTGTACAAAAACGGCGAGTTGTGCTTGCTAGATTTTCGGAAAAATGACTTTTAAGTGAAATTGGGGTTTTTTGTGAGTTTTAACCTAGCTTATATTAAAATTAGTGTTCGTGAATGTGCAAATGAGTGTGATTGGATTTTTCTCGATGGTTTGACGTTTGTATATCGACATCGAGGGTTGGTTTGGCTATTCTTGCATGCGTAGGCGATAGGTTTGGACCTATGCGTGATACGCGTGCCGATTTGATTTTCGTATGCCGTTTCGATTTCGAATTTAGTTTTAATGCGATACGGTGCGTTATGATATGTAGGTACCCCATGTGGACTTCGAGATGACAAGCAAGCGCGTGGCGACGTCGGCACCGGCTAGCGAGGACCAGGTGAGTAGATTTATATCTACGGGGAGAAGTCGGGTGGATGGCGTATAGCACCCCCACAGTTCGTGGTGATGTATACGAATACGTATACACACATATATTTTGATTACATATATTATGTTGATATGAGACTTGATGATAAAGGTGGATTCTAGGTGTTCATGGATTAGTTTAGTGTTAGTTGCGATAGCCTAGAGTAGTTGTTACACCCACACACACACGCACACACATGCATACATCTATATTATTACCTGTGCGTATATGGGGAGAGGTGGTTATGTGTTCACCTGGGTATGGGACTAGGTGTTCACATACTGGATTTGCGGATGATACTTGGGTTTGAGATGAGTCGATGAGATTTGAGTTGAGGCCGTGAGATCGGTGATATGGCAGGATTCATACTTGAGATACGTCCTGATATTATAGCGGATCTTTGGATGACAATGCCACGTGAATAGTGATATTAGTAGTGTACTAGACGTAGGTCAGTACCCCAGATGATGATCTTGATAAAGAGGATACCAGATGAACAGTGTGATGAGTATGATATTGACCCGTACCCAGATTTGGGGATGCCGTACGACGGATTTACGTACGAGCTATATCTTGATGATTGATCCGCACTCTTGACTTGGGATGTCTGATTATAGATATGGTATCGGATATGATATTATTGAGGCGGGATCACCGACTAATATATATACAGGTATGTATATGGATCGACTCAGATGTTAGGCGTTTCCTTACCAGTAGTCCAGCTTGTTAGCTTAGCCCTTTAGTTTAGTTTAGTTGTTAGATTAGATTCGATTCTTACCTATTTTAAAAACTAACGAATCGTGGGTATTTTAAAAGACAGCCCAAGGGGATCCTACGGATATTTCAAAAGACGTATCTTTTCATAAAAACACCGTAGCCCCTATTTTCAAAACCCCATGATTCGTGTTATTTCAAAAGGCACCATTTGTAGGACTTATATTAGATTAATGCAGATTAGTTATAGTTGCATCTAGTATTCAGCTCCCGCTTACTATTGTTGTTCGCTCCGCATCACATGCTTATATTATGCTTCATATTCTACTGTTGATATCTTGTGGTCAGGACACCAGCACCATTACCGATGATGCGTATGTACCACGTACACTTACTTGCCGGCTCACACACATCTTCATCGGTAATTGCCGTGTCACAAACACTTTAGAAATACTATTTCATTGACATAGGTTGTTAGCTAATAGTTTAGACATTGTAGTTATTGCCTGCTACTTCAAGCATGTTATTATTCACTGTTGTGCCGCATTCATGGATTTTCATGCCTATATTCACTGTTTACATGCTATTGATGATTTGGATTCGGATTTCATGAGATTTCTTGGATTTGGAGGAAAACCGCAAAAACATAAATAAACTTTTTGTCTCTCTTTTTAAATAAAAAGTGCGGTTTTCCCATGATGTATGAGTCGTCCACCATGAGTTTGCTGATTGATTTCGAGACCCGATTCGAGGAGACGGATGAACCGTTTCGGGTACATGGTGGGCCCGGTAAGGTATCCCGGGGCAAGAAGCGCGTGATGATGACGATGTGAGCCTGGCAGGGGAGCACTACCTACCGGTGATTTTACCCAACGTGTCGGATATCCGGAGGATACCGTCGTGGTCTTGAGATGGATGGTAGGGGCCGGTCTGGACTGACGGCGCCCTAGATATTGTGATTGAGACATTGAGATTTCGAGATATTGAGGTATAGAGACTGTGATACAGAGATATCGAGATATTGGGATTACGTTTTGTGCTGATGCTAGGCACAGTTTTATGCTGATTTCATTATGATACCTCATTTTAAAAATACAAAGGAAATCTCACTAAATTATGAAAACAGTTCTTCATTTACATGTATTCTGTTTTCATGCATTCATACCTCATTCATATGATATATTGCTACCTGAGGCACTGACACAGGCACATGAGATTACACTCGGGTTAGATATTTACCCTAGCCTTGTTATAGGTTGCATGTTATATATATTGAGGATATATTATGATCTTTGACCTAGGTTGCGTTATTTATGCGATTTCTGTGCGTAGATGTTTTTTTACTCACGAGTTGGCAACTCACCCCCGTTGTGCCACAGTTCTTGCAGGTTTCGCCGTACAGGTTTCAGTACGGCTTGCTGGCACTCTTTCCATTTCCGGGTGACTTGCTAATAGGTGGGTTTATTTGTATCGCACCCATCATTATAACTTGTATATTGTTACTCTGTTGTATCTAGAATTTCCATCAACCAAACATGTATTTATTTTTGAGATAGAGACCAGTGATGTTATTCTTTCGACCTTAGAGTCACGCGTTTTATTTCTGTGGTTTTCTTATGGTTTTGAGTTTTGATTCTCGCCGTTGGCGTTGTATATTATATTGCTTGTGTGGTTGTGACCGTCGATTGACGAAGAGCTAGCTCCCGCTTGGGGATGCCTTTTTATTGATTTCGTATACTATTCATGTTGTATCCCGTTTGGGGGCCAGTATTTACAAAGGAGACTCTGCCGAAATTTTCAGTAAATTTTGATGTTCTTAAAAACCGTATAATTCGGCTTATGCTATTAAAACTACTTGTTTTAAATTGGTTTTCCTTCACTCTACTACTTTTCTTGGTTTGAATTTCTGGGTTTTCGGTTTACTTAGATTACGTACGTCTCGAGACGTTTCGTAGTTTAAGTGCCGGTCATGTTCCGTACTTTCGGGACGTGACAAAGTTGGTATCAGAGCGTTAGGTTTTACCTTCGGAGCGTAGGATGACCCTTGGTTGATGGAATAGGTGACTAAAGTAGAGTGACATACCGTAGGTTTATTCCGCGGCATATTTACGATACGCTACTCCACTTAAGATGCCTTAGGATGTACATTTCTTTGCTTAGTATTATATTCATTCCGATCTAGCCTCATCAGTACCAGTTATGGTTTTGCTGCCACGATTACTGGCAGGGAGAGCTACAGCTAGAGTTGCGGTCAGCACGAGCTCGTCACGAACGAGGACTGACCAGGGCGAAATTCCGGCGACACACGATTGCGGAGATGTGTCTTTTTATTGTGTTTCACGCTCCGATCGTTTGATGGATCGCTGTATGAGATTACTTGGACGTGCCGATCAACACTAGAGGATTGAGCCACTGACAGAGGCCAGCCAGATTTTGATGACCGTTGGTGTATTGCTTACTCATGATTATTAAGGCACTGTTCAGCGTGCAGACGAGTGAGCCAGTTGTTGCTGCGAGTGACGAGATATCGCCCCATATGTTGGAGCTATTGCGGGACGAGTTGTACTAATAGATGATAGAAGGTCGCTAGTCACCAATGATGAATGACTAGGACATGTGGTTCGTTCGCTAGCCCAATGCGAGGTCATCAGATAGATTGAATCCAGCTAGAGACGACTTCACGCGGAGACGTTGAGAGTCGACAGAGATGATCGAATATCAGCAACCTATTATTCCAAGTTTAAAGTATTCGGAAAGACATGCAGGCAATTCTATGGACCCTCTAGAAGAATGAAACCCTAACTTGACTTAATGACCGTGTGAAAGCCTTTGAACCTTAGGGTTTGCGGCAGTTCCGCGGCGCCATTAGTGAGGCTTGGGTTTGCCCTTCTACGGCTGGACCATCGATGCTGTGGTACGTACTCGATACTATTAAACTGTACCAAGATGTTGAGCTCTTGGGGAATTATGAGGTTTTTGACGACTCGATCGGATGGCTCGACTTAATTCGGATGCTAGGTGGTGAGATGCATTTCTTGGGAGACTCCAGATACGAGAATAGCCGTTGGAGCTCAATCTATGCAGCCACGACGAGACGAGTCCGAGGCGGTCGACATTAGAGAAAGGTGAAGTAAGAGGTTCGTACCAGATCTAGATGAAACGACGTTCCACTCCGCCGACATCAGAGATGCGATACGTATGCCGAGACATTGTACTTGGATATACCTTCCAGAAGGAGTCGCGTTGAGTATGCAGCCATTCCAGAACGAGAACAGATCTAGTAAGGGACGATGACTTCCGGACAGTTCGGCAGAGACAAGATTTGGGAGAGATCTCGATAGTGTAGGGTTCCTGGGCACCCTAGTGAGGTCTCACAAGGCATCGAACATGCCAATTTCAAAAAAAAATGGTGCCGAGAAACCCTAGACTACGGATCGTCGCTAGAATTCTAGGCGAAATATAAATCTAGTTAACAATTTAACTAAGGTTAAGATGCTACAACCTTTGTAGATCCGGATACCCACTTCCTTAGCTCCACGAGGGCGTCCTCTCGCTGTCCATCTTGAACCTTGGACTCTCGTGACGGCTTCATCGGAGAAACGTGCGGAATAGGTCGTCGGCTTCGTGTCAAAGACGATCTACGTCGAGGTTGCACAAGCTCAAGCTCCGACTTCACAAAGTTGTGAAACTTGTGAAGAAAACACCCAAAACAACTTGGCAAGAGGTAGAGGGTGAAGAAATAGGAGGTGGGTTCACTTTAGAATTGGATTTATCTCACTAGATCTCAAGTTGCCATTAGTAGCAAGCTTGAAGAAGAAGAAGAAGAAGATGGTTATGATAAGTTCTATATCAAAAGAAATAGAAAATCAATACTTATCATAACTTAAACTAGGGTTAAGTGTAGAGAATAAACCATGGTCATTTGAGTGGGTTAGGGTTAAGCATGAAGACAAGAATGGTTAGCAAAGTCAAAGCTTCATGAAGCTTCAACATAAAACAAATAAAGCCACCATTCTTATCTTAAACTTATCCAAATAAATGAATAAACAAATAAATAATAACTAAATATGCAAAACCCTAATTATCATAATAACCATGGTTTAATTCTATTCACTTAACCATATGATCAAGTATCATCAAACATGATACAAAAAAGTGCACAAAAGTATATCACATATACAATGTGCAATCCAAGTGAGAAAAATCCGTTTAAAGTGAACCAATACTAGTTAATGCAAAGTAATATATCAAATATATAATTATACATTAAATCATTAAATCAACACTTGATTCAATGATCCGGTCATGTCGCACAAGACCGACTAGTATTCAATGTATCGGCTTATCGAATCGATCTTCGATTCGATAACTAGGTTATATCGAATATAACCATTTGATACATATATTGCGAGAATGGAATACGGTATCACATACACGCATTGATCTCGGTCCTGCACATATCTCATATGCGCTCCTATTTCGTTTCGCTTGAGCCAGGAAACCTCTGTGTAGGACTCTAAAGACTCGTCAATACGCCGGTAGCAGATGATGATCATATCAAGCATCCACAAGCCGCAAGCGGTCTGCTAAACGTAACGGCCATCCGGGTATTGAGCGATCAGAAGATCGACGAGCTAGCCCGCTCACACTCCTGCGAATACGACCAGTAACACTTACCATACAGTCCGGTCTCTTCGTCTGATATGTCGCATATCAAGTTTAGGGGTGGTAAACGTCAGACCCCAATAACCCGATAAGTCGTGCCGATGTGAGGCTCGTAACGGGTCGAGAAACTACTGGTAACACTTACCAGCAAATCTCTGATCAGCCCTGGCCAGGGACTTCCCTGTTACGGCCAATCGAGCACAGCGCAACATCAACCCCCAATACCGGGAGAGACGAAACCCCTCCTATCGCTCATTGCCTCCATGTGACTCGGGACTGTACCCAAAGACCACCGTTTTGCACGCCTTCATGGACGTGGTAAGGTGGAGATCAAAGCACAGTGGGAATCACGCAAGACTCTATGACGATCTCGGGTCTACAGACTAACCTGTACAAGTGTCACGTGAGAACTGCCATCTGACGTGAGGTATAATACCATCTGGGAGTTCTCGGCGAGTCCGTCCAGTGTACCCAGTCTCCACTGAGCACCCGTATACCATCTCTGATGTCAAACACCAATGGATATGGGATCATCCATCGCCCATCACATGGGTCGAGAAGCGTATACGCTAGTCTACACTGGTATATCGATGCCCCGTCTCGATACACCCACGACTAAGGACCTTGAAGGATGTACTTATGGACTACCATGTCCCCACTAGTATGATCTGCATCATAGTCCAGGTAGTCAAGTACACATCCTAAGGGCTTTACCAACATGTAACTATAAGACAGTATAAAGAGACTAGTGTACATGTTAAGATAAAGAGTAACCAGATAGCATACTATCATATTGAGCAAGAAAGTCATCTCTATATATGTCCAAGCATCCAATATAATATACATCATCTGTACAATACTGGCCTCTAGGGCATACATACAACTAACAATCTCCCACTTGGACTAGGGCCAGCTGCTGTAGTATCGCATACCGAGCATCCCGATGAGTCTCTCAAACTGTATCTGGGGAATGGCCTTCGTGAGTGGATCCGCCGTGTTGTTCTTCGTGTCAACCCTCCTGACCTCGATCTCCCGGCGATCAACTATCTCCCGGATCAGGTGATACCGCCTCAGAATATGCCTGGATCGCTGATGGGACCTGGGTTCCTTGGCCAAAGCCACCGCTCCATTGTTATCGCAATACAAAGGTATTGGACGCTCAATGGATGGAACCACTCCAAGTTCAGTAATGAACTTCTTGATCCAGACAGCCTCTTTGGCAGCATCGTTGGCAGCGATGTATTCAGCCTCCATCGTCGAGTCTGCCACGGTTTCCTGCTTGGAACTCTTCCAGCTAACCGCCCCTCCGTAAAGGGTAAAGACAAAGCCCGACTGCGACTTAGAGTCGTCCTTATCACTCTGGAAGCTCGAATCGGTAAAGGACTCCACTTGGAGCTCTCCGTTACCATACACCAAGAACATATCTCTAGTCCTTCGCAAGTACTTGAGAATGCTCTTCACAGCTGTCCAGTGACTCTCTCCAGGATCAGCTTGATACCTGCTCACTACACTTAGTGAGTATGCTACATCGGGTCTGGTACATAGCATCGCATACATGATAGAGCCTACTGCCGAAGCATAGGGTATCCCTTGCATGCGAGCTCTCTCCAAATCAGTCTTAGGAGACATCTCTTTGGAGAGAGTGACTCCAGAGATCGTGGGCAAGTTCCCACGCTTGGACTCTTCCATACTAAACCTCTTTAGTATGGTGTCAATGTACCTGGATTGGGACAATCCCAATATCCTTTTGGATCTATCTCTATAGATCCTGATTCCCAATATGCAGGAGGCATCACCAAGATCTTTCATTGAGAATCTTTGTGATAAGAAGAGCTTGACCAATTGCAGCATAGGAATATCATTTCCTATCAAGAGTATGTCGTCCACATACAATACGAGGATGACAACCTTACTCTCTGCCACCTTCTTGTAGATACAAGGTTCATCTGGATTTTTGACGAAATCAAACTCTTTGATAACGACGTCAAAGCAGATGTTCCAACTCCGCGATGCTTGCTTTAATCCATAAATGGATTTAAGCAGCTTGCACACCTTCTCGCTGCTCCCACTGTCTACGAAGCCCTCTGGCTGAGTCATGTACACGCACTCTTCTAAATCACCATCTAGAAAGGCGGTCTTAACATCCATTTGCCAGATTTCGTAGTCATGAAAGGCAGCAATGGCAAGCATGATTCGGATGGATTTAAGCATAGCCACTGGAGAAAAGGTCTCGTCATAGTCCACACCTGGTCTTTGACGAAAACCCTTTGCTACAAGTCTAGCTTTGAAAGTCTCCACTTTCCCATCTACACCAAGTTTTTTCTTGAAGATCCATTTGCTCCCAATGGGTTTTACCCCTTCAGGAGCAACTTCCAAAGTCCATACTTTGTTGGTGTACATGGATTCCATCTCGGACCGCATAGCATCCAGCCATTTCACTGAGTCCCTACTCGTGATGGCCTGCTCGAAGCTAGTTGGGTCATCATCCTCCATGATGCAATCCTCGCTCCCACCATCCATGAGAAAACCGTAGTATCTCTCAGGCTGGCGAGGAACCCTACTAGATCGGCGGAGAGGCTGAGGTTCATTGGGAGCTACTGAATCTTCTGGTTCCACTAAATCTTCAGTTACTGTTTGTGTATCTGGAACCTCTTCCAGCTCTACCACTTTGCCACTAATTTCTTTTTCAAGAAATTCCTTTTCTAAAAAGGTGGCATATTGAGAAACAAACACTTTTTGTTCTTCAGCATGGTAGAAAAAATATCCTTGGGAATTCTTAGGATATCCCACAAACTTGCAAAGAACTGACCGTGCCTCGAGTTTGTCTGGATTTTGTCTTTTGACATAGGCCGGACAACCCCATATTTTAACTCGTTTAAAATACGGTCTCTTCCCACTCCATATCTCATATGGTGTGGTAGGTACAGATTTAGATGGAACTTGATTCAATAGGTATGCTGCTGTCTCCAGCGCATATCCCCAGAAGGAAATAGGTAACTCAGCTGTGCTCATCATAGAGCGCACCATATCTAATAGGTGCGGTTCCTCCGTTCAGATACACCGTTGTGCTGTGGTGTATATGGAGGAGTCAGCTGAGAGAGAATCCCATTCTCTTTTAGGAAGTCCAGGAATTCATTGCTCAAGTATTCACCTCCTCGATCAGATCGAAGGATTTTAATACTTTTTCCGGTTTGGTTCTCGACTTCTTGTTTATATTCTCTAAATATCTCAAAAGCTTCTGATTTGTGTTTCATCAGGAACACATATCCGAATCTAGAGAGATCGTCAGTGAATGTAATGAAGTACGAAGAACCATCCCTGGCATGTGTAGACATGGGACCACATACATCACTATGTATCAGTCCCAAGAGTTCGGTAACTCTTTCTCCGTGTCCCGTAAACGGAGTTTTGGTCATCTTGCCTTTGAGACATGACTGGCAAGTGTCATAAGATGAAAATTCGAAAGGTTTCAAATATCCATCTTTATGCAACTTAGCCAGTCGTGTCGCATTGATGTGACCTAGTCTACAATGCCACAAGAAAGAATCGTTCAGTTCTGAACTCTTCCTCTTGTGTGTGTTTGTTATACTCAGAACTGTTGATTGGTTTAGAACATAAATGCCATTGCACAACGTGCCTGATCCAACCAACTTTTGGTTATGGAAAATGTTCATAACATTGTCCTGTAATACAAAATTATATCCTTCTTTACTTAGCAAAGAAACCGATATAATGTTGCATATCAGGTTCGGCATGTAATAGCATTCGTTTAGAACCAATGTATTACCAGTTGGTAATACAAGGTGATATTCCCCGACAGTCTTAGCTGCAACAATTGCACCATTTCCAACTCTAATGTCTTTATCACCTTCTCCAAGTTCTCTACCTTTCCTAAGCCCATGTAACTGATTACATATATGGGATCCTGACCCGGTATCCAATACCCAGGACGTAGGGCAAATGGAGAAACAGTTCTCAGTAACGAACACACCCGAAGAAAATGCATCATCATGTACTTTCTTCATTCGGGTGGCATGGGAATCCTGGCATTCCCCTATTTCCTGTTCATTCCTATAACTTTTATAAGAAAGAACGGAACCAACGTTCCCCAGCACAGTATAACATGCGGGTTCGGTCAATACATCCATATTATTATCTTTATTAAGGCATGAAATGGTCGCTACCTGGAGAGAGAGAGAAGAAAACACTTTAGCGTAAGCTCGTGCAAGATCAGATTGGTTATTATCTTATCTAATCAGGATGGCTCCCACTGCTTTTTATCAAATCTTCCTTCAAACCCTAAAAGGAAAGACTAGCCGGGATTAATTACACACTACAAGTTCGCCAATCTTTCAGCCAGGCCAGTGTCGGTACTTTGAGGGAGGTCCCCCGTGCTTTCGCACGAACCTAATTACTGTAAACCTCGTTTTCCCAGAGGCGTAACCCCGTTGACACCTTTCTAGACACCTACTTGATCGGCTAATTGCAATGTGTAAAACTCTCCCAGGAGTAACTCTTACTCGCAGTGGGTATCAGGATCCAACTATCTCATAGAAGGTATGCAATCTCATTGCAAATTTCAACACTTGAAATTCCCGATAATCTTTTGCCCCTAGCAGCTATATGACCTTAACATAGTCAACAAATCATAAGTGCTAGTCAAGTTCAACCCGTCATTTCCCGATTGAATTAAACCCACCGGCACGACCCTTAACATAGTCAACAAAGTCGCACGACTACCCTAATCCAATCGCATCATATGCTTATACAGATAAGCACTAATTAGCTACCGCACACTACGCCTTAACATAGTCAACAAACGTAGCACGAATACTAACTAGTACTTATCTGAAATGACGGAGGGCTACGTCAGGTTTTTCTGAAAACCTATTGCGTAATGAACTTGATATCGTTGTAGAATCAAATGAAGTTTTAAAATGGAATGATTTTGAGGCTTTTCTAGTTTTGCTAAAGGGGTCACTCCCGGTGAAGGGATCGTCGGCCCTTTCCTCGTCGAATGAGGTGCGGGATATATCATATATATCACTGTGCAAAGCAAAAACTCTTAAAAGCAATCAAAAATCAAACCGAGTGTGTAGCATCTGCCAGTTATTGCTAAAGGAGTTACTCCCGGTGAAGGGATCTCGGTCCTTTCCTCATCGAATAAGGTGCAGGGCATATCACATATACCGCTATGCAAAGCAAGAACTGTAGCTACATTTTTTATTTTAAAATTCGATTCCACAATATCTTAGGTTTCTTATCTTTCATTAATCACATTAATGAAGTCCCATCATTTAAATACCTAAACATCACAGATAGATATGACGTACACTTATGCCATCCGCATTCGCCTCGATGTCCCCTCGTGCACCGTTAGGTTAGGTAACTAACGACAGAGCAGGGCAGGGCTAGCGCGGGTGTAAAACATAAGTAACGTCTATATAATATATCATATATACTATATACTATATCCATCACAGAGTCACAACACAGATATCGCAGCAGAATAAACATATGAAATATTGGATATACTAGGACGTCCGTGTTTTCAATACGAGCCAGTATAAAACACGGATTCCACGGTCGTGATGAATAGCCAATCCCACTCCCCTAGACCCCTACGAGAGCGGCAAGCAACCCTGCCAATTCTAGGGTTAGGAGATCCGGACTCGACTCCTCGAGTTGGTCTCCCACTGGACCCCTGAACCCGGTTACTTGTGCTCCCCTCCTTGGGTCTATCCTAATGCGGAAAAGTAAATAATATACAAAAGGTGACAACTTCCGCTACCTGGAAGTGTCCCAAATAAAAGAATATTACATACAAGTTTTTACATGAATGAAAATGAAAAACACTCATCTCACATAAAAACCCCCGGCTATTCAAACACGACGATCCAATATAACATATCCAGCAACACATAATATCACATGTCATCAACGTAAGTAAGTATGCATACCCCAATTGTCGTTGACGTATAGCAACGAAACCGGCGATATGAACATACTACACTTACGGTCACAGAAAAGAAAGTGTAAAACTACAACAATTGGAATCCGCAACTTCTTTAGACATCACATGCCTAATCAGATATAAATCCCGCATTTTAGTCTCATTATCGAAAACTCTTTTCAATATCATATGGGACTAAATTGCTAGATTTATAACATTCATTCAGTTATCTCATAACTACTTGTGAATTCCAATTATTGTATCACATTCCAGATAAACAGAAAATGTTAAACTTTCCGATCGAACAGTCGAATACCCAAGTTTTCCGATACAGCTCAACACATGAAATAAGTCTAACAACATTCAGTTCGTGCCTCAGTACCGACGGTCCAGCCGTAGAAGGGTCAAGCCAACGCCTCACATGTGGCACGCCGTACTGCCCCAAACCCGAAGGTTCAAAGGGCAGTTCAAGACGGTCACATAATCGAGTTAAGGTTTGTTGTCTTCTAGAGGGTCCATCGCGTTACTTGCACTACTTAGAACGTCGTTAAACTACGGAAAAATCCAACACTTGGAAATTTCCCGACAGGGGAAAAATTGGGTATTTATATCCGGTCGAACTTTTTAACATATTCTAGAAATTATCCGGAAATACACAAAGACGAAATTTTGATACCCCGATCGAAACACCGAATCCCCAAAGCAACCAAAAAAAAATTCAACTCTTGAATAATCATTAAAAACACCCAGGAAAATCACCACTGGAAATTAAGGATTACTGTGTAAAATTCTTTAAATAATTAGTCCGTACGGCCGCGGATCCACCGCATGAGCCATGCTCATGCCGCGGATCAGCGCTTGAACAGTGGAATTACACTCACGAATTTCACAGTAAACCTTATAATTTCCTGCTTATTTTTCTGCATATTTTTAATATTGAAAAATCCCACTTTTTGGAAAAAGTCCAGAGAGTAAGATAAGTTTAGGGTTTCGGGTTCGTTCGGGCTTCAAATCGCGTCTAGACTTCGCCTAAGGCTCTAGCTAGGCTCTGATACCACTGTAGGGTTCCTGGGCACCCTAGTGAGGTCTCACAAGGCATCGAACATGCCAATTTCAAAAAAAAATGATGCCGAGAAACCCTAGACTACGGATCGTCGCTAGAATTCTAGGCGAAATATAAATCTAGTTAACAATTTAACTAAGGTTAAGATGCTACAACCTTTGTAGATCCGGATACCCACTTCCTTAGCTCCACGAGGGCGTCCTCTCGCTGTCCATCTTGAACCTTGGACTCTCGTGACGGCTTCATCGGAGAAACGTGCGGAATAGGTCGTCGGCTTCGTGTCAAAGACGATCTACGTCGAGGTTGCACAAGCTCAAGCTCCGACTTCACAAAGTTGTGAAACTTGTGAAGAAAACACCCAAAACAACTTGGCAAGAGGTAGAGGGTGAAGAAATAGGAGGTGGGTTCACTTTAGAATTGGATTTATCTCACTAGATCTCAAGTTGCCATTAGTAGCAAGCTTGAAGAAGAAGAAGAAGAAGATGGTTATGATAAGTTCTATATCAAAAGAAATAGAAAATCAATACTTATCATAACTTAAACTAGGGTTAAGTGTAGAGAATAAACCATGGTCATTTGAGTGGGTTAGGGTTAAGCATGAAGACAAGAATGGTTAGCAAAGTCAAAGCTTCATGAAGCTTCAACATAAAACAAATAAAGCCACCATTCTTATCTTAAACTTATCCAAATAAATGAATAAACAAATAAATAATAACTAAATATGCAAAACCCTAATTATCATAATAACCATGGTTTAATTCTATTCACTTAACCATATGATCAAGTATCATCAAACATGATACAAAAAAGTGCACAAAAGTATATCACATATACAATGTGCAATCCAAGTGAGAAAAATCCGTTTAAAGTGAACCAATACTAGTTAATGCAAAGTAATATATCAAATATATAATTATACATTAAATCATTAAATCAACACTTGATTCAATGATCCGGTCATGTCGCACAAGACCGACTAGTATTCAATGTATCGGCTTATCGAATCGATCTTCGATTCGATAACTAGGTTATATCGAATATAACCATTTGATACATATATCGCGAGAATGGAATACGGTATCACATACACGCATTGATCTCGGTCCTGCACATATCTCATATGCACTCCTATTTCGTTTCGCTTGAGCCAGGAAACCTCTGTGTAGGACTCTAAAGACTCATCAATACGCCGGTAGCAGATGATGATCATATCAAGCATCCACAAGCCGCAAGCGGTCTGCTAAACGTAACGGCCACCCGGGTATTGAGCGATCAGAAGATCGACGAGCTAGCCCGCTCACACTCCTGCGAATCCGACCAGTAACACTTACCATACAGTCCGGTCTCTTCGTCTGATATGTCGCATATCAAGTTTAGGGGTGGTAAACGTCAGACCCCAATAACCCGATAAGTCGTGCCGATGTGAGGCTCGTAACGGGTCGAGAAACTACTGGTAACACTTACCAGCAAATCTCTGATCAGCCCTGGCCAGGGACTTCCCTGTTACGGCCAATCGAGCACAGCGCAACATCAACCCCCAATACCGGGAGAGACGAAACCCCTCCTATCGCTCATTGCCTCCATGTGACTCGGGAATGTACCCAAAGACCACCGTTTTGCACGCCCTCATGGACGTGGTAAGGTGGAGATCAAAGCACAGTGGGAATCACACAAGACTCTATGACGATCTCGGGTCTACAGACTAACCTGTACAAGTGTCACGTGAGAACTGCCATCTGACGTGAGGTATAATACCATCTGGGAGTTCTCGGCGAGTCCGTCCAGTGTACCCAGTCTCCACTGAGCACCCGTATACCATCTCTGATGTCAAACACCAATGGATATGGGATCATCCATCGCCCATCACATGGGTCGAGAAGCGTATACGCTAGTCTACACTGGTATATCGATGCCCCGTCTCGATACACCCACGACTAGGGACCTTGAAGGATGTACTTATGGACTACCATGTCCCCACTAGTATGATCTGCATCATAGTCCAGGTAGTCAAGTACACATCCTAAGGGCTTTACCAACATGTAACTATAAGACAGTATAAAGAGACTAGTGTACATGTTAAGATAAAGAGTAACCAGATAGCATACTATCATATTGAGCAAGAAAGTCATCTCTATATATGTCCAAGCATCCAATATAATATACATCATCTGTACAATACTGGCCTCTAGGGCATACATACAACTAACAGATAGGACCTTTCTGGAATGAATTACGAGAAGACTAGGACCCAGGAGTGGTCATGTTACGCACGCCAGTAGACCAGAGTTCTTGATCATTGACGAGACATGCTATGAGTGACCACGGCAGTTGTCCAGAGATTCTTGAGTATGCGCTTGAGCGGTACTGTTCCGCCATTATTGATTTCGATGTTTTGGGTGATTTATTCGTATGATTTGATTTTGATGATTGAGGATTTACGATCTTTGCACAGTGTTGCACTTGATATCGTTTTCGTGCTTTAGTTTCACATGTTTGTGATTTTACGGTTTTAAAAAGTTGAGTTGGTTTTGTGCGTATGCATGCACACGAATTGGTTCCTGCACTCTGTATAGTTATTATATGCTTGCAGTGTGCACTAGACTTCGATTTCGATTGTGATACTCGATATTTTTTGTGTGCACCTTGTGCACCTGATTGATTTTGCGCATGTTCGGCGCTTGATATTGGATTTCATGATTTCGTGCACGATGGATGCACCTGATTTGGATTTTCGCGCATGTTGGGCGCATGTTTTGAAGGGTGATTTTGGTGCACACCAGAAGCACTAAATTGAGAATTTTTCGTGCATGTCAGGTGCACCTGATTTTGCTGTCAGACACACATGTTGCCTACGACAGATGTTTCGTGCACACCCGATGCACTTAGATGTTGTTTCTGTGCGCATGTATGGCACATTCATGGATTTTGATTTCCGTGCGCACCAGACGCACGTAGCATTCATGTGCATATTTTGGGGATTGATTTCGTATAGAGCAGTACGTTTTTATGATATTGCTATGTGTTTTCGTACCGAGCAGGACTAGTCAGAGGATAATACCTGAATATATTTTTGCATGCATTGATAGTTATTGAAGGGATTTCCAAAAAGCGAGCTATAGCCTCAGTATTTACCTACGTGTCTGAAATGACACGAAATGTTTAAAACAAGGAGACCCTTCTAAATTGTTTCCAAAACGGCAGAACGTACATTTCAAACAAAGGTATATATGTATATAGTTATTTTCTTATGATAGACGTCCGCCACTGTGCATTGTTATACGCGTTGCACAGCGACTTAAAGAGATTGGCATGCATTTCCTTCAGATACTTACAGATATAGATTCGATATTTACATGTATAGTTTCGAGTTATATCATATTGGTTTGTTTTGGATTTGGCATTGATGTCTTCTCCATGACTCCGATGATTGCGGGATGCTTGACGGAGTTTTGATTTGAGTTATATGCTCATTTTTCAAGCGCATGCGCTGCGCTACGATTTGTTTAATGTATTTACAATTTCGCAGCCCCGATTACTTGATGGTTTTGGTTTAGATGTTTTAGTATTTGGGGGGAGTTTTACTTTAAATTCGGGGACCGAATTTTTTTAAGGGGGGAAGATTGTAGCGTTTTGAAAATCGTTTCGGTGAAATTTTGGGAAAATCGGTAAAATAAGGGGGTTTTCTGTAAAAAGTCAAAATGCAAATATCTTATTATAAAAATTAAATATACATATTCTAGCTATGTAATTGCTATTATTTGGTGTTTATTGAGCCGCTGGTGAAATTTCAAATTTTCTAAAAAAAAATATTATTTTATTATTATTTTAAGCCGTCACTAATACATTTAATTAGGCAAAATTACAAATTGGAATGAGTTGAAACAAATTTTGTGCATCATAAAACATTAAATAAAATTTTATCATGTGGTTTTTGGAACGAAATCATTTGCCAAAACGGTTTAGAAATTATTGAAGAAAAAAAAAGCTTTTTTTTTAGCGTAAATGGATGTTTGGGGTATTGTATTTATCATTTTTCATCACCCCACACCCACACACCCCCATTTACTTCTCCCCTTGGCTGAATTCATCAGCCACCATCTTTTTCCCCACTTGAATTTCAAAGGAAAAGAAATGAAAGAAAAGAAAAGAAAATGGATAAATTAGTTAGACTTTTGACTTTGGTTGGACTTTGACTTTCTCCCCCCACTTTCTCTACCTCCCTCTCTCTCCTCTCCCCCTCCCATTCCAGCCGAACCCCTCTCCTACAGCAGCAGCAGCCCCCTCCCCCATTTCCCTTCTCTTTTCTCTTCAAAACTTCATCAAAAATTTCCTCAAAATCCATCAAAAAAATCCCAAAACCCAAATCCGACTCCTACCCATTTTAGCTTAGCCCGTATAGCATGGATCCTTGTGAAAAGAGAGCATTTTGGAGGGCCATGGATGCTTGTGGATCTTCAAATGTTTTTGGGTATAATTCTAAACTTTTTTTGCTTAGTTTGTTACCTAATTTCTTAAAGCTAATTTAATTAAGTGTTAATTTGGGTTATGTGAGTTTAATTGCATGATTAAAGATTTCAAGTTAGGGTTTGTTGTGGAAATGAGTTGTGTTTGATTGTGCATGGTTTAGTGATGTGGATTAACATATTTAGTTTTGTAGAAAACTAATCTAGTTGTTAATTACAAATTGTTACTTGAAAAATGTCCAAATTAAGCTTTTTGTTGCAAACTAGTTTTTTTGATTTAATTCGAAATATGAGATTAAAAATATGGTTAGGGTTTTTATCATATTATTAACTTTATTAAGTGTATTTTAACACTTTAGTTCATGGAAATCCAACCTAAATTGTAGTTTGTGCATTTTTGCTATGAAATTGTTAAAAAGGGTATTTTGTAAACTAGAATATTAGGGTTTTTGAAATTTAATGAGATTAAATTCCGGAAATTGTTTCTATGACTTATTTATGATATTTAATAAGTATATTGGCCTCTACATTCATTTAAACATCATGTTTTGTACAAAAACGGCGAATTGTGCTTGCTAGATTTTCGGAAAAATGACTTTTAAGTGAAATTGGGGTTTTTTGTGAGTTTTAACCTAGTTTATATTAAAATTAGTGTTCGTGAATGTGCAAATGAGTGTGATTGGATTTTTCTCGATGGTTTGACGTTTGTTCATCGACATCGAGGGTTGGTTTGGCTATTCTTGCATGCGTAGGCGATAGGTTTGGACCTATGCGTGATACGCGTGCCGATTTGATTTTCGTATGCCGTTTCGATTTCGAATTTAGTTTTAATGCGATACGGTGCGTTATGATATGTAGGTACCCCATGTGGACTTCGAGACGACAAGCAAGCACGTGGCGGCGTCGGCACCAGCTAGCGAGGACCAGGTGAGTAGATTTATATCTACGGGGAGAAGTCGGGTGGATGGCGTATAGCACCCCCGCAGTTCGTGGTGATGTATACGAATACGTATACACACATATATTTTGATTACATATATTATGTTGATATGAGACTTGATGATAAAGGTGGATTCTAGGTGTTCATGGATTAGTTTAGTGTTAGTTGCGATAGCCTAGAGTAGTTGTTACACCCCCACACACACGCACACACATGCATACATCTATGTTATTACCTGTGCGTATATGGGGAGAGCTGGTTATGTGTTCACCTGGGTATGGGACTAGGTGTTCACATACTGGATTTGCGGATGATACTTGGGTTTGAGATGAGTCGATGAGATTTGAGTTGAGGCCGTGAGATCGGTGATATGGCAGGATTCATACTTGAGATACGTCCTGATATTATAGCGGATCTTTGGATGACAATGCCACGTGAATAGTGATATTAGTAGTGTACTAGACGTAGGTCAGCACCCCAGATGATGATCTTGATAAAGAGGATACCAGATGAACAGTGTGATGAGTATGATATTGACCCGTACCCAGATTTGGGGATGCCGTACGACGGATTTACGTACGAGCTATATCTTGATGATTGATCCGCACTCTTGACTTGGGATGTCCGATTATAGATATGGTATCGGATATGATATTATTGAGGCGGGATCACCGACTAATATATATACAGGTATGTATATGGATCGACTCAGATGTTAGGCGGTTTCCTTACCTGTAGTCCAGCTTGTTAGCTTAGCCCTTTAGTTTAGTTTAGTTGTTAGATTAGATTCGATTCTTACCTATTTTAAAAACTAACGAATCGTGGGTATTTTAAAAGACAGCCCAAGGGGATCCTACGGATATTTCAAAAGACGTATCTTTTCATAAAAACACCGTAGCCCCTATTTTCAAAACCCCATGATTCGTGTTATTTCAAAAGGCACCATTTGTAAGACTTATATTAGATTAATGCAGATTAGTTATAGTTGCATCTAGTATTCAGCTCCCGCTCACTATTGTTGTTCGCTCCGCATCACATGCTTATATTATGCTTCATATTCTACTGTTGATATCTTGTGGTTAGGACACCAGCACCATTACCGATGATGCGTATGTACCACGTACACTTACTTGCCGGCTCACACACATCTTCATCGGTAATTGCCATGTCACGAACACTTTAGAAATACTATTTCATTGACATAGGTTGTTAGCTAATAGTTTAGACATTGTAGTTATTGCCTGCTACTTCATGCATGTTATTATTCACTGTTGTGCCGCATTCATGGATTTTCATGCCTATATTCACAGTTTACATGCTATTGATGATTTGGATTCGGATTTCATGAGATTTCTTGGATTTGGAGGAAAACCGCAAAAACATAAATAAACCTTTCGTCTCTCTTTTTAAATAAAAAGTGCGGTTTTCCCATGATGTATGAGTCGTCCACCATGAGTTTGCTGATGGATTTCGAGACCCGATTCGAGGAGACGGATGAACCGTTTCGGGTACATGGTGGGCCCGGTAAGGTACCCCGGGGCAAGAAGCGCGTGATGACGACGATGTGAGCCTGGCAGGGGACCACTACCTACCGGTGATTTTACCCAACGCGTCGGATATCCGGAGGATACCGTCGTGGTCTTGAGATGGATGGTAGGGGCCGGTCTGGACTGACGGCGCCCTAGATATTGTGATTGAGACATTGAGATTTCGAGATATTGAGGTATAGAGACTGTGATACAGAGATATCGAGATATTGGGATTACGTTTTGTGCCGATGCTAGGCACAGTTTTATGCTGATTTCATTATGATACCTCATTTTAAAAATTCAAAGGAAATCTCACTAAATTATGAAAACAGTTCTTCATTTACATGTATTCTGTTTTCATGCATTCATACCTCATTCATATGATATATTGCTACCTGAGGCACTGACACAGGCACATGAGATTACACTCGGGTTAGATATTTACCCTAGCCTTGTTATAGGTTGCATGTTATATATATTGAGGATATATTATGATCTTTGACCTAGGTTGCGTTATTTATGCGATTTCTGTGCGTAGATGTTTTTCTACTCACGAGTTGGCAACTCACCCCCGTTGTGCCACAGTTCTTGCAGGTTTCGCCGTACAGGTTTCAGTACGGCTTGCTGGCACTCTTTCCATTTCCGGGTGACTTGCTAATAGGTGTGTTTATTTGTATCGCACCCATCATTATAACTTGTATATTATTACTCTGTTGTATCTAGAAGTTCCATCAACCAGACGTGTATTTATTTTTGAGATAGAGACCAGTGATGTTATTCTTTCGACCTTAGAGTCGCGCGTTTTATTTCTGTGGTTATCTTATGGTTTTGAGTTTTGATCCTCGCCGTTGGCGTTGTATATTATATTGCTTGTGTGGTTGGGACCGTCGATTGACGAAGAGCTAGCTCCCGCTTGGGGATGCCTTTTTATTGATTTCGTATACTATTCAGGTTGTATCCCGTTTGGGGTCCAGTATTTACAAAGGAGACTCTGCCGAAATTTTCAGTAAATTTGATGTTCTTAAAAACCGCATAATTCGGTTTATGCTATTAAAACTACTTGTTTTAAATTGGTTTTCCTTCACTCTACTACTTTTCTTGGTTTGGATTTCTGGGTTTTCGGTTTACTTAGATTACATACGCCTCGAGACGTTTCGTAGTTTAAGTGCCGGTCATGTTCCGTACTTTCGGAACGTGACAGCATGAATATCCATATACACATGTGTGATATCACCTCATAGGACACGTACACCATTACTATTGGCTTCTGTTGCCCGCGCACTGTTCATGTGACACACACGTCTTTGGTAATTGCCATACCACGAGCACTGTAGAACCTGCTTAGTTCTGTATTAATCACTTGCATCATACATGATATATTGAAATCGCATAGCATGTCTATACCTCGCATCATCATCATGCTTACATAGATTTCTAGTCACAAATCACATCGCTTACCTTGATATCATAGACATTTGTCATAAACAACATGTTGGGTATTATGATTTTCTTGAGGATTTCAGCATTGCTGCGATTTCTGGACTTTGGGGAAAACCGCAAGAATTTAACAAAAGCTTATTGTTATCATTTTTAAAATAAAGTTGCGGTTTTCTCATGATGTATGTGTCGTCCACCATGTGTTTTCATGTTTTCTGTTGGATTTCGAGACCCGATTCGAGGAGTGGATGAACCGTCTCGGGTACATGGTGGGCCCGGTATGGTACCCCGGGGCAAGAAGATCGAGTTGTAGACGATGAGCCTGGCAGGGGAAGACTATCTACCGGTGATGTCTGGCGCGGCGGATATCCGGAGGATACCGACCGTTGTCGTGAGATTTGATAATATGGGCCGATCCGGACTGCCGGAGCCCGATGTATTGAGACATTGAGATAGATATATTTCCATATTTTGTGTCGATGCTTGACACGGTTTTCAGATGATTTCATGATGGCACTTAGCTATTGCACAGATATTCTTTTTCTAAAGTAAAGAATGCAGAGCTTATAGTATTTTAAAACACTTAAAGATTTCATATTCATGTTGCATACATGTGCATAAAGACTAGTGGCATTACTTCACATCTAGACATACATGTTGTGACGCATTTGCGTGTATTCTTACGGTAGCCTTATTAGATGTTACTTGATACTCACGAGCTGGCAACTCACCCCCCGTTGTGCCACAGTGTCTTGCAGGTCGGACCCGTCAGCTTTATAGCGGCGGGCTTATCTTATTGTTGGCTTCTTTTGCTCAGACTCGCGACATTGCTCGTAGGTGGGTTGCGATGACACTTTTATCTCTTTTTTTTGTATTACCATTGTATCTAGTATTCTCCATCTACCACTTCTTATTTGTATATATGACTTAGTGATGAGACTGAGAGATTTGTGTATAAGCGGTTTCTTTTGGGTCGAGCTCACTTGAGCCGACGTTGTGTTTTCTTATATTTTGCATTTCTTTATGCTCATTTTCTTGATATTACATATATATTGCGTCTTGTTGTGATCCGCCTTGGGCGAAGAGCTATCTCCCACTTGGGGATGCCATTTTGTTATTACAGGTTTATATTATTCTTGTTGTACCCGTTTGGGGCCAGTGTTTACAAAGGAGACTCTGCTGAAATTTTTGAGAAAATTGGATGTTGCTTTTAAACTTGTTTTCTACATGTTTTCCATTACTTCTTCTTCTTCTTTTTATGGTTTAGATTTTTGGGCTTCGGCTTACTTAGGTTACATTACGCCTATAGACGCTTCGTAATTTAAGTGCCGGTCACGTTCTGTACTTTCGGGTCGTGACAAAGTTGGTATCAGAGCCTAGGATTTTACCTTTCTGAGTGTAGGAAGACCCTTGGTAGATGGAGTAGGTGACTTAAGCAGAGTGGCGTAGCGTGTGTATGTTCCGCGGCATACTTACGATACGGTACTCCGCCTAAGTGACCTTAGGATATATATATTTGTTTGTATTTCCTTCCTTGATTCCGGAAATCCTTTGATTCGATCGCCATGTTCCTATCGATCCTGTTTCTTGTTCCAACCATTATGCCGCCGAAGACTACGAGGGCCAGAGGGCTGCCGCCAGGGATGAGATTAGAGTAGGCTCGTATGAGACGAGGACCGATCAGGGCGGTACGCCTACTCCTCAGGGACAGAGTGATCCGCCTTCTCCAGGACGGATAGTTAGGCTGGAGACGAGTATTTAGGACTTGCGATAGATGGTTGGATTGTTAGTTGAGGCTAGTCGAGCTCCGAGAGCCGATGATGTCCCTCATACTATGGGAACTGTGATTGTACCTCCTGCTCAAGAAGCTGTTTCGGTTGTTACCAAGATAATTTCCGTATCCTTACAGAAGTTTTTGAAGCTGAAGCCTACAGTTTTCACCGGCACTGATGCAGCGGAGGATCTACAGACAATCCTCGACAGGTTGGCTAGGAAGTATCGTTCAGTGTGATGTTCTGACGAGATACGGATTGAGCTTGTGAGTTTTCGTCTAGAGAGGTCTTGCTCAGACGTGGTGCGAGTCGGTCGAGAGAAACTGAGCTGCAGATCCACTTCCTACGACCTGGGATGAGTTCACAGCTATAGTTCTTGCTCTTTTTCTCAGGGGAGTGTTCGAGATGCTCGAGTTCTTAGTTTCGAGCATTTGCACAAGACTTCAGGGATGACGGTGTCCGAGCACAACATTCAGTTTACTTAGTGGTACAATATGCTCCTTACCTGGTGGATACTGAAGAGAAAAGGATAAAGAGGTTCGTGTGAAATTTGGGCATGCAGTTATTTCTTGCTATTGGTGCCCAGCATTTTGATATTTACGTCGCTACTATGAACACAACCTTCTTGTTGGAGGAGCGCATTTCTAAGACTTCAGTCGTTTCTGGACCGAAGTGGTATTGTACCGGTATGCCAGCACAAAGGCGGTTAGATAGACGCCGTTGTGACAGGTATTCTTTCGGTATTTTTTTCCGATGCGTAATCCTTTCTGGTGTCGTTTGAAATGGTATTCACATAATTTGTATCGAAGTCTAGCCGATGGTAGTTCTTACTAAATCAGCCGCTTGTTGTGGTTTCTTCCATAGGCTAATTTTTCGTCGCTCGAAATATTTTCGCTCATGTTTGTTGTGTTTGTATCGGAGATAGGGATTCTCCTGTCAATTTAATTCTTCTTTCGCGCTAGTCAGCTTTTGAGAAAAGGGGTGTCAGCAATTCTTGGCATATGTTTGTGATGTTTGAGCCGCAGAGGTTCCGTTGGACTAGACCCCGATTGTAAGGAAATTTCAAGATGTCTTCCCTGATAAGTTGCTTGGTTTGTCGCCAGAGCGCGATATTGAGTCTTTCTTTGACTTGATTTCCGGTACGGAGCCTTTTCTATACTGCCATGCCGGATGGAACCGGCGGAGCTTAAAGAACTGAAGGGTAAGTTGCAAGATTTGTTGGATAAAGGGCTTGTTCGTCCGAGTGTGTCACCTTGGGAGTGCTTCTATCCTGTTCGTCAAGAAGAATAAACATCTCAATGGGTGGAGGGGAGCCTAATCCATTAACAAAGGACCTTCACTATTCTGCTCTTAATCTCTCCCTTGCGCTTTATGCTAAAGATGTCCCCTTTCTCATGTAGCTTATACAAAATGCCAAAGACAACGAATACCCGGAAGGAGTTGAACCATCCTTAGAATTTATTGTGACTTCTAAGGACATCACCAGATTCGGAGCTCTGATGACTTTACCCATATTCAACAACGAGGTTGGTTTCTCAAGGAGGAACATGGAGTCCATTTGCAGTATAGGACGATCGACCAAGAAAGGAAGGAGACATGAAGGTTTTGTTGGTAAAAAGGGAATCCGGTTCAAGAGTGTGTTCCTCATAAGTAAATGGCCCTACATATTTAGCAGCGGTTATCAGGTCAGGTTCAGCGATGAACCCAACCAAGAATGTGGCATCGGTTGCATCATACCCAAGTGGGTCAATACGAAACTGACAGTTGCAGACATAACAGAAATCTATGGCTTTCCAACAACAATTATTATTCTCCCATTGAAGCTCGATAAAGTTAAGGCGGTCAAGAAACAACTTTCTGAAGTGCACCCTGAACTTTTGCTCTTCTGATTGAAGATCAAACAATTATCAATACATGGACTTTTTGCTAATTCGAAGACCGAAAATATCCTTTCCTCGATTTCTATCTCGAGCAGGCATGAACTTCTATGTGTTGGAGGCGGAAGCACCACTTCCTATTTTGTTCAACTCTCAGCCAAAGAAGAGACGGTCAAAAATGCTAGTACTATATGTGGAGACAGCTATTTCCCGTAACTTCCGAGAGCAAAGTCGATGGGAGAAGAGAAGCGAATGAATGGGCTTTACTCTCGCATTCCCTTTTGATGGAAGGTTCACTAGACGAGCGCTTTCCGCCAGGATATTTGCATTTCTGCCGACAGAGACGGTCATAGGTTTTCCTTCTATAATTCAAGCCGATTTCATGTTAGCATCTTCGAGAGAAACGATATTGATGGATAACAAATGGAATTTAGGGATCTTAGGCCATGTTCTTGTTAGTTATATGTATGCCCTAGAGGCCATTACTATACATAGGATGTATATTGTAGTGGATGCTTGGACATATATAGGGAGGACTTTCTTGCTCGACATGATAGTATGCTATCTGGTTGCTCTTTACCTTAACGTGTATACTGATTGTCTCTCTGTTACATGTTGGTAAAGCCCTTAGGATGTGTACTTGACTACCTGGACTATGATGCGGATCATACTAGTGGGGACATGGTAGTCCATAAGTACATCCTTCACAGTCCCTAGTCGTGGGTGTATCGAGACGGGGCATCGATATACCAGAGTAGACTAGCGTATACCTTCTCGACCCATACAGATGGGCGATGGATGATCCCATATCCATTGGTGTTTGACATCAGAGATGATATACGGGTGCTCAGTAGAGACTGGGTACACTGGACGGACTCCCCGAGAACTCCCAGATGGTATTATACCTTACATCAGATGGCAGTTCTCCGGTGACAATGGTACAGAGTTGTCTGTTGACCCGAGATCGTCATAGAGTCTTGTGTGGTTCCCACTGTGCTTTGATTTCCATCTTACCACGTCCAAGAGGGCGTGCAAAATGGTGGTTTTTGGGTACAGTCCCGAATCACATGGAGGCAATGAGCGATAGGAGGGGATTCGTCTCTCCCGGTATAGGGGGTTGATGTTGCGTTGTGTTCGATTGGCTATAACAGGAAATCCCTGGCCAGGGTTGCTGAGATTTACTGGTAAGTGTTACCAGTAGTATCTCGAATTGTTATAGACCTCATATCGACACGACTTATCGAGCTATTGGGGTCTGACGTTTACCACCCCTAGGCGAGATATGCGACATATCAGACGATCAGACCGGACTGTACGGTAGTGTTACTGGTTGGTTTCACTGGAGTGTGAGCGGGCTTGCTCGTCGATCTTCAGATCGCTCAATACCCGGGTGGCCGTTACGTTTAGCAGACCGCTTGCGGCTTGTGGGTGATTGATATGATCATCACCTGCTGCCGGCGTATTGACGAGTCTTTAGAGTCCTACACAGAGGTTTCCTGGCTCAAGCAAAACGAAATAGGAGCGCATATGAGATATGTGCGGGACCGAGAATAATACCAGTATGTGATACTGTATTCCATTCTCGCGATGAATGTGTCGAATGGTTGTATGCGATATAACCTAGTTATCGAATCAAGGATTGATTCGATAAGCCGATACATTGTATACTAGTCGGTTGTGTGCGACATGACCGGATCATTGAATCAAGTGTTGATTTAATGATTTAATGCATAATTATATATTTGATATATTACTTTGCATTAACTAGTATCGGTTCACTTTAAATGGATTTTCTCGCTCGGGTGTGCGCATTGCATATGCGATATGATTTTGTGCACATGCTTGTATCATGTTTGATGATACATGCCTTTTTAATTAAGTGTATAGAATTAAACCTTGGTTAATGGAATGGTTAGGGTTTACTGTTTGCTTATTCATTTTATTCATTTATTTATTAATCTTTTTCTTATTGGAAAAAGGAAATGAAATGATAAAATGGTGGCATTTCTTTTGTACATTCATGAAGCTTCATGAATGCTTTGACTTGATGACCATTTTGTTTTTAGCTTAACCCTAACCATTGCATTAAACCATGATTAGTTCTCTACACTTAACTATGGTCATGTTATGATAAGGATTGATTATTCTTTTCTTTTTTAATTAACTTATCATAACATAATTCTTCTTCTTCTTCCTTTCTTCACTTGAAGAAAGCAAGCTCCATCAATGGTGGATTGATGAAATGAGTGAGAAATCCAATTCTAAAGTCTACCCACTTCCTATTTCTTCATCCTCTACCTCTTGCCAAGTAGTAGAGTGTGTTTTCTTCACAATTTTCATGACTTGGTGAAGTGAGAGCTTGATCTTGCGATGCTTCGACGTAGATCATCTTCGGCACGTTGTCGACGACCTAGCCCGGTCTTTTCTCCGATGAAACCACCGTGATAGTCATGGTTCGATTTGGACAGCGGAGATGACTTCATTGCGGAGCCGTGGAGGTGGAGCACTGGATCTACAAAGGTTGTATTTCCGATTCTTGTAGTTAAGTGTTAACTAGTTTACTTTTTCGCCTAGAAATCTAGCCAACGATCCGTTCTACGGTTTCTCGGCACCGTTTAAATTTGAAATTGGCATGGTTGATGCCTTGTGAGACCTCATTAGGGTGCCTAGGAACCCTACAGTGGTATCAGAGCCTAGCTAGAGCCTTAGGCGAAGTCTAGACGGAGTTTGAAGTCCGAACGAACCCGAAAACCCATTTCAAAATTGCTCTCTGTCCTTTTTTCAAAAACTGGGATTTTTCCAAATTAAAAATTGCTCAAAAATTCAGCAGGGAAATATAAGAATTACGGCGCAAAATTTTTCTCATGAACAGTCCAAACTGCGGCGGAACCGCGGCAGAAGCCTAGCTTCTGCGGCGGTTCCGTGGCCCATTGATGACGTCAGCTTCTTTTGTTTGCACAGTAATTCCTATTTTCTGGAGTTGGATTTTCTGGGAATTTTTAATATTTATTCAAGAGTTGAATTTTCTGGGATTGTTTTGGGGATTCGGTGTTTCGATCGGAGTATCAAATTTTGTCTATGTCGCTTTCCGGATAAATTTTTAGAATATGTTAAAAAGTTCGACCGGATATAAATACCCAATTTTTCCCCTATCGGGAAATTTCCAAGTGTTGGATTTTTCCGTAGTTTAACGACATTCTAAGTAGTGCAAGTAACGCAATGGACCCTCTAGAAGACAACAAACCTTAACTCGATTATGTGACCGTCTTGAACTGCCCTTTGAACCTTCGGGTTTGGGGCAGTACGGCGTGCCACATGTGAGGCGTTGGCATGACCCTTCTACGGCTGGACCGTTGGTACTGAGGCACGAACTGAATGTTGTTAGACTTATGTTTCATATGTTGATCTATATCGGGAAAACTTGGGTGTTCGACTGTTTGATCGAAAAGTTTAACATTTTCTATTTATCCGGAATGTGATACAACAATTGGAATTCACAAAAGTTATGAGATAACTGAATGAATGTTATAAACACAGCACTTTAGTCTCACTTGATCGGTTACCACGGAATTTTGATGTGATCAAAAGTCCGTCGCAATCACGTAGCGTACGCGGATACTCGCCGGGTAAACTTAATAGACAGCCTCACTCCATAGCCCCGACCAAGTGACTGTAGGAGAACCCCGTCGCCGAAAGCATCCGTTCGGGTGCTCCCGGTAGCGGTGTTCCGCCTTGGTGCACTTTGTCGACGGCGTCGGGGGTGCGGCCGTCTACTGAAGTTTGCGACGAGCATTCGATCAGGATGTCGGGAATCTTGTTGAATTGCCCGACTTGATATTGAAAAGTGTTTTCGATAATGAGACTAAAATGCGGGGTTTATAATTGTTAGGCATGCGATGTCTAAGTAATTCATTTGATTAGGCATGTGATGTCTAAAGAGATTGCGGATTCCAACTGTTGTAGTTTTACACTTTCTTTTCTGTGACCGTAAGTGTAATATGTGATATCGCCGGTTTCGTTGCTATATGTCAACGACAATTGGGATACGCATGTTTACTTACGTTGATGACATATGATGTTATGTGTTGCTGGATATGTTATATTGGATCGTCGTGTTTGAATAGCCGGGGTTTTTTATGTGAGATGAGTGTTTTTCATTTTCATTCATGTAAAAACTTGTATGTAATATTCTTTTATTGGGGCGCTTCCAGGTTGCGGAAGTTGTCACCGTTTGTATATTATTTACTTTTCTGCACTAGGATAGACCCAAGGAGGAGGGCACAAGTAACCGGGTTCTGGATTCCAGTGGGAGACCAACTCGAGGAGTCGAGTCCGGGTCTCCTAACTCTAGAATTGGTAGGGTTGCTTGCCGCTCTCGTAGGGGTCTAGGGGTGTGGGTTTGGCTATTCATCACGACCGTGGAATCCGTGTTTTATACTGGCTCGTATTGAAAACACGAACGTCCTAATATATCCAATATTTCATATGATTCTTCTGCTGCGATATCTGTGATGTGATCATGTGATGTTCTGTAATGGATACAGTATATAGTATATATGATATATTATATAGGCGTTACTTATGTTTTACACCCGCGCTAGCCCTGCCTGCTCTGCCGTTAGTTACCTAACCTAACGGTGCACGAGGGGACATCGAGGCGAATGCGGATGGCATAAGTGTACGTCGTATTTATCTGTGATGTTTAGGTACTTAAATGATGGGACTTCATTAATGTGATTAATGAAATAAAAGAAACCTAAGATGTTGTAGAATCGAATTTCAAAATAAAAGGGGTATCTACAGTTCTTGCTTTGCACAGCGGTATATATGATATATCATGCACCTTATTCGATGAGGAAAGGACCGAGATCCCTTCACCGGGAGTGACTCCTTTAGCAATAACTGGCAGATGCTACACACTCGGTTTGTCTTTTGATTGCTTTTAAAAGTTCTGCTTTGCACAGTGATATATATATGATATATCCTGCACCTCATTCGACGAGGAAAGGACCGACGATCCCTTCACCGGGAGTGACTCCTTTAGCAAAACTAGAAAAGCCTCAAAAACACTCCATTTCAAAATTCATTCGATCCTACAACGATATCAAGTTCATTACGCAATAGGTTTTCAGAAAAACCTGACGTAGCCCTCCGTCATTTCAGATAAGTTGTATATAGTATTCGTGCTGCATTTGTTGGCTTTCGTCAAGGTGCAGTGTGCGGTAGCTATATGCTGCTTATCTGCCAGCATACGATGCGATTGGATTAGGGTAGTCGTGCGGCTTTGTTGGCTTTCGTCAAGGGTTGTGCGAGTGGGTTTAATTCGATCAAGAAATGTACGGGTTGAACTTGACTATCGGGCTATGGTTTGTTGGCTTTCGTCAAGGTCATAGCACGCTAGGGGCAAAATATTATCGGGAATTTCAAGTGTTGAAATTTGCAATGAGATTGCATACCTTCTATGAGATAGTTGGATCCCGATACCCGCTGCGAGTAAGAGTTACTCCTGGGAGAGTTTTATACATTATAATTAGCCGATCAAGTAGGTGTCTAGAAAGGTGTCAATTGGGGTTACGCCTCTGGGAAAACGAGGTTTACATTAATTAGGTTCGTGCGAAAGCACGGGGGACCTCCCTCAAAGTACCGACACTGGCCTGGCTGAAAGATTGGCGAACTTGTAGTGTGTAATTAATCCCGGCTAGTCTTTCCTTTTAGGGTTTGAAGGAAGATTTGATAAAAAGCAGTGGGAGCCATCCTGATTAGATAAAATAATAACCAATCTATTCTTGAAAGAGCGCACGCTGAGTGTTTTCTTCTCTCTCTCTCCTGGTAGCGACCATGTCACGCCTTAATCAAGATAATAAAACGGATATTTGACCGAACCCGCTTCTTATACTGAGCTGGGGAACGTTGGTCCCGCTCCACCTTATAATTGTTATAAGACAGAGCAGGAAATTGGGGAATACCAGGTTTCCCGTGCCGCCCAAACGAAGAGAGTGCATGCTGATGCATCTTCTTCGGGTGTGTTCATTATACAGAACTGTTTCTCAATGTCCTTTACGTCCTGGGTATATGATACCAGATCAGGATCCCAGATATGTAATCTGTTACATAGGGCTACAGAAAGGTAGAGAACTGAGAACGGGTGATAAGTTTCATGAGGCAGAAAACGGGGCAAGTGTTGCAGCCAAGTCTGTTGGTCACTGTCACCCTGTATTACCAATACATTGATTCTGAACGAATGTTATTAGATACCGAACCTGATATACAAAATCATATCAGTCTCTTTATTAGTAAAGAAAGGATATAATTTTGTATTGTTGGATAATGTTTTGAACATTTCCTATATCAAAAGTTGATCGGTTCAGGCACGTTATCTAAAAGCGTTGATGTTCTAAATCAAACTACAGTTCTTAGTATATGGAACACACATAAGAGGAAGAGTTCAGAAATGAACGGATCCTTCTTAAGGTATTGTAGACTAGGTCAGATCAATGTGACCCGACTAGCTGAAGTTACATGTAGATGCATATTTAAATCAGTTTGAATCTACATCTTGTGAAACTTACCAGTCATGTCACAAAGATATAATGACACTAGCTCTGTTTATTGGAAACAGAGAAAGAGTTAGTGAACTCTTGGGATAATACATGTTGATGTATGTAGGTCCCCTGTCTACACATGCCAAGACCGGTTCTTTGTACTTCATTACAATCTCTGATAATCTCTCAAGATTCAGACATATGTTCCTGTTGAAACACAAGTCCGAACCTTTTGAGATATTCATAGAATATAAGTTAGAAGTAGAGAACCAATAAGGGTATAAGTATTATGTCCTTTGATGTGATCGAGGAGGAGAATACTTGAGCACGGAAATCCTGGACTTTTCTAAAGGAGAATGAGATTCTCTCTCAGCAATTACACCATATGTGATAAGGTGTGCTCTATGATGAGTAATACTGAGCTACCTATTTCCTTTTGGGTGTTATGCACTTGAGAAGCTGCATACCTATTGAATAGGGTTCTAATCAAATCAGTTGCCTACCACTTCATATGTGATATGGAAAGGGAAGAGCCTATGTCTTGAGCTAGTTAAGATTTGGGGTTGTCCGGCCTATATCTAAAAGCAAAATCCGGACAAGCTCGAGGCAAGGTCTGTAATATAGAACTGGAAAGGTTCCAGCTATACAAACTGCAGCTGATGATTTGAAAGAACCAAAGGATTCAATAGTTACCAACGAACCTCAGCCTCTCCGCCGATCTAGTGAGGTTCCTCACCCGCCTGGGAGATACTTCGGTTACTCTATGACAGTGGGAGCGAGGATTACATCATGAGATGATGACCCAACTAGCTTCGAGCAGGCCATCGAGAGTAAGGCTCTGTAAGAATGGCTGGATGTTTATCGATCTGAGATGGAATCCTTATACACTAACAAAGTATGGACTTTGGTTGCAATATCTGAAGGGTTAAATCCCCATCAGGAGCAAGTATATCTTGAGAAGATTACTTGGTGTAGATGGAAAAGTTGAGACTTTCAAAACTAGACTTGTTAAAGCTTTTCGTCATCGACCAGGCGTGGATTATGATGAAACCTTTTCAAGTGACTATGCTTAAGTCCATCCAGATCCTACTTGCCACGGCTACATACCATGACTACGATATCTGGTGGTTGGGTGTCATGACAGCTTTTCTAAATGATGTTTTAGAAGAGAACGTCTATAAGTACACAGCCAGAGGGCTTCGTAGACAGTGGGAGCAGCGGAAACGTGTGCAAGGTGTTTTATGTGATAAAGCAGGCATCGCGGAGTTGGAACATCTGTTTTGATGGATTAGTCAAAGAGTTTGACATCATCAAAATGGTAGATGAACCTTGTATATACAAAAAGGTAGTAGGGAGTATGGTGATGATCCTCGTAGAGTACGTGGATAACATACTCTTGATAGGGAAGGAGTTTCCTATGCTACGCTCGGTCAATCTCCGCTTATCACAATGATTCTTCATAAAGGATCAAAGTGATACCTCCTAAATCCTGGGTTTGGATCTATGAGATAGATCTAATTGGATGTTAGGATTCTCACTAGTTGTAGTGAGATGGTATCAATCGATCCTGAGGAGAATCACTGGAAGGGTTCCAGGGTGATAAAAACGACTGAATGTCAGTCGCAGGCATTGTCTTTACCCTCAGTAAAGGGACGGTATGTTGGAAGAGTTCCAAGCTAGATACCGTGACATACTAGAAGATAAAGGCAGGATACATCGCTACTTAAGATGCTACCAAAGAGGCTGTTTGGGTGTATATTGGTTCATAAGATGAACTATGTTCCTCCCATTGTGTGACAATGGAGTTGTGGCTTATGCCAAGGAACGCAGGTCCCATCAGTGATCCAGACATATTCTAAGGCAGTGTCACCTGATCATGGAGATGGTTGATCTCCAGGGTGATCGAGGTTAGGAGAGTAGACTCAGAAGACAACACAGCGGATCCACTCACAAAGGCCTATTCCCAGAGAGAGATTTTTATGGGATGGTTGAGTATGAGATACTACAACCACTGCTATCAGATGGCCCTAGTGCAAGTGGGAGATTGTTAGTTATATGTATGCCCTAGAGGCCATTACTATACATAGGATGTATATTGTAGTGGATGCTTGGACATATATAGGGAGGACTTTCTTGCTCGACATGATAGTATGCTATCTGGTTGCTCTTTACCTTAACGTGTATACTGATTGTCTCTCTGTTACATGTTGGTAAAGCCCTCAGGATGTGTACTTGACTACCTGGACTATGATGCGGACCATACTAGTGGGGACATAGTAGTCCATAAGTACATCCTTTACAGTCCCTAGTCGTGGGTGTATCGAGACGGGGCATCGATATACCAGAGTAGACTAGCGTATACCTTCTCGACCCATACAGATGGGCGATAGATGATCCTATATCCATTGGTGTTTGACATCAGAGATGATATACGGGTGCTCAGTAGAGACTGGGTACACTGGACAGACTCGCCGAGAACTCCCAGATGGTATTATATCTTACGTCAGATGGCAGTTCTCCGGTGACACTGGTACAGAGTAGTCTGTTGACCCGAGATCGTCATAGAGTCTTGTGTGGTTCCCACTGTGCTTTGATTTCCATGTTACCACGTCCAAGAGGGCGTGCAAAACGGTGCTTTTTGGGTACAGTCCCGAATCACATGGAGGCAATGAGCGATAGGAGGGGATTCGTCTCTCCCGGTATAGGGGGTTGATGTTGCGCTGTGTTCGATTGGCTATAACAAGAAATCCCTGGCCAGGGTTGCTGAGATTTATTGTTAAGTGTTACCAGTAGTATCTCGAATTGTTATAGACCTCATATCGACACGACTTATCGAGCTATTGGGGTCTGACGTTTACCACCCCTAGGCGAGATATGCGACATATCAGACGATCAGACCGGACTGTACGGTAGTGTTATTGGTTGGATTCACTGGAGTGTGAGCGGGCTTGCTCGTCGATCTTCAGATCGCTCAATACCCGGGTGGCCGTTACGTTTAGCAGACCGCTTGCGGCTTGTGGGTGATTGATATGATCATCACCTGCTGCCGGCGTATTGATGAGTCTTTAGAGTCCTACACAGAGGTTTCCTGGCTCAAGCAAAACGAAATAGGAGCGCATATGAGATGTGTTCGGGACCGAGAATAATACCAGTATGTGATACTGTATTCCATTCTCGCGATGAATGTGTCGAATGGTTGTATGCGATATAACCTAGTTATCGAATCAAGGATTGATTCGATAAGCCGATACATTGTATACTAGTCGGTTGTGTGCGACATGACCGGATCATTGAATCAAGTGTTGATTTAATGATTTAATGCATAATTATATATTTGATATATTACTTTGCATTAACTAGTATCGGTTCACTTTAAATGGATTTTCTCGCTCGGGTGTGCGCATTGCATATGCGATATGATTTTGTGCACATGCTTGTATCATGTTTGATGATACATGCCTTTTTAATTAAGTGTATAGAATTAAACCTTGGTTAATGGAATGGTTAGGGTTTACTGTTTGCTTATTCATTTTATTCATTTATTTATTAATCTTTTTCTTATTGGAAAAAGGAAATGAAATGATAAAATGGTGGCATTTCTTTTGTACATTCATGAAGCTTCATGAATGCTTTGACTTGATGACCATTTTGTTTTTAGCTTAACCCTAACCATTGCATTAAACCATGATTAGTTCTCTATACTTAACTATGGTCATGTTATGATAAGGATTGATTATTCTTTTCTTTTTTAATTAACTTATCATAACATAATTCTTCTTCTTCTTCCTTTCTTCACTTGAAGAAAGCAAGCTCCATCAATGGTGGATTGATGAAATGAGTGAGAAATCCAATTCTAAAGTCTACCCACTTCCTATTTCTTCATCTTCTACCTCTTTCCAAGTAGTAGAGTGTGTTTTCTTCACAAGTTTCATGACTTGGTGAAGTGAGAGCTTGATCTTGCGATGCTTCGACGTAGATCATTTTCGGCACGTTGTCGACGACCTAGCCCGGTCTTTTCTCCGGTGAAACCACCGTGAGAGTCATGGTTCGATTTGGACAGCGGAGATGACTTCATTGCGGAGCCGTGGAGGTGGAGCACCGGATCTACAAAGGTTGTATTTCCGATTCTTGTAGTTAAGTGTTAACTAGTTTACTTTTTCGCCTAGAAATCTAGCCAACGATCCGTTCTAGGGTTTCTCGGCACCGTTTGAATTTGAAATTGGCATGGTTGATGCCTTGTGAGACCTCATTAGGGTGCCTAGGAACCCTACAGTTCTTTCTATGTTGATGCTTTTGTCTCGAAGAATCCTCTGCATAACTTGCCTCAAATGTTTAGGCTTTTGCCCTTGATCTCTACAGCAGTTGCTTCACTTAAAGATGTCGGAGCGAGCATCAGAGAAATCTTGAAAGTGAAGCCCCTTCTTCCTTATGAGTGATTTTCTAATGAGATTACAGGTTTGTGCAAGCCCACTGAGGCAATCAGGCTTATACGCTGCTTGAAACTTTTGATGAGGACAAAGGATGAAGGTTTGTCTTTGGATCATGTTACTCTTACAGGGAGATTTATTCTGCATCCATCTATTGATGATATCAGACAGGACCATACTCTTGATTTTCTCGGTGTGAAGAGATCAGTAGATGACCATGAGTGGTACAAGAAATGTATTTACGGCTGCAATCTACTGAATCAAGTTTCCGAAGAGGTGTACCTAGACCTTTTGTTCTTCATAAAGGATACAACGTCTACGTTCAATACTTTTGTGATCAACTGTTTAATACTCCACTTATAAGTTACATAAGTAGAATGGCAGATGCTAGCACTAGCAGTTCCACTTCGGTAAATTGTAAGTTCAGACACACTATATTATGCTTGAGACTTACGATTGCATTCATGGTGGAGTAAATGTAATTTGCAAGTTGCATGCGAGAATCGATCCATCTTCATGTCCAACTCGATGCACAATCTCTTTCGCGGCATGAAAGAGTATCTGAAATTGGTGAATGGCTAAATACCCGCAACTGCATTGAGTACATTTCTGTGAGTTATTATGTTAAAAAAAATATATATTTTTTGAGAGAAAAACATCAGGACCGCATGCTGGTGATTTCACTTTCTCGTTGCCTGTAGGTCTCCTCTAAGGAAAAGTTGGTATATGAACCCAATGTGTATAATTTGTGTTTAAGTGTGCTGCCAGTTATTGATTACCTAGTCTGTGTGCATACTCACTGTACAAAAATCCTCGTTCCTGAACCTGGGAGCAAAATGGTTGAAGCTTTCTAGATTTTCACCCCATGTTTCACGTGTCGATACTCTGCAAGTACCTTCTTGACCCCTCTCACACGATACTGCATCAGACGATCCAGCTGGAGCGCAATCTTTCTTTCACCGAGAAGCCGATAGTCATTCTAGATCGGCAGGTGAAGAAACCGAGGTCCGAGGTCATATCGGCCGTATTGGTTCTTTAGCGTTGACCGATTAGCAAAAAGGGGACATGTGAGAAGCCGAGGACGAGATGCGGACGGAATATCCCCATCTCTTCGAGAGTAAGTGTAGTTAGATTTTAAATTCGGGAACCGAATTTCCTTAAGGGGGGGGGGGGATTGTAGCATTATAAAAAATAAATAAATAAATTATTCAGGAAAAATTTCTGATAACATGTAGTATAAATCATATTTTTCCATAAAAACCAAAATATAAGTATTTTGTCATATGGACTTAATACACCTATTTTAACTATGTAATTGGTAGTATGTGGTATTTATTTAGTCACTTATAAATTGCTAGTTAATTAAATATTTTTCCTTAATTAACTATTTTAACTATTATTATAAGTTTTCATTTACACTTTTAGTCCTACATGTAGCATGTTCTAGAATTTTGTAGTTGGAATTATAAAAAAAATAAAAAATAAATAAATAAACAAAGAATATAGAAATGAGGAATGGTGTTTAATAATTATGGTATGGGAAGTGTTACTAGAAAATTCCTCTCACTTTTCCCTCACTCCCACTTCTATTGATCTGGCCGAGCTTAATTGGCAGCCTCCCCTCTTTCTTCATCTCACACCCCACATACATTCACAAAAGAAAGAAAGGGAAAAAAAAAATTCTAACCTCTTTCCCTTTTCTACTATTAACCAAATGGCTGCCATCATTCTCTGCAATTAGCAGGCCACCCAAGATTTGCCTCACCATCATATACAAATTAATAGCAAGCAACAATCATTTCCACCACTCACATTTCTAGACAAATATCCTCTCCAAGAAATTATGTTCAACCATTATCCCAGAGCAAATCATCATCACCGATCACGTCGACGAGGTCTCAATCGTCGACAATGCCACCATCGCCACGGCGATTGTTCTTTAGAAGATCGCCTGAGGAGATCTTCGATAAAGGCGATGTTGTTTTGATGCTTCATTATGCCTATGGGGCTGTGAAGAAATTGATCCAGGCTTACGTGACCCACGTCGGCGGCCACGTCATCGAGGTCCAGCTGCCGTTTCCGATGTCGTCGAATGAAGAGATCGTGCTCGAGTTCAGAAAAGCTTTGAATTTGGGGAAATCCGATGGAAAAAAAGGGTGAGGCTTGGTGTGGTTGATCATATAACCTCAATGCCGAGTGTTGTGATTCCTGCTAAGGAACCGATTAATATTTTTAGAGAAGAAGGGGCCGATCATGTGTTGTCGATGCGGCTCACGCGATTGGAAATGTGGAGGTTGATGTTAAAGATATTGATGTTGAATTTTTATACGAGTAATTTGCATAAATGGTTCTTTTGCCCGCCTTCGGCTACGTTTTTGTATAGCAAGAATTTAGGATCGAACGATTTGCATCATCCCGTTGTGTCTTATGAGTATGGAAACGGGGTCGCAATTGAAAGTGGGTGGATTGGGACTAGAGATTATAGTTCGCAACTCGTTGTGCCATCTGTGATTGAATTTTTCAACAGGTTTGAAGGGGGGCTTGAAGGAAATTCGGAAGCAGAATCATGAGAAGTGATGGAAATAGGGAAAATGCTTGCAGAATCTTGGGGAACTTGTTTAGGGACGCCTGACGATATGTGCTGTAGCATGATTATGGTTGGACTGCCTAAAAGTTTGGGGATTGAAAATGAGAAGGATGCTTTGAAGTTTAGGACTTATTTGAGAGAGGATTTTAAGGTTGAGGTGCTGATATATTTTAACTCGTTGAAGAGGGGGGTTAATTCGGTTACTGGTTTTGCAAGAATTTCCCATCAGGTTTATAATGTGGAGGAGGATTATAATAGAGTCAGAAATGCGGTAAACATGCTTGTTAAGGATGGATTCAACTGCGGGAAGCTTTCATCTAGCTGAGAAGGATCAAGTGCCGAGGCGTATCGGTGAGTAGATGTATTCATCTATGGGGGAATCGTCTGAATGGCGCGAGGCGCCGCATAATTAGGATTACTTTTTACTTGCAACAATATGCATTGTTAGTTAGCTAACCCCCTCATTCACATTGCATACTTTTATAGCTATTCGTCTGCTAGGTTTGCATGGATATCCATATACACATGTGTGATATCACCTCGTAGGACACGTACACCATTACTATTGGCTCCTGTTGCATGCGCACTGTTCATGTGACACACACGTCTTTGGTAATTGCCAAACCACGAGCACTGTAGAACCTGCTTAGTTCTGTATTAATCACTTGCATCATACATGATATATTGAAATCGCATAGCATGTATATACCTCGCATCATCATCATGCTTACATAGATTTCTAGTCACAAATCACATCGCATACCTTGATATCATAGACATTTGTCATATACAACATGTTGGGTATTATGATTTTCTTGAGGATTTCAGCATTGCTGCGATTTCTGGACTTTGGGGAAAACCGCAAGAATTTAACAAAAGCTTATTATTATCATTTTTAAAATAAAGTTGCGGTTTTCTCATGATGTATGTGTCGTCCACCATGAGTTTTCTTGTTTTCTGTTGGATTTCGAGACCCGATTCGAGGAGTGGATGAACCGTCTCGGGTACATGGTGGGCCCGGTATGGTACCCCGGGGCAAAAAGATCGAGTTGTAGACGATGATCCTGGCAGGGGAAGACTACCTACCAGTGATGTCTGGCGCGGCGGATATCCGGAGGATACCGACCGTTGTCGTGAGATTTGATAATATGGGCCGATCCGGACTGACGGAGCCTGATGTATTGAGACATTGAGATAGATATATTTCCATATTTTGTGTCGATGCTTGACACGGTTTTCAGATGATTTCATGATGGTACTTAGCTATTGCACAGATATTCTTTTTCTAAAGTAAAGAATGCAGAGCTTATAGTATTTTAAAACACTTAAAGATTTCATATTCATGTTGCATACATGTACATACAGACTAGTGGCATTACTTCACATCTAGACATACATGTTGTGACGCATTTGCGTGTATTCTTACGATAGCCTTATTAGATGTTACTTTCTACTCACGAGCTGGCAACTCACCCCCCGTTGTGCCACAGTGTCTTGCAGGTCGGACCCATCAGTCTTGTAGCGGCGGGCTTATCTTATTGTTGGCTTCTTTTGCTTAGACTCGCGACATTGCTCGTAGGTGGGTTGCGAGGACACTTTTATCTCTTTTTTTGTATTACCATTGTATCTAGTATTCTCCATCTACCACTTCTTATTTGTATATACGACCTAATGATGAGACTGAGAGATTTGTGTATAAGCGGTTTCTTTTGGGTCGAGCTCACTTGAGCCGACGTTGTGTTTTCTTATATTTTGCATTTCTTTATGCTCTTTTTCTTGATATTACATATATATTGCGTCTGGTTGTGATCCGCCTTGGGCAAAGAGCTAGCTCCCGTTTGGGGATACCATTTTGTTATTACAAGTTTATATTATTCTTGTTGTACCCGTTTGGGGCCAGTTTTTACAAAGGAGACTCTGCCGAAATTTTTGAGAAAATTGGATGTTGCTTTTAAACTTGTTTTCTACATGTTTTCCTTTACTTCTTCTTCTTCTTTTTATGGTTTAGATTTCTTAGTTTCGGCTTACTTAGGTTACGTTGCGCCTCTAGACGCTTCGTAATTTAAGTGCCGGTCACGTTCCGTACTTTCGGGTCGTGACAGAAATGGAATTTAAAATGCTTTTGGTTGACTTGAGAGAGAGAGAATGCATCATGGCTAAGCCATGCTTGCATTAAATGAGAGAGAGAGAGGGGTGCATCATGGCAAGCCCATGCTTGCATTTAATGTGGCAAGAGAGAGAGAAAAGGGGGCTTGACCTTGTGCATTATCATTTCTTTTGTTGCATCACACACTCTCATATCTCACTCACTCACTCTCTCACTCACTCACACACACACTCTCAACATCATCAGCAGCAACAGCAGAAGTTGCAGCAGCAGCTACATCAGCTTCAGCCCCAGCATCAGCTTCAGCCCGAGCAGCAGCAACACCAAGCAACAGCAGCAGCTCCTTGCAGCAGTAGCCCCAGCACATGTAGTAGCAGCCGAGCAGCCCCAGCACTAACACCATCAACAGCAGCATCAGCAGTAGCAGTAACAACACCAATAACAACAACAAGCAACAACAACAACATCTGGAACAGCAACAGCAGTAGCAGCTTCTTCTTCTCCTCTTCTTCTCCTGACCCAGCGTCGTAGGGTCAAGTGAGGTATAACCTCTGAGCTTCACTTGCTTGTATTCTAGACTTGTGCGTTGGTTTAGTTTTATTAGTGTAAATTGGTAGTTGTTATCGCTAGATTGTGTGTTTTTAGCGATATTTGTGGAGATTAGTATTATCTTTGCTTAAGTAAGGTTAGTTTTGGCTAGACTAAGTTAATTAGGTGTTATTAAGGCCAAGTAAACCTAGGTAACCACAGATTACACCAAAATACCCTGATTTTTCATGATTGTGCAAAATGTGACTTTTTAAAGCAAAATTTAGCTTTTTGATATCTGCTGTTACCCCAGTGACTCCAGAATAAAATTGAGTGGACCATAGCATACTAGTGACACCCTGACCCCACCACCAGAGCCCGACCCCACCAGCCAACCTTCAGGCCGCCGGAAAAATTTTTCTGGCCGCAAATTGCGGCCAGAGCAGGGAGATAGGAGATAGGTTTTTTTTGGTTGGGTATCTGCTATGTTCTGTAGGTCCATGGTGTATATAGATTTGTAATATTTTAACCTGGGTAGAATCTGGGACGATATATCGTTTTCTAGTGTTTTTAGTTTACGCGATACGCGCGATACGCGAGTGGGTTTTGTGATTCAGCGTATCGCGGCGTGTTGGGATGAGTCGTAAACGCACGCACACACGTTTCAGCGTAGCGCGCACACACGTTTCAGCGTATCACACACACGCGTGTTGATTCGCGACGCGAGTTTCTCGTTTTGTTTCGATATCGCGTTTTACGAGATTCTTGCTTATATAATTGGATTCCTTGTGTAAATTCCAGGTTCACAGGCGGGTACGTCAGACGTCGCCAGGAAAGGGAAGCAGGTGGTCGGCTATACTTAGCACGCGACCAGGTAAGTAGATTTAACATCTACGGGAAAATCGCCCGTATGGCGTTAAGCGTCGGGGCGTAATAGGATATTTAGTCTTATGTGTTCATATAGACATACTAGAGTAGCATACCTTTTGTTATATATAGAACTGGTAGTATAGAACACTGCACTGTCACTAGCGGTATCAGTTGCATGAGCACGATTTATATGCTACACTCACGCCGTTAGTGATTGCCATGACACTCACAGTATAGGATTGCCAGAAATCATTTATGATATTGATTCCGTTTTATTGATGTTGTTATGACCTGCCACATATCAGCATATGTTATATTCATATCATGTACACAATACACTTACGATTTTGCATACCTTCATTGATATCTCACTACCTGTGCATTTGCACCATTATATTTCGTCATAGTGCATATACATATATACCTTGATATGTTTACCTTTGTGCCCCTACACTGCATATATTCAGACTTTGAGCACACATACATCACCTGTTCGTACTTGTGCCTTATACGTCGCATAAATGCATGCTTGGCACAGATACATCACAGATTCATGCTTGTGCCACATAAATCATCTATTCGTACTTAGACACATATACATCATATGTCCACATTAGTGTACATGTACGTTGCTACAATCACTTAGCATACTTATCTTTTCGCACATCCATACCTATACTCATATTCACTTGTTACATACATGGATGATATTGACCTAATTTAAAAACTAAGGGACCGCATATGATATTTTCCAAACTGGATCTTTTAAAAAGAGCGGTTTTCCCTTTTCTTTTACCCTCAGTGTCATACGACGCATGGCATGGGTTTACGCATTAGATTGATCTATGTGATTTCTGGATTTGGGAATCGGAGTACTATTTTAAGAAAAATACGCACTGTTTAAAAACCCGGTTTCCCTTGATATGATATTTCAGTGCGTCCACCATGTGTTTTCTCGGTACTAGAGCGATACATGGGAACCCGAGTCGAGGAGCTGGACGAGGCCGATTGCGGGTACATGGTGGACCCGGTATGGTACCCCGGGGCGAGAACGGATCGCTGTGCAGTAGACGGTGAGCCTGGCAGAGGGACTACTACCTACCGGTGATTGGTTAGACCTGGCGGTTATCCGGAGGATACCGACCAGAGTCGAGAGATGGATACGGGACGACTCGTACTGCCGGGGCCGAGGGCCGATACCGCAGACAGAGCCCGTGGTTTAACCCGGACTGACGAATGCCCGAGATATGAGGTTTTCCGTGTCGATGCTGGACACGAGTTTTCTTGATATTTTGGTGCCGATGTTGGGCACTCACGATTTTATGAGATTACAAGATTTGAGGGCCGATGTGGATGACGACGCCTGAGTTGTATTGGGATTGGGGTGTATTGACAGACACCAGTTATGTTTTCCACGTTGACATTCCGTGTAGACATTATTTCTTCCCATACTCAGCATTTAGTACTTGACATCTCATCCTGTAGCTAGCATACCTGATAGAGTACACATGCTTGCATATCATTGCGTACCCTGCTCATCATATATATAGGGTTGTTAGATTGCATCGCCATGCCTGATTATCACATATCTTGCTCATCATATAGACACGATTACTAGATCGCACTTATTGCATGATATTGAGCACCCAGTTCATCATATAGATGTTTATCCGTTGGCATAGGTTAGAGTATCGCAGCACGTGCATACTCGCGATTACCTTTATATGTTATCTACTATTCACGAGTTGGCAACTCGCCCCCGTTGTGCCACAGTGCTTGCAGGTTGCCCTTTGGAGTAGTCGAAGCTGGCTGTTTACCGCATCTTTTGACACAGATACAATTTCTGAGGCGTGTTAGCCTTTTGCTATTAGGTGGGTTTTGTACGATATCTGTTTACCTTTCAGTTGTATATTGATGTATCTAGTATTCTCCATCTACCTTCATGTATTGACTTAGAGACAGTTGTGAGGGCAATGTATGTTATTTTGTACTCTTGTGTCGAGCTCGCTGTGAGCCGACTTTATTTATGCAGTCTTATCGTTTATGATATTTGTCTTTGCTTTATTGCTCATTCTTCGCTACGGCGTCGTATATCATATTGTGATGCTCTATTCATTTCACATGTTACTTCGACTACACCTTGCCTTTACCCGACTTGCGGGACAAATTTTTATAAAGGAAATGTTGCCAAAATTATTAAAATGTAACACTTGAACTAAAAAGGTTTTCTACTAAATTACTTAAGGATTTCTAAACATTTTACAAATGCTTCTAGTAAAATGTTTTAATTCTATATATTTAAAATAGTTTTTGATTTCTGGGTTTCGGCTTACTTAGTCACGTTACGCCTGCAGACGTTACGTGGTTAAGTGCCGGTCACGGGCCGAACTTTGGGTCGTCACACCTCTTTAGCAAAACTAGCAGATGCTACAAATTCGGTATGCCTTTTGATTGCTTTCATAGTTCTTGCTTTGCATAGCGGTATTCCTTGTAGAATATCCATCACCTTATTCGATAAGGAAAGAGCCGAGATCCCTTCACCTGGAGTGACCTCTTTAGCAAAACCAGTAAAAGCCTCAAAACCACTCCTTTTCAAAAATCACTCGATTCTACAACGATATCAAGTTCATTACGCAAAAGGTTTTCTTAAAAACCTCTTGTAACCCTCCGTCATTTTAGGAAGTAGAGTACTTAGTATTCGTCCTGCGTATGTCGACTTTAGTTGAGGCGTAGTGTACGGTAACTAAGTGATGTCTTCCTACATAGCATATAATGCGATTAATTAGGACAGTCATATGATTATGTCGACCATAGTTGAGGGTCATGTGGGTGGGTCTAATTAATCATGAAATGACGGGTAGAACTTGACTACTGCTTATGATATGTTGACCATAGTTAAGGTCATAAGTACTAGGGGCAAAATATTATCGGGAATTTCAAGTTTTGAAATTTGCAATGAGATTGCATACCTTCTATGAGATAGTTGGATCCCGATACCCACTGCGAGTAAGGGAGAGTTTTACACATTACAATTAGCCGATCGAGTAGGTGTCTAGAAAGGTGTTAACGGGGTTACGCCCCTGGGAAACCGAGGTTTATTTTAATTAGGTCCGTGCGAAAGCACGGGGAACCTCCCTCAAAGTACTGACACTGGCCTGGCTGAAAGATTGGCGAACTTGTAGAGTGTAATTAATCCCGGCTAGTTTTTCCTTTTAGGGTTTGAAGGAAGATTTGACTAAAACAGTGGGAGACATCCTGATTAGATATATTAATAACCAATCTAAATCTTGCAAGAGCATACGCTGAGTGTTTTCTTCTCTCTCTCTCCAGGTAGCGACCATGTCACGCCCTAATCAAGATAATAATACAGATGTATTGACCGAACCCGCTTGTTATACTGTGCTAGGGAACGTTGGTCCCGCTCCAACTTATAATTGTTATAAGACCGAGCAGGAAATAGGGGATTACCAGAATTCCCATGCCGCCCAAACGAAGAAAGTGCATGCTGATGCATCTTTTTCGGGTGTGTTCATTACAGAGGACTGTTTCTCAGTATCCTTTACGTCCTGGTTATGAGATACCGGATCAGGATCCCACAAATGTAATCTGTTACATGGGCTACAGAAAGGTAGAGAACTGAGAACGGGTGATAAGTTTCAAGAGTTGGAAACAGTGCAATTGTTGCAAGCCAAGTCTGTTGGCAGTTATCACCCTGTATTACCGGAATACATTGATTCTGAACGAATGTTATTAGATACCGAACCTGATATACAACATCATATCAGTTTCTTTATTAGTAAAGAAGGATATAATTTTGTATTGTTGGATAATGTTTTGAACATTTCCTATATCTGTAAGTGCACGGCGGCGCCCCGGCCGTCAATCCGACGCCGGAATGCGGAAGCGGTGATAAACTTAAATTTTGCGGACTTTGCAAACCGGCACCACCGCGCACTAAACTCCGGATCGTAACCATTAACAAGTCTAGCTAACCAATAAGAAAGGGAAGAGATGTATACCGACGATCCAAGTCCTCCGGTCTTCATCTCCACTCCGATCTCCTCGCGGGATCTCCGTCCGTCTCCTCCTCGTCGGAAAGGGGCACCACATCGCCTGTAGCTTTTACGGGCTCCCACCTCAATACCGAGGCAACTCGGGCGCGAAGCTGGCGAATCGACGCGTCCAAGATTTGCTGTAGGAATGTAGTGTAGAATCGTAGTCTCTTTTTGGGGTCTTGGAGTTGCCTTTAGATGGAGGGATGAGGATTGAACTTTGGAGGGAAATGAAGCTACCAATTTTTTGCAAGGAAATGAGATGAAGAATGAAGCATCAAAAATGAACCTCTCATTTTTCCTCTCCTCACAATGTGTGGCCGGCCAATCTCATATGGAAATGGTGGAGGGAACAAAATACATCATGAAGGGAGGTGAGGGTAGGAGAAGTCAAGAGGTGACCACAACATCAACATCAACCATGCTTGCACTATTGAATCCATACCCACTCAAATCACAAGTCAAAGCAAGCATGGTGCAAAGAAAAGAAAGCCATCATAATCAATATATATGCAATAAAACCCCTCCACAAAAGTAATTTGCAAAACTGCAAATTACCCCCTCCATCGGAAAAGTCCGGCCGGGAAAGAACAAACGAAAACCGGCCGGAACGGAATGCAAACTGGCAACTCCAGTAAACTGGTCCCGTAATAAATTACAGGAAAACCCCGACACTGTGCATACACACCCGCATCTGTATTCCGACCGGATACAAATGCAATGAGACAAAATCTACACTGTACTAAACTAGGACCGGCTTAAACCAAAGCCGGCTAGTAATATCCGTTCGATCCTGATCCGTGCAATACCGCACGTATCTGATCGAACCCTGCCATATACCTATACGGCTACTAGTACAAACCGTCCGATCCTGATCCGTGCAATACCGCACGTATCTGATCGGACCCTGCCATATCTCCATACGGCCTCTACAGCGTTTCGCCCGAAAGCTGAGTAACTGAAAGTGTGGTGGACTCTAAAGACTCGTCAATACTATGGCTGTGGATTTAACCACTAGCACGTCAGAGGTATAAGCCAATACGTAACGGGCCACCAGCTATTGACCAAAAGGGACGTCGATGAGCGAACTCATCCTGACACCCTACTGAGCCTGTCAGTGACAATATCCGTGCAGTCCGGTCCGTTCGTCTATGAGTATCGCATGGCGGGCCTAGGGGGTTGGTAAAAGTCAGACCCCCAAAAGCGGTACAAGTCGTGTCGGAGTGTAGCCCAGAACACCCTGAGATACTACTGGAATACCTACCAGTAAATCTCCTTGCCTTGGCCAAGGACTTTGTGTAATGGCTCTCCTAGACACAGCACGACCTCACCCCCAATACCGGGAGAGACGAACCCCTGAAGATACGCTCACTGCCTCCATGTGGCTCGGGACTGTACCCAACTAAAACCTGTTTGCACGACTCCTTTGAGCCGTGGTAGGGTAGTAATCAAAGTACAGTGGGAACTTACACGAGACAAATGACGATCCCCAGGTCGATGAACTAACCTGCACACATGTCACCAGGGAACTGCCATCTGACGTCTGGTATATGACCAACTAGCATGTTCCCGGCGAGTCCTGTCCGGTGTACTCATAACCCAATGAGCACCTGTATACATCTTAGGTGATCCAACTGACACCAGTGGCTTGTGAGACCGGCCACCGCCCCTCGTCGGGGTCTCGACTGTATACACTAGTCTACTAATGGAGTATCGATGCCCGGTCTCGAAACTCCCACGACTAGGGACCTTTTAAGGATATGCTTGTAGACCCCCAGCTCCCACTTATATGATCGCCCTCATACTGCTGGTGGTCAAGCAAGAATCCTAGGGGCTCTATCAACGTGTAATAGCGACGTGTCATGTCACCTAAAGCAGTACACGATGATAAAGGTAAACCAGATAGCATACTATCATCTCGAGTAAGACTGTCCTACCGGGATAGGTCCTCCCTCAATCATTGCAATCACGTACCTGTGATCCAATAATTGACTCTGAGGGCACTACCTCCAACAATCTCCCACTTGCACTCAAGGCTAATTATTGCGATGTCGCATACTCACAGCCCGTGTGATACCGAACACCCAACTCCTCTACTAGTCAGTCTCACAAAGCTCGTTTGCGGAACTATTGCGTTCGAGGAATAGCCTCAGTGAGTGGATCCGCTTAGATGTTTCTTTCCATGTCTCTCTATATCTCAAGTTCGCGGAGAAAGCCATCTCCCGAAATGAGCAAAATCAGTCTTAGAATATGTCTGGATGTCTGATGGGACCTAGCTCATAAATGAACTCCAAATCCAAACTTCTTAGACTGTATCGTCAACTGAACTTAATCAGTATCCTGCGCCATGCCTCCCTCAGTACTGCCTTGGATCACCTGTCCAAAATACTGCCCCTCGTCAGAGGGAAAACTATAACTCTGACAACCTCCTTGTCGTCCATGTCACCTTGGAAGCCTGGAATGATAACTGTCTCCTGAATGAGGCTGTCGTTATCATATCTCTAGAACATGCACTTATGTTCTAAAACTGCTTCCGACTGTTTCTCCAGGATTGGATTAATGTCAACTTATTGCATCTAGTGCAAGAACAACATCTGGTGTGGTACTTGACATCTCATGATTGACTCAATTGCCTAAGCAAGTGATCTGCCAATCATGCACGTCCCTCTCCCCTTTAGTCTGTAAGACACCTTTATAGAGGGTGACTCCATTACCTGCAGGTACACTACCGTGCCAGGAGTCGTCCATCCTAAATACTCTTAGAATGCTGTCAAGTACCCTGATTGGGAAACCACCCAAATCTAGATCTAAAACCATAGATCTAGTAACCAGTATGTCTGATATAAAATCCATGTCTTTTGTGGAGAAACCACTGTGTGACGACCAAAGTATAACCGATCGTAGTGTAGGAGTTTCTTTTCCTACTCTGTGTATATCATCCAAATACCAGGATATCACACCCTACTACCTTCTCAACAGATCCATCCCCTATTCTGATGAAGTCAAACCCATGACTGTCACGTCAGAAATAGATGATCTATCTCCGCTACATCTGCTTTAGTCTATAAATAGACATAAGCAATCTGTCCACCAATGCTTCCGCTGCTCCCACTGACTACGACAACCCTCTGGCAGAGTCATATAGACGTACACTTCTAAAACTGGTTTAGAACGACGCTATACTCATTCTCCCGCCGGGTCTCGCAGCCTGGAACAACAGCAATGGTAATTGTGGGTAAACAAGAACTTCCTTGTCACCGTCCTTGAGGCTACCGCAGTACCTCTTGGGTGCCTGAAGTTACCCACCTTATCTGCGGAGTGGCCAATGGAATGTCAAACCGGATTGAATCTTTAGGTTCCTTATCAAATCTTCAGTAATCGTTTGTGGTTCTGGAATCACTTCCAGTTCTACCATACTCCCACTACTGTTTTCTGAAAAAATCCATTTTTAATAAAACTGTGGCGAGCCTAGAACAATATCGCTATTGTTCATCCAGATGGTAGAAAATCAACCCTCGTCATAGCCTGGGTCAACCCACAAACAGCCATTACAGAAACGTGCCTTGAGTTGTCCAGTGTCTGGTTTTAATCATAAACCGGACAACTCCCCGTACCTTAACATCGTTAAGATATGAACTGTTCTATATCCAATATAGAAACAGAGGCACTGATTTAATTGAACCAGATTCAAATCATGCAGCTGTCCCCAGCGCATGTCAACTAAATGGAAGGAGGCCGATCAGCGTTACTCAACTTAGGAGTGCTTCCAATTATGAGTAACCTGAAAGAGAAGCAAGATCTCTTAGTCATTACCATCAACTGAATACCATATACAAGTATCTACATCTTCGATCACTTTGAAGAATCCCGATACTTGCTATACTCGGTTCTCTACTCTATTCAAATACCTATAACTCCTCAAAACTTAGACCCTGTGTTTCAACGAAACACATGTCTAAAAACTAGAGAAGTTAAAAGTAAACAGAATATAGTATGAGGACCAACCCCTCTGTCCTAATGGACACTGGACAACATACAATACTCTGTATAAGTCCCTTGAGTCTGATAGCTCTTTCACCGTGTGTCGTAGGTTGAAAACTGTACTTATGGTTAAGAAGAATTACACCGCTGTTTAATGCTCCTTACCTAACCATCCACTGATATAGGTAAATGTCATAGACATAATTTCAAAAGGGCATATCTCACTCTATGAAAATAGACGTACAGATACATCGATTTGAAATTGGTGCATGACGGCGGATATTCAAAACCAAATACTTGCCGTTCGGCAAATAACCCAGGTGATTTCCTCAAATATCACCGATTACAACGAATCCCGATATAATGAGGATGATCACCCAATTCCCAATAACTTACTCCCACTCATCATCTGTAAAACCATAAAGATGTGAGAATCGTACCTGGTAAATATATACCCTGGAGTAAGTATCTAATCGGGAAATCAGTTTTTCTTTAACATTACACAGTGAAACTGAAACATTGAAATGTTCCGATGGGGTATTTTGGTATTCCTAGTAATGCCTCTTCCAGATTCACGACTGTAACCGTATAGTTCTTTGCCACCTCTCCAAATCCCTTCATATGTCTTTAGTCTTTGCCTTCTGCACACCCCTTAGGCCAAATGGTTTTCTTCCTTCCCTACCGTTCGGCACCAGCCTATGGTTTGGAAGAAGACTATCCAATAAGCATAATGGGTGTACTGTCCCAATCCTAGGAACACTCGCAATGCGAGAGAAGGTAAAGATAAAAAAACACCTGAATGTACTTTATTCCTATTTCTCCTGAACCAGGATCCATCCCCGAACTGGAACAAGTTCCTTTCGAGTTCGTATATAACCATACGATGGATTATCCAAATAAACTGTGGATCTTCGTAGTGATACGGAGTGTCCTGGAGAAATACAAAGGTGATGTGGGAGTGGTAACGAAATATTTGGTTTGGTCGTGAATACCTGTTGCAATTTACTTTGCCCTCTTACTAATCCCTTGCTTTGTCTGAACTTAATACCTTCTGCACACCATCGTTATGCTAATTGGTTTTCTTCATTCCCTACCGGTCGGCACCAGCCTAAGGTTTGGAAGAAGACAATCCAATTTGCGTAATAGGTGTACTACCCCTAAACCAAGGAGTACTCGTAACCTGAGAGAGGGTAAAAGGAAAAGACAACTGAATAGTCCTATCCGTTTTCTCCAGAACCGGAAACCATCCTCGAATCCCTTCGAGTTCGTATCTAACCATACGATGGTTTTGTCCAATGGAAGTGGACGTTCGTAGAAATACGGGGTGTCCTGGAGAAAAGGGTAAAAGTAGGAGTGGCAATGAGGTCTGCAACTCTGACAATCCAAAAGCCGGTGTTTAAGAAGGTTCGGTCAACTTGGTCACTGAGTCAAAGTCTTAGGGTCGGGTCAAATGGTCGCTGCCAGAGAGAGAGAGAAAAGAAACACTCAGCGTGCACTCTAACCTAGATCAGAATGGTTACCAATTTATCTAATCTGGAATCCTCCCACTGTACCTCAAATTCTCCTCCAAACCAGAAAGAAGAATTAGTCGGGGTCACCCGAGGAGTAAACCAACTCATCAGTGGGAATCGGGATCCAACTCTCATCGCATGATAACGTGACGGAATCCGCTCACGGTATCACACTCCAGAAGGTATGCGCATATCTGGCAAGTTTCAGTTCTTTTGAAACTCCCGATGTGATTTCTGCCCCATGCTCTTATGACCTTGGCGTGAGGTCAAAATATCATAAGTCACATGTCAAGTTCTGCCCATCATTATCCAGGTTAATTTGAATCCACCCGTACATACCCTTGACGTAGGCCAAAATAGTAGTACGACTGTCCCAAACCAACGCATCTATCTATGCAACAGATAAATACCCGGCAGCTACCAAACACTATGCCTTGGCGTGAGGTCAAAATACATAGCTTGAATACTACCGAATATTTAACTGAAATGATGGAGGGCTACGAATGGTTTCTGGCGAAAACCTTTAACGTAATGAACTTGATATCGTTGAAGGAACGGATAGCTTTTTAGAAATATAGTGACGACAACTTCCGCTAAAGAGGTCACTCCCGGTGAAGGGATCTCGGCTCTTTCCCCGTAGAATGGGGTGCAGGATATTCCAACTGAATACCACGGTGCAAAGCAAAAGTAATCGGCTATAGTGAAGTTAATGCCCTGACGCAAACTTATTGTCCAAGGGGTCACTCCCGGTGAAGGGATCTCGGCCCTTGCCTCGTCGACTGAGGAGCAGGATATTCCAATGAATACCACGATGCAAAACAAAAGTAAACGTCCTTGCAATAACAGCTTTTTGAAAAGTGTTCCAACAACATCAGATTAGGTTTGTTTTAACTTGCATTGATCCGAATCAATGCAGTCCCATCAATTGATCACACCAAAAAGAACGAAAATATACTGATGTACGTATATGCCATCCGCATTCGCCACTGGGTCCCGTCATTACCCGTTAGGTTAGCTAACTAACGACAGAGCGGGGACTGGACTAGCGCGGATGCAAAACATATACAACATCTACTAATATATATACCAATATATTATATTCGCTCAAGGCGTGAATGAAATGCAACATCACAGATAATGAACAGCATCACAGAAACATTACAGATATTTGGGATCCCCGGGTTTCACAGAGCCGCTGAAACTCGACGTTCCCCTGGTCGTGTGGATAGCCTGTGCAATGAAATCCTAGACCCCTACGGGCGCGGCAAGTCACCCGCCAAAACCTGAAGCGAGGCAGCCCCCTTCAGCGCCGTGAATGGACCACCCAGCACTTCACGGAATCCGGCAACTTGGGCACCCCTCCTGGGTCAACCTGTACCCCCTACGAGTGCGGCGAATAGCCCGCCAATCCTAGAGCGAAGCCCCTTCCGTCTCAATGCCATGAGATGCGGGCTTGTTGCCCTCCAGAACCCGGCTATCCGTGCACCCCTCCGCGGGGCAATCCTAGTACAGAAAGTAAAATATACATACACCGGGTACATCGACCGCAACCAGGTCGTGCCCCAAAAGAATAATACAATCAGGCAGTGACGGCAGTCCACATGTCGGACGCTCGCCCCGCAATATCAAATGTACATAATACAACAAAACAGTACTAGCATTGCATCCAGGCTATCCCCCACGACCGATCCGCAACATCACAGCAAATACATAGAACATCAACGTGAAAGTCACGTTCGCAAATCCGTCTAACTGGGCTATAGCAGTTAGACCGGATTTACCGATCGAGTGACATTCACGGTCGCAGATATAATGTAAATACTGTGAAAAATGTGTTTAAAATTTTCCGATTGATCAAACAATTAACAAGTGGGCCCCAAAGAAAACTGTAGCACTCACAGAAACAATTGGCCCAACTTTAATATTCCAAAGCCCATATTTTAAGCCCAGAAGGCCTCTGAAAAAAAATGGTGAAGTGATGTGAATAGTGCGCGGCGGAAGGGCCGCACAAAGGTGGTTTTCGCGGCGGTTCCGCGCTCCAACTGTGGAGTTACTTCATCAAATTTTTACAGAACTCTTAGATTATCCAGTACATCAATATTTTACAACCTGAAAAATTTTTCGAGACCAAAAATTTTCAACAGAAACTGATGCGAACTAAAATGCAGTTTTGGAACTTTTTGATCGATCGGAAATGCAAACACATTACACAAAGTTAGACTAAGTTAATGGCGAGGCTCTGATACCACTGTAAGTGCACGGCGGCGCCCCGGCCGTCAATCCGACGCCGGAATGCGGAAGCGGTGATAAACTTAAATTTTGCGGACTTTGCAAACCGGCACCACCGCGCACTAAACTCCGGATCGTAACCATTAACAAGTCTAGCTAACCAATAAGAAAGGGAAGAGATGTATACCGACGATCCAAGTCCTCCGGTCTTCATCTCCACTCCGATCTCCTCGCGGGATCTCCGTCCGTCTCCTCCTCGTCGGAAAGGGGCACCACATCGCCTGTAGCTTTTACGGGCTCCCACCTCAATACCGAGGCAACTCGGGCGCGAAGCTGGCGAATCGACGCGTCCAAGATTTGCTGTAGGAATGTAGTGTAGAATCGTAGTCTCTTTTTGGGGTCTTGGAGTTGCCTTTAGATGGAGGGATGAGGATTGAACTTTGGAGGGAAATGAAGCTACCAATTTTTTTTGCAAGGAAATGAGATGAAGAATGAAGCATCAAAAATGAACCTCTCATTTTTCCTCTCCTCACAATGTGTGGCTGGCCAATCTCATATGGAAATGGTGGAGGGAACAAAATACATCATGAAGGGAGGTGAGGGTAGGAGAAGTCAAGAGGTGACCACAACATCAACATCAACCATGCTTGCACTATTGAATCCATACCCACTCAAATCACAAGTCAAAGCAAGCATGGTGCAAAGAAAAGAAAGCCATCATAATCAATATATATGCAATAAAACCCCTCCACAAAAGTAATTTGCAAAACTGCAAATTACCCCCTCCATCGGAAAAGTCCGGCCGGGAAAGAACAAACGAAAACCGGCCGGAACGGAATGCAAACTGGCAACTCCAGTAAACTGGTCCCGTAATAAATTACAGGAAAACCCCGACACTGTGCATACACACCCGCATCTGTATTCCGACCGGATACAAATGCAATGAGACAAAATCTACACTGTACTAAACTAGGACCGGCTTAAACCAAAGCCGGCTAGTAATATCCGTTCGATCCTGATCCGTGCAATACCGCACGTATCTGATCGAACCCTGCCATATACCTATACGGCTACTAGTACAAACCGTCCGATCCTGATCCGTGCAATACCGCACGTATCTGATCGGACCCTGCCATATCTCCATACGGCCTCTACAGCGTTTCGCCCGAAAGCTGAGTAACTGAAAGTGTGGTGGACTCTAAAGACTCGTCAATACTATGGCTGTGGATTTAACCACTAGCACGTCAGAGGTATAAGCCAATACGTAACGGGCCACCAGCTATTGACCAAAAGGGACGTCGATGAGCGAACTCATCCTGACACCCTACTGAGCCTGTCAGTGACAATATCCGTGCAGTCCGGTCCGTTCGTCTATGAGTATCGCATGGCGGGCCTAGGGGGTTGGTAAAAGTCAGACCCCCAAAAGCGGTACAAGTCGTGTCGGAGTGTAGCCCAGAACACCCTGAGATACTACTGGAATACCTACCAGTAAATCTCCTTGCCTTGGCCAAGGACTTTGTGTAATGGCTCTCCTAGACACAGCACGACCTCACCCCCAATACCGGGAGAGACGAACCCCTGAAGATACGCTCACTGCCTCCATGTGGCTCGGGACTGTACCCAACTAAAACCTGTTTGCACGACTCCTTTGAGCCGTGGTAGGGTAGTAATCAAAGTACAGTGGGAACTTACACGAGACAAATGACGATCCCCAGGTCGATGAACTAACCTGCACACATGTCACCAGGGAACTGCCATCTGACGTCTGGTATATGACCAACTAGCATGTTCCCGGCGAGTCCTGTCCGGTGTACTCATAACCCAATGAGCACCTGTATACATCTTAGGTGATCCAACTGACACCAGTGGCTTGTGAGACCGGCCACCGCCCCTCGTCGGGGTCTCGACTGTATACACTAGTCTACTAATGGAGTATCGATGCCCGGTCTCGAAACTCCCACGACTAGGGACCTTTTAAGGATATGCTTGTAGACCCCCAGCTCCCACTTATATGATCGCCCTCATACTGCTGGTGGTCAAGCAAGAATCCTAGGGGCTCTATCAACGTGTAATAGCGACGTGTCATGTCACCTAAAGCAGTACACGATGATAAAGGTAAACCAGATAGCATACTATCATCTCGAGTAAGACTGTCCTACCGGGATAGGTCCTCCCTCAATCATTGCAATCACGTACCTGTGATCCAATAATTGACTCTGAGGGCACTACCTCCAACAATATCAAGAGTTGATCGGTTCAGTCACGTTATCTAAAAGCATAGACGTTCTAAATCAAACCACAGTTCTTAGTATACAGAACACACACAAGAGGAAAAGTTCCGAAATGAACGAATCCTTCTTGAGGCATTGTAGACTAGGTCATATCAATGCGACCCGACTAGCTAAGTTATATTTAGATGCATATTTAAATCTGTTTGAATTTACATCTTGTGAAACTTGCCGGTCATGTCACAAAGATAAGATGACAACACCTCTGTTTATTGGAAACAGAGAAAGAGTTAGTGAACTCTTGGGATTGATACATGATGATGTATGTAAGGTCCCCTGTCAACACATGCCAGGACCGGTTCTTTATACTTCATTACATTCACTGATTATCTCTCAAGGTTCGGACATATGTTCCTGTTGAAACACAAGTCTGAACCTTTTGAGAAATTCAATGAATATGAGTTAGAAGTAGAGAACCAAAACGGGTATAAGTATTATGTCCATTGATGTGATCAGGGAGGAGAATACTTGAGCAAGGGATTCCTGGACTATTCTAAAGGAGAATGAGATTTTCTCTCAGCATTACTCCTCCATATACACTACAGCACGTTGGTATATCGGGACGGAGCAATCGCACCCTATGTAATATGGTGTGCTCTATGATGAGTACTACTGAGTTGCCTATTTCATTTTGGGTGTTATGCACTTGTGAAGTTGCATACCTATTGAATATGGTTCCAATCAAATCAGGTGCCCGCCACTCCATATGTGATATGGTATGGGAATAGCCCATCTCTTAAAGATGTTAAGATTTAGGGTTGTCCGGCCTATGTCAAAAGCAAAATCCGGACAAGCTCGAGGCAAGGTCAGGTCTGTGGAAGTTTGTAGGATATCCCAAGCATTCGCAAGGGAATATCTTGTACCAAACTGAGTAACAAAAGATGTTTTCTCAAAATGCCACCTTTGGGAAAGGGAATTTCTTGAGAAGAAATTAGTGGTCATAAAGTAGAACTGGAAGTAGTTCCAGCTAAAACAAACTACAGCTGATGATTTGATAGAACCAGAGGATTCAATAGTTTCCAACGAACCTCAGCCTCTCCACCGATCTGGTAGGGTTCCTCATCCACCTGAGAGATACTTCGATTTCTCTATGACAGTGGGAGCGAGGATTGCATCATGAGATGATGACCTAACTAGTTTCGAGCAGGCCATCAGGAGTGAGGACTCTGTGAGAATGGCTGGATACTTAGTGATCTGAGATGGAATCCTTATATACCAACAAAGTATGGACTTTGGTTGCTTTATCTGAAGGATTAAATCCCCATCAGGAGCAAGTATATCTTGAGAAGATTACTTGGTGTACATGGAAAAGTTGAGACTTTCAAAGCTATGCTTAAGTCCATCCAGATCCTACTTGCCACTGCTACATATCATGACTACGATATCTGGCGGTTGGGTGTCATGACTGCTTTTCTAAATAATGATTTGGAAGAGAGCGTCTATAAGTACACAGCCAGAGGGCTTCGTAGACAGTGGGAGCAGTGGAAACGTGTGCAAGTTGCTTTATAGGATAAAGCAGGCATCGCGGAGTTGGAACGTCTGTTTTGATGTGGTAGTCAAAGAGTTTGACTTCATCAAAATGGTAGATGAACCTTGTATATACAAAAAGGTAGTAGAGAGTATGGTGGTGATCCTCGTACTGTACGCGGATGACATACTCTTGATAGGGAAGGAGTTTCCTGTGCTACGCTCGGTCAATCTCCTCTTATCACAAGGATTCTCCGTATAAGGATCAAAGTGATACCTCCTAAATCCTAGGTTTTATATCTATGAGATAGATCTAATTGGATGTTAGGATTCTCACTAGTTGTAGTGGGATGGTATCAATCGATCCTGGGGAGAATCACTGGAAAGGTTCCAGGGTGATAAGGACGACTGAATTTCAGTCGCAGGCACTGTCTTTACCCTCAGTGGTAGGACGGTATGTTGGAAGAGTTCCAAGCTAGATACCGTGACTTAGTAGACGATTAAAGGCAAGATACATCGTTACCAAGGGTGCTACCAAAGAGGCAGTCTGTATATATATGAGTTCATGAGATGAATTTCATTCCTACCATTGTGTGACAATGGAGTTGTGGCTTAGGCCTAAGAACCCTTGTCCCTTCTGTGATCCAGACATATTCTTAGGCAGTGTCACCTGATCATGGAGATGGTTGATCTCCAGGAAGATCAGGGTTAGGAGAGTAGACACAGAGGACAACATCGCGGATCCACTCACAAAGGTCTATTTCCCAGTAGAGACTTTTATGGGATGGTTGAGTATGGGATACTTCAACCATAGCTGTATGTTGGGTATGCGATACCATAACAGATGGCCCTTGTGCAAGTGGGAGATTGTTAGTTATATGTATGCCCTAGAGGCCATTACTGTACATACGATGTATACTGTAGTGGATGCTTGGACATATATAGGTAGGACTTTCTTGCTTGACATGATAGTATGCTATCTGATTGCTCTTTATCTTAACATGTACTCTGATTGTCTCTATGTTACATGTTGATAAAGCCCTTAGGATGAGTACTTAACTACCAGGACTATGATGCAGATCATACTAGTTGGGACAGTGTAGTCGCTAAGTACATCCTTCAAATGTTCCTAGTCATAGGTGTATAGAGACAGGGCATCGATATACCAGAGTAGACTAGCGTATGTGTTTCTTGACTCATATGATGGGCGATGGATGATCCTATATCCATTGGTGTTTGAAATCAGAGAAGGTATACGGGTGCTCAGTGGAGACTGGGTACACTGGACGGACTCGCCAAGAACTCCTAGATGGTATTATACCTCACGTCAGATGGCAGTTCTCTGGTGACACGGGTACAGGTTAGTCTGTAGACTCGAGATCGTCATAGAGTCTTATGTGATTCCCACCGTGCTTTGATTTCCACCTCACCACGTCTAAGGGGGCGTGTAAAACGGTGGCTTTTGGGTACAGTCCCGAATCACATGGACGCAATGAACGATGGGAGGGGTTTCGTCTCTCCCGGTATAGGGAGTTGATGTTGCGCTGTGTTCGATTGGCTATAACTGGAAATCCCTGGCCAGGGTTGCTGAGATTTACTGGTAAGTGTTATCAGTAGTTTCTCGAACTGTTATGGACTTCATATCGACACGACTTATCAAGCTACTTGGGTCTGACGTTTACCACCCCTAGGCGAGATATGCGACATATCAGACGAAGAGACCGGACTGTACGGGAGTGTTACTGAATGGATTCGTAGGAGAATGTACAGGATTGCTTGTTGATCTTCTGATTGCTCAATACCTGGGTGGCTGTTATGTTTAGCTAACCGCTTGCAGCTTATGGGTGTTTGATATGATCATCACCTACTGCCGGCGTATTGACGATTCTTTAGAGTCCTACACAGAGGTTTCCTGGCTCAGGCAAAACGGAGTAGGAGCACATATGAGATATGTGCGGGACTGAGAATAATACGTGTATGCGATACCGTATTAGATTCTCGCGATTTGTGATATCGGCCGGGTATATGTGATATAGCCGGGTCATCGGATCAAGTGTTGATTCGATGAACTGATACAGATTATATTAGTGGGTTATTTATGAAATAGCCGGATTATCGGATCAAGTGTTGATTCGATAATTTAATGTATAATTATATATTTGATATATTATATTACATTAACTAATATTAGCTCACTTAAAGATTCTTTTTCTCACTTGGATAATACATTGATATATATGACATATATGTTAATTGTATTATTTTATTTTGTTACAATAAATATTATATATGTGATATATAATATTGTAACATGTTATGGTTACAAATGCAACATGTTTTGTGGAGTTTAAATATGGTTAGGGTTTGGGTTAGGGTTAAACTTGGATGAAGCTTTCAAAAAGCTTCGACTTTGACTTGTGATATTTTGTGCAGATATTTGTTAACCCAACCCAAACCCTTTACCATAGTTAATTCTCTACAAGGGTTAAGTCTTCATTCTTAACCCATGGTTGCATTTCTAACCTCATACAAGTTTTCATTATTCATCACAAATTGATTTCTTCTTCTTCTTCTTCCTCTTGAAAAAGCTTTCTAGCTTTTTGACATGTGATGATAATGAGTGAGAAATTGAAAACAAAAGAGAGCTAAATTCCTACTTCATCATCCTCATCTTTTCTATCCACTTAGATTAGGATGTTTGCTTTGCTAATACTTGATTAGTGAAGCAAGAGCTTGGGTTTGAGTTTCTTCAAGGTAGATCATCTTCGAAAAGGAAGACTTCTAGCAAGCATGGATCATTCGACTTGTGGAGCCTCTCTAAAGTCCGGGAGTTCATGGATCATGGCGAAGGGACTACTACTCGGAGCTTATGAAGCGAAGGAACGGACTACAAAGGTTATAATCCCGAACTCTTAGAAGTAAAGTTGTTTACTTGCTATGTTTACCCTAAGTCTCTAGTTAAGATCTTGGTTAGGGTTTGTTTAGCACCCCAAAAATTTTAAAGTAGCATGATTGATGCTTGCCAAAACCTTGCTAAGGTGCTATACTAACCCTACAATTGTCTCGGCGGTTATCCGGAGGATACCGATCGGAGTCGTGGGTTGTGACAAATTTGAGAGCCGATCTGAGAGATGGCTATTGAGATATTGAGAAATTGAGATATTGAGATATTGAGACATTGAGATATTGAGATATACATATGTTGTGTCGATGCTTGATACGGATTTTCTGACGATTTCATTGATGATACGCCAGTTTTATTATACAAAAGTTTTACCAAGATAAGAATACAGATTTTCCTATACCAGACATATTCAGGTTTCGTGTTTGATTATGCATTCATGTCGCATTCATACTAGTGCATCGTATCATGATTGTATATGTAGGTTGTGACGCATTTGCGTGCATGCTTATGATAGCCTTGTTAGATTTTACTTACTACTCACGAGTTGGCAAATCACCCTAGTTGTGCCACAGTATCTTGCTGGTCCGACCCGTCAGCATAGTAGCGGCGGGCATACCTCTTCTTCTTCTTCTGCTCCTTTGCATTGACTTGCGACTTTTGCGCATAGGTGGGTTGTGAGGATATTCTTTCGTTCCTACCATTTATATTTCTATTTTGTATCTAGCATACTCCATCTACCTTTGTATATTGGACTGGACAGTGAGACTTGTATTTTTGGTATATGGTGTCGAGCTCGTGTGAGCCGACTTATATTTGGTTTCCGTTTTCTTGCTTTTAAATATTGGTTTCATTCTTGGATGATATACCTTACATGTGGTTGCGATTCCACCGTTTGGCGAAGAGCTAGCTCCTGCTTGGGGATGCCTTTGCTCATTAGTTGTATATATTCATGTTTGTAACCGTTTGGGGACAGTATTTACAAAGGAAACTCTGCCGAATTTTTTTATAAAAACTTGGGCTTATTAAAAGACTTTCAAAGTGATCTTCTATGTTAACTTTTAAAAAAGTTTTCCTTCACTCTATTTTCTTTAAATGGTATAGATTTCTGGGCTTTGGCTTACTTAGATTACGTTACGCCTCTAGACAATGCGTAATTTAAGTGCCAGTCACGTTCCACATTTTCGGGTCTTGACAAAGTTGGTATCAGAGCGATAGGTTTTACCTTTTTGAGTGTAGGATAACCCTTGGTACGATGGAGTAGGTGACTTAAGCAGAGTGGCGTAGCGTGTGTATGTTCCGCGGCATACTTACGATACGGTACTCCGCCTAAGTGACCTTAGGATATATGATTGCTTGTACTTCCTTCCTTGATTCCGGATATCCTTTGATTCGATTGCGATATTCTCATCAAATCCTGTTTCTTACTCCAGCTACTATGCCGCCGATGACTGTGAGGGCCAGAGGGCTGCCGTCAGAGATGAGATTACGGCAGGCTCGTCTGAGGCGAGGACCGACCAGGGCAGTACGCCTATCTCGGATGGGCAGATGGATCCACCCTCTATTGATCGTATAGCTAGGCTGGAGGCGAGTATTCAGGATTTGCACCAAATGATCGGATCCTTGATAGAGATCAGTCGAGCACGGAGATCGGACATTGCTCCACCTATGGTTGTTCCAAGACCAAGGCGGATTCGTACTGATATATCATCCCAGTGGCAGACAGGTAGACACCGCGGCAGACCCCTCCAGGCCGTGGTGATAGCGGAGGCTCGAGACCAGGACAGTTATATAGCACCTACCCACAGGGTCAACGACCGTCATGGGGATGTTTTCAGTGTGGGAGCCTGCATCACCGCATCAGAGACTGTACTATGAGGCGCCAGGACATAGCGATAGTTCCACATATGACTTTACCACCTTCACCACCTCCTCCGAGTGCATTACCTCCTACGCCTGTTGTTGCTTCATGCCAGATCGATGCCCATAGAGGTCATGGTCGTGGTGGTCGTTTTCCGAGAGGACGAGGTGGCAGAGGCAGACGACAGCTGGTCGCTGGTAGAGTGCAGGTCTTAGCTTTTGTGTTGACTCTTCGGGACGCGCAGGCATCGAATGTGTTAGTGACAGGTATTCTCTCAGTGTCTCCTTTTGTTGCGCGCTTTTGTTTAACCCGGTATCCACACATTCTTTTGCATCCATACTTTTTGTACCTAGGTTTAGCCGAGAGTCATCTTTTCTAAATTAGCTGCTTGTTGTGATTACTCCAGTAGGCGAGTCTTTTGTTGCTCGATATGTTGTTCGATCGTGTTTGTTTTGTTCGTATCGGAGATAGGGATTCTTCTGTCAATTTGATTCTTCTCGATATGTTGGACTTCGACGTTCTTCTGGGCATGGACTGGCTAGCCACTTGTTATGCGTCCGTAGATTGCCATGAGAAGGCAGTCAGATTTAGTTTTCCGGGTGAGCCAGTTCTTGTTATTCTGGGAGACCATAGCATCACCCTTCCTAGTTTGATTTCTTCTCTTCACGCTAGTCAGCTCTTGAGGAAAGGATGTCAGGGATTCTTGGCGTTTGTACTTGATGCTGGAGCCACAGCAAATCCGTTGGACCAGGTACCAATTGTGAGAGAGTTTCTAGATGTCTCTCCTGACGAGCTGTCTGGTTTGCCGCCAGAGCGCGATATTGAGTTCTGCTTTGACTTGATCCCCGGCATGGGGCCTATTTCTATACCGCCTTATCGGATGGCCCCGTCGGAGCTTAAAGAGCTGAAGGATCAGTTGCAAATTTTCTAGATATAAGGCTTATTCGTCTGAGTGTGTCACCTTGGGGAGCTCCTGTACTGTTCGTCAAGAAGAAAGACGGCAGTATGCGTTTATGCATCGATTATCGTCAGTTAAATCGAGTGACTGTGCGGAATAGATATACCCTACCTTGCATTGACGATTTGTTTAATCAGCTCCAGGGTGCGGGACATTTCTCGAAGATTGACTTGCGATCAGGTCACCATCAGCTGCGGGTTCGGAAGGATGACATTCCGAAGACTGCTTTTCGCACGCGCTACAGGCATTATGAGTTTTTGGTGATGTCGTTCGGGCTCACCAATGCCCGATCAGTGTTCATGGATTTGATGAACGTATATACAGGCCGTTTCGTGATCAGTTTATTATCGTGTTCATTAATGATATTCTAGTGTACTCCCGGAGTCGAGAGGAGCATGAGCAGCATCTGAGGATCACATTGCAGACTTTGAGGGAGTATCAGCTGTTCGCTAAATTCTCTAAGTGTGCCTTCTGGCTGGATAGTGTTGATTTCTTGGGTCGCGTAGTTACGAGAGATGGCATACGTGTAGACCCGAAGAAGATCGAGTCCATTCAGCACTGGCCCAGACCTGTATCAGTGACGGAGGTTCGCAGCTTTTTGGGTTTGGCCGGATACTATCGACGTTATATACATGATTTTTCTCGTATAGCGGCACCGTTGACCGGGTTGACCCGGAAGGGTGTTCCGTTTCTTTGGACTGAGGCATGCGAGCAGAGCTTTCAGCAGTTGAAGACTTGTTTGACGACTGTGCCAGTATTATCTTTGATATCAGGTTCAGGCGGTTTTATTGTCTTTTACGATGCTTCTCGAGTAGGTTTAGGCTGTGTGTTGATGCAGCACGGCAGGGTCGTCACTTATGCTTCTCGGCAGTTGAAGAAGCACGAGCAGAATTATCCCACTCATGACTTAGAGATGGCTGCGGTTGTTTTTGCACTCAAGATTTGGAGACACTACTTATACGTCGAGTCGTGTCAGATATTCACGAACCACAAGAGCTTAAAGTACATTTTTCAGCAGCGAGATCTGAATTTGAGACAGTGCCGTTGGATGGATCTGTTAGTGTATATGCCCTAGAGGCCATTACTGTATTATACTAGTTTGTATATTACTTAATGGAAGCTTGGGATATTCACCTTGTATAAACAATCTTGCTCAATATAGTAGTATGCTACTTGGTTTGTTTCTACTTCAATGTGTACTTGTGTTTATTTCAGTATATCACTTATACGCATTAGTGGAGCCCTTAGGATCTTTGCTTGATTACCAGCGTTGTGATGGCAGTCACACTAGTGGGGGCTGGGTAATCTATAGGCACATCCTTATACAGGTCCCTAGTCGTAGGACTATCGAGACAGGGCATCGATACTCCGGAGTAGACTAGCGTATGCGCTTCTCATCCCAGTGTGGGAGATGGTCTGTCCCACAGCCATCAGTACGTCGTACTGGAGATAGTATACGGGTGCTCGTTGGGTTACGAGTACACTGGACAGGACTCGTCGGGAACTGAAAGGTTGGTATTATACCTATCGTCAGTTATCAGTTCCCAGGTGACATGAGTACAGCTTAGTCCGCTGACTTGATACTCGCACTTCGCCTCGAGTGTGTTCCCACTACACTTTGATCACTACCCTACCACGGCTCAAAGGAGTCGTGCAAACAGGTAGTGGTTGGGTACTGTCCCGAAGCACTTGGAGGCAGTGACGGTTAGACAGGATTCGTCTCTCCTGGTATTGGGGGTTGACATCGCGCTGTGTCTAGGAGAGCCATTACACGAGTAGTCCCTGGCCAGGGCAAGCGAGATATACTGGTAGGTTTCCAGTGTTATCTCAGGGTGTTTTGGGCTTCACTCCGACACGACTTGTACCGCTATTGGGGGACTGACGTTTTACCGCCCCCTAGGCCCGACATGCGATGTATCAGACGAACAGACCGGACTGTACGGAGAATGTCACATTCAGACTCAGTAGGAGTTCAGATGGGGTTTCACCTCGTCAGCCTTCTTGTCGGCATCTACCTGGGGACCGTTACGCACAGCTAGTGCCGCTTGCGGTCTGTGGTTAAACCCACTGCCAGCGCAGTGTCGAGTCTTTAGAGTCCCACACAGAGGGTATTCGCCTCTGGGCAAAACAGAGTAGAGGTCGCATGGTTTTGCGACAGGGTTCGTTCTCATCCGCGCACTTGTGCACGTTTGGAGTCCGGACGGATTATACTGGCAGGCTCTGGTTTGAGCCAGATACCGGTATATGTTTTGAGGGTTGCTTTTATATCTTGGTGTTCTTGTTCCTCGGAACGAGAATGCAGGTGTGTATGCACAGTTGCTTGAGGCGGAGGATGAGGTTTTTCATTAGGGTTTCGGAACAGGTGCGTATGCACAGTTGACAGTTATCTTTTTCCAAACCCTAATGGATTTATGAATTATCTATTAATAATAGTAATTAAATGAGAATTTTGTTATGGTTGATTTTGTTGACTTGTTGACCATGGTTGACTTGTTGACCATGGTTGAATGTTGACCACCATCATGCTTTAAAAAGTCCTCCTTGATTTATGCTTACATTTCATTAAATGAAGCATGGTAGTGGTCATTCCAAATTACCATCAACTATTCTCATTTTCAATTATTATTATTAGATAATTCTTTTCTTTTGGCATTATGGTTGCAAGAAAGAAAAATATAGCTCATTTCTATCATAACCTCTCTCTCTCCTCATTTCATCTTCTTCTTCCTCTAAAAAGAGAAACCTTCTCATGTGTTGAGAATCCTTCTCTTTAAAAAGAAAAGCAAACCCTAGTTACTCTCTACTCATTCTAGGTTCAAGGTTTAGCAAGCCGGAAACCCTAGTTCACTCAAAGATCGAGGAAGAGCCCAAAGGTCGAACCTTCGAGGTGGATCCATCTTCGACGGGAGAAGGCGACGAAAAGAGAACCATCAACCTCTACAAGATTTCAAGAAGAAGGAGTTCAAGTTTAGGTATAACCTTCATCCGAGTAGCTAACTCCCTTTAGCGTATTTGCTAGTTTAGTTTAGACACGATCCCGACCTTGTTTAGTCCATGTTGCCTCTTGCGATAAAAATTTGTTTTTTATACCGTTTCCGCCTCCCCGTAAGCACCGGGGGTCGCAATATGGACTTACAGTGGTATCAGAGCCTAACTAAACTTAAACTAGCTTGGTAGTGAAGTGTAACGAAGTTCGGAACCGAAAAAAATCACAAAACCGGAAAAACCAAAACCCTAAGTTTCTGTTGAAATTTTTTCTGCTCAAAATGAAAAACTTTATACTTGTAAATTCGGCTCAGGGTTTTGTTTGAACACACAAGAAAAACGTTGACCTAATTCATTCAAACCGCCGCGCTTCCGCCGCACGAGGTAGGCATTTGCCGCGGAAGCGCCGCGGTTTGTCGTCTTCTGTGCATCGTTTTTCGTGCAGTGTTCTTCTGGTGGGATTTTGGGATTTTTAAGATGTATTATATGTACCCAGATTTTCCAGAACAGAAATTCACTTTTGGGGTCCTATAATTCCGTATTTTTTCCGAACTTCACTGCACTTTGGCTATGTTGGTTATATCTGTGATGTTTGCATGTATTGAACGTCGGCTAATCGCTATAAGTCGATTAGTCGGGGTTATACATGATCTGTGTTTGATGTTGGATTGTGTATATGAATGTGTTGGACTGTCGCGGGTGAATAGCCGGGGTGGATGTGAGATGAGCTTTTGTTTTTCTTTCATTCATTGTAAATGTAAATTGATGTAATAATATTATTTGTTTGGCCGCACAACCGGGTCGGGGTTGTAGCCGTCATTGTATAATTCTTTTTACTGTTTTTGCTCCTAGGATAGACCCATGGAGGGGTGCACAAACTACCGGGTACTTGGCGGGTAGTTTGCCGCACCCGTAGGGGTCTTGGGTGGGGTATTTGGCTATTCACCGCGACCGTGTAATCCGCTTTTCGTTGCAGGCTCGAAAGGATTGCGGATTGCTAGTATATCCAATGTATTCATCTGTGATCTGTAATGTCTATCATTGCTTTCTATTTAGGCGTTGCTTATGTTTTACAGCCGCGCTAGCCCAGCCCCCGCTCTGTCGTTAGTTAAGTAACCTAACGAGTGATGACGGGACCCCGTGGCGAATGCGAATGGCATAAGCGTACGTCATATTTTGGTTGTTTTCTGCAATGGTAGGATTAAATGATGGGACGCATTAAAAGAACTAATGCAAGAATATCACGCATTAAAAGAACTAATGCAAGATAATAAACCAAGTTTAAGTCGATGGAACACTTTCGAAAAACCACTCGGTTCTTTTCAAAACTAACTTTTAAATGCGGAGCTTGAGCCACTCCTTCTAAAAGCTATCTCGTTCCATCGATTATATCATGTTCACTACGTTCACGGTTTTACCAAAACCATTCGTAGCCCTCCGTCGTTTCACATAAATAGTCAATAGTATTCAAGCTGTGTTTGTTGGCCAAAGTCAAGGCATAGTGATTGGTAGCTACTGGATATTCATGTGCAGCATAGATAGATGCGTTGATTTGGAACAGTCGTACTGCCTTGTTGGCCAAAGTCAAGGGTATGTACGGGTGGATTCAAATTAACCTGGAAAACGACGGGAAGAACTTGACATGTGACTTATGATTTGTTGGCCAAAGTCAAGGTCATAAGAGCATGGGGAAAAAATCCACATCGGGAGTTTCATAAGTACTGAAACTTGCTAGATTTGCATACCATTTGGAGTGTGATGATTATGGTAGGATTCCTTCATTTTCGTCACGCGATGATATTTGGATCCCGATCCTACTGTGAGTATATGCTACTCCTCGGGAAATTTCTCACTAAACGATCAATGCTATAAACCTAGTAGGTGCCTAGAAAGGTGTTAGCGGGGCTACGCCCCCAGGGAAAAGAGGTTATTTAATTAAGGAACTTCGCGAAAGCGTTGGAAAACCTCCCTCGAAGTACCGACACTGGCCTGGCTGAACGGTTAAGCAAGTATTGTACGGTGGGATTGATCCCGGCTAATTCTTCCTTTGTGGTTTGAGGAGGGATTCGAGAGACAGTGGGAGCCATCCTGTTTAGACAAATTAAAAACCATTCTAAACTTGCAAGAGCATCGTGCTAAAGTGTTTCTTCTCTCCCCCCTGCAGCGACCAAATCGAAATGACTGGACTTAAGTTACTTCTAGATAAAAACATACTGACAGGGCCAAACTACAAAGATTGGCTCAGGAATGTCAAATTGGCAATCACTTACGACAAGCTGGGGTATCTTCTTACCACCAAAGCTCCCCCCGTCCTAGGTCCCACCTCCAGCGTCGCGGATAAGGAAATCCGTAAGACTTGGGAGATTGACAGCGCGAAGGCCAGGTGCCTCGTACTTGCCTCGATGGACAACGACCATCAGAGGAGGCACGAGAATATGGATTTGGAATCCATATTTCTTCATACAAAAGAACTGTATGGAGAGCAGTCTCGTATCGCAAGATACGAAGTGTCGAAGAAGTTATTTTCGACTAAGTTGGCCGTCGGATCATCGGTAGCGGACCACGTGCTTAAGATGATTGGCTACACTGAGGAGCTCGCGGAACTTGGGACCACGTTGGACAGTGAACTATATACGGATATAATTCTCCAGTCCCTTCCATCCACTTACGCCCAGTTCATACTGAATTTCAACTTGCAAGAAAAGGAAGTTGAACTTTCAGAACTCCTCAACATGCTGAGGAGCGCAGAGGGCACCCTACAGAAGGGTAGGGATACACCCGCTTTGTTTGTAGGAGGATCTTCTTCCTCTAGGTCCAAGGCGAAAGCCAAGGGAAAGAGGAAGAAAGCCCCCGCCAAACCAAGAGGCGGTGTTAGTAAAGTGGGTACGAAGGGAAAGGAAAAGGCAACAAAGATAGCGGGGAAGCTTGTTGGAAAAGAAGAATGCTTCTATTGTCATAAGAGTGGACACTGGAAGAAAGATTGCAGGGCTTGGAAGGCCAGGACACAGGAACTGAAGCAGGTTGCGGCTTCAGCTTCAGGTGTGTATGTTATTGAAAACTGTCTTTCTATAAACTCTACTTCCTGGGTATTGGATACCGGATCAGGATCTCATATCTGTAATTCTTTGCAGGCGTTGAGAAACCGTAGGTTTTTGAAGGAAGGTGACATGACCCTCAGAGTTGCGAACGGAGCTAGCATGGATGCTAAAGCCGTGGGGGACTATCACCTGGGAATGTCAGATGGGCATGTTTTGGTTTTGCGTAATTGATTTTTTGTACCCAACGCAACTTGTAATATCATTTCTGTATCTTTGGTTTCTAAAGAAGGTTATGAATTTGCGTTTGTAAGTAATGTTGTAAACATTCGCCTTAATCAAGTTCTGATTGGGTCTGGTACACTGAGCAATGGTATATACGTATTAAACCAACCACAGATTTTCAATGTCCAGAATACACACAAAAGAAAGTCTCCAGATATCAATCAGACTTTCTTATGGCATTGTAGACTGGGTCACATCAATGAGAGAAGGTTGACTAAGTTACATACAGAAGGATATTTGGATCCGTTCGAATATCAATCATATGCCACTTGTCAATCCTGTCTCAAAGGAAAGATGACAAAGACTCCGTTCACTGGACACGGAGTAAGAGCGAGCGAGCTCTTGGGACTCGTACACAGCGACGTGTGCGGTCCAATGTCTACACATGCGCGAAGCGGTTATTCTTACTTCATTACTTTTACGGATGATTTTTCAAGATACGGTTATGTCTTCTTAATGAAACATAAGTCCGAAGCTTTTGAAAAATTCCAGGAATATAAGAATGAAGTTGAAAAACAAATCGGCAAAAGTATCAAGATTCTAAGATCGGATCGAGGTGGAGAATACTTAAGTGCCGAGTTCCTGAATTACTTAAAAGAGAATGGGATTCTCTCTCAGCTTACTCCTCCATACACTCCGCAACATAACGGTGTATCGGAAAGACGGAACCGAACCCTATTGGATATGGTACGGTCCATGATGAGTAACGCTGAGTTACCGCGATCATTCTGGGGGTATGCACTATAATCAGCTGCGTACCTATTGAACCGAGTTCCTACTAAGACTGTGCCTACTACACCATATGAGATGTGGTGTGGGAAGAGGCCCCATCTCAGTCACATCAAGACTTGGGGATGTCCAGCTTTTGTTAAAAAGCAGCATGCGGACAAGCTCGAGGCACGCTCAGTACAGTGTAAGTTCGTGGGATATCCAAAGAACTCCAAGGGATATTTCTTCTACTGTGAAGAGGAACAAAAAGTTCTTGTTTCTCGTCATGCCTACTTCTTGGAAACTGAGTTTTTGGAAAACCAGATAAGTGGGAGCACAGTAGAACTGGAAGAAATTCCAGAACCACAAACTATTACTGAAAGCTTAGTGGAACCAGAGGGTTCAAATGAACAGTACATTCCTACGCCGCTCCGCAGAAGTAATAGGCAGTCTCATCCGCCCGAGAGATACTACGGTTTTCTCATAGACGGGGATAGAGAGGATTGCATCATAGACTCTGATGAGCCTACTAGCTTCTAACAGGCCGTTCAGAGCGTTGACTCGGTAAAATGGCTGGATGCAATGCGGACCGAAATGGAGTCCATGTACACCAACAAAGTATGGACGTTGGACATTGCTCCAGACGGGGTAAAACCCGTAGGATGCAAGTGGATCTTCAAAAGGAAGATTGGTGTAGATGGACAGGTTGAGACCTATAAAGCTAGACTTGTAGCAAAGGGTTTCCGTCAAAGACCTGGCTTGGACTATGACGAAACCTTTTCTCCAGTGGCTATGCTGAAATCTATTCGGATCCTTCTTGCCATTGCTGCTTTCCACGATTATGAGATTTGGCAGATGGACGTAAAAACCGCTTTTCTAAATGGAAATTTAGAGGAGTGTGTCTATATGGATCAGCCAGAGGGTTTCATTCAGAGTGGGAGCAGCGGAAAGGTGTGCAAGTTGCTTAAGTCCATCTATGGACTAAAGCAGGCATCGCGGAGTTGGAACATCTGTTTTGATGAGACGGTCAAGGAATTTGATTTTATCAAAAATCCAGATGAACCATGCATCTATAGTAGATTTGTAGCGAGAACTGTGGTATTCCTTGTTTTATACGTGGATGACATTCTCTTAATAGGAAATGACATTCCTATGCTACAATCTGTCAAGGGTTTCTTGTCACACAGGTTCTCCATGAAAGACCTGGGTGATGCCTCTTACATCCTGGGGATCCGGATCCATCGTGATAGATCCTAGAGGATATTAGGACTTTCACAGTCCAGGTACATCGACACCGTACTGAAAAGATTCAGTATGGAAGATTCCAAGCGCGGTAACCTACCGGCTTGTCACGGGATCACCCTCTCTAAAGAGATGTCTCCCAAGACTGATTTGGAGAGGGATCGCATGTCTATTATACCCTACGCTTCTGCGGTAGGCTCTATAATGTATGCGATGTTGTGTACCAGACCGGATGTAGCTTATGCACTGAGTGTAGTAAGCCGGTATCAGTCAAACCCTGGGGAGAAACATTGGATAGCAGTAAAGAACATTCTCAAGTACCTGAGAAGGACTAAGGAGATGTTCTTGGTGTATGGCGGAAAAGACCTCCAGATTGAGGGCTTTGCTGACTCCAGCTTCCAGAGTGACAAGGATGATTCCAAGTCCATGTCGGGTTTTGTCTTTACCCTCAATGGAGGGGCGGTGTGTTGGAAGAGTTCCAAACAGGAAACCGTTGCAGACTCGACTATGGAAGCGGAATACATCGCTGCATCTGATGCCGCAAAAGAAGCTGTCTGGATAAGGAAGTTCTTAAAAGAACTTCAGGTGGTTCCGTCCATTGTTGACCCAGTACCTCTGTATTGCGACAACAACGGGGCTATAGCTTTAGCAAAGGAACCCAGGTCCCATCAGAGATCCAGACACATCTTGAGGCGGTATCACCTGATCAGGGAGATCGTGGATCGCAAGGAGATCGAGGTTCGGAGGGTTGCTTCAGAAGAGAACACTGCAGATCCATTCACCAAGGCCCTACCCCAGACTCAGTTCGAGCGGCTGATCGAGATGATAGGTCTTCGATACGCCAGTACATGGCCTTAGTGCAAGTGGGAGATTGTTAGTGTATATGCCCTAGAGGCCATTACTGTATTATACTAGTTTGTATATTACTTAATGGAAGCTTGGGATATTCACCTTGTATAAACAATCTTGCTCAATATAGTAGTATGCTACTTGGTTTGTTTCTACTTCAATGTGTACTTGTGTTTATTTCAGTATATCACTTATACGCATTAGTGGAGCCCTTAGGATCTTTGCTTGATTACCAGCGTTGTGATGGCAGTCACACTAGTGGGGGCTGGGTAATCTATAGGCACATCCTTATACAGGTCCCTAGTCGTAGGACTATCGAGACAGGGCATCGATACTCCGGAGTAGACTAGCGTATGCGCTTCTCATCCCAGTGTGGGAGATGGTCTGTCCCACAGCCATCAGTACGTCGTACTGGAGATAGTATACGGGTGCTCGTTGGGTTACGAGTACACTGGACAGGACTCGTCGGGAACTGAAAGGTTGGTATTATACCTATCGTCAGTTATCAGTTCCCAGGTGACATGAGTACAGCTTAGTCCGCTGACTTGATACTGGCACTTCGCCTCGAGTGTGTTCCCACTACACTTTGATCACTACCCTACCACGGCTCAAAGGAGTCGTGCAAACAGGTAGTGGTTGGGTACAGTCCCGAAGCACTTGGAGGCAGTGACGGTTAGACAGGATTCGTCTCTCCCGGTATTGGGGGTTGACATCGCGCTGTGTCTAGGAGAGCCATTACACGAGTAGTCCCTGGCCAGGGCAAGCGAGATATACTGGTAGGTTTCCAGTGTTATCTCAGGGTGTTTTGGGCTTCACTCCGACACGACTTGTACCGCTATTGGGGGACTGACGTTTTACCGCCCCCTAGGCCCGACATGCGATGTATCAGACGAACAGACCGGACTGTACGGAGAATGTCACATTCAGACTCAGTAGGAGTTCAGATGGGGTTTCACCTCGTCAGCCTTCTTGTCGGCATCTACCTGGGGACCGTTACGCACAGCTAGTGCCGCTTGCGGTTTGTGGTTAAACCCACTGCCAGCGTAGTGTCGAGTCTTTAGAGTCCCACACAGAGGGTATTCGCCTCTGGGCAAAACAGAGTAGAGGTCGCATGGTTTTGCGACAGGGTTCGTTCTCATCCGCGCACTTGTGCACGTTTGGAGTCCGGACGGATTATACTGGCAGGCTCTGGTTTGAGCCTGATACCGGTATATGTTTTGAGGGTTGCTTTTATATCTTGGTGTTCTTGTTCCTCGGAACGAGAATGCAGGTGTGTATGCACAGTTGCTTGAGGCGGAGGATGAGGTTTTTCATTAGGGTTTCGGAACAGGTGCGTATGCACAGTTGACAGTTATCTTTTTCCAAACCCTAATGGATTTATGAATTATCTATTAATAATAGTAATTAAATGAGAATTTTGTTATGGTTGGTTTTGTTGACTTGTTGACCATGGTTGACTTGTTGACCATGGTTGAATGTTGACCACCATCATGCTTTAAAAAGTCCTCCTTGATTTATGCTTACATTTCATTAAATGAAGCATGGTAGTGGTCATTCCAAATTACCATCAACTATTCTCATTTTCAATTATTATTATTAGATAATTCTTTTCTTTTGGCATTATGGTTGCAAGAAAGAAAAATATAGCTCATTTCTATCATAACCTCTCTCTCTCCTCATTTCATCTTCTTCTTCCTCTAAAAAGAGAAACCTTCTCATGTGTTGAGAATCCTTCTCTTTAAAAAGAAAAGCAAACCCTAGTTACTCTCTACTCATTCTAGGTTCAAGGTTTAGCAAGCCGGAAACCCTAGTTCACTCAAAGATCGAGGAAGAGCCCAAAGGTCGAACCTTCGAGGTGGATCCATCTTCGACGGGAGAAGGCGACGAAAAGAGAACCATCAACCTCTACAAGATTTCAAGAAGAAGGAGTTCAAGTTTAGGTATAACCTTCATCCGAGTAGCTAACTCCCTTTAGCGTATTTGCTAGTTTAGTTTAGACACGATCCCGACCTTGTTTAGTCCATGTTGCCTCTTGCGATAAAAATTTGTTTTTTATACCGTTTCCGCCTCCCCGTAAGCAACGGGGGTCGCAATATGGACTTACAGGATCTAGTAAAGGACTATGACTGCGAGATTCTTTATCATCCGGGCAAGGCAAATGTTGTGGCAGATGCTTTGAGTTGGAGGCCCGGAGGTATCTTGTCTTGTTTGAGAACAGATCAGAGACAGGCGACGACAGATTGGCAGATTCTATGTGATAGCCGAGTACAGTTCGAGTTTACTTCGACCGGAGGCCAGCTTGCCCATATCTGTGCGTCCACAACTACTTTACCGTATCCGTGTGAAATTCGACCTTAGCACCACCATGAGGTTCTAGAGGCATCAAGCATGCCAAATTCAAATTTTTATCAGGTGCTAAGTTAGACTAACAAGATCTTTACTAGATTATTAGGGTTTGCCTTTGTGATGTGATGAACTAAAGAGATGAAAAGAGCATACAACTTTTGTAGTTTGAGTCCTTCTCTTCTATAGCTCCGGGTTGAAGTCCACGCGACTATACTAGGCTCCTCTTTGAGTTGAACGAACCTCCTTCGTGATCTTCGCCACAAAGACGATCCACCCGAAGTTCCTCTAGCCCAAGCTAACTCTACACTAAACTTCTTTAGCGTAGGAAACACACCACACCAAATTGCTAGTTTGGTGTGGGATGGTGAAGTAGGGGATGTTAAAAGCTCACAAGTTTGTGTTCAAGCTTCATGATTCACATCTCATGTGAGGGTTGAAGCTTGAACCATGGCAATTGAGGAAGAAAATGAAGCTAGAGAGCAACCATGGGAGCAACTCAAGAAATTGGCTAAGTGTTGAGAATGAGACTAGAATGAATGCTAACTCTTGACCCCCACTCATTCAAGCATGGAATTTTGTAATATAAAATTGCAACCATGCTTGAATAGTGATTCAAGATGAATAAACAAATATAACTCCCATGCTTCCAACCAGGTTCTCAATTTACACCTCATTTCTATTTTTCTCAAAAATAGAAAATCAAGCCATGCTTCATTATTATATATATATCATATATATTAATATATATATAATGAAGAATAATTAGTGAGCTAATGATATTAGTTAAGATATAATTATATCACATATAATTTATATCACATTATTAAATCAACACTTGATTTAATAATCCGGTTATATCACATATGACCGACTAATATCATTTATCTGTATATCTCATTATCAAATCAACACTTGATTCGACAATCTGGTTATATCACATATAACCGAACCGATAACAGATAACTATCAGATTATAATACGGTATCACGTACACGTATTTAATCAGGCCTACACACATATCACATATGTGTCCTACTTTGTTTCTCTTGAACCAGGGAACTTCTGTGTGGGACTCTAAAGACTCGTCAATATGCCAGCAGTAGGTGATGATCACATCAGTCACCCACAAGCCGTCAGCGGTACTAGCTGGACGTAACGGATACCCGGGTATTGAGCGATATAAAGATCAACAAGCAAGCTTGTTCATAGTCTCTATGAAGCCTATCAGTAACACTACCGTACAGTCCGGTCTCTTCATCTGATATGTCGCATATCATGTCTATGGGTGGTAAACGTCAGACCCCAGTAACTTGATAAGTCATGCCGATGTCTGGTCTATAACGGTTCGAGAAACTACTGATAACTCTTATCAGTAAATCTCAGCAGCAGCCCTGGCCAGGGACTTCCAATTATAGCCAATCGAGCATAGTGCAACATCAACCCCTAATACCGGGAGAAAAGAAACCCCTCCTATCGCTCATTGCCTCCATGTGACTCGGGACTGTACCCAAAATCCACCTGTTTGTACGACTCCTTAGAGCCGTGGTAGGGAGGAAATCAAAGCACAGTGGGAGCCACACACGACTCTATGACGATCTCGGGTCTACAGACTAACCTGTACCAGTGTCACCAGAGGACTGCTATCTGACAATAGGTATACTACTGTATAGGAGTCCTCGGCGAGTCTTGTTCGGTGTACCCATTCTCCAATGAGCACCTGCGTACAATCTTTGATGTCACACACCAATGGTTGTGGGATCAACTATCGCCCTCTAAGGGACAAGAAACGTACACACTAGTCTACTCTGGAATATCGATGCCCTAGTCTCGATATTTCCTCGACTAGGAACTGATTAAAGGATGTACTTTTGGACCACCATGGCCCGACTAGTATGATCTCATCATAATCCTGGTAGTCAAGTACATATCCTAAGGGCTTTATCAACATGTAAGAGATAGACAGTATAAATACCGGTTTACATGTTAAGATAAAAGTAACCTGATAGCATACTATCATGTCGAGCAAGAAAGTCCTTTATATATATGTCCAAGCATCTACTATATCATCAATAATGGCCTCTAAGGCATACATATTCCTAAAAATCTCCCACTTGCATTAAGGCCAGTTGTTGTAGCATCTCATACCCAACGTACCAAAAGTATCTCGAATAGTATTTGGGGGATGGCCTCGGTGAGTGGATCCGCTGTGTTATCCTCTGTGTCAACTCTCCCGATCTCGATCTCCTGGAGATCAACTATCTCCCTGATCAGGTGATACAGTCTAAGAATATGTCTGGATCACTGACGTGACCGGGGTTCCTAGGCCAAAGCCACAACTCCATTGTCATCTCAATACACAGGTATTGGATGATTAATGGTTGGAACCTAGTTCATCTCATGAACTCTATTCATCCAGACAACCTCTTTGGCAGCATCGTTGGTAACGATGTAATTAGCCTCTATCAACGAGTCTGCTATGGTATATAGCTTGGAACCCTACCAACATACCGTCCCTCCACTGAGGGTGAAGACGAAACCCGAGACTGACTTTCAGTCGTCCTTATCACTCTGGAAGCTCGAATCGGTAAAGGACTCCATCTGGAGTTTACCGTTACCATACACCAAGAACATCTCTTTAGTCCTTCTCAAGCACTTAAGAATGTTCTTCAGCTGTCCAGTGGTTTTCCCAAAGATCTTTTCGATACTTATTCACTACACCTAGTGAGTAAGCTACATCAGGTCTGGTACATAACATCGCATGCATGATTGACCCATCTGCGAAAGCATAGGGTATCCCTTGTATGCGAGCCCTTTCCAAATCAGTCTCGAGAGACATCTCTTTAGAGAGAGTGATTCCTGAACAAGCGGGTACATTACCATGCTTAGAATCATCCATACTAAACCCCTTTAGCATGGTGTCTATGTACCTGGATTAGGACAATCCTAAATCTATTTAGATCTATCTGTATAGATCTATATCCCCAGGATGTAGGAGACATCAGCTAGATCTTTCATAGAGAACCTGTGTGATAAGAGGTGCTTGACCGAGTGTAGCATAGGAACACCCTTTCCTATCAAGAGTATGTCATCTGCGTACAATACGAGGAAGACAACCATACTCTCTACAACCTTCTTATTTATACATGGTTCATCTATCTTTTGATGAAGTCAAACTCTTTGACAGCTTCATTAAAATAGATGTTCCATCTCCGCGATGCCTGCTTTAACCCGTAGATGGATTTAAACAGCCTGCACATGCTTCCGCTGTTCCCACTGTCTACGAAGCCCTCTAGCAGTGTTATATACACGCTTTCTTCTAAATCACCATTTAGAAAGAGGTTTTGACGTGCAGTCTACCAGATATCGTAGTCATGGTATGCAGCAATGGAAAATAGGATCCTGATGGACTTAAGCTTAGCAATAAGTCTAGCTTTGAAAGTCTCAACTTTTTCATCTACACCAAATTATCTTTCTCGAAGATCCTCTTGCTCCCGATGGGTTTTACTCCTTCAGGAGCAACATGCAAAGTCAACACTTTGCTGGTGTATATGGATTCCATCTCAGATTGCATAGCATCCAGCCATTTCACGTAGTCTCCACTTGTGATGGCCTGCTCGAAACTAGTTGGGTCATCATCTATATGATGAAATCCTCGCTCCCACCATCTACGAGAAAACCGTAGTATCTCTCAGGTGGATAAGGAACCCAACTAGATCTACGGAGTGGCTGCGGTTCGTCGGGGACTATTGAATCCTCCTGTTCCACCAAATCGTCAGTTATAGTTTGCTTTGCTGGAACTTCTTCCAATTCTACCTCATTGCCACTAATTTCTTCCACAAGAAATTCCTTTTCTAAAAAGGTGGCATGTCGAGAAACAAAACATCTTTTGTTTCTCGGTGTAGTAGAAGATATACCCTTGCGAATGGTCGGGATATCCTATAAACTTACACAGAACTAAACATGTCTCGAGCTTGTCCGGATTTTTCTTTTCAACATAGGTCGGACAACCCCATATCTTAACTCGTTTAAGAGATGGTCTTTTCCCATTCCATATCTCATATGGAATGGTAGGCAACAGATTTGATCGGAACTCTATTCAAAAGGTATGCATCTTCTTAAGTGCATGTCCCTGAAAGGAAATAGGCTACTCAGCAGTACTCATCATAGAGCGCACCATATCTCATAGGACGCGATTCCTCCACCCCGATATACCGTTGTGCTGTGGTGTACACGGAGAAGTAAGCTGAGAGAGAATCTCATTCTCTTTTAAATAGTCTCGGAATTCCGTGCTCCAGTATTCTTTTCCCCGATCATATCGAAGGATTTGAATACCTTTACCCATCTGGATCTCTTCTTCATATTTATATTCCTTGAAATTCTCAAAAGATTCAGTTTTGTGTTTCAACAAGAACACATGTCCGTATCTTGAGAGAACATCGGTGAATATAATATAGTACGCGGAACCATCCCTGGCATATATAGACATAGGACCGCATACATCACCATGTATCTGTCGAAGAGTTCAGTAGCCCTTTCTCCGTTTCCAGTAAACGAAGATTTGGTCACCTAGTCTTTGAGACATGACTGGCAAGTTCCATAAGATATAAATTCGAACGGATTCAAATATGCATCCTTATGGAACTTTAGCTAGTCTTGTTTCATCGATATGACCCAGTCTACAATGCCACAAGAAAACTTCGTTCATCTCTGAACTGTTCCTCTTGTGTGTGTTCTGTATGTTAGAACCGTGTTTTGATTCAGAACGTGCATACTGTTATACAACGTACCATACCCAATCAACACTTGATTCAGGAAAATATTCACAATATTTTTGGTACGGAATAATAGTCGCTTAAAATCAATGTATTACCAGTTGGTAACACAAGGTGATATTTTCCAACTGCTTTGGCCGCAACAATTGCACCATCTCTACTACTAGAGACATATCACCATTTTTCAGTTCTCTATCTTTCTGTAGCCCATGTAACAAACTACATATATGGGATTGTCACGACCCAAATGTATGGAACGTGACTGACACTTAAATTACGCAACTTCTAGAGGCGTAACGTAATCTAAGTAAGCCAAAACCGAGAAATCTAAACCATTTAAAGAAAATAGAGTGAAGGAAAACTTGTTTAAAAGTTAACATAGAAAAATCACTTTGAAAGTCTTTATAATAAGCTCAAGTTTTTATAAAAATTTCGGCAGAGTTTCCTTCGTAAATACTGTCCCCAAACAGGTACAAAACAAGAATATACATAAGTAATGAATAAAGGCATCCCCAAGCGGGAGCTAGCTATTCGCCAATTGGCGGAAACAACCACACAAGCAATACAAACTGTCACGACCCGCAGGGTACGGAACGTGACTGGCACTTAAGTTTACGAAACGTCTAAAGGCGTCCGTAAAATAAGTAAGCCAAAGCCCAGAAAACAAAACCAATTAAGCAAAAGAGTGAAGAAAACCCAAACATTTGAAAGCAAGTTTATCAAATAAGTCATGTAAAACCCTTTTTAAAAACAATACTAATTTTTCCGAAAATTTCGGCAGAGTCTCTTTTGTAAATACTGGCCCCCAAAATGGGTATAACAAAAATATGCATGAAGCCAATACAATAGGGCATCCCCAAGCGGGAGCTAGCTCTTCGCCACAAGGCGGTCACAAATCCCACGCAATGTAAATGACAGCAAGCATAATAATCATAATAAAGCATAAGGAAGCATGAAAAAGTAGCATGTCGGCTCAAGTGAGCTCGACCCCCAAAATACAGCATAAAATCCACAAACCTCACAGTCTCATCTCTAGGTCAATATACAATAATCTGGTAGAAACAGTAGATGGAGTACACTAGATGCAAAGAATATACAAGGTGGTACAAAAATATTAACATAACCCACCTATGAGCAAATCTCGAGTCCAGGCAAAAGAGGCAAAAGAAGCAAGCGCACCCGCCGCTACTGAACTGACGGAGCGGACCTGCAACAGGCTATGGCACAACGGGGGTGAGTTGCCAACTCGTGAGTAATAAATAACATTTACACAGGCTATCGAATGCATGCACACAAGCATCCTAGCATCTATATACAGGTAAGGCAGGACATAATGGCGAGTATGTATGCAATATGGATATACTAGCAGGTGTGTATACAACATCAGTGTACGAATATGTATGCAACATGAATATCTGAGGTCTCAATAGGTTTATATATAAAAATATTTTATCAGATGTTGTTTTTGAAACTCTTTTAGAATGCCAGCAAATGTCAATAAATCGACGAAAACCGGTGTCCAGCAACGACACCCCAAAAGCTGTCTCAAATCTCATAAATGTATCGCTGGCCTCAGCCGTCCGGCTGACCCATCTCAAATATCAATATCTCATCATCTAGCGGCCACGGTCGGTATCCTCTGGATATCCGCCGTCCCAAACAGTCACCGGTAGGTAATCCGTCCCCTGCCAGGCTCAACGTCATCACCACATTCCTCTTGCCCCGGGGTACCTTACCGGGCCCACCATGTACCCGTGCCGGTTCCTCCACTCCTCGACACGGATTTCCAAATCCACAGCAAACTCATGGTGGACGACACTTACATCACTAGAAAACCGCAATTTACATGTTTTAAAAATATCATAAGTTTGGAAATTTGCGGCTTTCCCCCGAAATCCAGCAATATCATAAAATCTCAAGAAATCCTCATAAGTGCATATATCAGTGATAATGAATGCATATGATATCAATAATCAAGTTGCGATGTGTGATTAATGGATTAAGCATGAACAATTAATATGATGAAGTACATGCACATGAATAGCAATTCTACGGTTTCATTTTAAGGAATTAAAGGCAATAGCACCAGTTTAAGTATCAATTAGTAAAAGGTTTAAATTTAAATGTTATCTAGTGTGGTGGCATGGCAATTACCAGGGTGTGTGTGTAAACATGAATAGTGCTCGTGCTGCATATAAAAACCTGGTAATGGTGCATGTGTCCTACAATTGAGTTTGCGTATATGGGTATAACATGTTGATCTAATTGCAGCAATTATCATGCCAGTATTATTATTCTAATGTCACAAGTGGTTATCCAGTTTACTATTTTATTTTCAGTTTACTAAATCTATCGGGCGACTTGCGCCATCCAAACGATCGTCCCCCGTAGATGTTAAATCTACTCACCGGGATCCCTGGCTAGCTGTGTCCAATCACCGCCTTTCCCTTTCGCGCCGCGTCTGACGTCTCCGCGACCGAACCTGGAATTTACATCAGTACCAAATATAAGGTTACATATCAAGAACGACGCAAAACCCCAACGAAACTACTAAGGTTCGCTAGCTAGGTACAACGTGCACAAAGTGCGCGGACACACGCGAAAATCGCAAAAACTGCCGAAAAACGCCGATTTGGGTCGCCCGGCAAAACTAAAACCCGACTACCCAAAGAACCGCACTCACGCATCCTAAAAGTCATAGGACAAGCCATTACAATCATCAAGATATCAAAAATAGTCCATCACATAATTTATATAAAAATCTAGTAAGCATATACATACCAAAAAATCGGTGCAACGTCGCCGATTTGCGACAAAACGACTACAATCTAGCATACTCACCCAAGCACACTACAAGCAATCCACACACACTAATTACAACACATTAACCATGCTCCAAAACCTATATTCCACAACCAAACCCTTTCTTGATTTTTATAAATAGCAATTGCAAATCAAAATCCATACTTGAAAAACTTAATTAACACTAATTTCAACCCCAATTAGCAAGTTCACCTCTTAGATTTAGGTTAGCAAAATACTAGATAACAAATTAGGTTTAATCAACTAAATAATGGTTTCTAAAACTTAATCAACTCACTAATCATGTTTCAAATACCATTTCCATACAAAAACCTTTTCTTGAAAATCCTAAAAAAGCAATTTCACACTTCTAAATTTAACCAAATTAGCAAAATTGAAGACTACATAAACAAGTTAACCATATAAATTAGTTAATTAACAACTAGATTAACTACAAAACAACTTAATTAATTATCATGGCTTCAAAACCCTAATTTAAACAAACTACTCTTTTTAAACTAGATTAGAAATAAGCTAACTTTTAACACTAACCATACAATTAAAGGAATTTTTAGCAAAAGAAAGCAACTTGATGAGAATTATACCTCTTGATCTATGGATCAAGCAAGAAAATTTGCTCCAATTGATGGCCTCAACACCAAGGTCTAAGCAAGAATGGCTAAGGATAACGATAGCATAAGGATTTTTGTTTGGATTTTTGAATTAAATCATGGATTTTGATGTATTTCTTGAAGAAATTGAAGAAAAATGAAAAGAAAAGAGAGGAAGAAGAGGGTGTGCAGGAATTTCGGCCAGAATGAGGTATGGGGGAGGGTGTGGGCAAGTGGGGAAAGTCATGGTCAAGTCCACAAAAGTCAATGTATCATACATTATCCATTTTAATTAAAATAATACCATAAACTATCAAATTAACTCAAGAAAGAAACCAAGAAGAGAGAGGCCAGAAATTTCTGGTCTCACACAAGGTGGGGCTGTCCTAGGGCTGAGGAAAAAGATAGAGGGGTTTTACAAAAGAAATTTTATGCAAAAAGGCCCCCTACAACTCAAAAATTGCAAGTTTTAGCCCAAAATTCAATAAATTCGTTTCAATTCATAAAAATTTGTTAAAAATCAAAATAAATTACTAAAAATTCATGTTATCACTAGATTATAATTATCATAATTTTAGAGATTAAAATTAGCCCGGAAAAATTTGTATTTATCGCTTATTTAATGTATTTTCTTACCGGCTTAAAATAATATTAAAAAAATGAAAAATAGGGAAAAAATTTTAAATGACCAAAATTTCATAATTAACTCATTAGTCACTAAAAACAAGTAATTACCTATCCATTTATGGTATAATTAGCCCTAAACTGCAAAATATCGAGAAAGACGGTTTTCGGAAAAATACCGAATTTTCACCGAATTTCAGGAAAACACCAAAACGACTTTTCAAGACGCTACAATCTTCCCCCCTAAAAGAAATTCGGTCCCCGAATTTTAAAAAAAATATAACTACGCGTACCTTCAAAGAGATGGGGATATTTCTTCCTCATCTCGCCCTCGGTCTCCCAGGTAACCTCCTCGCTGCTCGGGCTACGCCAAAGGACCTTGACGGTTGGTATAACCTTCGACCTCAACTTCTTCACCTGCCGATCCAAGATGGCCACCGGCTGCTCTGCAAAAGAAAGGTCGCGCTCTAGCTGGACTGTCGGGTGCTGAATCGCATGCGAAGGGTCGTGAAGGTACTTGCGGAGCATCGAAACATGGAAGACGGGGTGAACATCAGGAAAGCTGGGAGGAAGAGCCAAACGATATGCAACAGCGCCAACCCGCTCGAGGATCTCGAAGGGACCTACGAATCTAGGGCTAAGCTTCCCCTTTCGCCCAAAACGCATCACGCCCTTCATCGGGGAGACTTTCAGAAAAACATGGTCGCCAACTGCGAACTCTAACCTGCGACGGCGCCTGTCTGCATACGATTTCTGCCTGCTCTGAGCCGCTCTCATCCGGTCTCGGATCAACTGTATCTTCGCTGTCGTCTCCTCAACAAGCTGCGGCCCCAAAATGCTGCTCTCGCTGAGCTCTGTCCAACAAACGGGCGATCTGCATCTCCTCCCATACAATGCCTCGAAAGGTGCCATCTGAATCGTATCCTGGAAGCTGTTGTTATAGGAGAACTCCACTAGAGGTAAATGACGATCCCAGCTACCACCAAAGTCTAAAACGCACGCTCTGAGCATGTCCTCGAGAGTCTGAATGGTCCGCTCTGACTGTCCGTCGGTCTGCGAATGAAACGCTGTGCTGAAGCTCAAACGAGTGCCCAAAGCCTCCTGGAGTCTCTGCCAAAGTCGGCTGGTGAACTGAGTGCCTCGATCTGACACGATACAAGTCAGTACGCCGTGTAGTCGCACGATCTCGTCAATATAGAGCTGAGCATACTGAGCGAAGCTGAAAGTCGTCTTCACTGGAAGGAAGTAAGCCGCTTTCGTCAATCTATCCACGATCACCCAGATGGAGTCATACCCTCGACTGGTCCTGGGTAGACCTACAACGAAATCCATCGAAATCTGCTCCCATTTCCACTCTAGAATGGGTAACGGCTGTAGCTCTCCTGCGGGCCTCTGGTGCTCGGCCTTGACTTGCTGACAAGTCAGGCATCTCGAAACGAACTCCGCAATGTCCTTCTTCATCCCGTCCCACCAGTAGGTCTCTCTCATATCATGGTACATCTTGGTGGAACCGGGGTGGACACTATACACTGATCGGTGTGCCTCCTCAAGAATGTCGCGCCGCAATCCATCAGCATCTGGTACGCACAGTCTAGATCCATATCATAAAATCCCCTGATCGTCAACCACGAACTCGGAAAATCTGCCCTGTCCCATCTGTGCCATGATCTCTGAGCAACGGTCGTCACTGCGCTGTGCCTCATATATACGGTCAAGCAACTGTGGGCGTGCACGAACATGCGCGAGCTGTCCCCCTGTCTGAGTGAACTCGAACTCAACTCGGCTGTCGCATAACATCTGCCAATCTGCTGACGACTGCCTCTGAACTGCGCGCAAAAAGGATAGACTACCCCCGGGCCTCCTACTCAACGCATCTGCCACCACATTTGCCTTGCCGGGGTGATATAAGATCTCGCAGTCGTAGTCTTTCACCAACTCCATCCAACGACGCTGTCTGAGGTTCAGGTCTCGCTGCTGAAATATGTACTTTAAGCTCTGGTGATCGGTGAATATCTGACACGACTCGCCGTATAGGTAATGTCGCTAAATCTTCAGTGCAAAGACCACTGCAGCCATCTCCAAATCATGAGTGGAGTAGTTCTGTTCATGCTTCTTCAACTGCCGAGAAGCATAAGCGATCACCCGGCCATGCTGCATCAATACGCATCCTAATCCCACTCGCGAAGCATCACAGTAGACAACAAATCCGCCAGATCCCGAAGGTAAAGATAATACCGGCGCCGTAGTCAAACAAGTCCGTAGCTGCTGAAAACTGCGCTCGCACTCCTCTGTCCAAACGAAAGGAACTCCCTTTCGGGTCAAACTGGTCAACGGTGCAGCTATACGGGAGAAGTCCTGAACAAAACGCCTGTAGTAGCCCGCCAAGCCTAGAAAACTACGGATCTCAGTAACCGATGTAGGTCGGGGCCACTGCTGAACAGCCTCAATCTTCTTCGGGTCCACACAAATGCCGTCTCTCGTAACTACGTGACCCAAGAATCCGACGCTGTCCAGCCAGAAAGCACACTTGGAAAACTTCGCGAACAGCTGGTGCTCCCTCAAAGTCTGTAACATAATCCGCAAGTGCTGCTCGTGCTCCTCTCTGCTCCGGGAGTACACCAAGATATCGTCGATAAACACGATGATGAACAAGTCAAGATACGGCCTGAATGTACGGTTCATCAAATCCATGAATGCTGCTGGGGCGTTGGTGAGTCCGAACGACATCACCAAAAACTCGTAGTGGCCGTAGCGCGTGCGGAAAGCTGTCCTCGGTATATCCTCCTGTCGAACTCGCAGCTGATGGTATCCTGATCGCAAGTCGATCCTCGAAAAAAATACCCCGCACCCTGAAGCTGGTCGAACAAATCATCAATGCGCGGCAACGGATATCTGTTACGAACGGTAACTTTGTTCAGCTGGCGGTAGTCGACACATAAGCGCAAACTTCCATCCTTCTTCTTGACAAACAGGACCGGAGCACCCCACGGAGAAACACTCGGTCGAATAAGCCCCTTGTCCAACAAATCCTGCAACTGATCCTTCAGCTCTCGAAGCTCTGCCGGGGCCATCCGATAAGGCGGTATAGAAATAGGCCCCGAACCGGGAATCAAATCAATGCCGAACTCAACATTGCGCTCAGGCGGTAGCCCAGGTAGCTCATCAGGGAAAACATCAGGGAACTCACAAACTACCGGGACCCGGTCCAACGGAACCTCTGCAGCTCGAGTAACACAAACAAACGCTAAGAATCCCTGACATCCCTTCCGCAAGAGCTGACCAGCGCGAAGAGAAGAAATTAAGCTGGGAAGGGCGACACTGCGGTCTCCCTGAATAACAAGGACTGGCTCTCCCGGAAAGCTAAATCTGACTGCCTTCTCACGGCAGTCCACCGAAGCATAACAAGTGGCTAGCCAATCCATGCCCAGAAGCACATCAAAGTCCAACATATCGAGGAGTATCAAATCAACTGATGAATCCCTCTCCCCGATACGAACGGAACACAAACGAAATACAAACCGAGCGACAAATGACTCGCCTACAGGAGTAACAACAACAAGCGGCTGATCCGACGACGACGACTCACGGCCCAACATCGGTGCAAAGTGTGTAGAGACGTACGAATGTGTGGAACCTGGGTCGAATAATACCCGCGCGTCGAAAGAACAAACTGGCAAAGTACCTGTCACAACGGCATTGGATGCCTGCACATCCTGCGGTGTCAAAGCAAATACTCGGGCCTGTCCTCCACCGATAGCGGGCTGACCTCGACCTCGGCCTCTGCCTCCTCGTCCTCTCTGAACAGGACCGCCGCGTCCTCGGCCTCTCGGTGCACCTAACTGGCGTGGAGCATCGCCTGGGGTAGGAAGTAGGGCTCTCTGAGGAGGGGGTGGTGATGGTGGTAGGGTCACATGCGGAACTGTCGCTGCTCCCTGTCGTCTCACCGGACAGTCTCTGATACGATGATGCAGGCTACCACACCAAAAACATCCTAACCATGGCTGCTGACCATATGGGTGAAGGCGATATAACTGGCCCCTAAAGAATCCACCACAGCCTCTGCGAACCCTCCTAGGTGCTAACATATCAGTGCGAATCCGACTCGGTCTCGAAACGACTGCAGGGGGAGTAATATCCGATCTCTGTGCTCGATTGACCTCTACTAACGATTCCACCATCTGTCGTAACTCCTGCATGCCTCCCATCATCTGTCGCAGCTCCTCCATACCGGACTCAAGCCTATCCATGCGACCTGGGGAATGCGGATCAGTCTGTCCCTGCGGCGTAGGCATACCACCCTGCTCAGTCCTAGTCTCGGACGAGCCAGCTCGAATCTCGTCTCTGACGGCAGCCCTCTGTGCCCTCGTAGCCTTCGGCGGCATAGTGGCTGGTACAGGAAAAGGATAATAAGGACAGTGCAATAGGATCATAGGATACACGGAGTTGAAAAAGGAATTTTTCAAGCAAGTATATCCTAAAGTCACTTAGGCGGAGTACCGTATCGTAAGTATGCCGCGGACATACGCACGCTACGTTACGCTGCTTAAGTCACTTACTCCATCTACCAAGGGTCATCCTACACTCACAAAGGTAAAACCTATCACTCTGATACCAACTTTGTCACGACCCGCAGGGTACGGAACGTGACTGGCACTTAAGTTTACGAAACGTCTAAAGGCGTCCGTAAAATAAGTAAGCCAAAGCCCAGAAAACAAAACCAATTAAGCAAAAGAGTGAAGAAAACCCAAACATTTGAAAGCAAGTTTATCAAATAAGTCATGTAAAACCCTTTTTAAAAACAATACTAATTTTTCCGAAAATTTCGGCAGAGTCTCTTTTGTAAATACTGGCCCCCAAAATGGGTACAACAAAAATATGCATGAAGCCAATACAATAGGGCATCCCCAAGCGGGAGTTAGCTCTTCGCCACAAGGCGGTCACAAATCCCACGCAATGTAAATGACAGCAAGCATAATAATCATAATAAAGCATAAGGAAGCATGAAAAAGTAGCATGTCGGCTCAAGTGAGCTCGACCCCCAAAATACAGCATAAAATCCACAAACCTCACAGTCTCATCTCTAGGTCAATATACAATAATCTGGTAGAAACAGTAGATGGAGTACACTAGATGCAAAGAATATACAAGGTGGTACAAAAATATTAACATAACCCACCTATGAGCAAATCTCGAGTCCAGGCAAAAGAGGCAAAAGAAGCAAGCGCACCCGCCGCTACTGAACTGACGGAGCGGACCTGCAACAGGCTATGGCACAACGGGGGTGAGTTGCCAACTCGTGAGTAATAAATAACATTTACACAGGCTATCGAATGCATGCACACAAGCATCCTAGCATCTATATACAGGTAAGGCAGGACATAATGGCGAGTATGTATGCAATATGGATATACTAGCAGGTGTGTATACAACATCAGTGTACGAATATGTATGCAACATGAATATCTGAGGTCTCAATAGGTTTATATATAAAAATATTTTATCAGATGTTGTTTTTGAAACTCTTTTAGAATGCCAGCAAATGTCAATAAATCGACGAAAACCGGTGTCCAGCAACGACACCCCAAAAGCTGTCTCAAATCTCATAAATGTATCGCTGGCCTCAGCCGTCCGGCTGACCCATCTCAAATATCAATATCTCATCATCTAGCGGCCACGGTCGGTATCCTCTGGATATCCGCCGTCCCAAACAGTCACCGGTAGGTAATCCGTCCCCTGCCAGGCTCAACGTCATCACCACATTCCTCTTGCCCCGGGGTACCTTACCGGGCCCACCATATACCCGTGCCGGTTCCTCCACTCCTCGACACGGATTTCCAAATCCACAGCAAACTCATGGTGGACGACACTTACATCACTAGAAAACCGCAATTTACATGTTTTAAAAATATCATAAGTTTGGAAATTTGCGGCTTTCCCCCGAAATCCAGCAATATCATAAAATCTCAAGAAATCCTCATAAGTGCATATATCAGTGATAATGAATGCATATGATATCAATAATCAAGTTGCGATGTGTGATTAATGGATTAAGCATGAACAATTAATATGATGAAGTACATGCACATGAATAGCAATTCTACGGTTTCATTTTAAGGAATTAAAGGCAATAGCACCAGTTTAAGTATCAATTAGTAAAAGGTTTAAATTTAAATGTTATCTAGTGTGGTGGCATGGCAATTACCAGGGTGTGTGTGTAAACATGAATAGTGCTCGTGCTGCATATAAAAACCTGGTAATGGTGCATGTGTCCTACAATTGAGTTTGCGTATATGGGTATAACATGTTGATCTAATTGCAGCAATTATCATGCCAGTATTATTATTCTAATGTCACAAGTGGTTATCCAGTTTACTATTTTATTTTCAGTTTACTAAATCTATCGGGCGACTTGCGCCATCCAAACGATCGTCCCCCGTAGATGTTAAATCTACTCACCGGGATCCCTGGCTAGCTGTGTCCAATCACCGCCTTTCCCTTTCGCGCCGCGTCTGACGTCTCCGCGACCGAACCTGGAATTTACATCAGTACCAAATATAAGGTTACATATCAAGAACGACGCAAAACCCCAACGAAACTACTAAGGTTCGCTAGCTAGGTACAACGTGCACAAAGTGCGCGGACACACGCGAAAATCGCAAAAACTGCCGAAAAACGCCGATTTGGGTCGCCCGGCAAAACTAAAACCCGACTACCCAAAGAACCGCACTCACGCATCCTAAAAGTCATAGGACAAGCCATTACAATCATCAAGATATCAAAAATAGTCCATCACATAATTTATATAAAAATCTAGTAAGCATATACATACCAAAAAATCGGTGCAACGTCGCCGATTTGCGACAAAACGACTACAATCTAGCATACTCACCCAAGCACACTACAAGCAATCCACACACACTAATTACAACACATTAACCATGCTCCAAAACCTATATTCCACAACCAAACCCTTTCTTGATTTTTATAAATAGCAATTGCAAATCAAAATCCATACTTGAAAAACTTAATTAACACTAATTTCAACCCCAATTAGCAAGTTCACCTCTTAGATTTAGGTTAGCAAAATACTAGATAACAAATTAGGTTTAATCAACTAAATAATGGTTTCTAAAACTTAATCAACTCACTAATCATGTTTCAAATACCATTTCCATACAAAAACCTTTTCTTGAAAATCCTAAAAAAGCAATTTCACACTTCTAAATTTAACCAAATTAGCAAAATTGAAGACTACATAAACAAGTTAACCATATAAATTAGTTAATTAACAACTAGATTAACTACAAAACAACTTAATTAATTATCATGGCTTCAAAACCCTAATTTAAACAAACTACTCTTTTTAAACTAGATTAGAAATAAGCTAACTTTTAACACTAACCATACAATTAAAGGAATTTTTAGCAAAAGAAAGCAACTTGATGAGAATTATACCTCTTGATCTATGGATCAAGCAAGAAAATTTGCTCCAATTGATGGCCTCAACACCAAGGTCTAAGCAAGAATGGCTAAGGATAACGATAGCATAAGGATTTTTGTTTGGATTTTTGAATTAAATCATGGATTTTGATGTATTTCTTGAAGAAATTGAAGAAAAATGAAAAGAAAAGAGAGGAAGAAGAGGGTGTGCAGGAATTTCGGCCAGAATGAGGTATGGGGGAGGGTGTGGGCAAGTGGGGAAAGTCATGGTCAAGTCCACAAAAGTCAATGTATCATACATTATCCATTTTAATTAAAATAATACCATAAACTATCAAATTAACTCAAGAAAGAAACCAAGAAGAGAGAGGCCAGAAATTTCTGGTCTCACACAAGGTGGGGCTGTCCTAGGGCTGAGGAAAAAGATAGAGGGGTTTTACAAAAGAAATTTTATGCAAAAAGGCCCCCTACAACTCAAAAATTGCAAGTTTTAGCCCAAAATTCAATAAATTCGTTTCAATTCATAAAAATTTGTTAAAAATCAAAATAAATTACTAAAAATTCATGTTATCACTAGATTATAATTATCATAATTTTAGAGATTAAAATTAGCCCGGAAAAATTTGTATTTATCGCTTATTTAATGTATTTTCTTACCGGCTTAAAATAATATTAAAAAAATGAAAAATAGGGAAAAAATTTTAAATGACCAAAATTTCATAATTAACTCATTAGTCACTAAAAACAAGTAATTACCTATCCATTTATGGTATAATTAGCCCTAAACTGCAAAATATCGAGAAAGACGGTTTTCGGAAAAATACCGAATTTTCACCGAATTTCAGGAAAACACCAAAACGACTTTTCAAGACGCTACACAAACATACAACGCTGAAGGAGAGGATCAAAACTCAGAAAGAAAACTAAACATCTTCAAGAAAACCAGAAACCATAATAATACAAGAGCGCGACTCTAAGGTCGAAAGAATATACAACTGATTTTCTAAGTCTATCAAATATACAAGGTCCGGTTGATGGAGCTTACTAGATACAACTGAAATAATTAAAAGCACAACGATGGTCACGATGCAAGTGAACCCACATACCAAAGCAATCACCTGGAAGGAAGCAGTGTGCCAGCAAGCCGCAACAAAACCTGTACGGCCAAACCTGCAAGAAACTGTGGTCGTCTACAACTCGAGCTTCTTGCCCCGGGTACCATACCGGGTCCACCATGTACCCGCAGACGGATCATCCTACTCCTCGAACCGGGTCTCGAAAACCAAGCTCAGGACCGAGAAAACATCATGGTGGACACGAAATATCATATCAAGGAAAACCGCATCATTCCCTTTTTAAAGTAATCATAAGTTTCACAAATTCCCATGCGGTTCCCAAATCCAGAAATCTCATGAAAGATCCAAAATCTCAAAAATCACGAGTTATTGAATAGTGAATATCGGCATCAAGCCCCACAACAGTACAGAACAGAATGAATACATGAATGCATCGGTTATCTAAGTAAGAAATGCAATATCTAACTAGCATATGAGAGCAATTTAATAATATGTTTAAACTACCAGCTAGCAGGTTATACCAATAAAGTAACGTTTTTTAAAGTGTACGTGACATGGAAATTACCGATGATGATGTGTGTGAGCCGGCAAGCAAGTGTACAAGGAACATACGGATCATCGGTAATGGTGCTGGTGTCCTAATAGACAGGGTTCATAATAACCAAATAAAACACCTGTAATAGATATGCGATGCAAGGAGAACGACATAAAAGTAACAGAACAACTGAATGGTAAAATATACGTATCCGTGTACGAGTCATACGGTTTTAGTGTTTGAAATAGCACGAATCGTGGTTGTTAGAAAAGTAGGGGCTACTGGGTTTTTGAGAAAAGATACGTCCATTGAAAAATTCGTAGTATCCCTCGGGCTGTCTTTAAAAATACACACGATTCGTTAGTTTTGAAAATAAGTATGACTCAAGCCTAGTCTAGCATCTACCTAAAGAACTAAGAGGCTAACTAAGAAACTGGTCGGAAGGAAAAGAAAATCTAAATATAATCCGACTTGATATATCCAGTAGTCGACGATCCAGCCTCATAGCTTTTAGTAATATGTATGCCCTAGAGGCCATTATTGTACATACGATGTATATTGTAGTGGATTCTTGGACACATATAGGGAGGACTTTCTTGCTCTACATGATAGTATGCTATCTGGTTGCACTTTATCTTAACATGTACACTTATTGTCTCTCTATTACATGTTGATAAAGCCCTTAGGATGAGTACTTGACTACCAGGATTATGATGCAGATCAAACTAGTGGGGCGAAGGTAGTCGGTAAGTACATCCTTCAATAGTTCCTAGTCATGGGAGTATCGAGACGGGGCATCGATATTCCAGAGTAGACTAGCGTATACGCTTCTCGACCCATATGATGGGCGATGGATGATCCCATATCCATTGGTGTTTGACATCAGAGATGGTATACGTGTGCTCAGTGGAGACCGGGTACACTGAACGGACTCGTCGAGAACTCCTAGATGGTATTATACCTATCTTCAGATCGCAGTTCTCTAGTGACACTGGTACAGGTTAGTCTGTCGTCCCGAGATCATCATAGAGTCTTGTGTGATTCCCACTGTGCTTTGATTTCTACCTTACCACGTTCAAGAGATCGTGCAAAACGGTGGTTTTTGGGTACAGTCCCGAGTCACATGGAGGCAATGAGCGATAGGAGGGGATTCGTCTCTCCCGGTATTGGGGGTTGATGTTGCGCTATGCTTGATTGGCCATAACAGGAAATCCCTAGCCAGGGTTGCTGAGATCTACTGGTAAGTGTTATCTGTAGTTTCTCGAACCGTTATGGACCTTTCATCGTCATGACTTATCAGGCTTTTGGGGTCTGACGTTATACCACCCCCAGGCTGTGATATGCGACATATCAGACGAAGAGACCGGACTGTACAGTTGTGTTACTGATTGGATTCGCAAGAGTATGAGCAGGCTTACTTGTTGATCTTCTGATCGCTCAATACCCGGGTGGCCGTTACGTTTAGCATACCACTTGCGGCTTGTGGGTGACTGATATGATCACCACCTACTGCCGGCGTATCGACGAGTCTTTAGAGTCCTACACAGAGCTTTCCTGGCTCAAGCGAAACGAAGTAGGAGCACATATGTGATATGTGCGGGACCGAGATTAATACGAGTATGTGATACCGTATTCTATTCTCACAATATGTGATATCGGTCGGTTATATGTGATATAGCCGGGCTGTCGAATCAAGTGTTGATTCGATAAGTTGATACATTTGATATTAGTCGGTTGTATGTGATATAGCCGGATTATTAAATCAAGTGTTGATTTAATAATTTAATGTATAATTATATATTTGATATATTAACTTATATTAACTAATATTAGCTCACTTAAGATTTCTTTTTCTCACTAGTGTACACTTAGTATTTATGTGATATATATTAATTTACATCTTTTGTGTCATGCTTGATACCACATGCTACATGGGTGTATGAGACTCACACCATGCAAAAAATAATGAAGGGTTTTATTTATTTAAAGTAAATCAAAATTGGTTGGAAATTGTCACATGGTTGAAGGTTGTAGAAGCTTGTGGAACTATTTACCAAGTCCACTAATTTTGTTTTACTTGAAAATATTTATTAATCCAACCATTATTGTTTACCCATGGTTTAGTCTCTACATGATTTAGTATATGATACTAACTCACCTATGGTTGCTATACTCACTCAATTATTCCATTCACACTTCATCTTCTTCCTTATCTTCAAAAGCTTTCTAGCTTCATGAGAGGTGAAATTAGTGAGAAAATTATTTCTAAAGTGAGCAAAATTCCTACTTCATCAACCTCTTCTCTACTAGCCATTTAGATTGGGTTGTTTCTTCACTAGTTTATCACCTAGTGAAGAGGTAGCTTGAGTTAGTGTCTCCTCGACGTAGATCATCTTCGGCCTCGAAGACTTCAAGCAAGCTTGTTCATTTCATCTTGTGGAGCCTCACTAGAATCCGGGAGATCACTACTTGGAGCGAAGGGACTACTACATGGAGCTATTGAAGTGAAGGACCGGTCTACAAAGGTTGTATACTTCATTCACTTAGATGTAAAGATGTTTACATGCTTGTTCGTCTAATTCTTTAGTTTAGATTCTAGCGTTAGGATTCTTTAGCGCGCCAATTTTTTTGAAAACGACATGGTCGATGCCTCCCGAAACCCAGCGGCCGCCCTAGGGAACCCAGCTGTGGTATCAGAGCCATGCTAGAGAATTAGACGATGATTTAGTATTACGAAACCGAAACAACTCGGAAGCACCCGATACCAAAACACAGTTTCTGTCGAAATTTTTAAGGTGTCTAAATTTTTTTTAAGCAATTGCAGAATGTTATATGAGATATAACATGAACACCACGGGAAAACGAACCACCTTCACCGGAAAATGGCCGACCACATGTAGAGAAAATCCGGCCTGGCCGGTTCTGTATAGGAATTTTGGGTTCGTTTTGGTGGGGTGTTCTAGGCTCTGGGTTTTGGTGTTTCAGGTGTTGCTTGTTTTTGCTAAAATTGCATGTGATGTTATCTTTGTGCAAAGGCAATTTGGAGTGTTTCGTAGTCATAATTCTAACATCTATTCGGGTTATTTAGACGACGTTAAAAAGTTCGAATGGATATAAATAACCCATATTTTACCTCGCTGGAAATTTTCTAAGAGTTGGATTTTTCCAAGTTTAAAAATATTCCGAAAATCGTGCAGGTGTTTTCTATGGACCCTCTAGAAGAACGAACCCTAACTCGATTCTATGACCGTTGGAACCGCCATCGAACCCTAGGGTTTATGATAGTTCCGCGGCGCCATAGTGTTAGTTATATGTATGCCCTAGAGGCCATTATTGTACATGTGATGTATATTATAGTGGATGCTTGGATATATATATATATAGAGGACTTTCTTGCTCGACATGATAGTATGCTATCCGGTTGCTCTTTATCTTAACAAGTTGACTTGTATATGTGATGTTGTCTTGCTCTCACATGTTGATAAAACCCTTAGGTTGTGTACTTGACTACCAGGATTATGATGGAGATCATACTAGTGGGGCTAAGGGTAGTCCGCAAGTACACCCTAAAATTGTTCCTAGTCGAGGGTGTATCGAGACAGGGCATCGATATTCCAGAGTAGACTAGCGTATACACATCTTGACCCATATGATGGGCGATGGATGATCCCACATCCATTAGTGTTTGACATCAATGATGGTGTACGGGTGCTCAGTGGAGACTGGGTACACTAAACGGACTCATCGAGAACTCCTAGTTGGTATTATACCTATCGTCAGATAGCAGTTCTCTGGTGACACTGGTACAGGTTAGTCTGTAGACCCGAGATCATCATAGTGTCTTGTGTGATTCATACTATGCTTTGATTTCCACCATACCACGTTCAACAGAACGAGCAAAATGGTGGCTTTTGGGTACAGTCCCGAATCACATGGAGGCAATGAGCGATAGGAGAGGATTCGTCTCTCCCGGTATTGGGGGTTGATGTTGCGCTGTGCTCGATTGGCTATAACAGGAAAGTCCCTGGGCAGGGCTGCTACGAAGATTTACTGATAAGTGTTATCAGTAGTTTCTAGACCCGTTATGAGCCTCACATCGGCACGACTTATCAGTTATTGGGGTCTGACGTTTACCACCCCTAGACTTGATATGCGATATATCAGACGAAAAGACCGGACAGTACGGTAGTGTTACTGATAGGCTTTTGCAGGAGTTAGAGCGGGCTTGCTTGCTGATCTTCTGATCGTTCAATACCCGGTTAGCCGTTACGTACAGCTAGTACCGCTGACGGCTTGTGGGTGCTTGATATGATCATCACCTACTGCCGGCGTATTGACGAGTCTTAAGAGTCCTACACAGAGGTTTCACTGGCTCAGGTAAAACGAAGTAGGAGCACATATGTGATATGTGCAGGACCGAGATTAATACGAGTATATGATACCGTATTCTATTCTCGCGATATAAGTATCGGTCGGTTATATGAGATATAGCCGGTTTATCGAATCAAGTGTTGTTTCGATAAGTGATACAAATAATATTAGTCGGTCATATGAGATATAAACGGATTATTAAATCAAGTGTTGGTTTAATGATTTAATGTATAATTATATATTTGATATATTAATTTACATTAACTAATATTAGCTCACTTAAACATTTCTTTTTCTCACTTGTGTGTATAAAGTATATATGTGATATATATTAATGTACATTATTGTGTCATGCTTGGTGATACACACTACATGAGTGTATGAGATTTACACCATGCTTATGATAATTGTGAGGATTATTTATTTTAAGTAAATCCAAATTAGATGGAAAATGGTCACATGCATGAAGCTTGTGGAAGCTTGTAGATGTATTGACTTAGTCCACTAGTTTTGTTTTACTTAGGATATTTATTAACCTAACCATTATCACTTAGCCATGGTTATGTCTCTACATGAGTTAGTATATGTTACAAACTCACCCATGGTTGCCATTCACTCTCTCATCTTTTATTTGCTTCATATTCATCAAGAGCAAGATAGAGCTCTCTAGGTTTTTGAGAGAAGAAGAAAAAGAGTGAGAAAAGTAATTCTAAAGTGAGCAAAATCCCACTTCATCATCCTGTACTAGATTAGCACTTTAGTATAGGGTGTTAGCTTCACTAACCCCACATTAGTGAAGAGGTAGCTTGGGTTTGTGACTCCTCGACGTAGATCATTTTCGGTCTCGAAGACTTCATGAAAGCTCGTTGCTTTCTTCTTATGGAGCCGTTCAAGAGTCCGCAAGATCACTTCATCGCAGCGAAGGGACCACTACAAGGAACTATAGAAGTGAAGGACCGGACCATAAAGGTTGTAATCCTTACTCACTTAGATGTAAAGTATTTTACATTATGTTTCGTCTAAATCACTAGTTAAGATTCTAGGGTTAGGATTGTTTTGTACGACAAATTTTTGAAAATGGCATAGACGATGCCTCCTGAAACCTTGCTGTCGTGCCGAACATTGCTACAGTGGTATCAGAGCCAGGCTAGAGATTTAGACGATGTATGTAGAATTATGAAATCGAAACAACTCCGAAACACCCGATACACAAATCTAGTTTCTGTCGAAATTTTAAAGTCGTCGAATTTTTTTTTAAACAATTGCAGAATGTTGTATGAGATGCAACATAAACACAGCACAAAATTTAACCCCAGACCTCAAATTTTGGCCGGCCACAGAGCCTAGAAAACCGTCCTGCTCGGTGTTTTGGTGGTGTCTAGGGTTGAAATTTGTACTGTGTTCCAGGCTCTAGGTTTTGGTGTTTCAGGTGTTGTTTGTTTTTGCTAAATTTTCATGTGATGTTAACTTTCTGCAATGGCAACTCGGAGTGTTTCGTAATCGTAATTCTAACAGTTTTTTGGGTTTTCTAGACGGTGTTAAAAAGTTCGAACGGATATCAAATACCCACTTTAACCCTCGACGGAAATTTTTTCCAAGAGTTGGATTTTTTCCGAGTTAAAGAACATTCAAATATCATGCAAGTAATGCGGTGGACCCTCTAGAAAAAACAAAACCCTAACTCGATTCTATGACCATAAGAACCGCCGCCAAACCCTAGGGTTTGGGGTAGTTCCGCGGCGCCATAGGTGAGGCAAGGGTTGACCCTTCTACGGTTGGTCCATTGTACTGTGGCATGTGATGAGTATTTTTAAACTGCGCTCAAGTGTTGAGCTTTTTGGGAAATTTTGGGTGTTTTTTGATTCGATCGGAATGTTTAACGCCGTCTAGCTATTTGTGGAATGTGATACAATATGTGGAATTCATATAGTTAGGCATGAAATCCAAAGTATGTGATATTTTGGATTTATGATGTCTAAGGTGATTGTGGATTCCAAATGTTATAGTTTGACATTTTCTTTTCTGTGACCGTAAGTGTAATATGTGGGGTATCACTGTTTTTGTTGCTATATATCAACGACAATTGTGATACGCATATTTACTTACGTTGATGACAGGTGATGTTATGTGTTGCTGTGATATGTTATATTGGATCGTCGTGTTTTGAATAGGCCGGAGTTTTTTTGTGAGATGAGAGTTTTTATTTTCATTCATTTAAAATTAATTGTATGTAATATTCTTTTATTGGGGCACTTCCGAGTTGAGGATGATGTCACCATTGTTCTATATTATTTACTTTTCTGCATTAGGATCTACCCAAGGAGGGGAGCACAAGTAATCGGGTTCTAGAGTCCAATGGGAGACCATCTCGAGGAGTCGAGTCCGGGTCTCCTAACTCTAGAATTGGTAGGGTTGCTTGCCGCTCTCGTAGGGGTCTAGGGATGTGGGTTTGGCTATCCATCGCGACCGTGGAATCTGTGTTTTATACTGGCTTAAATTAAAACACGAAATTCCTAGTATATTAAATATTTCATATGTTATCTTCTGCTGCTGATATTCTGTGATGTGATCACTTTATATGCGTGAGACGAATGCTTTATTATTGTATATATGATATATAATAAATGTTACTTATGTTTTTCACCTGCTACGCCGTTAGTTAAGTAACCTAATGGGACACTGTGGCGAATGCGGATGGCATAAGCGTACGTTGTATTTTCGTTTCTTCTGTGATGCTTAGGAAGCATAAATGATGGGAATTCATTAATGAGATTAATGAAAAAGAAAGTGTTGGAGATAGTGCCCTCAGAGTCAATTATTGGATCACAGGAACGTGATTGCAATGATTGAGGGAGGACCTGTCCCAGTAGGACATTCTTACTCAAGATGATAGTATGCTATCTGGTTTATCTTTATCATCGTGTACTGCTTTAGGTGACCTTACAGGTCACTATTGCACGTTGATAGAGCCCCTAGGATTCTTGCTTGACTGCCAGCAGTATGAGGGCGATCATATACGTGGGAGCTGGCAGTCTATAAGCACATCCTTAAAAGGTCCCTAGTCGTGGGAGTTTCGAAACAGGGCATCGATACTCCAGAGTAGACTAGTGTATACAGTCGAGACCCCGACGAGGGGCCGTGGCCGGTCTCACAAGCCACTGGTGTCAGTTGGTTCACCTAAGATGTATACAGGTGCTCATTGGGTTATGAGTACACCAGACAGGACTCGCCGGGAACATGCTAGTTGGTCTTATACCTGACGTCAGATAGCAGTTCCCTGGTGACATGTGTACAGGTTAGTTCATCGACCTGAGATCATCATTTGTCTCGTGTGAGTTCCCACTGTGCTTTGTTTACTACCCTACCACACTCAAAGGAGACGTGCAAACAGGTTTTAGTTGGGTACAGTCCCGAGCCACATGGAGGCAGTGAGCGGATCTGCAGGGGTTCGTCTCTCCCGGTATTGGGGGTGAGGTCGCGCTGTGTCTAGGAGAGCCATTACACGAAGTCCTTGGCCAAGGCAGAAGATTTACTGGTAGGTATTCCAGTAGTATCTCAGGGTGTTATGGGCTACACTCCGACATGACTTGTACCGCTTTTGGGGGTCTGACTTTTACCAACCCCCTAGGCCCGCCATGCGATGCTCATAGACGAACGGACCGGACTGTACGGATATTGTCACTGACAGCTCAGCAGGGTGTCAGGATGAGTTCGCTCATCGACGTCCCTTTTGGTCAATACCTGGTTGCCCGTTACGTATGGCTAATACCTTTGACGTGCTAGTGGTTATATCCACAACCAAAGTATTGACGAGTCTTTAGAGTCCCCCACAGACCAGTTTCTCAAGTTTCGGGTGAAACGCTGTAGAGGCCGTATGGAGATATGGCAGGGTTCGATCAGATACGTGCGGTATTGCACGGATCATGATCGGACGGATAATACTAGCGGGTTTTGGTTTAAGCCGGATCCTAGTATTGTACAGTGTAGATTTTGTCTCTTTGCATTTGTATTCAGTAGGAATACAAATGCGGGTATGTATATACAGACGTGGGGTTTTCCTGTAATTTATTACGGGATCAGTTTTCTGAATTTGCCAGTTTGCATTCCGTTCCGGCCAGTTTTCTTTTGTTCCTTCACGGCCGGATTTTTCATGATGGAGGGGCTAATTTGCAAGTTTGCAAATTAGCTATTGTAGAGGGTTTATTTGGATATGGAAAGATTATGATAGCATCTTTTCTTTTCATGCATCATTTCTTTTGCATTAAATGAGATTAGAAAGGATTAGAAATTGATTTGATATTGTTATCATCACTTTTGGATGTGGTCACCCTTTTTGCTTTTCGTACACTCACCTCCCTTCATGTTTGATTCTTTTTCCCTCCACCATTTTGATGATGAGGGGGCCGGCCACTTTTGGGTGGAAGGGGATTCATTTTGAGTGCTGATTTTCTTGATCTCATTTCATCATTCCTTGCTAGAAAAATGAGAGCACCATTTTCCTCCAAAGTTCATTGTTTCATTCCTCCATCAAAGGCAACTTCACTCCATTGAGACAAAGTGATTCTACACTAGCCTACAGCATTTCTTGGGCACGTCGGCTCGCCAACTTCGTGCCCGAGTTGCCTCGGTCCAGAGGTGGGTGCCCGTAAAAGAACCCGGCGATGTGGTGCCCGTTTCGACGATGAGGTAACGACCGGAGATTCCGCGAGGAGATCAGAGTGGAGGCGAAGGCCGAAGGACACGGATCGCTTGGTATAGCTCTCTACTCTTTCTATAGTTTGCTAGGATTAGGTTAATGGCCCGATCCGGGTTTTATAGTGCGCGGTGGTGCCGGTTTCTATGTTCTAGAAAAGTTTTCATTTCCGCATTCCGGCGTTGGATTGACGGCCGGGGCGCCGCCGTGCACTTACATTGGTATCAGAGCCACGCCATTAACCTAGTCTAGCTTGCTCTAACGTGTTTACAAGTTCGATCGATCGGATTTTCCAAAAACCACATTTCCATGTCGCACTTTCTGTCGAATTTTTTCTTGCTCTAAAAATTATTTGGTACATTGGAAAATTACGTGCAGGGTTTTTTTATGAATTTTGTGAAAATTTGGTACGCTGAGGTTACTGTAGCGCGGCGGTTTAGCGGCCAAAACCACATTTTGGCCGTGGAACCGCCGTCGTTTTGTGGCCAAACCGTACCAAATTTCTACAGTGGTTTACTGACATGGAAATAGGGTTTCTGGTATATTCTTTTTGGGCCCAGATGTTTTTGAGTGCTACAGTTGTGCTTGGGGCCCGCTTCGGTAAATTTGATCGATCGAAAATTTTAAACATGTTAGTTCACATTATTTACATTATATCTGCGACCGTGAATGTCACTCGATCGGTAAATCCAGTCTATCTGCTATAGCCCTTTTAGATGGATTTGCGAACGTGACATTCACGTTGTTGTTCTGTGTGGTGCTGTGATGTTGCGGATTGGTCGTGGGGGATAGCCTGGATGCAATAGTAGTACAGTTTGGTTATTTATGTACATTTGATTTTGCGAGGCGAGCGTCCGACATATGGACTGCCGTCACTGCCTGTTTGTATATTATTCTTTTGGGGCACGACCGGGCTGAGGTCGATGTACCCATTGTATGTATATTTTACTTTCTGTACTAGGATTACCACGCGGAGGGGTGCACGGATAGCCGGGTTCTATAGGGCAACGAGCCTGCATCTCATGGCTTTGAGACGGTGGGGGCTTCACTCTAGAATTGGCGGGCTATTCGCCGCACTCGTAGGGGGTACAAGTTGACCCAGGAGGGGTGCCCAAGTTACCGGATTCCGTGAAGTGCTGGGTGGTCCATTCACGTTGCTGAAGGGGGCTGCCTCTCTTCAGGTTTTGGCGGGTAACTTGCCGCGCCCGTAGGGGTCTAGGATTTCATTGCACAGGCTATCCACACGACCAGGGGAACATCGGGTTTCAGTAGCGGCTCTATGAAACCCGGGGATCCCAGATATCTGTATTGTTCTGTGATACTTATTACATTTCTGTGATGTTGCATTTTATCACGCCTTGAGCTAATATTGTATATTGATATATATACTAGTAGATGTTGTATATGTTTTGCATCCGCGCTAGTCCAGTCCCCGCTCTGTCGTTAGTTAAGTAACCTAACGGGTGATGACGGGACCTAGTGGCGAATGCGGATGGCATATACGTACATCATTATTTTCGTTCTTTATTGGTGTGATCAATTGATGGGACTGCGTTGATTCGGATCAATGCAAGCTAAACAAACCTATTCTGATGTTGTTGGAACTTTTTTCAAAAAGCTGTTATTGCAAGGAGGTTCTCTTCTGTTTTGCATCGTGGTATTCAGTTGGAATATCCTGCTCCTCAGTCGACGAGGCAAGGGCCGAGATCCCTTCACCGGGAGTGACCCCTTGGACAGAAGTTTGCGTCAGGGCAATAACTTCACTATATTCGTTTACTTTTGTTTTGCATCATGGTATTCAGTTGGAATATCCTGCACCTCATTCTACGGGGAAAGAGCCGAGATCCCTTCACCGGGAGTGATCTCTTTAGCAAAGGTTTTCGTCACTATATTTTTAAAAAGTTATCCGGTTCCTTCAACGATATCAAGTTCATTACGTTAAAGGTTTTCGCCAGAAACCATTCGTAGCCCTCCGTCGTTTCATATGGATAATCAATAGTATTCAAGCTGTGTTTGTTGGCCAAAGTCAAGGCACAGTGATTGGTAGCTGTTGGGTATTCATATGCAGCATAGATAGATGCGTTGGTTTGGGACAGTCGTACTGCCTTGTTGGCCAAAGTAAAGGGTAGGTACGGGTGGGTTCAAATTAACCTGGACAATGACGGGTAGAACTTGACATGTGACTTATGATTTGTTGGCCAAAGTCAAGGTCAAAAGAGCATGGGGTAAAAATCACATCGGGAGTTTCTAAAGAAACTGAAACTTGCCAGATATGCGCATACCTTCTGGAGTGTGATGATGTGAGCGGATTCCGTCACGTTATCATGCGATGATAGTTGGATCCCGATTCCTACTGATGAGTTGGTTTACTCCTCGGGTGATCCCGACTAATTCTTCTTTCAGGTTTGGAGGAGAATTTGACGGTATAGTGGGAGGTTTCCTGATTAGATAAAGTGATAACCATTCTGATCTAGGTTAGAGTGCATGCTGAGTGTTTCTTTTCTCTCTCTCTTTAGCAGCGACTATGACCCGATCTTTGACTATGACTCTGTGACCAAAATTAACCGAACCTTCTTATAAGACTGGCTTTTGGATTGTCAGAGTTGCAAACCTCATTGCCACTCCTACTTTTACCCTTTTCTCCAGGACACCCCGTATTACTACGAACGTCCACTTCCATTGGACAAAACCATCGTATGGTTATATACGAACTCGAAGGAATTTATTCGAGGATGGTTTCCGGTTCTGGAGAAAACGAATAAGACTATTCAGTTGTCTTTTCCTTTTACCTTCTTTCAGGTTGCGAGTGCTCCTTGGATTAGGACGGTACACCTATTACGCAAATTGGATAGTCTTCTTCCAAACCATAGGCTGGTGCCGAACAGTAGGGAATGAAGAAAACCAATTAGCCTAACTAAGGTGTACAGAAGGTATTAAGTAAAGACAAATAAAGAGATTAGAAGGAGGGCAAAGTAAATTGCGACTGCTATTCACGACCAAACCAAGTATTTCATTACCACTCCCACTTCACCTTTGTATTTCTCCAGGACACTCTGTATCACTACGATGATCCACAGTTTATTTGGATACTCCATCGTATGGTTATATACGAACTCGAAAGGAACTTGTTCCAGTTCGGGGATGGATTCTGGTTCAGGAGAAATAGGAATAAGGTATATTCGGTTGTCTTTTATCTTCACCTTCTCTCGCATTGCGAGTGCTCCTAGGATTAGGACAGTACACCCATTATGCTTATTGGATAGTCTTCTTCCAAACCATAGGCTGGTGCCGAACGGTAGGGAAGGAAGAAAACCATTTAGCCTAAGAGGGTGTACAGAAGGTAATGACTAAAGACATATAAATGGATTTGGAAAGATGGCAAAGAATTATACGGTTACAGTTGTGAATCTGGATAATGGAAGAGGCATTACTAGGAATACCCGGATACCCCATCGAAACATTTCAATGTTTCAGTTTCACTGTGTACTGTTAAAAGAAAACTGATTTCCTAATTTGACACTTGCTCCAGGGTATGTATTTACCAGGTATGATTCTCACATCTGTATTGTTTTACGGATGATGAGTGGGATTAAGTTATTGGGAATTAGGTGATCATTCTCATTATATCGGGATTCGTTGTAATCGGTGATATTTGAGGAAGTCACCTGGGTTGTTTGCCGGACGGCAAATATTTGGTTTTGAATATCCGTTGTTTTGCACCAATTTCAAATTGATACATCTGTACGTCTATTTTTATAGAGTGAGATATACCTTTTTGAAATTATGTCTATGACATTTACCTATATCAGTGGATGGTTAGGTAAGGAGCATTAAACAGTGGTGTAATCCTTCATAACCATAGTACAGTTTTCAACCTACGACACACATGGATTGAGTTTTCAGACTCAAGAGACTTATACAGAGTATTGTATGTTGTCCGGTGTCCATTAGTACAGAGGGGTTGGTCCTTGTACTATATTCGGTTTACTTTTGACTTCTCTAGTTTTTAGACAAGTGTTTCGTAGAAACGCAAGGTCCGAATTTTGAGAAGTTATAGGTATAAGAATAGAGTAGAGAACCAGGTATTGCAGGTATCAGGATTCTTCAAGGTGATCGAAAATGTAGATACTTGTGTGTGGTATTCAGTTGATAGTAATGATTAAGAGAACTTCCTTCTCTTTCGGGTTACTCATAGCTAGATGCCTTCCTAAGTTGAGTAATGCTGATCGACCTCTTTCCATTTAGTTAACATGCACTGGAGACAGTCGCATGATTTGAATTTGGTTCAATTAAATTAGTGCCTCTGTTTCTGTATTGGATATAGAACAGTTCATATCTTGACATTGTTAAGGTACGGGGAGTTGTCCGGCTTATTCTTAAAACCAGACTCTGGATAACTCAAGGCACGTTTCTGTAATGGCTGTTTGTGGGTTGACCCAGGCTATGACGAGGGTTGACTTTCTACCATCTGGAAGATCAATAGTGATATTGTTCTTGACTCGCCACAGTTTTAACAAAAATGGATTTTTTCAGAAAACAGTAGTGGGAGTATGGTAGAACTGGAAGTGCTTCCAGAACCGCAGACGATTACTGAAAATTTGATAAGAACCTAAACATTCAATTTGGTTTGACATTCCATTGGCCACTCCGCAGATATGGTGGGTAACCTCAGGAGCTCGAGAGGTACTTCGGTATGCTCAAGGACGGTGGCAGGGAGGTTCTTGTTTACCCAGACTTGCCAATGCTGTTGTTCCAGACTGTGAGACCCGGCAGGAGGATGAGTATAGCGTCGTTCTAAACTAGCTTTAGAAGTGTACGTCTATATGACTCTGCCAGAGGGTTGTCATAGTCAGTGGGAGCAGCGGAAGCATTGGTGGACAGGTGGCTTATGTCTATTTATAGAATAAAGTGGATATAGCGGGGATAGATCATCTATTTCTGATGTGACAGTCATATGTTTGACGTCATCAGAATATGGGATGGATCTGTTAAGAAGGTAGTAGGGTGTAGTGTCCTGGTATTTGGATGCCATACACAGAGTAGGAAGTGAAATTCCTATACTACGGTTGGTTATACTTTGGTTGTCACACAGAGGTTTCTCCACATAGGACTTGGATATTATATCAGACATTCTGGTTACTAGATCTATGGTTTTAGATCTAGATTTGGGAAGTGTCCCAATCAGGGTACTTAGACAGCATTCTAAGAGTATTTAGAATGGACGACTCCTGGCACGGTAGTATACCTGCAGGTGATGGAGTCACCCTCTCTAACGGTGTCTTACAGACTAAAGGGGAGAGGGATGTGCATGATTGACAGATCACTTGCTTAGGCAATTGAGTCAATCATGAGATGTCAAGTACCACACCAGATGTTGTTTTTGCAGTAGATGCAATATGATATTAATCCAATCCTGGAGAAACATTCGGAAGCAGTTTTAGAACATAAGTGGATCTTCTAGGGATATGATAACGACAGCCTCTTTTGGGAGACAGTTGTCATTCCAGGCTTCCAAGGTGACATGGACGGCAGAGTTGCTGTCAGAGTTATATTTTTCCTTCTGACGAGGGGCAGTATTTTGGACAGGTGGTCCAGGTGGATACTGAGGGAAGGATGGTGCAGGATACTGATTAACTTCAGTTGACGATACAGTTTAAGAAGTTTGGATTTGGAGTTCATGTATGAGCTAGGTCCCATCAGATATCCAGAAATATTCTATGACATGTATTGCTCATTTCGGGAGATAGCTTTCTCCGCGAACTTGAGATAAAGAGAGACACAGAAAGAAACATCACAGCGGATCCACTCACTGAGGCTATTCCTCGAACGCAATAGTTTCGCAAACGAGCTTTATGAGACTGACTAGTAGAGGAGTTGGGTGTTCGGTATCACACGGGCTGTGAGTATGCGACATCGCAATAATTAGCCTTGAGTGCAAGTGGGAGATTGTTAGAGATAGTGCCCTCAGAGTCAATTATTGGATCACAGGCATGTGATTGCAATGATTGAAGGAGGACCTGTCCCAGTAGGACAGTCTTACACAAGATGATAGTATGCTATCTGGTTTATCTTTATCATCGTGTACTGTTTTAGGTGACCTTACAGGTCACTATTGCGCGTTGATAGAGCCCCTAGGATTCTTGGTTAACTGCCAGCAGTATGAGGGCGATCATATACGTGGGAGCTGGTACTCTATAAGCACATCCTTAAAAGGTCCCTTGTCGTGGGAGTTTCGAAACAGGGCATCGATACTCCAGAGTAGACTAGTGTATACAGTCGAGACCCCGACGAGGGGCGGTGGCCGGTCTCACAAGCCACTGGTGTCAGTTGGTTCACCTAAGATGTATACAGGTGCTCATTGGGTTATGAGTACACCGGACAGGACTCGCCGGGAACATGCTAGTTGGTCTTATACCTGACGTCAGATAGCAGTTCCCTGGTGACATGTGTACAGGTTAGTTCATCGACCTGAGATCATCATTTGTCTCGTGTGAGTTCCCACTGTGCTTTGATTACTACCCTACCACGCTCAAAGGAGACGTGCAAACAGGTTTTAGTTGGGTACAGTCCCGAGCCACATGGAGGCAGTAAGCGGATCTGCAGGGGTTCGTCTCTCCCGGTATTGGGGGTGAGGTCGCGCTGTGTCTAGGAGAGCCATTACACGTAGTCCTTGGCCAACGCAGGAGATTTACTGGTAGGTATTCCATTAGTATCTCAGGGTGTTATGGGCTACACTCCGACACGACTTGTACCGCTTTTGGGGGTCTGACTTTTACCAACCCACTAGGCCTGCCATGCGATGCTCATAGACGAACGGACCGGACTGTACGGATATTGTCACTGACAGGCTCAGTAGGGTGTCAGGATGAGTTCGCTCATCGACATCCCTTTTGGTCAATACCTGGTTGCCCGTTACGTATGGCTAATACCTCTGACGTGCTAGTGGTTAAATCCACAACCAAAGTATTGATAAGTCTTTAGAGTCCCCCACAGACCAGTTTCTCAAGTTTTGGGCGAAACGCTGTAGAGGCCGGATGGAGATATGGCAGGGTTCGATCAGATACGTGCGGTATTGCACGGATCATGATCGGACGGATAATACTAGCGGGCTTTGGTTTAAGCCGGATCTTAGTATTGTACAGTGTAGATTTTGTCTCTTTGCATTTGTATTCAGTAGGAATACAAATGCGGGTATGTATATACAGACGCGGGGTTTTCCTGTAATTTATTACTGGATCAGTTTTCTGAATTTGCCAGTTTGCATTCCGTTCCGGCCAGTTTTCTTTTGTTCCTTCACGGCCGGATTTTTCATGATGGAGGGGCTAATTTGCAAGTTTGCAAATTAGCTATTGTGGAGGGTTTATTTGGATATGGAAAGATTATGATAGCATCTTTTCTTTTCATGCATCATTTCTTTTGCATTAAATGAGATTAGAAAGGATTAGAAATTGATTTGATATTGTTATCATCACTTTTGGATGTGGTCACCCTTTTTGCTTTTCCTACACTCACCTCCCTTCAAGTTTGATTCTTTTTCCCTCCACCATTTTGATGATGAGGGGGCCGGCCACTTTTGGGTGGAAGGGGATTCATTTTGAGTGGTGATTTTCTTGATCTCATTTCATCATTCCTTGCTAGAAAAATGAGAGCACCATTTTCCTCCAAAGTTCATTGTTTCATTCCTCCATCAAAAGCAACTTCACCCCATTGAGACAAAGTGATTCTACACTAGCCTACTGCATTTCTTGGGCATGTCGGATCGCTAATTTTGTGTCCGAGTTGCCTCGGTCTAGAGGTGGGAGCCCGTAAAAGAACCCGGCGATGTGGTGCCCGTTTCGATGATGAGGTGACGACCGGAGATTCTGCCAGGAGATCGGAGTGGAGGCGAAGACCGAAGGACACGGATCGCTTCGTATAGCTCTCTACTCTTTCTATAGTTTGCTAGGATTAGGTTATTGGCCCGATCCGGGTTTTATAGTGCGCGGTGGTGCCGGTTTCTAAGTTCTAGAAAAGTTTTCGTTTCCGCATTCCGGCGTCGGATTGACGGCCGGGGCGCCGCCGTGCACTTACCGAAAGAAACCTAAAAGATGTTGTTGAATCATATTTTCAAAAAGGGTAGCTCTAGTTTTTGCTTTGCATAGCGGTATTCCTTGTAGAATATCCAACACCTTATTCGATAAGGAAAGAGCCGAGATCCTTTCACCGAGAGTGACCTCTTTTGAGAAACTAGCAGATGCTACAACCCACTCGGTTTTTTCTTTTGATTTCTTCTTTTAGTTCTTGCTTTGCATAGCGGTATTTGTGAAATATCCTGCACCTTATTCGATAAGGAAAGAGCCGAGATCCCTTCACCGGGAGTGACCTCTTTAGAAAAACTAGTAAAAAGCCTCAACAACACTCTTTTTCAAAAATCACTTGTTTCTACGACTACATCAAGTTCATTACGCTCATGGTTTTCTTAAAAACCTGCGTAGCCCTCCGACATTTCAGATAAGTACCACTTAGTCTTCGTGCTACGTTTGTTGACCTCTGTTAAGGCGTAGTGTGCAGTAGCTGATTGGTACTTATCTGTAAAGCATGTGATGCGATTGGATTAGGGTAGTCGTATGACCTTATTGATCTCTGTCAATGGTCGTGCGGGTGGGTTTAATTCAATCATGAAATGCCGGGATGAACTTGACTAGTGTACTATAGTTTGTTGACCTCTGTCAAGGTCATAAGACGCTAGGGGAAAAAATATTATCGGGAATTTCAAGTGTTGAAATTTGCAATGAGATTTCATACCTACTATGAGATAGTTGGTTCCCGATACCCACTGTGAGCAAAAGTTGCTCCCGGGAGAGTTTTGCACTTTACAATTAGCTAACTCATTAGGTGTCTAGAAAGGTGTCAACGGGGCTATGCCTCGGGGAAAATGAGGTTTATTTTAATTAAGTCCGTGCGAAAGCATGGGGAACCACCCTCAGAAGTACCGGCATTGGCCTGGCTGAACGGTTAGCGAAGTTGTAAAATGCAATTAATCCTGGCTGAATTTTCTTTCTAAGGTTTGAAGGAAAATTTGAGAATAGTAGTGGGAGACATCGATTAGATAAGATAAATAACCAATCTGATCTTTGAAAGAGCATACGCTAATTGTTTTCTTCTCTCTCTCTCCAGGTAGCGACCATGTCATGCCTTAATCAAGATAATAATATGGATGTATTGACCGAACCCGCTTTTTATGCTGAGCAGGGGAACGTTGGTTCCGCTCCAACTTATAATTGTTATAAGTCTGAGCAGGAAGTAGGAAAATATCCGTATTTCCACGCTACCCAAACGAAGAATGAGCATGTTGATGCATCTTCTTCCGGTGTGTTAGTTACCCAGAACTGTTTCTCAGTACACTCTATGTCCTGGGTATTAGATACTGGATCAGGATCCCATATATGTAATATGTTACAGGGGCTAAGGAAAGGTAGAGAACTGGGAGTAGGTGATCATTCCGTACTAGTACGGAAAGGTGCAAATGTTGCAGCCAAAACAGTTGGCGAATATCACCTTGTATTACCAAATGGTAATACATTGATTCTGAACGAATGCTATTACATATCGACCCTGATATGCAATCTTATACCAGTTTCTTTATTAAGTAAAGAAGGATATAATTTTATAGTACAGGATAATGTTATGAACATCTTCCTGAATCAAAAGTTGATTGGATCAGGCTCGGTAAATAATGACATATACATTCTAAATCAAACCACAGTTCTTAATGTACAAAACACACACAAGATGAAGAGTTCAGAAATGAACGAATCATTCTTATGTCATTGTAGACTAGGTCATATCAATGCGACAAGACTAGCCAAGTTACATAAGGATGGATATTTGAATCCGTTCGAATTATCATCTTATGAAACTTTCCATTCATGTCTCAAAGGCAAAATGACCAAATCTCCATTTAGTGGACTCAGAGAAAGAGTTACGGAACTCTTGGGACTGATACTTAGTGATGTATGCGGTCCAATGTCTATACATTCCAGGAATGGTTCCTCATACTTCATTACATTCACTGATGATCTCTCAAGATACGGACATGTGTTCCTGATGAAACACAAGTCTGAAGCTTTTGAGAAATTCAGAGAATATAAGCATGAAGTTGAGAACCAGACGGGCAAAAGTATTAAAATCTTACGATCTGATCGGGGAGTAGAATACTTGAGCACGGAATTCCATGACTATCTAAAAGAGAATGGGATTCTCTCTCATCTTAGTTCTCCGTATACACCACAGCACAACGGTGTATCGGAGCGGAGGAATCGCACCCTATTGGATATGGTGCGCTCTATGATGAGCACCGCTGAGTTACCTATTTCCTTTTGGGGCTATGCGCTTGAAGCAGCAGCATACCTATTGAATCAAGTTCCATCTAAATCTGTACATACCTCACCATATGAGATATAGAGTAGGAAGAGACCATGTCTTAAACGAGTTAAGATATGGGGTTGTCCGGCCTATGTCAAAAGGCAGAATCCGGACAGACTCGAGGCACGATCAGTTCTTTGTAAGTTTGTTGAAAATCCTAAACATTTAAATGGATATATATTCTACCACAGTGAACAACAAAAGGTGTTTTTTGCTCAACATGTCACCTTTTTAGAAAAGGAATTTCTTGTAAAAAAATTAGTGGCGAAGAGGTAGAGCTGGAAGAAGTTCCAGCAGAACAAACTACAACTGAAGATTCAGTGGAACCAGAGGATTCGATAGTTCCCAACGAACTTCAGCCTCTCCGCTGATCTAGTAGGGTTCTTCATCCACTTGAGAGATACTACGAGTTTCTCATTGACGGTGGGAGCGAGATTGCATCATGGTAGATGATGACCCAACTTGTTTCGAGCAGACCATCACGAGTGGGGACTTTATGAAATGGCTGGATGCAATGCGATCTGAGATGGAATCCATGTACACCAAGAAAGTATGGACTTTGGAAGTTGCTCCTGAAGGGGTAAAACCCATCGGGAGCAAATGGATCTTTAAGAAGAAACTTGGTGTAGATGGAAAAGTTGAGACTTTCAAAGCTAGACTTGCAGCAAAAGGTTTTCGTCAACGACCAGGTGTGGACTATGATGCAACCTTTTCTCCAGTGGCTATGCTTAAGTCCATCCGAATCCTGCTTGCCATCGCTGCATACCATGACTACGAAATCTGGCAAATGGATGTTAAGACCGCATTTCTAAATGGTGATTTAGAAGAGTGCGTGTACATGACTCAGCCAGAGGGCTTCGTGGACAGTGGGAGCAGCGGGAAGGTATGCAAGCTGCTTAAATCCATCTACGGGTTAAAGCAGGCATCGCGAAGCTCGAACATCTGTTTTGATGTGGTAGTCAAAGAGTTTGACTTCATCAAAAATGTAGATGAACCTTGTATATACAAGAATAAGGTTGTCTTCTTCGTATTGTACGTGGATGACATACTCTTGATAGGAAATGATGTTCCTATACTGCACCCGGTCAAGCTCTTCTTATCACAAAGATTCTCAATGAAAGATCTAGGTGATGCCTCCTACATCTTTGGGATTAAGATCTATAGAGATAGATCTAAACGGATACTGGGATTGTCCCAATCCAGGTACATTGACACCATACTAAAGAGGTTTAGTATGGAAGAATCCAAGCGTGGGAATTTACCCACGATCACAGGACTCACTCTCTCCAAAGAGATGTCTCCCAAGACTGATTTGGAGAGAGCTCGCATGCAAGGGATACGCTATGATTCGGCAGTAAGCTCTATCATGTTTGCGATGTTATGTACCAGACCCGATGTAGCATACTCACTAAGTGTAGTGAGTAGGTATCAAGCAGATCCAGGAGAGAGTCACTGGACAGCTGTGAAGAACATTCTCAAGTACTTGAGAAGGACTAAAGAGATGTTCTTGGTGTATGGTAACGGAGAACTCCAAGTAGAGTCCTTTACCGATTCGAGCTTCCAAAGTGATAAGGACGACTCTAAGTCGGTCTCGGGATTTGTCTTTACCCTCAATGGAGGGGCGGTTTGTTGGAAGAGTTCCAAGTAGGAAACCGTGGCAGACTCGACGATGGAGTCTGAATACATCGCTTCCAACGATGCTGCCAAAGAGGCTGTCTGGATGATGAAGTTCATAAATGAACTTGGAGTGGTTCCATCCATTGAGCGTCCAATACCTTTTTATTGCGATAACAATGGAGCAATGGCTTTGGCCAAGGAACCCAGGTCCCATCAGCGATCCAGGCATATTCTGAGGCGATATCACCAGATCCGGGAGATAGTTGATCGCCAGGAGATCGAGGTAGGAGAGTTGACACGAAGGACAACACGGCGGATCCACTCACCAAGGCCATTCCCCAGATACAATTTGAGAGACTCTTTGGGATGTTAGGTATGAGACACTACAACAACTGATCTTAGTGCAAGTGGGAGATTGTTAGTTATATGTATGCCCTAAGGGCCATTATTGTACATGTGATGTATATTATAGTGGATGCTTAGATATATATATATATATATAGGACTTTCTTGCTCGACATGATAGTATGCTATATGGTTGCTCTTTATCTTAACATGTTGACTTGTATATGTGATGCTGTCTTGCTCTCACATGTTGATAAAGCCCTTAGGTTGTGTACTTGACTACCAGGATTATGATGGAGATCATACTAGTGGGGCCAAGGGTAGTCCGCAAGTACACCCTAAAATTGTTCCTAGTCGAGGGTGTATCGAGACAGGGCATCGATATTCCAGAGTAGACTAGCATATACGCATCTTGACCCATATGATGGGCGATGGATGATCCCACATCCATTGGTGTTTGACATCAAAGATGGTGTACGGGTGCCCAGTGGAGACTGGGTACACTGAACGGACTCGCTGAGAACTCCTAGTTGGTATTATACCTATCGTCAGATAGCAGTTCTCTGGTGATACTGGTACAGGTTAGTCTGTAGACCCGAGATCGTCATAGTGTCTTGTGTGATTCCTACTATGCTTTGATTTCCACTTTACCACGTTCAACAGAACGTGCAAATCGGTGGCTTTTGGGTACAGTCCCGAATCACATGGAGGCAATAAGCGATAGGAGGGGATTTGTCTCTCCCAGTATTGGGGGTTGATGTTGCGCTGTGCTCGATTGGCCATAACAGAAAAGTCCCTGGCTATGGCTGCTACGGAGATTTACTGATAAATGTTATCAGAAGTTTCTCGACCCATTATGAGCCTCACATCGGCACGACTTATCGGTTATTGGGGTCTGACGTTTACCACCCCTAGACTTGATATGCGACATATCAGACGAAAAGACCGGACTGTACGGTAGTGTTACCGACAGGCTTTTGCAGGAGTTAGAGCGAGCTTGCTTGCTGATCTTCTGATCGTTCAATACCCGGGTAGCATCTAGTACCGTTGACGGCTTGTGGGTGCTTGATGTGATCATCACCTACTGCCGGCGTATTGACGAGTCTTTAGAGTTCTACACAGAGATTTCACTGGCTCAGGCAAAACGAAGTAGGAGCACATATGTGATATGTGCTGGACCGAGATTAATACGAATATATGATACCGTATTCTATTATCGCGATATAAGTATCGGTCGGTTATATGAGATATAGCCGGTTTATCGAATCAAGTGTTGTTTCGATAAGTTGATACAAATAATATTAGTCGGTCATATGAGATATAGCCGGATTATTAAATCAAGTGTTGATTTAATGATTTAATGATTTAATGTATAAATATATATTTGATATATTAATTTACATTAACTAATATTAGCTCACTTAAACATTTCTTTTTCTCACTTGTGTGCATAAAGTATATATGTGATATATATTAATGTACATTATTGTGTCATGCTTGATGATACACACTACATGGGTGTATGAGACTTACACCATGCTTATGATAATTGTAAGGATTATTTATTTTAATTAAATCCAAATTAGATGGAAAATGGTCACATGCATGAAGCTTGTGGAAGCTTGTAGATGCATTGACTTAGTCCACTAGTTTTGTTTTACTTAAGATATTTATTAATCTAACCATTATCACTTAGCCATGGTTATGTCTCTACATGAGTTAGTATATGTTATAAACTCACCCATAGTTGCCATTCACTCTTTCATCTTTTATTTGCTTCATCTTCATCAAGAGCAAGAGAGTGCTCTCTAGGTTTTTGAGAGAAGAAGAAAAAGAGTGAGAAAAGAAATTCTAAAGTGAACAAAAATCCTACTTCATCATCCTCTACTAGATTAGCACTTTAGTATAGGGTGTTAGCTTCACTAATCCTACATTAGTGAAGAGGTAGCTTGGGTTAGTGACTCCTCGATGTAGATCATCTTCGGCCTCGAAGACTTCGTGCAAGCTCGTTGCTTTCTTCTTGTGGAGCCGTCCAAGAGTCCGCAAGATCACTTCATCGCAGTGAAAGGACCACTACAAGGAGCTATAGAAGTGAAGGACTGGGCTAAAAAGGTTGTAATCCCTACTCACTTAGATGTAAAGTAGTTTACATTATGTTTCGTCTAAATCACTAGTTAAGATTCTAGGGTTAAGATTGTTTTGTACGGAAATTTTTTGAAAATGGCATGGACGATACCTTCCGAAACCTTTCTGTCATGCCGAACATTCCTATACATAGGTGAGGCAAGGGTTGACCCTTCTATGGTTGGTTCATAGGTGCTGTGGCATGTTCTGGGTACTTTTTAAACTCTGCTCAAGTGTTGAGTTCTTTGAGAAATTTTGGATGTTTGTTGATTCGATCGAAAAGTTTAACATCGTCTAGCTATCTGTGATTGTGATACAATATTTGGAATCCACAAAGTATTTAGTTTTGTGAAAACTAATTTGAATTTAATAAATCTAGCAAGTTAGTCTCATTTGATCGGTTGCCACGGAATTTTGATGTGGATCAAAAGTTCATCGCAATTACGTAGTGTACGCGGATACTCGCTGGGTAACCTTACTAGATAGCCACGCCCCATAGCCCTGACCAAGTGACTGTAGGAGAAACCCATTGCCAAAAGCATCTGTTCAGGTGCTCGCGGCCGCGGTGTTCCTCCTAAGTGCACTTCGTCGACGACATTGGGGGTGCGGCCGTCTACTAAAGTTTCCGATGAGCATTCGATCTGGTTATCGGGAATCTTGTTGAATTACCCGACTGGTTATTGAAAAGTGTTTTCAATATCGAGACTAAAATGCGGGGTTTATAATTGTTAGGCATGTGATGTATAAGGAATTCATTTGGTTAGGCATGAAATCCGAAGCATGTGATACATTGGGTTTATGATGTCTAAGGTGGTTGCGGATTCCAATTGTTGTAGTTTTCCACTTTATTTTCTGTGACCGTAAGTGTAATATGTGGTGTATCGCTGGTTTCGTTACTATAAGTCAACGACAATTGGGATATGCATATTTACTTACGTTGATGACATGTGATGTTATGTGTTGCTGTGATATGTTATATTGGATAGTCGTGTTTGAATAGACGGGTTTTTTTTTATGTGAGATGAGAGTTTTTTATTTTTATTCATGTAAAAACTTGTATGTAATATTCTTTTATTTAGGCACTTCCGGGTTGAGGATGATGTCACCATTGATGTATATTATTTACTTTTCAGCATTAGGATAGACCCAAGACGGGGAGCACAAGTAACCGGGTTCTAGAGTCCAGTGGGGGACCATCTCGAGGAGTCGAGACCGGGTCTCCTAACTCTAGAATTGGTAGGGTTGCTTGCCACTCTCGTAGGGGTCTAGGGATGTGAGTTTGGCTATTCATCACGACTGTGGAATTCGCGTTTTTTACTGGCTTAATTTAAAACACGGAATTCCTAGTATATCCAATATTTTATATGTGTTCTTCTGCTGCTGATATTCTGTGATGTGATCCCTTAATATTATGAGACGAATGCTTATATTATATATATGATATATAATAAATATTGCTTCTTTCGTTTCTTCTGTGATGCTTGGGAAGCATAATTTGATGGGAGTTTATTAACGAGATTAATGAAATAAAAGAAATCTAAAGATATTATAGAAACTTGTTTTAAAAACTGGTAGCTCTAGTTCTTCCTTTGCATAGCGGCATTCCTTGTAGAATATCCAGCACCTTATTCGATATAGAAAGAGCCGAGATCCCTTCACCGGGAGTGACCTCTTTAGCGAAACTGGAAGATGCTACAACCCACTCGGTTTTATCTTTTGATTGCTTTTTTAGTTCATGCTTTGCATAATGGTATTTGTGAAATATCCATCACCTCATTCGATGAGGAAAGAGCCGAGATCCCTTCACCGGGAGTGACCTCTTTAGCAAGACTAGTAAAAGCCTAAAAACACTCCTTTTTAAAATCACTCGATTCTACAACGATATCAAGTTCATTACGCAAAAGGTTTTCTGAAAAACCTGACGTAACCCTCCATCATTTTAGGAAGTAGAGTACTTAGTATTCGTGGTACGTTTGTTGACCATAGTTAAGGCGTAGTGTGCGGTTGCTAAGTGATGTCTTCCTACACAGCATATGATGTGATTAATTAGGACAGTCATGCGACTTTGTTGACTATAGTTAAGGGTCATGTGGGTGGGTCTAATTAATCATGAAATGACGGGTAGAACTTGACTAGTGCTTATGATTTGTTGACCATAGTTAAGGTCATAAGTCACTAGGGGTAAAATATTATCGGGAATTTCAAGTATTGAAATTTGCAATGAGATTGCCTACCTTCTATGAGATAGTTGGATCCCGATACCCACTGCGAGTAGGAGTTACTCCTGGGAGAGTTTTGCACATTACAATTAGCCGATTAAGTAGGTGTCTAGAAAGGTGTTAACGGGGTTACGCCCCTGGGAAAACGAGGTTTATTTTAATTTGGTCCATGCGAAAGCACGGGGAACCTTCCTTAAAGTACCGATACTGGCCTGGCCGAAAGATTGGCGAACTTGTAGAGTGTAATTAATCCCGGCTAGTCTTACCTTTTAAGGTTTGAAGAAAGATTTGATAAAAACAGTGGGAGCCATCCTGATTAGATAAAATAATAACCAATCTAATCTGGCAAGAGCGCACGCAGAGTGTTTTCTTCTCTCTCTCTCCTGGTAGCGACCATGTCACGCCTTAATCAAGATAATAATATGGAAGCATTTACCGAACCTTCTTATTATACTGAGCTGTGGAACGTTGGTTCCGCTCTATCTTATAATTGTTATAAGTCCGAGCAGGAAATAGGAGAATACCAGGATCCCTATGCCACCCATTCGAGGAATGAGCATGTTGATGCATATTCTTCAGGTGTGTTCGTTACCAAGAACTTTTTCTCAGTACACTCTACGTCCTGGGTATGAGATACCAGAATAGGATCCTATATATGTAAGTAAGAGTTACATGGGCTACTGAAAGGTAGAGAACTGGGATTAGGTGATATGTCTCTAAGTGTTAGAGAATGGTGCAATTGTTGCAGCCAAATCAGTTGGCAGATATCACCTTGTATTACCAAATGGTAAATACATTGATTCTGAACAAATGTTATTATATGCCGAACCTGATATACAACATTACATCAGGTTTCTTTATTAAGTTAAAGAAGGATATAATTTTTTATTGGAGGATAATGTTGTGAACATTTTCCTGAATCAAGAGTTGATTGGATTAGGCACGTTATGTAATGACATAAATGTTCTAAATCAAACCAGAGTTCAAAGTATATAGAACACACACAAGAGGAGTAGTTCAGAAATGAACGAATCCTTCTTGTGGCATTATAGACTAGGTCATATCAATGCGACACGACTAGCTAAGTTACATAAGGACGAATGTTTGAATCTGTTCGAATTTTCATCTTATGATACTTGCCAGTCTTGTCTTAAAGGTAAAATGGCCAATACTCCGTTTATTGGAAATGGAGAAAGAGTTGCTGAACTCTTGGGACTGATACATGGTGATGTATATGGTCCGATGTCTACAAATGCCAGGGTTGGTTCTTTTTACTTCATTACATTCATCGACAATCTCTCAAGATTCGGACATGTGTTCCTGTTGAAACACGAGTCTGAAACTTTTGAGAAATTCAAAGAATATAAACTTGAAGTTAAGAACCAGACGGGTAAAAGTATTTAGTCCTTCGATGTGATCGGAGAAGGGAATACTTAGGCATGGAGTTCCTGGATTTTCAAAACAGAGAATGGGATTCTCTCTCAGCTTACTCTTTCGTATACACCACAACACTCTGATGTATCGGGGCGGAGGTATAGCACCCTATGAGATATGGTGCACTCTATCATGAGTACTGCTGAGTTACCTATTTCCTTTTGGAGTTATGCACTTGAGAAGCTGCATAACTATTGAATAGGGTTCCGACCAAATCGTTGCCTACCACTCCATATGTGATATGGTATGGGAAGAGACCATGTCATAAATGAGTTAAGATATGGGGTTGTCCGGCCTATGTTGAAAAGCAAAATCCGTACAAGCTCGAGGCAAGGTCAGTTCTGTGTAAGTTTGTTGGATATCCTGAACATTAGCGAGGGTATATCTTCTACCAAACTGAGGAGCAAAAGGTGTTTTGATTCTCAGCATGCCACCTTTTAGAGAAAAAGGAATTTCTTGTGAAGAAATTTATGCCCATGAGGTAGAACTAGAAGGAGTTCCAGCTATACAAACTAGGACTGATGATTTAATGGAACCAAAGAATTCAATAGTCTCCAACGAACCTCAGCCTCTCCGTGAATCTGGTAGGGTTCCTCATCCACTTAAGAGATACTACGGTCTTCTCGGTGACAGTGTGAGCGAGGATTGCATCATGGAGATGATGACCCAACTAAGGTTCATGCAGGCCGTCACGAGTGGGGACTCTGTGAAATGGCTGGATGCTATGCGATCAAAGATGGAATTCATGTACACCAACAAAGTATGACTTTGAATGTTGCACCTGAAGGGGTAAAACCCATCGGGAGCAAGTGGATCTTGAGAAGATTCTTGGTGTAGATGGAAATGTTAAGACATTCAAAGCTATGCTTAAGTCCATCAGGATTAAAGCAGGGATCACGGAGTTGGAACATCTGTTTTGATGTGGCAGTCAAAGAGTTTTAGTTTATCAAAAAGGTAGATGACCTTGTATACACAAGAAGGTAGTAGAGAGTAGGATTGTCTTCCTCGTATTGTACGTAGATGACATACTCTTGATAGGAAAGGGTTTCCTATGCTACACTCGGTCAAGTTCCTCTTATCACGAGGATTCTCCGTGAAAGATTTAAATGATACCTACTACATCTTATAGATTATGATCTATGGTGATAGATTTAAGTGGATGTTGGGAGTGTCCCAAATCCAGGTACATTAACACCATACTAAAGGGGTTTAGTATGGATGATTCTAAGTGTGGTGGTTCTCCCACTTACTCAGGAATCACTCTCTCCAAAAAGATGTCTTCCAAGACTGATTTGGAGAGAGCTCGCGTGCAAGGGATACCCTATGCTTCACAATAGGCTCTATCATGTTTGCGATGTTATGTACCAGACTAAATGTAGCTATCTCACTAGGTGTAGTGATTAGAAATCAATCGGATCTTGGGAGAATCACTGGACAGCTGCGTAGGACATTCTTAAGTACTTGAGAAGCACTGAAGAAATGTTCTTGGTCTTTGGTAACCGTGAACTCCAGTGGGAGTCCTTTAGCAATTCGAGCTTCCAGAGTGATAAGGTTGACTGAAAGTCAGTCACGGGCTTTGTCTTTACCCTCAGTGGAGGGACGGTATGTTGGAAGAGTTCCAAGCTATATACCGTGGCAAACTAGACGATAAAGGCTGAATCATCGCTACCGACGATGCTACCAAAGTGGATGTCTGGATAATTCTTGTTCATGAGATGAACATGGTTCCTACCATTGAGCGTCCAATAACTGTTATTGTGACAACAATGGAGTTGTGGCTTTGGCCTTGGAACGCCGGTCCCATCAGCATTCCAGACATATTCTGAGGCAGTATCACCTGATCAGGGAGATGGTTGATCTCCAAGCGATCGAGGTTAGGAGAATTGACGCGAAGGATAACACGGCGCATCCACTCACAAAGGCCTTTCCCTAGAGAGACTTCTATAGGACGTTGAGTATGAGATACTACAAAAAATGGCCTTAGTGCAAGTGGAAGATTGTTAGTAATATGTATGCCCTAGAGGCCATTACTGTACATACGATGTATATTGTAGTGGATGCTTAGACATATATAGGGAGGACTTTCTTGCTTAACATGATAGTATGCTTTCTGGTTGCACTTTATCTTAACATGTACACTTATTGTCTCTCTATTACATGTTGATAAAGCCCTTAGGATGAGTACTTGAGTACCAGGATTATGATGCAGATCATACTAGTGGGGCGAAGGTAGTCGGTAAGTACATCCTTCAATAGTTCCTAGTCGTGGGAGTATCGAGACAGGGCATCGATATTCCACAGTAGATTAGCGTATACGCTTCTCGACCCATATGATGGGCGATGGATGATTCCATATCCATCGGTGTTTGACATCAGAGATGGTATACGTGTGCTCAGTAGAGACCGGGTACACTGAACGGACTCGCCGAGAACTCCTAGATGGTATTATACCTATGGTCAGATAGCAGTTCTCTGGTGACACTGGTACAGGTTAGTCTGTCGACCCGAGATCATCATAGAGTCTTGTGTGATTACCACTGTGCTTTGATTTCCACCTTACCACGTTCAAGAGATCGTGCAAAACGGTGGTTTTTGGGTACAGTCCCGAGTTACATGGAGGAAATAAGCGATAGGAGGGGATTCGTCTCTCCTGGTATTGGGGGTTGATGTTGCGCTATGCTTGATTAGCAATAACAGGAAATCCCTGGCCAGGGTTGCTGAGATCTACTGGTAAGTGTTATCAGTAGTTTGTCGAACCGTTATGGACCTTGCATCGGCATGACTTATCAGGCTATTGGGGTCTGACGTTATACCACCCCCAGGCTGTGATATGCGAGATATCAGATGAAGAGGCCGGACTGTACGGTAGTGTTACTGATTGGATTCACAGGAGTATAAGCAGGGTTGCTTGTTGATCTTCTGATCGCTCAATACCCGGGTGGCCGTTACATTTAGCAGACCACTTGCGGCTTATGGGTGACTGATATGATCACCACATACTGCCGGCATATTGACGAGTCTTTAGAGTCTACACAGAGGTTTCTTGGCTCAAGCGAAACAAAGTAGGAGCACATATATGATATGTGCGGGACCGAGATTAATACGAGTATGTGATACAGTATTCTATTCTCGCGATATGTGATATCGGTCGGTTATATGTGATATAGCTGGGCTGTCGAATCAAGTGTTGATTCGATAAGTTGATACATTTTATATTAGTCGGTTGTATGTGATATAGCCGGATTATGAAATCAAGGGATTATTTAATAATTTAATATATAATTATATATTTGATATATTAACTTACATTAATTAATATTAGCTCACTTAAGATTTCTTTTTCTCACTAGTGTACACTTAGTATATATGTGATATATATTAATGTACATCTTTTGTGTCATGCTTGATGCCACATGCTACATGGGTGTATGAGACTCACACCATGCAAATAATAATGAAGGGTTTTATTTATTTAAAGTAAATCAAAATTGGTTGGAAATTGTCACATGGTTGAAGCTTGTAGAAGCTTGTGGAACCATTGACCAAGTCCACTAATTTTGTTTTACTTGAAGATATTTATTAACCCAACCATTATTGTTTACCCATGGTTTAGTCTCTACATGAGTTAGTATATGATACTAACTCTGTAAGTCGATGTACAACACCCTACGACTTGCGGGGAGACGGAAAATTGAAAAACGATCTTGTTCTTTGCATAAACATTGACTAACCGAGAATCTTTGCTAAACTATAACTAACAAGAAACCATAGAAGTGTTAACTACTATGATAAGTGATTATACCTAATGAACCGTGTCCTTCGTCTTTCCGTTCTCCACGTCCTCTCCGGCCTTCTCTATGTAGTAGATGATCCACCCGAGAGCTTTACTTCAAGCTTCACCTCTAACTTGAGGTAACTAGGTTTCTTAAAGTGCTAATCTAAGTAACCTAGGTGATATAGAGAATGATTAAGGATTAAGTAGTCTATTCTAATCCTTGGTCTCAACACATGAGAGGGGAGGATTAGGGTTTGAAGAGAGAGAGCTTGAGGAGAGAGAAAGTGAGCAAGAGAATAAGAATGAGATAATGATCTATCATAATATATATAAAGCATTATTATTTATCCACAAAAGAAAATAAAGGATTTAACAACCATGCTTCATAAATACAAATGGGTGATTCATCTCCATGAGTCATTAAGCATTTATGATGCATTAATGACATGGATGAATCACACAAATGAGTCACTAATCTCATTTAATGCATATGCCACCTTAACCCTCAAGTCACCATCTTCTAGAAGCTTCTCACGAAATTACGAGAACGCCCCTCCTATCCGTGAAAACACGAAAAAACTTTAGACTGTATAAATCCAATAACCGGATACTAGAAACTGGCTTAAACCAAAGCCGGCTAGTAAAAACTGTCCGGATGTCGTACATGCGTAAACACACGTATGCGTCCGAACCCTTGTCGTAAAACCATACGACCTCTATATCATTTCGCCTGGAGTAGGGAAACTCTCTGTGTGGGACTCTAGAGACTCGACTACTACGCTGGAAGTGGGTTTAACCACAGACCGCAAGCGGCACTAGCTGTACGTAACGGTCCCCAGGTAGATGTCGATAAGAAGGCCGATGAGGAAACCCATCCGAACTCCTACTGAGTCTGATGTGATAATCTCCGTACAGTCCGGTCTGTTCGTCTAAGACTATCGCATATCGGGCCTAGGGGGCGGCAAGCGTCAATCCCTAATAGCGGTTTAAGTCGTGTCGGAGTGAAGTCCATTACACCCTGAGAAACTACTGGGACCTACCAGCAAATCTCGCTTGCCCTAGCCAGGGACTTTGCGTAATGGCTCTCTGACACAGAGCGATATCAACTCCCAATACTGGGAGAGACGAATCCTGTCTAACCGCCACTGCCTCCAAGTGCTCGGGACTGCACATAACTGCTACCTGTTTGCACGACTCCTTTGAGCCGTGGTAGGGTAGCAATTTAAGAACAGTGGGACACACTCGAGGCAAAGTAGCAGTGTCAAGTCTGCGGACTAAGCTGTACTCATGTCACCTGGGAACTGTTAACTGACGACTGGTATAAAACCAACCAACAGTTCCCTTTGAGTCTTGTCCTGTGTACCCGTAACCTAACGAGCACCTGCATACTATCTCCAGTACGACGTACTGACGGCTGTGGGATGGACCATCTCCCCAACTGGGATGATAAGCGTACACACTAGTCTACTCCGGAGTATCGATGCCCTGTCTCGATAATCCTACGGGACCTGAATAAGGATGTACTTGTAGACTACCCAGCCCCCACTAGTGTGACTGCCATCACAACGCTGGTAGTCAAGCAAGATCCTAAGAGCTCTATCAATACGTATACTCACATATTAAGATAGAAAAACCAAGTAGCATACTACCATGTTTAGCAAGACTGTTATATACATGTGAATATCCCAAGCTTCCATTAAGTAATATACAAACTAGTATGATACAATAATGGCCCCTATGGCATATACACTAACAATCTCCCACTTGCACTACGGCCATGTACTGGCATATCGAAGACCGATGATCTCGAGTAGCCTCTCGAACTGAATCTGAGGTAGGGCCTTCATGAATGGATCAGCAATGTTCTCTTCAGTAGCAACTCTCCGAACCTCGATCTCCCGACGATCAATGATCTCCCTGATCAGGTGATACCGCCTTAAGATGTGTCTGGACTTCTGATGGGACCTTGGTTCCTTCGCTAAAGCTATAGCTCCGTTGTTGTCGCAATACAGAGGTATTGGATCAACAATGGTAGGAACCACCTGAAGTTCTATAGGAACTTCTTAATCCAGACCGCTTCTTTTGCGGCATCGCAAGCAGCAATATACTTCGCTTCCATCGTCGAGTCAGCAACGGTGTCCTGCTTGGAACTCTTCCAGCACACCGCCCCTCCATTAAGGGTAAAGACATAACCTGACATGGACTTGGAATCGTCCTTATCACTCTGGAAGCCGGAATCAGCAAAGGCCTCCATCTTGAGGTCCTTTCCGCCGTAAACCAAGAATATCTCCTTAGTCCTTCTCAAGTACTTGAAAATGTTCTTTACTGCTATCCAGTGCTTCTCCCTTGGGTCTGACTGATACCGGCTTACCACGCTCAGTGCGTAAGCTACATCTGGTCTGGTGCACAACATCGCATACATTATAGAGCCTACCGCAGAAGCGTAGGGTATAATAGACATCCGTTCCCTTTCCAAATCAGTCTTGGGAGACATCTCTTTGGATAGGGTGATTCCGTGACAAGCCGGTAGATTACCGCGCTTAGAATCTTCCATATTGAATCTTTTCAGTACAGTGTCGATATACCTGGACTGCGAAAGTCCCAATATCCTCTTGGATCTATCACGATATATCCGGATCCCCAGAATGTAAGAGGCATCACCCAGGTCTTTCATGGAGAACCTGTATGACAAGAATCCTTTGACAGATTGTAGCATAGGAATGTCATTTACTATCAATAGAATGTCATCTACATACAAGACGAGGAATACGACAGTTCGTGCTACAACTTTACTATATATGCATGGTTCATCTGGATTTTTGATATAGTCGTATTCTTTGACTGTTTCATCAAAACAGATGTTCCAACTCCGCGATGCCTGCTTTAGTCCATAAATGGACTTAAGCAACTTGCATACTTTCCCGCTGCTCTCTCTTTGATTGAAACCCTCTGGCTGATCCATATAGACGCATTCTTCTAAATTTCCATTCAAAAAGGCCGTCTTTACGTCCATCTGACAGATTCCATAATCATGGAAGGCAGCAAAAGCAAGAAGGACCCGAATGGATTTGAGCATAGCCACTGGAGAAAAAGTTTCGTCATAGTGCAAACCAGGTCTTTGACGAAAACCCTTTGCAACAAGTCTAGTCTTATAGGTTTCCACCTGTCCATCTACACCAATCTTTTTCTTGAAGATCCATTTGCATCCTATGGGTTTTACCCCATCTAGAGCAAAGTCCAAAGTCCATACTTTGTTGGTGTACATGGACTCCATTTCGGTCCGCATTGCATCTAGCCATCGTACCGAGTCGCCGCTCTGGATGGCCTGCTGGAAGATAGTAGGTTCATCATCATCTATGATGCAATCCTCTCTATCCCCATCTATGAGAAAACCGTAGTATCTCTCAGGCGGATGAGACGGCCTACTACTCCTGCGGAGGGGTGCGGGAAGTCCTGATCTTCTTGAACTACTGGTTCTGCCAAACTTTCAGTAGTAGTTTGTGGTTCTGGAATTTCTTCCAGTTCTATTTCGCTCCCACTTATTTCCTTTTCTAAAAACCGCTGTTCTAGAAAATGGGCATTACGAGAAACAAAAACCTTTTGTTCCTCTGCGTAATAGAAATAATATCCCTTGGAGTTCTTTGGATATCCCACAAACTTACACTTTACTGATCGTGCCTCGAGCTTGTCCGCATGTTGCTTTTTAACAAAAGCTGGACATCCCCATATCTTCATATGCTTAAGATGGGGTTTCTTCCCACTCCACATCTGATATGGGGTGGTAGGCACAGTCTTGGTAGGAGCCTTGTTCAGAAGATATGCCGCTGAATCTAGCGCATAACCCCAGAAAGATCGCGGTAACTCAGCATTACTCATCATGGAACGTACCATATCCAATAGGGTTCGATTCTGTCTCTCCGATACACCGTTATGCCGTGGAGTGTATGGAGGAGTAAGCTGAGAGAGAATTCCTTTCTCTTTTAGGTAACCTAGGAACTCGGCACTCAAGTATTCACCACCTCGATCAGATCTTAGTGTCTTAATAATTTTGCCGGTTTGGTTTTCTATTTCATTCTTATACTCTTGGAATTTCTCAAAAGCCTCGGATTTATGTTTCATCAGATAAATGAATCCGTACCTTGAGTAATCATCCGTAAAAGTAATTAAATAGGAAAAACCACCTCTTGCATGTGTAGACATTGGACCACATACATCGCTGTGTATGAGTCCTAAGAGCTCGCTCGCTCTTACTCTATGTCCAGTAAATGGAGTCTTTGTCATCTTTCCTTTGAGACAAGATTGACAAGTGACATAAGTTTGATATTCGAACGAGTCCAAATATCCTTCTCTATGCAACTTAGTCAACCTTCTCTCATTGATGTGACCCAGTCTGCAATGCCATAAGAAAGCTTTATTTAAATCTGGAGACTTTCTTTTTAGTATGTTCTGGACATTGAAAATTTGGAGTTGGTTTAAGACATATATACCGTTATCCAGTATACCGGACCCAATCAAACTATGATTAAGGTGGATGTTAACAACATCACTTACAAACGTGAAATCATAACCTTTATTTGATAACAAGGAAACAGATATGATATTACACGTTAAGCTGGGTACACAAAAACAGTTATGTAAAACCAAAATGTGTCCACTTGTCAATCCCAGGTGATAATCCCCTACGGACACAGCTCCCACGCTAGCTCCGTTAGCAACCATCAGGGTCATATCACCATCCTTCAGCACTCTACGGTTTCTCAGTGCCTGCAATGAATTGCAAATATGAGATCCTGATCCGGTATCCAATACCCACGAAGTAGAGTTGATTGACAGACAATTCTCAATTACAAACACACCTGAAGTCGAAGCCACAGCTTGCTTCGGTTCCTGGTTCTTGGCGTTCCACGCCTTGCAATCCTTCTTCCAGTGCCCTTTCCTGTGACAATGGAAGCACTCATCCTGGGCCACTACCGGCACTGCAATCATTTTCTTTCCCTTCCCTCCCACCTTACTTACACCTCCTCTAGGTTTGGTGGCGGCCTTCTTTTTCCTTCCTTTGGCCCTAGCCTTGGACCCGGAAGAAGAAGCACCGCTAACAAACATAGCGGGTGTTTCCCTTGCTTTCTGCACTCCTCAACATGTTAAGGAGTTCTGGAAGTTCAACTTCTTATCTTTGAATGTTGAAGTTCAGAATAAACTGGGCGTAGGAGGAAGGAAGGGACTGGAGAATAAGGTCTGTATAGAGCTCATTATCCAAAGTCGTCCCAAGGTCTGCGAGCTCTTCTATATAGCCGATCATCTTTAGGACATGTTCTCCTACCGATGATCCGACGGCCAACCTCGCTCGAAACAAGTTATTAGAGGTCTCGTATCTTGCTATACGAGATTGCTCTCCATAAAGTTCCTTTGTATGGAGAAATATGGCATCAAGATCCATATCCTCATGCCTCCTCTGATGTTCATTGTTCATCGAGGCAAGCACGATGCACTTGGCGTTGGCGCAATCATACTACCATGTTTTGCGGATTTCCTTATCCGCATTATTGGATTTGGGACCTGGGACTGCAGGTGCCTTAGCGGTGAGGACGTATCCCAATATGTCATAGGTCAAAGCCATTTTGACAATCTGCAGCCAATCTTTATAGTTTGGCCCTGTCAGTATATTTTTCTCTAAAAGTAACTTAAGTCCAGTCATTTTCAGGGTCGCTGCAATTAGGAGAGAGAGAAGAAAACTCTTTAGCATGATGCTCTTGCAAGTTTAGAGTGGTTTTTAATTTATCTAAACTGGATGGCTCCCACTGTTTCTCGAATCCTTCCTCAAACCATAAAAGAAGAATTAGCCAGGACTATTCTCATTGTACAATACTTGCTTAACCGTTCAGCCAGGCTGATGTCGGTACTTCGAGGGAGGTTTTCCAACGCTTTCGCGAAGTTCCTTAATTAAATAACCTCTTTTCTCTGGGGCCGTAACCCCGCTGACACCTTTCTTGACACCTACTTGGTTTATAGCATTGATTGTTAAGTGACGAATATCCTGATGAGTAGCATATACTCACAGTAGGATCGGGATCCAAATATCATCGTATGATAATGTTGAAGGAATCCTACCAACATTCATCAAACTCCGAATGGTATGCATCTCTCTGCAAATTTCAGTTTCTTTAGAAATTCTCGATATATGTTTTTGCCCCATGCTCTTATGATCTTGGCTTTGGTCAAAATGTCATACGTCACATGTCAAGTTCTACCCGTCATTATCTTTTCAATTTGAACCCATCCGTACATACCCCTGACTTTGGTCAAATGATAATACGACTGTCCCAAACTAACTCATCTATCTTATGCAACAAATGAAAACCCAGCAGCTACCAAACACTATGCCTTGACTTTGGCCAAAATGCATAGCTTGAATACTACTGAATACCCAAATGAAATGACGGAGGGTTACGAATGGTTTTGGCGAAACCGTGAACGTAGTGAACTTGATATGACCGAAGGAACCTGATAGCTTTTAAAAGGAGTGGTTAAAGCTCCGCAATTAAAAAATATCATCTGTTTTAAAATAACCGAGTGGTTTCTTTTAAATTGTTCTAACGATTCATCTTTTGGTTTATTTTCTTTGCATTATGAATAATGCGTCCCATCATTAACCTATCATTGAAAAAAACAACGAAAATACAACATCCTCTTATGCCATCCGCATTCGCCACTGGGTCCCGTCATCACCCGTTAGGTTACTTAACTAACAGCAGAGCGGGGGCTAGGCTAGCGCGGGTGTAAAACATAAGTGACGTCTAAATAGCTATCATATATAGATATTGTACATTCGTCAGACGCAATAATAGGCATTCCAGATCTCATATGAACATTATTGGATTTGCAAGCAATCCGCGTTTTTTTAGAGCCTGCAACAAAAGACGGATTACACAGTTGTAATGAATAGCCATTACCCCACTCTAGACCCCTACGGGTACGACAAACTACCCGCCAAATACCCGAAGTGAAGCGGTCACCCTCAACAAAGTGAGTAGGCCACTAAACACTTCAAAGTACCCGGTAGTTTGTGCACCCCACCTTGGGTCTATCCTAGGAGCAAAAACAGTAAAATGAAATAATACAACGGTGGCTACAACCGCAACCTGGATGTGCCCCACAAAATAATATTACAACATATTACAATTACATTGAATGGATGAATATAACAACCCATCTCAAACCCCGGCTAATCATCACAACAGTCCAATATAGTTCACAACCACAAACTGTAAAAACCATTACAGAAATGTGCACCCCCCTGCCAACCGACATACTAGCAGTTAGGGGAGGTTTACGAACACATTATACAAACACAGATATAATCAAATTAGCAAACATCGTATAATTTCGATCGAGCAAACATATCAGTATCTACTCCCAAAACTTCTCTGTGCACCTGAGACTTGAGCAGAAAATAAACATTCCAGAAAATACAAAAATATCACAGAAGAATAACTGGAGGAAATTGGGTTAAATCGGCCCCAACTCGGCTGCGGATCCGCGGCGGATCGGTGGGTTCGGCCGCGGTTCCGCGGCTGTATGGCCGATTCAGAAACCCATTTTTCTCCAGTGATTTTATATTTCTCTGCTTGTTATTCTGCAGCTCGTTGAAAAAATTTTAGAGCCTGTTTAAAATTCTACAGAAACTTATGATATCGATGTCGTTTTCGGTTCGTTTTGCGTTCGAAATTCATACGACTTTGCTAATGAGTTAATTATTATTTAGCGAGGCTCTGATACCACTGTAAGTCGATGTACAACACCCCACGACTTGCGGGGAGGCAGAAAATTGAAAAACGATCTTGTTCTTTGCATAAACATCGACTAACCGAGAATCTTTGCTAAACTATAACTAACAAGAAACCATATAAGTGTTAACTACTATGATAAGTGATTATACCTAATGAACCGTATCCTTCGTCTTTCCGTTCTCCACATCCTCTCCGGCCTTCTCTATGTAGTAGATGATCCACCCGAGAGCTTTACTTCAAGCTTCACCTCTAACTTGAGGTAACTAGGTTTCTTAAAGTGCTAATCTAAGTAACCTAGGTGATATAGAGAATGATTAAGGATTACGTAGTCTATTCTAATCCTTGGTCTCAACACATGAGAGGGGAGGATTAGGGTTTGAAGAGAGAGAGCTTGAGGAGAGAGAAAGTGAGCAAGAGAATAAGAATGAGATAATGATCTATCATAATATATATGAAGCATTATTATTTATCCATAAAAGAAAATAAAGGATTTAACAACCATGCTTCATAAATACAAATGGGTGATTCATCTCCATGAGTCATTAATCATTTATGATGCATTAATGACATGGATGAATCACACAAATGAGTCACTAATCTCATTTAATGCATATGCCACCTTAACCCTCAAGTCACTATCTTCTAGAAGCTTCTCGCGAAATTACGAGAACGCCACTCCTATCCGTGAAAACACGGAAAAATTTTAGACTGTATAAGTCCAATAACCGGATACTAGAAACTGGCTTAAACCAAAGCCGACTAGTAAAAACTGTCCGGATGTCGTACGTGCGTAAACACACGTATGCGTCCGAACCCTTGTCGTAAAACCATACGACCTCTATATCGTTTCGCCTGGAGTAGGGAAACTCTCTGTGTGGGACTCTAGAGACTTGACTACTATGCTGGCAGTGGGTTTAACCACATACCGCAAGCGGCACTAGCTGTATGTAACGGTCCCCAGGTAGATGTCGATAAGAAGGCCGATGAGGAAACCCATCCGAACTCCTACTGAGTCTGATGTGACAATCTCTGTACAGTCCGGTCTGTTCGTCTAAGACTATCGCATATCGGGCCTAGGGGGGCGGCAAGCGTCAGTCTCCTAATAGCGGTATAAGTCGTGTCGGAGTGAAGCCCATTACACCCTGAGAAACTACTAGAATCTACTAGCAAATCTCGCTTGCCCTAGCCAGGGACTTTGCGTAATGGCTCTCTGACACAGTGCGATATCAACTCCCAATACCGGGAGAGGTGAATCCTGTCTAACCGCCACTGCCTCCAAGTGCTCGGGACTGCACCCAACTGCTACCTGTTTGCACGACTCCTTTGAGCCGTGGTAGGGTAGCAATCTAAGAACAGTGGGACACATTCGAGGCGAAGTAGCAGTGTCAAGTCTGCGGACTAAGCTGTACTCATGTCACCTGGGAACTGTTAACTGTCGACTAGTATAAAACCAACCAACAGTTCCCTATGAGTCCTGTCCGGTGTACCCGTAACCTAACGAGCACCTGCATACTATCTCCAGTACAACGTACTGACGGCTGTGGGACAGACCATCTCCCCAACTGGGATGAGAAGCATACACACTAGTCTACTCCGGAGTATCGATTCCCTGTCTCGATAATCCGACGACTAGGGACCTGAATAAGGATGTGCTTGTAGACTACCCAGCCCCTACTAGTGTGACTGCCATCACAACGCTGGTAGTCAAGCAAGATCCTAAGAGCTATATCAATACGTATACTCACATATTAAGTTAGAAAAACCAAGTAGCATACTACCATGTTTAGCAAGACTGTTAGATACATGTGAATATCCCAAGCTTCCATTAAGTAATATACAAACTAGTATGTTACAATAATGGCCCCTAGGGCATATACACTAACAAACTCACCCATGGTTTCTATACTCACTCAATTATTCCATTCACACTTCATCTTTGTCACGACCTAAAATTTTAGCTCGTGACCAGCACTTGAATCACGCAACGTCTAAAGGCGTAACGGAATTCAAGTAAGTTGAAACCCAGAAATCTAAACCTTTTTAAGAAAATAAAAGAGGTGAAGTTTTGAAATAATGGTATAATGAAATCAAGTTTTCTTAAATGCATGGAAAAAGGACATGAATAATGCAAATGAAATTTACTAGTTTGAAAACATGTTTCGTCTTTTAAAAATTTGGGTAGCACCTCCTTTGTATATTTTGATCCAAAACCACAAATACAAGATAATATAAGACTTCCCCAAATGGGAGCTAGCTCTTCGCCAACCGGCGGATCACAACCACGCAAGACAGTATAAATATAAGTATACGATGCCCAACGGTGAAGATCGCCACAAAAGATAAAGAATTAAGCAAGACATAAACCCAAAAGCGAACATAAAACCCATCGCTCCAATCTCGCAACTACAGGTCTCACTAAGTCACATTACTTATACAAAGACTAGTTTTGATTTGATGAAGTTAACTAGATACAATATGAAATATAGATACAAGAGTGGGTACGATACAAATGTCCCACCTACCAATGCAAAACACCCGAATGCAACTGTGTGCCAGCGAAGCCGCTACTGATCCATGCGGTCTACCTGCAAGAACTGTGGCACAACGGGGTGAGTTGCCAACTCGTGAGTAGAAAAACATCTACAAGTAGAAATCGAATAAACAACGTCTCTTAGGTTAACTATATCATAAATGTAATACTATGATATCTAGGGTGATCGGGTCATCATATGTGCCAACAATGTAATGAATACCTATATGCATGCAGATATCATCCAACTATATAGTCAATGTATGTGTGCATGTGGATCTCGTCCAACCTGTTAGTGTATATGCCCTAGAGACCATTATTGTATCATACTAGTTTGTATATTACTTAATGGAAGCATGGGATATTCACCTTGTATAGACAATCTTGCTCAAAATAGTAGTATGCTACTTGGTTTGTTTCTGCTTTAATGTGTACCTGTGTTTATTTTTGTATATCACCTATACACATTAGTGATGCCCTTAGGATCTTTGCTTGATTACCAGCGTTGTGATGGCAGTCACACTCGTGGGGGCTGGGTAATCCACAAGCACATCCTTATGCAGGTCCCTAGTCGTAGGACTATCGAGACAGGGCATCGATACTCCGGAGTAGACTAGCATATACGCTTCTCATCCCAGCAGGGGAGACGGTCTGTCCCACAGCCGTCAGTACGTCGTACTTGAGATAGTATGCGGGTGCTCGTTAGGTTACGAGTACACTGGACATGACTCGTCGGGAACTGTTGGTTGGTACTATACCTATCGTCAGTTATCAGTTCCCAGGTGACATGAGTACAGCTTAGTCTGCTAACTTGACACTGTCACTTCGCCTCGAGTGTGTTCCTACTGTACTTAGATTACTACCCTACCACGGCTCAAAGGAGTCATGCAAACCGGTAGTAGTTGGGTGCAGTCCCGAAGCACTTGGAGGCAGTGACAGTTAGACAGGATTCGTCTCTCCCGGTATTGGGAGTTGATATCGCGCAGTATCTACGAGAGCCATTACACAAAGTCCTTGGCCAGGGCAAGCGAGATATGCTGGTAGGTTTCCAGTGTTATCTCAGGGTGTTCTGGGCTACACTCCGACACGACTTGTACCGCTATTAGAGGACTGACGTTTACCGCCCCTTAGGCTCGCCATGCGATATTCTCAGACGAACAGACCAGACTGTAGGCAGATTATCACATTCAGGCTCAGTAGGAGTTCAGATGGGTTTCACCTCGTCCGTCTTCTTATCGGCATCTACCTGGGGGTCGTTACGCACAGCTAGTGCCGCTTGCGGTCTGTGGTTAAACCCACTTCCAGCGTAGTGTCGAGTCTTTAGAGTCCCATACAGAAAGCTATTCTCCTTTAGGCAAAAGAGTAGAGGTCGCATGGTTTTGCGACAGGGTTCGGTCACATCCGCGCACTTGTGCACGTTTAGTGTCCGGACAGTTAACACTTGCGGGCTTTGGTTTAAGCCAGATCCTAGTGTACGTTTTGGGATTGGTTTTATCTCGTATGTATTCGTGTTCCTCGGAACGCGGATGCGGGTGTGTATGCACAGTTGACAGAGAGACAGAGGCAGAGGATTCTCATTAGGGTTGTTGACTGTTAACTGTTGACTTTTTGCCAAACCCTTATGAGAATAAGAAATATGATTAACAATAATATTAATTAAGAATTATTGTGACATGGTTGTAGATGGTTGACTTTGTTGACTTGTTGACTTAGTTGACCGGTTGACTAGGGTTGTTGACTTGTTGACCACCATCATGACAATGGCTATCATTTCTTGGCATTGACTTGTGCTTGCTTTTTTTTCACAAATTGCATTTAATGCAAGAAATGATATTGCCATTTGACATGATAACAACCATCACATAATACTCAATTATTATTACTTGTTATCATGATTTTAGATTATGAGAGCTAGTATGGCAAAAGTCTTGCTCATTCTCTCTCTTGCTTGAGCTCTCCCTCTTCCTCTTGCTCTCTCTCAAGTTCATGGTTCACTTGTCTCATGTGTTAAGAAGCAAGAACCATTGAGATAAAACCCAACACACTCCTCTACTCATCCTAGTTCACAAGGTTTAGCAAACCAAGTGTTCTAGCTTCTTCTGGTTTGAAGTGAAGCCAAAGGTAGAAGCTTTCAGGTGGATCCATCTTCGGCACAAAGAGACGACGAGGTGAGGCCGATCCGACCACCGCAAGGAGACCAAGAGAAGGAGTTCAAGTTAAGGTATAACCCCTAACCGAGTAGGTAAAAATCTTGTTAGGTTTGTTAGATAGTTGTTTAACAAAGATCCGTAATTTGAGTCCATGTTACCACCTCTTGAAAAATTGTTTTTCATCATTTCCGCAAGACCGTAAGTACCGGGAGAGGTAACGTAGACTTACAGTGGTATCAGAGCCTAGTTAAACACTATTTAACATGTTCGCAAAGTAACTAGAAGTTCGATCGGAGAAAAAGTCACGAAAAACGCCCGAAAAATCAAGTTTCTGTCGATTCTGTATTCTGTTCAAAAAATAATAAATCTTGCACCAAAAATCGACTCAGGCTTTTTTAAATACACCCAAGAAATTTGGTCCACTGGCTCTGTCAAAGCGCTGTGGAACCGCGGCAGGAGCATGCTCCAGCCGCGGATCCGCGGCCGAGTTGACTCGGTCGTGGTGCAAATTTCCTGCAGTGTGTTTCTGGGGCTGTTTTGGGATTTTTACAATATGATTTTTCTGCCCAGATTTTCCAGAAAGAAAAATTTGTTTTTGGGGCCTAAAAATCCGTATTTTGATCGAACTTCCAAAAGACTTAAGCTAACGGGTTATATCTGTGATGTGATATATGTATTGAACGTCTGCTAATCGCTATACGTCGATTAGTGGGGGTTATACATATCTGTGATCTGTAATGTTGATGGTATGTGTATATGAATTCATTGGATTGTCGCGGATGAATAGCCGGGGGGTTGTGAGATGAGAGTTTTCTTTTTCTTTCAATTCATGTAAATTTGTAATTGATGTAATATTATTTATATGGCTGCACAACCGGGATGGGGTTGTAGCCGTCATTGTATAATTTCTTTTACTGTTTTTGCTCCTAGGATAGACCCAAGGTGGGGTGCACAAACTACCGGGTATCTCGAATTGCCGAGTGGCCTACTCACGGTGTTGAGGGAGGTTGCTTCGCTTCGGGTACTTGGCGGGTAGTTTGCTGCACCCGTAGGGGTCTCGGATGGGGTCTTGGCTATTCATCGCGACCGTGTAATTCGCTCTTCGTTACAGGCTCGTACGGATTGCGGATTCCTAGTATATCCAATGTGTTCATCTGTGATCTGGAATGGCTATCATTGCATATGACGAATGTGTATATCTATATATGATATCTATTTAGGCGTTTCTTATGTTTTGCATCCGCGCTAGTCCAGACCCCGCTCTGTCGTTAGTTAAGTAACTTAACGGGTAATGATGGGGCCCCGTGGCGAATGCGGATGGCATAAGTGTACGTCATATTTTCGTTGTTTTCTGCAATGGTAGGATTAAATGATGGGACGCATTAAATTAATGCAAGAAAATAAACCAAAGTTGAGTCGTTGGAACACTTTCAAAACCACTCGGATTCTTTTCAAAAAATAACTTTTAAACGAGGAGCTTAAGCCACTCCTTTTAAAAGCTATCTCGTTCCATTGATTATATCAAGTTCACTACGTTCACGGTTTCGCCAAAACCATTCGTAGCCCTCCTTCGTTTCACATGGATAGTCAATAGTATTCAAGCTATGTTTGTTGGCCAAAGTAAAGGCATAGTGATTGGTAGCTATTCGGTATTCATGTGCAGCATAGATAGATGTGTTGGTTTGGGACAGTCGTACTGCCTTGTTGGCCAAAGTCAAGGGTAGGTGCGGGTGGGTTCAAATTAACCTGGAGAATGACGGGTAGAACTTGATATGTGACGTATGATTTGTTGGCCAAAGTCAAGGTCATAAGAGCATGGGGCAAAAATCCACATCGGCAGTTTCAAAAGAACTGAAACATGCTAGCGCTGCATACCATTTGGAGTGTGATGATTCTGGTAGGATTCCTTCAGTTTTGTCACGCAATGATATTTGGATCCCGATCCTACTGTGAGTATATGCTACTCCTCGGGAAATTTCTCACTTAACGATCAATGCTATAAACCAAGTAGGTGTCTAGAAAGGTGTTAGCGGGGCTAAGCCCATAGGGAAAAGAGGTTATTTAATTAAGGAACTTTGCGAAAGCGTTGGAAAACCTCCCTCGAAGTACCAACACTAGCTTGGTTGAACGGTTAAGCAAGTATTGTATGGTGAGATTGATCCTGACTAATTCTTCCTTTTTGGTTTGAGGATGGATTCGAGAGACAGTGGGAGCCATCCAGTTTAGACAAATTAAAAACCACTCTAAACTTGCAAGAGCATCATGCTAAAGTGTTTCTTCTCTCTCTCCTAATTGCAGCGACCAAGCATCATGACCAGCCTTAAGTTACTACTAGATAAAAATATACTGACAGGGCCAAACTACAAAGATGACCGGCCTTAAGTTACTACTTCTAACTTATATTCCGTGAATATCTCAAAAGGTTCGGACTTTTGTTTCAACAAGAACATATGTCTGAATCTAAAGAGATCATCAGAGAATCGTAATGAAGTATAAAGAACCAGTCTTGGCATATGTAGACAGGGGATCTGACATACATCAACATGTATCATCCCAAGAGTTTACTAACTCTTTCTCTGTTTCCAGTAAACGGAGCTATGGTCATCTTATCTTTGTGACATGACTGGCGAGTTTCACAAGATGTAAATTCAAAGTGATTTAAATATGCATCTACATGTAACTTCAGCTAGTCGGGTCACATTGATCTGACCTAGTCTACAATACCTCAAGAAGAATTCATTCATTTCTGAACTCTTCCTCTTGTGTGTGTTCCGTATACTAAAGAACTGTAGTTTGATTTAGAACGTCAATGCTTTTAGATAACGTGCCTGAACCGATCAACTTTTGATATAGGAAATGTTCAAAACATTATCCAACTATACAAAATTTTATCATTTCTTTACTGATAAAGAGATAGATATGATTTTGTATATCAGGTTCGGTATCTAATAACATTCGTTCAGAATCAATGTATTGTAATACAGGGTGACAGTGACCGACAGACTCGGCTGCAACTCTTGCCCCGTTTTCTGCCTCATGAAACTTATCACCCGTTCTCAGTTCTCTACCTATCTGTAGCCCTATGTAACAGATTACATATCTGGGATCCTGATCTGGTATCACATACCCAGGACGTAAAGGACACTGAGAAACAGTTCTATATAATGAACACACCCGAAGATGATGCATCATCATGCACTCTCCTCGTTTGGGCGGCACGGGAAATCTGGTATTCCCCAATTTCCTGCTCTGTCCTATAACATTTATAAGTTGGAGCGGGACCAACGTTCCCCAGCTCAGTATAACAAGAGGGTTCGGTCAATAATCCGTTTTATTATCTTGATTAAGGCGTGATATGGTCGCTACCTGGAGAGAGAGAGAAGAAAACACTCAGCGTGCGCTCTGTCAAGAATAGATTGGTTATTATTTTATCTAATCAGGATGGCTCCCACTGCTTTTTATCAAATCTTCCTTCAAGCCCTAAAAGGAAAGACTAGCCGGGATTAATTACACACTACAAGTTCGCCAATCTTTCAGCCAGGCCAGTGTCGGTACTTTGAGGGAGGTCCCCCGTGCTGTTGCACGAACCTAATTACTGTAAACCTCGTTTTCCCAGAGGCGTAACCCCGTTGACACCTTTCTAGACACCTACTTGATCGGCTAATTGTAATGTATAAAACTCTCCCAGGAGTAACTCTTACTCGCAGCGGGTATCGGGATCCAACTATCTCATAGAAGGTATGCAATCTCATTGCAAATTTCAACACTTGAAATTCCCGATAATATTTTGCCCCTAGCTCGCTATGACCTTGACGAATGCCAAACAACCCATAGTCCACTAGTCAAGTTCAACCCGTACATTTCTTGATTGAATTAAACCCACCCGCACGACCCTTGACGAATGCCAAACAACGCCGTACGAATACCCTAATCCAATCGCATCATATGCTCAAGCAGATAAATACTAGTTAGCTACCGTACACTACGCCTTGACGAATGCCAAACTACCGCAGCACGAATACTAACTAGTACATATCTGAAATGACGGAGGGCTACGACAGGTTTTTCTGAAAACCTATTGCGTAATGAACTTGATATCGTTGTAGAATCAAATGATTTTAAAATGGAGTGCTTTTGAGGCTTTTCTAGTTTTGCTAAAGGAGTCACTCCCGGTGAAGGGATCGTCAGTCCTTTCCTCGTCGAATGAGGTGCGGGATATATCATATATATCACTGTGCAAAGCAAAAACTCTTAAAAGCAATCAAAAGACAAACCGAGTGTGTAGCATCTGCCAGTTGTTGCTAAAGGAGTCACTCCCGGTGAAGGGATCTCGGTCCTTTCCTCATCGAATATGGTGCAGGATATATCTCATATACCGCTGTGCAAAGCAAGAACTGTAGCTACCTGTTTTATTTTGAAATTCGATTCTACAACATCTTAGGTTTCTTTTATTTCATTAATCACATTAATGAAGTCCCATCATCCAAATACCTAAACATCACAGATAAATACGACGTACACTTATGCCATCCGCATTCGCCTCGATGTCCCCTCGTGCACCGTTAGGTTAGGTAACTAACGGCAGAGCGGGGCAGGGCTAGCGCGGGTGTAAAACATAAGTAACGTCTATATAATATATCATATATACTATATACTGTATCTATCACAGAACATCACATGATCGCATCACAGATATCGCTGCAGAAGAATCATATGAAATATTGGATATACTAGGACGTCCGTGTTTTCAATACGAGCCAGTATAAAACACGGATTCCACGGTCGTGATGAATAGCCAAACCCACACCCCTAGACCCCTATGAGAGCGGCAAGCAACCCTACCAATTCTGGAGTTAGGAGACCCGGACTCGACTCCTCGAGTTGGTCTCCCACTGGACTCCAGAACCCGGTTACTTGTGCTCCCCTCCTTGGGTCTATCCTAGTGCGGAAAAGTAAATAATATACAAGAGGTGACAACTTCCGCAACCTGGAAGCGCCCCAATAAAAGAATATTACATACAAGTTTTTACATGAATGAAAATGAAAAACACTCATCTCACATAAAAACCCCCGGCTATTCAAACACGACGATCCAATATAACATATCCAGCAACACATAACATCACATGTCATCAACGTAAGTAAATATGCGCATCCCAATTGTCGTTGACATATAGCAACGAAACCGGCGATATCACATATTACACTTACGGTCACAGAAAAGAAAGTGTAAAACTACAACAGTTGGAATCCGCAACCACCTCAGACATCGCATGCCTGACCAAATGAATTACTTAGACATCGCATGCCTAACAATTATAAACCCCGCATTTTAGTCTCAAAATCGAAAACACTTTTCAATATCAAGTCGGGCAATTCAACAAGATTCCCGACAAGCTGATCGAATGCTCGTCGCAAAATTTAGTAGGCGGCTTCACCCCCGATACCGTCGACGAAGTGCACCAAGGCGGAACACCGCTACCGCGAGCACCCGAACGGATGCTTTCGGCGACGGGGTTCTCCTACAGTCACTTGGTCGGGGCTATGGAGTGAGGCTGTCTATTAAGTTTACCCGGCGAGTATCCGCGTACGCTACGTGATTGCGACGGACTTTTGATCACATCAAAATTCCGTGGCAACCGATCAAGTGAGACTAAACTGCTATGTTTATAACATTCATTCAGTTATCTCATAACTTCTTGTGAATTCCAATTATTGTATCCCATTCCAGATAAATAGAAAATGTTAAACTTTCCGATCGAACAATCGAACACCCAAGGTTTCCCAATACAGATCAACACATGAAATAAGTCTAACAATATTCAGTTCGTGCCTCAGTACCAACGGTCCAGCCGTAGAAGGGTCAAGCCAACGCCTCACATGTGGCACGCCGTACTGCCCCAAACCCGAAGGTTCAAAGGGCAGTTCAAGACGGTCACATAATCGAGTTAAGGTTTGTTGTCTTCTAGAGGGACCATCGCGTTACTTGCACTACTTAGAACGTCGTTAAACTACGGAAAAATCCAATACTTGGAAATTTCCCGACAGGGGAAAAATTGGGTATTTATATCCGGTCGAACTTTTTAACATATTCTAAAAATTATCCGGAAAGCCACACAGACAAAATTTGATACTCCGATCGAAACACCGAATCCCGAAAACAATCCCAGAAAATTCAACTCTTGAATAAATATTAAAAATTTCCAGAAAACCCAGCATAATTTATCAGGAATTACTGTGCAAAGATTGAGGGCTGACGTCACCAGACAGCCGCTGAACCGCCGCAGAAGCTAGGCTTCTGCCGCGGTTCCGCCGCAATAAATACTGTTCATCGAAAAATTTTTGCATCGTAATTCTTATTTTTCCCTGCTGAATTTTTTAGCAATTTTTAATTTGGAAAAATCCACGTTTTTGAAAAAAGGACAGAGAGCATTTTTTGAGATGGGTTTCGGGTTCGTTCGGGTTTCAAATTCCGTCTAGACTTCGTCTAAGGCTCTAGCTAGGCTCTGATACCACTGTAGGGTTCCTAGGCACTCTCATGAGGTCTCACAAGGCATCGAACATGCCAATTTCAAAAATTCTAGGTGCCGAGAAACCCTAGTGTACGGATCGTTTGCTAGAAATCTAGGCGAAAAACAATCTAGTTAATAGCTTAACTAAAGTTTAAACGGAAATACAACCTTTGTAGATCCGGTGCTCCACCTCCATAGCTCCGCAACGAAGTCCTCTCCGCTGTCCAAAAAGAATCCGGGCTCTAGCGTCGACTTCATCGGAGAATAAGCGAGCTAGGTCGTCGATGTCCATGCCGAAGATGATCTACGTCGAGGCATCACTAAATCAAGCTCCACCTTCACCAAGCCATGAAAACTTGTGAAGGAAACACACTCTACTACTTGGCAAGAGGTAGAGGATGAAGAAATAGGAAGTGGGTAGACTTTAGAATTGGATTTCTCACTCAAATCATCAATCCACCATTGATGACCTCAAGCTTCTTCAAAGAAGAAGATGAAGAAGAAGAAGAAGAAAGTTATGATAAGAATAAAATAAAAAGGAAAAGAATAATCCATTCTTATCATAACATAACCCAAGTTAAGTGTAGAGAATTGACCAAGGTTAAAGAATGGTTAGGGTTAAGGAGATGAGACAAAAATGGTGACTTAATGAAAGCTTCATGATGAAAACAAAACTAGCCACCATTTTTCACTTCTTTTCCTTTTCTCATTTATCTTTTAAATGCAAATGAAAAGATAAATGAATGAATAAAAGAAAACCCCAATCATTTACTTAACCTAGGTTTAATTCATTACACTTAACAAAAAAGATATGTATCATCAAACATGATACAATCAAGTGCACAAAAATCATATCGCATATGCAATGCGCACACCCGAGTGAGAAAATCCATTCAAAGTGAACCGATACTAGTTAATGCAAAGTAGTATATCAAATATATAATTATGCATTAAATCACTAAATCAACACTTGATTCAATGATCCCGTCATGTCGCACATAACCGACTAGTATCCAATGTATCGGCTTATCGAATCAATCCTTGATTCGATAACTAGGTTATATCGCATACAACCATTCGACACATTCATCGCGAGAATAGAATACGGTATCACATACACGCATTATTCTCGGTCCCGCACATATCTCATATGCGCTCCTATTTCGTTTCGCTTGAGCCAGGAAACCTCTGTGTAGGACTCTAAAGACTCGTCAATACGCCGGCAGCAGATGATGATCATATCAAACACCCACAAGCCGCAAGCGGTCTGCTAAACGTAACGGCCACCCGGGTATTGAGCGATCTGAAGATCGACGAGCAAGCCCGCTCACACTCCAGTGAATCCAACCAGTAACACTACCGTACAGTCCGATCTGATCGTCTGATATGTCGCATATCTCGCCTAGGGGTGGTAAACGTCAGACCCCAATAGCTCGATAAGTCGTGTCGATATGAGGTCTATAACTGTTCGAGAAACTACTGGTAACACTTACCAGTAAATCTCAGCAACCCTGGCCAGGGATTTCCTGTTATAGCCAATCGAACACAGCGCAACATCAACTCCCTATACCGGGAGAGACGAATCCCCTCCTATCGCTCATTGCCTCCATGTGACTCGGGACTGTACCCAAAAACCACCATTTTGCACGCCCTCTTGGACGTGGTAAGATGGAAATCAAAGCACAGTGGGAACCACACAAGACTCTATGACGATCTCGGGTCAACAGACTACTCTGTACCAGTGTCACCAGAGAACTGCCATCTGACGTGAGGTATAATACCATCTGGGAGTTCTCGGTGAGTCCGTCCAGTGTACCCAGTCTCTACTGAGCACCCGTATATCATCTCTGATGTCAAACACCAATGGATATGGGATCATCCATCGCCCATCTGTATGGATCGAGAAGGTATACGCTAGTCTACTCTGGTATATCGATGCCCTATCTCGATACACCCACGACTAGGGACTTTGAAGGATGTACTTATGGACTACCATGTCCCCACTAGTATGATCCGCATCATAGTCCAGATAGTCAAGTAAACATCCTAAGGGCTTTTCCAACATGTAACAGAGAGACAATCAGTATACACGTTAAGGTAAAGGGTAACCAGATAGCATACTATCATGTCGAGCAAGAAAGTCCTCCCTATATATGTCCCAGCATCCACTACAATATACATCCTATGTACAGTAATGGCCTCTAGGGCATACATATAACTAACAGGTTATTCTTACTTCATTACTTTTACGGATGAATTTTCAAGGTACGGATATGTCTTCTTAATGAAACATAAATCCGAAGCCTTTGGAAAATTCCAGGAATATAAGAATGGAGTAGAAAAACAAACAGGCAAAAGTATTAAGACACTAAGATCTGATCGAGGTGGTGAATACTTAAGTGCCGAGTTCCTGGATTACTTAAAAGAGAATGGAATTCTCTTTCAGCTTACTCCTCCATACACTCCGCAACATAACGGTGTATCGGAGAGACGGAACCGGACCCTATTGGATATGGTACTTTCCATGATGAGTAACGCTGAGTTACCGCGATCATTCTGGGGATATGCACTAGAATCAGCTGCATACTTTTTGAACCGAGTTCCAACTAAGACTGTGCCTACCACACCATATCAGATGTAGTGTGGGAAGAAACCCTATCTTAAGCACATTAAGACATGGGGATGTCCAGCTTTTGTCAAAAAGCAGCATGCTGACAAACTCGAGGCACGCTCAGTACAGTGCAAGTTTGTGGGATATCCAAAGAACTCCAAGGGATATTTCTTCTATTGCGAAGAGGAACAAAAGATTTTTGTTTCTCGTCATGCCCACTTCTTGGAAACTGAGTTTTTGGAAAATCAGATAGGTGGGAGCGCAATAGAACTGGAAGATATTCCAGAACCACGAGCTATTACTGAAAGCTTAGTAGAACCAGAGGGTTCGAAAAATCATGACATTCCTGCGCCGCTCCGCAGGTGTAGTAGGCAGTCTCATCCGCCCGAGAGATACTACGGTTTTCTCATAGACGGGGATAGAGAGGATTGCATCATTGATAGTGATGAGCCGACTAGCTTCCAGCAGGCCATTCAGAGCGTTGACACGGTAAAATGGCTGGATGCAATGCGGACCGAAAAGGAGTCCATGTACTGTAACGTCTCGAAAAGTCGTTTTGGTGTTTTCCTGAAAATCGGTGAAAATTCGGTATTTTTCCGAAAACCGTCTTTTTTGTTATTTTGCAGTTTAGGACTAATTATACCTAATTTAGATAGGAATTTGCTTGTTTTTAGTAGCAAATGAGTTACTTATGAAATTCTGGTCGTTTAAAAATTTTCCCTAATTTTTCAATTTTTAATATTATTTTAAGCCAGTAAGAAAATACATTAAATTAGCGATAAATACAAATTTAAATGGGCTAAATTTAAGCTTTAAAATCATATTAATTAAAATCTAGTTGTAACATAAATTTTTAGTATTTTATTTTAAGTTTTAACTAATTTTTATTATAGAAAACGAAATTTATTGAATTTTAAGCTTAAACTTGCAATTTTGGACTTGTGGGGGGTCATTTTGCATAAAACCTTTTTGTATCCACTCACACTCACCCCCACTCCCTCTAGGCCGGCCCCACCATGATCAGGTCCAGAAATTTGCTTGCCTCACTTTGACTTTATTCATGTGATGAAATGAATTGTTTTGAGAATTGATTAAAATATAGTATTTGGAGGTATGGTGTATTGACTTTGAGGGGGGTTGACTTGGTGATTTTTTTCCACACACCCCACACCATCCCCTCTCCCTTCTACTGGCCGAGAGCAGCCCCCCCCCTCCATTCCATTATTTTTTCTTCTCTTTTCTCTCATTTTCTTCAAAAAAAATTGCATCAAAATTCAATAAAAATCAACAAATCCTTCACTATTTCAACACAAAACCTTATTCCCTCTCTTCTCAAACCCAAATTGGTTCAAATCTTGGAGAAAGATGGCATCTTGGGAGGCTTTAGCAACATAGGGTTTGCGCTTGTGAGGTATAATTTCAATCTTTGGTTAAATTGTAGTTTAAAGTGTGCTAATTAGAACTTTGAAAATTGTTTTAGTGTTAATTTTAGTGCTATTTGCATACTAGTTTTTTTAAAGTTTGTGGTTTGAAATTAATTTAGGGTTTAGAACCCCATTAAGAGATTAATTAAGCTATTTTGTTACCTAGTTATTTTGATTAGCTTAATCTAAGTGGTTAACTTGCTAATTGGGCTAAAATCTAGTGTTAATTTAGTGTTAGTTTCTAATCTAGTTTTTAAAGGTTTATGGTTAGAGTTAAACTAGGGTTTTTAGAAACCATCATTTAGTTAATTAAAGCTAATTAGCTATCTAGTTGTTTACTTAACCAATCTATAGGGTTACTTTGCTTAAGTGGCTTGATGTTATGCTAATCTATGTTAAACTTGTGTGAAATTTTCATTAAGATTGCTAATTACCAAAATTCAAGAGAAGGGTTGGTTGTGGAAAATATGTTTTGAAGTATAGTTAATGGTTTAAAATTAATGTAGTGGCTATCTAGTGAGTTAGTTTGGATTGTTGTGTTGGATTGTGTTAACTTTGTCGCTAATTGTCGATGTTTGCACCAAATTGCAAATTCTAGCTTACTAGTTTTTATTAAAATATTGTGATGAATTATTTGCGATGTCTTGATGACATTTTTAGCGTATTCTATGACTTTTAGGATGTGTTAGTGCGGATTTTTGAGTGTCCGGGTTTTAGTTTTTCCGGGCGACCAAATCGACATTTTAGTAGATTTTTGCGATTTTCGCGTGTGTTCCGCGCACTTTGTGCACGTTGTACCTAGCTTGTGAACTATGGTATTTTCGTTAGGGAATTGCATCGTTCTTGATTTGTAACCTTATGTTTGTATTGAAGTAAATTCCAGGTTCGGTCGCGGAGACGTAAGACGCGGCACGAAAGGGGAAAGCGGTGATTGGACGTGACTAGTTAGGGATTCCGGTGAGTAGATGTAACATCTACGGGGGACTATCGTTGGATGGCGCAAGTCGCCCGATAGTTTTATTAGCTTAAAAAGATTCTTAGTAATGTTAGTAATTAGGGGTGTAATACTTGTATGATTATTTGCTACATCCATGCCTTATATTGACATACATATGCGAACCCATTCTATAGGACACCTGCACCATTGCCAGGGTTTTTATATGCAGCACGAGCACCATTCATGCTTACACACACACCCTGGTAATTGCCATGCCACCACACTAGATAACCTTTAAATTGAAACCTTTTACTACAATTGATACTTAAACTTGCGCTATTGTTTTAATTCCTTAAAATGAAATCGTAGGATTGCTATTCATGTGCATGTACTTCATCATATTATTTGTTCATGCCTAATCTATTAATCACACATCGCAACTTGATTATTGATACCATATGCATCCCTTATCATTGACATATGCACTTATGAGGATTTCTTGAGATTTTATGATATTTCTGGATTTCGGGGGAAAGCCGCAAAATTTCTAAACTTATTATATTTTTAAAATATGTAAATTGCGGTTTTCTAGTGATGTAAGTGTCGTCCACCATGAGTTTGCTGTGGTTTTCGAGACCCGTTTCGAGGAGTTGGATGAACCGTCTCGGGTACATGGTGGGCCCGGTAAGGTACCCGGGGCAAGAAGCTCGTGGTGTTGACGATGAGCTTGGCAGGGGATGGATTACCTACCGGTGACTGTTTGGCACGGCGGATATCCAGAGGATACCGATCGTGGCCGCGAGATGATGAGATAGTGATATCGAGATGGGTCAGCCGGATGGCTGAGGCCAGAGATACTATGACATGGATATATGAGATTTGTGATAGTTTGAGGTGTAGTTGCTGGACACAAGTTCTTGTTGATTCTATTGGTATTGTGCTGGTATTTCAAAAGAGATTCTTAAAGGAAAAACATGATTCTTATACTTACACATTCAGGTCATGAGTTGATTCGCATTGCATTCATACCTGCTAGTATATTCATATTGCATACCTACCTGCTATTATGTCCTGCCTTACCTGTATTTTAGATGCTAGGATGCTTGTGTGCATGCATTCGATAGCCTGTGTAGATGTTATTTATTACTCACGAGTTGGCAACTCACCCCCGTTGTGCCACAGCCTTTTGCAGGTCCGCTCCGTCAGTACAGTAGCGGCGGGCGCACTTGCTTCTTTTGCCTCTTTGCCTGGACTCGAGGTTTTGCTCTTAGGTGGGTTATATTATTATTTTTGTACCACCTTGTATATTCTTTGTATCTAGTGTACTCCATCTACTGTATCTACCAGCATTATTGTATATTGACCTATAGATGAGACTGTGAGATTTGTGGACTTTTTATGCTGTATTTTGGGGTCGAGCTCACTTGAGTCGACATGCTGTTTTCTCTTGCTTCTTTATGATTATTTTGCATGTTGTTGTTTTATATTGCGTGGGATTTGTGACCGCCTTATGGCGAAGAGCTAGCTCCCGCTTGGGGATGCCTTATTTGTTGGATTCATATATATTCTTGTTGTACCCATTTTGGGGTCCAGTATTTACAAAGGAGACTCTGCCGAAATTTTCGGAAAAATTGATATTGTTTTTAAAAAGGGTTTTATATGGCTTATTTGATAAACTCGCTTTCAATTGATTGGGTTTTCTTCACTCTTTTGCTTATTTGGTTTTGGTTTCTGGGTTTTGGCTTACTTATTTTACGGACGTCTTGAGACGTTTCGTAAACTTAAGTGCCAGTCACGTTCCGTACCCTGCGGGTCGTGACAAAGTTGGTATCAGAGCGATAGGTTTTACCTTTTTGAGTGTAGGATGACCCTTGGTAGATGGAGTAAGTGACTTAAGTAGGGTAACGTAGCGTGTGTATGTCCGCGGCATACTTGCGATACGGTACTCCGCCTAAGTGACTTTAGGATACTTGCTTGAAATTCCTTCTTCAATTCCGTGTATCCTATGATTCTATTGCACTGTTCTTATTATCCGTTTTCCTGTAGCAGCCACTATGCCGCCGAAGGCTACGAGGGCACAGAGGGCTGCCGCCCGAGACGAGATTCGAGCTGGCTCGTCCGAGACTAGGACTGAGCAGGGTGGTATGCCTACGCCGCAGGGACAGACCGATCGACCTTCCCCAGGCCGTATGGATAGGCTCTAGACTGGTATGGAGGAGTTGCGACAGATGATGGGGAGCATGCAAGAGCTACGTCAGATGGTAGGATCCCTAGTTGCAGCCAGTCGTACACCGAGGCCGGATGACGTACCTACTACATCACAGACGACCATGATACCTGCTCCTACTACTACCACCGTGGCCATTCCGGTTTCGCTACAGGATTTCATGAGGCTGAGACCTCCAGTATTCACCGGCACCGAGGCAGCGGAGGACCCACAGACGTTCCTTGACAGTTTAGCCAGGATCTGCCGTTCGCTGAGATGTTCGGATGATCGATGGGTAGAGCTTGCGAGTTTTCGACTAGAGGGTCTCGCGCAGACATGGTGGGAGTCAGTCTTGAGAGGTCGAGCTGCAAGTCTACCGCCTATGACTTGGGCCGAGTTTACAGTGGTCTTTCTAGCTCGTTTCCTCCCAGAGAGCGTTCGTGACGCCAGAGCTCGCAGCTTCGAGGCCTTAGTCAAGACACCTGGGATGACGGTGTCTGAGTATGACATCGAGTTTACACAGTTATCCCGATATGCTCCGTATTTGGTGGATACCGAAGAGAAGATGGTGAAGAGGTTCGTACAGGGACTTGATGCCCAGCTATATCTTGCCATTGGCACCCAGCACTACGACACTTATTCAGCTGCTATGGATACGGCATTACGGATGGAGGCACGCATATCACAGACTTCGGCCGTTTCTGGGCCGAAGAGGATTCGCACCGATGTACCGTCTCAGAGGCAGCGCGCCAGATTCTTTCCGAGAGATAGGCCTGGCAGAGGATTTGGACGGGGACAGTTATATGGTTCATATCCCCAGGGATAGCAGCCGTCGCCAGGGTGTTTTGGGTGCGGGAGTCCGCACCATCTTGTCAGAGACTGTCTGACGAGTCGACATGGAGCAGCGACAGTTCCGCATGTGACCCTACCACCATCACCACCCCCTCCTCAGAGAGCCCTACTTCCTACCACAGGCGATGCTCCACGCCAGTTAGGTGCACCCAGAGGCCGTGGACGCGGCGGTCCTGTTCAGAGAGGACGAGGAGGCAGAGGCCGAGGTCGAGGTCCTCCCGCTATCGGTGGAGGACAGGCCCGAGTATTTGCTTTGACACCGCAGGATGCGCAGGCATCCAATGCCGTTGTGATAGGTACCTTGCCAGTTTGTTCTTTCGACGCACGGGTATTATTTGACCCAGGTTCCACACATTCGTACGTCTCTACAGACTTTGCACCGATGTTGGGCCGTGAGTCGTCGTCGTTAGATCATCCACTTGTTGTTGTTAACCCGGTGGGCGAGTCGTTTGTCGCTCGTTATGTATTTCGATTGTGTTCCGTTCGTATCGGGGAGAGGGATTCATCGGTTGATTTGATTCTCCTCGATATGTTGGACTTTGATGTGCTTCTGGGCATGGATTGGCTCGCCACTTGTTATGCTTCGGTGGACTGCCGTGAGAAGGAAGTCAGATTTAGCTTTCCGGGAGAGCCAGTCCTTGTTATTCAGGGAGACCGCAGCGTCACCCTTCCCAGCTTGATTTCGTCTCTTCGCGCTAGTCAGCTCTTGCGGAAGGGATGTCAGGGATTCTTAGCGTATATTTGTGATACTCGAGCTGCAGAGGTTCCGTTGGACCGGGTCCCGGTTGTTTGTGAGTTCCCTGATGTTTTCCCTGATGAGCTACCTGGGCTACCACCTGAGCGCGACGTTGAGTTCTGCATCGATTTGATTCCCGGCTCGGGGCCTATTTCTATACCGCCTTATCGGATGGCCCCGACAGAGCTTCGAGAGCTGAAGGATCAGTTGCAGGATTTGTTAGATAAGGGGCTTATTCGACCTAGTGCTTCTCCGTGGGGTGCTTGTTGGAGATAGTGCCCTCAGAGTCAATTATTAGGTCACAGGTACGTGATTGCAATGATTGATGGAGGACCTATCCCGGTAGGACAGTCTTACTCGAGATGATAGTATGCTATCTGGTTTACCTTTATCATCGTGTACTGCTTTAGGTGACCTTACAGGTCGCTATTACACGTTGATAGAGCCCCTAGGATTCTTGCTTGACCACCAGCAGTATGAGGGCGATCATATAAGTGGGAGCTGGGGGTCTATAAGCATATCCTTAAATGGTCTCTAGTCGTGTGAGTTTCGAGACAGGGCATCGATACTTCAGAGTAGACTAGTGTATACAGTCGAGACCCCGACGAGGGGCGGTGGCCGGTCTCACAAGCCACTGGTGCCAGTTGGTTCACCTAAGATGTATACAGGTGCTCATTGGGTTATGAGTACACCGGACAGGACTCGCCGGGAACATGCTAGTTGGTCATATACCAGACGTCAGATGGCAGTTCCCTGGTGACATGTGTACAGGTTAGTTCATCGACCTGGGGATCGTCATTTGTCTTGTGTGAGTTCTCACTGTACTTTGATTACTACCCTACCACGGCTCAAAGGAGTCGTGCAAACAGGTTTTAGTTGGGTACAGTCCCGAGCCACATGGAGGCAGTGAGCGTATCTTCAGGGGTTCGCCTCTCCCGGTATTGGGGGTGAGGCCGCGCTGTGTCTAGGAGAGCCATTACACGAAGCCCTCGGCCGAGGCAAGGAGATTTACTGGTAGGTATTCCAGTAGTATCTCAGGGTGTTCTGGGCTACACTCCGACACGACTTGTACCGCTTTTGGGGGTCTGACTTTTACCAACCCCCTAGGCCCGCCATGCGATACTCATAGACGAACGGACCGGACTGTACGGATATTGTCACTGACAGGCTCAGTAGGGTTGTCAGGCTGAGTTCGCTCACTGATGTCCCTTTTAGTCAATACCTGGTGGCCCGTTACGTATTGGCTTATACCTCTGACGTGCTAGTGGTTAAATCCACAACCAAGGTGTTGACGAGTCTTTAGAGTCCCCCACATTCAGTTACTCAGCTTTCGGGCGAAAAACTGTAGAGGCCGTATGGAGATATGGCAGGGTCCGATCAGATACGTGCGGTATTGCACGGATCAGGATCCGACAGTTTGTACTACAGGCCGTATGGTTATATGGCAGGGTTCGATCAGATACGTGCGGTATTGCACGGATCAGGATCGGACGGATATTACTAGCCGGCTTTGGTTTAAGCCGGATCCTAGTATAGTACAGTGTAGATTTTGTCTCATTGCATTTGTATTTCGGTCGGAATACAAATGCGGGTGTGTATGCACAGTATCGGGGTTTTCCTGTAATTTATTACGGGACCAGTTTTCTGGAGTTGCCAGTTTGCTTTTCGTTTCGGCCAATTTCCTTTGTATCGTTCATTGGCCGAAGTTTGGTGGAGGAGGGCTTATTTGCATTGTTGCAAATAAGTATTTGTGGAGGGGTTCTTTGCATATTCTTGTGTCATGATGGTTGCACCATTCTTTGACCTTGACTTCTTCTTCTATCATGATTGCTTGACTTTGTGAGGTGATAGTTTGTCATCATGGTTGTTGATGATGAGAGATGGTTATTAGTTGAGTGTTGGTTTTGCCTTGTTATCATTGGTTCATATGATAACCATTCCTCTCTCTCTCTTTTGCATGATATGAGTATGGCTCCCATTTTTTGATACATTCCCACTCTCTCATTTCACCCCTCCACCATGTCATGGCCGGCCACTTCATGAAGTGGGCTGTCCAAATTTTTGGATGGGGATTTGTTGTTCTTTTCATGCTCCAAAAATCCCCAAGTCCCTCCATATAGTTCTTGTATCATCCCTCCATCAAAATGGCACCTCTTACAACCCCAAAATGAGATATAGTAATCCACACTACATTCTACAGGAAATCTTGGGCACGTCGACTAGCCAGCTTCGTGCCCGAGTTGCCTCGGCATTGAGGTGGGAGCCCGTAAAAGAAGTAGACGATGTGGTGCACTTCCGGCGACGAGGTGGAGACCGGAGTTTCCGCAGGAGATCGGGACGACGATGAGAAGACCGGAGGACTCGGATCTGTCGGTATATCTCTCTTCCCCATCTTGTAGTTAGCTAGGACTAGTTAATGGTTCGATCTGGGTATTAGTGCGCGGTGGTGCCAGTTCATGAAAAATTTAAGTATATCAACGCTTCCGCATTTTGGCCTCGGGATGGAGGCCGGGGCGCCGCCGTGCACTTACAGTGGTATCAGAGCCTCGCCATTAACTTAGTCTAGCTTTTGTTTTAATGTGTTTACATTTCCGATCGACCAAAAATTCCAAAATCCGCATTTTTGTTCACATCAGTTTTCTGTTGAAATTTTTTTGGAGTCGAAAATTTTTTCAGGTTACAGAAAAGTGATGTACTGGAAAATATAAGGCTGCTGTAGAAATTCGACAGAGTGATTCCATAGTGGGAGCGCGGAACCGCGGCCAAACCCCCCTTTGGGCCGCGGTTCCGCCGCACTATGATCAGTTCACTGTGTCATTTTTCTCCAGTTGCTTTCTGGGCTGATTTTAGGGGTTTTGGAATATTAATATTGGGCCTAGAATTTCTTGATCTGCTACAGTAATGCTTTAGGGCCCACTTGTTAAAATTTGATTGATCGGATATTTTAAACACATTATTTCACAGTATTTACATTATATCTCCGACCGTGAATGTCACTTGATCGGTAAATCCTGTCTAACTGCTATAGCCCGGTTAGACGGATTTGCGAACGTGACTTTCACGATGATGTTCTGTTTTTGCTGTGATGTTGCGGATCGGTCGTGGGGATAGCCTGGATGCAATGCTAGTACAGTGTTTTGTTGTATTATATACATTTGATATTGCGGGGCGAGCGTCCGACATGTGGACTGCCGTCACTGCCTGTTTGTATTATTCTTTTGGGGCACGACCTGGTTGCGGTCGATGTACCCGTTGTATGTATATTTTACTTTCTGTACTAGGATTACCCCGTGGAGGGGTGCACGGATAGCCGGGTTTTAGAGGGCAACAAGCCCGCATCTCATGGCATTGAGACGGAGGGGGCTTCACTCTAGAATTGGCGGGCTATTCGCCGCACTCGTAAGGGGTACAGGTTGACCCAGGAGGGGTGCCCAAGTTACCGAATTCCGTGAAGTGCTGGGTAGTCCATTCACGTCGCTGAAGGAGGCTGCCTCGCTTCAGGTTTTGGCGGGTAACTTGCTGCGCCCGTAGGGGTCTAGGATTTCATTGCACAGGCTATCCACACGACCAGGGGAACGTCGGGTTTCAGTAGTGGCTCTGTGAAACCCGGGGATCCCAGATATCTGTACTGTTCTGTGATGCTGTACATTTCTGTGATGTTTCATTTTATCACGCCTTGAGCGAAAATTATATATTGGTATATATATTAGTAGATGTTGTATATGTTTTGCATCCGCGCTAGTCCAGTCCCCGCTCTGTCGTTAGTTAGCTAACCTAACGGGTAATGACGGGACCCAGTGGCGAATGCGGATGGCATATACGTACATCAGTATATTTTCGTTCTTTGTGGTGTGATCAATTGATGGGATTGCATTGATTCGGATCAATGCAAGTTAAAAACAAACCTAATCTAATGTTGTTGGAACACTTTTCAAAAAGCTGTTATTGCAAGGACGTTCTCTTTTGTTTTGCACCGTGGTATTCAGTTGGAATATCCTGCTCCTCAGTCGACGAGGCAAGGGCCGAGATCCCTTCACCGGGAGTGACCCCTTGGACAGAAGTTTGCGTCAGGGCATTAACTTCACTATAGCCGATTACTTTTGCTTTGCATCGCGGTATTCATTTGGAATATCCTGCACCCCATTCTACGGGGAAAGAGCCGAGATCCCTTCACCGGGAGTGACCTCTTTAGCAACGGTTTTCGTCACTATATTTTTCTAAAAAGCTATCCGTTCCTTCAACGATATCAAGTTCATTACGTTAAAGGTTTTCGCCAGAAACCATTCGTAGCCCTCCGTCGTTTTATATGGGTAGTCAATAGTATTCAAGCTGTGTTTGTTGGCCAAAGTCAAGGCACAGTGTTTGGTAGCTGTTGGTTATTCATATGCAGCATAGATAGATGCGTTGGTTTGGAACAGTCGTACTGCCTTGTTGGCCAAAGTCAAGGGTATGTACGGGTGGATTCAAATCAACCTGGAGAATGACGGGTAGAACTTGACATGTGACTTATGATTTGTTGGCCAAAGTCAAGGTCATAAGAGCATGGGGTAAAAATCACATCGGGAGTTTCAAAAGAACTGAAACTTGCCAGATATGCGCATACCTTCTGGAGTGTGATGATGTGAGCGGATTCCGTCACGTTATCATGCGATGAGAGTTGGATCCCGATTCCCACTGATGAGTTGGTTTACTCCTCGGGTGTCCCCGACTAATTCTTCTTTCAGGTTTGGAGGAGAATTTGAGGTACAGTGGGAGGTTTCAAGATTAGATAAATTGGTAACCATTCTGATCTAGGTTAGAGTGCACGCTGAGTGTTTCTTTTCTCTCTCTCTTCTGACAGCGACCATTGACCCGACCCTAAGACTATGACTCAGTGACCAAGTTAACCGAGCTTTCTTAAACACTGGCTTTTGGATTGTCAGAGTTGCAAACCTCATTGCCACTCCTACTTTTACCCTTTTCTCCAGGACACCCCGTATTACTACGAACGTCTAATTCCATTGGACAAAACCATCGTATGGTTATATACGAACTCGAAGGGATTTATTCGAGGATGGTTTCAGGTTCTAGAGAAAACGGATAGGATTATTCAGTTGTCTTTTCCTTTTACCTTCTCTCAAGTTGTGAGTACTCCTTGGTTTAGGAGATAGTACACCTATTACGCAAATTGGATAGTCTTCTTCCAAACCATAGGCAGGTGCCGACCGGTAGGTAATGAAGAAAACCAATTAGCATAACGATGGTGTGCAGAAGGTATTAGGTTAAGACAAAGCAAGGGATTAGTAAGAGGGCAAAGTAAATTGCGACTGCTATTCACGACCAAACCAAGTATTCCTTCGCCAATCCTAAATCACCTTTGTATTTCTCTAGGACACTCCGTATCACTATGAAGATCCACAGTTTATTTGGATATTCCATCGTATGGTTATATACGAATTCGAAAGGAACTTGTTCCAGTTCGGGGATGGATTCTGGTTCAGGAGAAATAGGAATAAGGTTCATTCAGTTGCCCTTTATCCTCACCTTCTCTCGCATTGCGAGTGCTCCTAGGATTAGGACAGTACACCCATTATGCTTATTGGATAGTCTTCTTCCAAACCATAGGCTGGTGCCGAACGGTAGGGAAGGAAGAAAACCATTTGGCCTAAGGGGTGTACAGAAGGTAATGACTAAAGACATATAAAGGGATTTGGAGAGGTGGCAAAGAACTATACGGTTACAGTCGTGAATCTGGAAGAGGCATTACTAGGAATACCGGGATACCCCATCGAAACATTTTAATGTTTCAGTTTCACTGTGTACTGTTAAAAGAAAACTGATTTCCCGATTAGACACTTGTTCCAGGGTATGTATTTACCAGGTATGATTCTCACATCTGTATGGTTTTACAGATGATGAGTGGGAGTAAGTTATTGGGAATTAGGTGATCATCCTCATTATATCGGAATTCGTTGTAATTGGTGATATTTGAGGAAATCACCTGGGCTGTTTGCCGGTCGGCAAATATTTGGTTTTGAATATCCGCTGTTATGCACCAATTTCAAATTGATATATCTGTACGTCTATTTTTATAGAGTGAGATATACCGTTTTGAAATTATGTCTACGACATTTACCTATATCAGTGGATGGTTAGGTAAGGAGCATTAAACAGCGGTGTAATTCTTCTTAACCATAAGTACAGTTTTCAACCTACGACACACAGTGAATGAGTTGTCAGACTCAAGGGACTTATACAGAGTATTGTATGTTGTCCAGGGTCCATCAGGACAGAGGGGTTGGTCCTCGTACTATATTCGGTTTACTTATGACTTCTCTAGTTTTTAGACAAGTGTTTCGTAGAAACGCAAGGTCCGAATTTTGAGAAGTTATAGGTATTTGAATAGAGTAGAGAACCAGGTATAGCAAGTATCGGGATTCTTCAAAGTGATCGGAGATGTAGATACTTGAGTATGGTATTCAGTTGATAGTAGTGATTAAGAGAACTTGTTTCTCTTTCAGGTTACTCATAATTGGAAGCATTCCTAAGTTGAGTAACGCTGATCGGCCTCCTTCCATTTAGTTGACATGCACTGGAGACAGTTGCATGATTTGGATCTGGTTCAATTAAATAAGTGCCTCTGTTTCTATATTGGATATAGAACAGTTCATATCTTAATGATGTTAAGGTACGGGGAGTTGTCCGGTTTATGATTAAAACTAGACACTGGACAACTCAAGGCACGTTTCTGTAATGGCTGTTTGTGGGTTGACCCAGGCTATGACGAGGGTTGATTTTCTACCATCTGAAAGATCAATAGCGATATTGTTCTAGACTCGCCACAGTTTTATTGAAAATGGATTTTTTCAGAAACAGTAGTGGGAGTATGGTAGAACTGGAAGTGATTCCAGAACCGCAAACGATTACTGAAGATTTGATAAGGAACCTAAAGATTCAATCCGGTTTGACATTCCATTGGCCACTCCCAGATACGGTGGGTAACCTCAGGCACCCAAGAGGTACTCCGGTAGCCTCAAGGACGGTGATGGGGAGGTTCTTGTTTAACCAGACTTGCCATTGCTGTTGTTCCAGGCTGCGAGACCTGGCAGGAGGATGAGTATAGCGTCGTTCTAAACTAGCTTTAGAAGTGTACGTGTATATGACTCTGCCAGAGAGTTGTCGTAGTCAGTGGGAGCAGCAGAAGCATTGGTGGACAGGTAGCTTATGTCTATTTATGGACTAAAGCAGATATAGCGGAGATAGATCATCAATTTCTGATGTGACAGTCATAGGTTTGACTCCATCAGAATAAGGGGATGGATCTGTTAAGAAGGTAGTAGGGTGTGATGTCATGGTATTTGGATGACATACACAGAGTAGGAAGTGATATTCCTATACTACGATCGGTTATACTTTGGTCGTCACACAGTGTTTTCTCCACAAAGGAAATGGATTTTATATCTGACATACTGGTTACTAGATCTATGGCTTTAGATCTAGATTTGGGTGGTTTCCCAATATGGGTACTTAGACAACATTCTAAGAGTATTTAGAATGGACGACTCCTGGCACGGTAGTATACCTGCAGGTGATGGAGTCACCCTCTCTAAAGGTGTCTTACAGACTAAAGGGGAGAGGGATGTGCTTGATTGGCAGATCACTTGCTTAGGCAATTGAGTCAATCATGAGATGTCAAGTACCACACCAGATGTTATTCTTGCACTACATGCAATAAGTTGGCATTGATCCTATCCTGGAGAAACAGTCGGAAGCAGCTTTAGAGCATAAGTGGATGTTCTAGGGATATGATAACGACAGCCTCATTCGGGAGACAGTTATCATTCCAGGCTTCCAAGGTGACCTGGACGACAAGGAAGTTGTCAGAGTTATAGTTTTTCCTTCTGACGAGGGGCAGTATTTTGGACAGGTGGTCCAAGGCAATACTGAGGGAGGCATGGCGCAGGATACTGATTAAGTTCAGTTGTCGATACAGTCTAAGAAGTTTGGATTTGGAGTTCATTTATGAGCTAGGTCCCATCAGACATCCAGACACATTCTAAGACAGGTATTGCTCATTTCGGGAAATGGGTTTCCCCGCGAACTTGAGATATAGAGAGACATAGAAAGAAACAACAAGGCGGATCCACTCACTAAGGCTATTCCTCGAACGCAATAGTTTCGCAAACGAGCTTTGTGAGACTGACTAGTAGAGGAGTTGGGTGTTCGGTATCACACGGGCTGTGAGTATGCGACATCGCAATAATTAGCCTTGAGTGCAAGTGGGAGATTGTTGGAGATAGTGCCCTCAGAGTCAATTATTAGGTCACAGGTACGTGATTGCAATGATTGATGGAGGACCTATCCCGGTAGGACAGTCTTACTCGAGATGATAGTATGCTATCTGGTTTACCTTTATCATCGTGTACTGCTTTAGGTGACCTTACAGGTCGCTATTACACGTTGATAGAGCCCCTAGGATTCTTGCTTGACCACCAGCAGTATGAGGGCAATCATATAAGTGGGAGCTGGGGGTCTATAAGCATATCCTTAAATGGTCCCTAGTCGTGTAAGTTTCGAGACAGGGCATCGATACTCCAGAGTAGACTAGTGTATACAGTCGAGACCCCGACGAGGGGCGGTGGCCGGTCTCACAAGCCACTGGTGTCAGTTGGTTCACCTAAGATGTATACAGGTGCTCATTGGGTTATGAGTACACCGGACAGGACTCGCCGGGAACATGCTAGTTGGTCATATACCAGACGTCAGATGGCAGTTCCCTGGTGACATGTGTACAGGTTAGTTCATCGACCTGGGGATCGTCATTTGTCTTGTGTGAGTTCCCACTGTACTTTGATTACAACCCTACCACGGCTCAAAGGAGTCATGCAAACAGGTTTTAGTTGGGTACAGTCCCGAGCCATATGGAGGCAGTGAGCGTATCTTCAGGGGTTCGTCTCTCCCGGTATTGGGGGTGAGGTCGCGCTGTGTCTAGGAGAGCCATTACACGAAGCCCTCGGCCGAGGCAAGGAGATTTACTGGTAGGTATTCCAGTAGTATCTCAGGGTGATCTGGGCTACACTCCGACACGACTTGTACCGCTTTTAGGGGTCTGACTTTTACCAACCCCCTAGGCCCGCCATGCGATACTCATAGACGAACGGACCGGACTGTACGGATATTATCACTGACAGGCTCAGTAGGGTTGTCAGGCTGAGTTCGCTCACTGACGTCCCTTTTAGTCAATACCTGGTGGCCCGTTACGTATTGGCTTATACCTCTGACGTGCTAGTGGTTAAATCTACAACCAAGGTGTTGACGAGTCTTTAGAGTCCCCCACATTCAGTTACTCAGCTTTCGGGCGAAAAGCTGTAGAGGCCGTATGGAGATATAGCAGGGTCCGATCAGATACGTGCGGTATTGCACGGATCAGGATCCGACAGTTTGTACTACAGGACGTATGGTTATATGGCAGGGTTCGATCAGATACGTGCGGTATTGCACGGATCAGGATCGGACGGATATTACTAGCCGGCTTTGGTTTAAGCCGGATCCTAGTATAGTACAGTGTAGATTTTGTCTCATTGCATTTGTATTTCGGTCGGAATACAAATGCGGGTGTGTATGCACAGTATCGGGGTTTTCCTGTAATTTATTACGGGACCAGTTTTCTGGAGTTGCCAGTTTGCTTTTCGTTTCGGCCAATTTCCTTTGTATCTTTCATTGGCCGAAGTTTGGTGGAGGAGGGCTTATTTGCATTGTTGCAAATAAGTATTTGTGGAGGGGTTCTTTGCATATTCTTGTGTCATGATGGTTGCAGCATTCTTTGACCTTGACTTCTTCTTCTATCATGATTGCTTGACTTTGTGAGGTGATAGTTTGTCATCATGGTTGTTGATGATGAGAGATGGTTGTTAGTTGAGTGTTGGTTTTGCCTTGTTATCATTGGTTCATATGATAACCATTCCTCTCTCTCTCTTTTGCATGATATGAGTATGGCTCCCATTTTTTGATACATTCCCACTCTCTCATTTCACCCCTCCACCATGTCATGGCCGGCCACTTCATGAAGTGGGCTGTCCAAATTTTTGGATGGGGATTTATTGTTCTTTTCATGCTCCAAAAATCCCCAAGTCCCTCCATATAGTTCTTGTATCATCCCTCCATCAAAATGGCACCTCCTACAACCCTAAAATGAGACATAGTAATCCACACTACATTCTACAGCAAATCTTGGGCACGTCGACTAGCCAGCTTTGTGCCCGAGTTGCTTCGGCATTGAGGTGGGAGCCCGTAAAAGAAGTAGGCGATGTGGTGCACTTCCGGCGAAGAGGTGGAGACCGGAGTTTCCGCAGGAGATCGGGACGACGATGAGAAGACCGGAGGACTCGGATCTGTCGGTATATCTCTCTTCCCCATCTTGTAGTTAGCTAGGACTAGTTAGTGGTTCGATCCGGGTATTAGTGCGCGGTGGTGCCAGTTCATGAAAAATTTAAGTATATCACCGCTTCCGCATTTTTGCCTCGGGATGGAGGCCGGGGCGCCGCCGTGCACTTACAGTGCTCCGGTCCTGTTTGTCAAGAAGAAGGATGGAAGTTTGCGCTTATGTATCGACTACCGCCAGCTGAACAAGGTTACCGTGCGGAACAGATATCCGTTGCCACGCATTGATGATTTGTTCGACCAGCTTCAGGGTGCGGGGTATTTTTCGAGGATCGACTTGCGATCAGGATACCATCAGCTGCGAGTTCGACAGGAGGATATACCGAGGACAGCTTTCCGCACGCGCTACGGCCACTACGAGTTTTTGGTGATGTCGTTCGGACTCACCAACGCCCCAGCAGCATTCATGGATTTGATGAACCGTACATTCAGGCCGTATCTCGACTTGTTCATCATCGTGTTTATCGACGACATCTTGGTGTACTCCCGGAGCAGAGAGGAGCATGAGCAGCACTTGTAGATTACGTTACAGACTCTGAGGGAGCACCAGCTGTTCGCAAAGTTCTCCAAGTGTGCATTCTGGCTGGACAGCGTCGGATTCTTGGGTCACTTGATTACGAGAGACGGCATATGTGTGGACCCGAAGAAGATTGAGGCTGTTCACCAGTGGCCCCGACCTACATCGGTTACTGAGATCCGTAGTTTTCTAGGCCTGGCAGGCTACTACAGGCGTTTTGTTCAGGACTTCTCCCGTATAGCTGCACCTTTGACCGGTTTGACCCGGAAGGGAGTTCCTTTCGTTTGGACAGAGGAGTGCGAGCGCAGTTTTCAGCAGCTACGGACATGTTTGACTACGGCGCCGGTATTATCTTTGCCTTCAGGATCAGGCGGATTCGTGGTTTATTGTGACGCTTCAAGGGTGGGGCTAGGGTGCGTATTGATGCAGCATGGCTGGGTGATCGCATATGCTTCTCGGCAGTTGAAGATGCATGAACAGAACTACCCGACTCACGATTTGGAGATGGCTGCAGTGGTCTTTGCACTGAAGATTTGGCGACATTACCTATATGGCGAGTCGTGCCAAATATTCACAGACCACAAGAGCTTAAAGTACATATTTCAGCAGCGTGACCTGAACCTCAGACAGCGTCGTTGGATGGAGTTGGTGAAAGACTACGACTGCGAGATCTTATATCACCCAAGCAAGGCGAATGTAGTGGCAGATGCTTTGAGCAGGAGGCCCGGGGGTAGTCTATCCTATTTGCGCGCAGTGCAGAGGCAGTCGTCAGCAGATTGGCAGATGTTATTGGACAGCCGAGTTGAGTTCGAGTTCACTCAGACAGGGGGACAGCTCGTGCATGTTCGTGCATGCCCACAGTTGCTTGACCGTATATATGAGGCACAGCACAGTGACGACCGTTGCTCAGAGATCATGGCACAGATGGGTCAGGGCAGATTTTCCGAGTTCGTGATTGACGATCAGGGGATTTTACGCTATGGATCTAGACTGTGCGTACCAGATGCTGATGGACTACGGCGCAACATTCTTGAGGAGGCACACCGATCAGTGTATAGTGTCCATCCCGGTTCCACTAAGATGTACCATGATATGAGAGAGACCTACTGGTGGGACGGGATGAAGAGGGACATTGCGGAGTTTGTATCGAGATGCCTGACTTGTCAGCAAGTCAAGGCCGAGCACCAGAGGCCCGCAGGAGAGCTGCAGCCGTTACCCATTCCGGAGTGGAAATGGGAGCAGATTTCGATGGATTTCGTTATGGGTCTACCCAGGACCAGTCGAGGGTATGACTCCATCTGGGTGATCGTGGATAGATTGACGAAAGCGGCTCACTTCCTACCAGTGAAGACCACTTTCAGCTTTGCTCAGTATGCCCAGCTTTACATCGATGAGATCGTGCGGTTGCATGGCGTACCGACTTGTATCGTGTCAGATCGAGGCACCCAGTTCACCAGCCGACTTTGGCAGAGACTTCAGGAGGCTTTGGGCACTCGTTTGAGCTTCAGCACAGCGTTTCATCCGCAGACCGACGGCCAGTCAGAGCGGACTATTCAGACTCTCGAGGACATGCTCAGAGCGTGCATTTTAGATTTCGGCGGTAGCTGGGATCGTCATTTACCGTTAGTGGAGTTCTCCTACAACAACAGCTTCCAGGATACTATTCAGATGGCACCTTTCGAGGCATTGTATGGGAGGAGATGCAGATCGCCCGTCTGTTGGACAGAGCTCAGCGAGAGCAGTATTTTGGGGCCGCAGCTTGTTGAGGAGACGACAGCGAAGATACAGCTGATCCGAGACCGGATGAGAGCGGCTCAGAGCAGGCAGAAATTGTATGCGGACAGGCGCCGTCGCAGACTAGAGTTCGCAATTGGCGATCATGTTTTCTGAGAGTCTCTCCGATGAAAGGCGTGATGCGTTTTGGGCGAAAGGGGAAGCTTAGCCCAAGATTCATAGGTCCCTTCGAGATCCTCGAGTGTGTCGGCGCTGTTGCATATCGTTTGGCCCTTCCACCCAGCTTTCCCGATGTTCACCCCGTCTTCCACGTATCGATGCTACGCCATTATCTTCATGACCCTTCCCACACGATTCAGCATCAGACAGTTCAGCTCGAGCCCGACCTTTCGTTCGCCGTGGAGCCAGTTGAGATCCTGGATCGGCAGGTGAAGAAGTTGAGATCGAAGATTATACCAACCGTCAAGGTCCTTTGGCATAGCCCGAGCAGCGAGGAGGTTACCTGGGAGACCGAGGGCGAGATGAGGAAGAAATATCCCCATCTCTTTGAAGGTAGGCGTAGTTATATTTTTAAATTCGGGGACCGAATTTCTTTAAGGAGGGAAGATTGTAACGCCTCGAAAAGTCGTTTTGGTATTTTCCTGAAAATCGGTGAAAATTCGGTATTTTTCCGAAAACCGTCTTTTTTGTTATTTTGCAGTTTAGGACTAATTATACCTAATTTGGATAGGAATTTGCTTGTTTTTAGTAGCAAATGAGTTACTTATGAAATTCTGGCCGTTTAAAAATTTTCCCTAATTTTTCAATTTTTAATATTATTTTAAGCCGGTAAGAAAATACATTAATTAGCGATAAATACAAATTTAAATGGGCTAAATTTAAGCTTTAAAATCATATTAATTAAAATCTAGTTGTAACATAAATTTTTAGTATTTTATTTTAAGTTTTAACTAATTTTTATTATAGAAAACGAAATTTATTGAATTTTAAGCTTAAACTTGCAATTTTGGACTTGTGGGGTGTCTTTTTGCATAAAACCTTTTTGTATCCACTCACACTCACCCCCACTCCCTCTAGGCCGGCCCCACCATGATCAGGTCCAGAAATTTGCTTGCCTTACTTTGACTTTATTCATGTGATGAAATGAATTGTTTTGAGAATTGATTAAAATATAGTATTTGGAGGTATGGTGTATTGACTTTGAGGGGGGTTGACTTGGTGATTTTTTTCCACACACCCCATACCATCCCCTCTCCCTTCTACTGGCCGAGAGCAGCCCCCCCCCCATTCCATTATTTTTCCTTCTCTTTTCTCTCATTTTCTTCAAAAAAAATTGCATCAAAATTCAATAAAAATCAACAAATCCTTCACTATTTCAACACAAAACCTTATTCTCTCTCTTCTCAAACCCAAATTGGTTCAAATCTTGGAGAAAGATGGCATCTTGGGAGGCTTTAGAAACATAGGGTTTGGGCTTGTGAGGTATAATTTCAATCTTTGGTTAAATTGTAGTTTAAAGTGTGCTAATTAGAACTTTGAAAATTGTTTTAGTGTTAATTTTAGTGCTATTTGCATACTAGTTTTTTTAAAGTTTGTGGTTTGAAATTAATTTAGGGTTTAGAACCCCATTAAGAGATTAATTAAGCTATTTTGTTACCTAGTTATTTTGATTAGCTTAATCTAAGTGGTTAACTTGCTAATTGGGCTAAAATCTAGTGTTAATTTAGTGTTAGTTTCTAATCTAGTTTTTAAAGGTTTATGGTTAGAGCTAAACTAGGGTTTTTAGAAACCATCATTTAGTTAATTAAAGCTAATTAGCTATCTAGTTGTTTACTTAACCAATCTATAGGGTTATTTTGCTTAAGTGGCTTGATGTTATGCTAATCTATGTTAAACTTGTGTGAAATTTTCATTAAGATTGCTAATTACCAAAATTCAAGAGAAGGGTTGGTTGTGGAAAATATGTTTTGAAGTATAGTTAATGGTTTAAAATTAATGTAGTGGCTATCTAGTGAGTTAGTTTGGATTGTTGTGTTGGATTGTGTTAACTTTGTCGCTAATTGTCGATGTTTGCACCAAATTGCAAATTCTAGCTTACTAGTTTTTATTAAAATATTATGATGAATTATTTGCAATGTCTTGATGACATTTTTAGCGTATCCTATGACTTTTAGGATGTGTGAGTGCGGATTTTTGAGTGTCCGTGTTTTAGTTTTTCCGGGCGACCAAATCGACATTTTGGTAGATTTTTGCGATTTTCGCGTGTGTTCCGCGCACTTTGTGCACGTTGTACCTAGCTTGTGAACTATGGTATTTTCGTTAGGGAATTGCGTCGTTCTTGATTTGTAACCTTATGTTTGTATTGATGTAAATTCCAGGTTCGGTCGCGGAGACGTCAGACGCGGCACGAAAGGGGAAAGCGGTGATTGGACGTGACTAGCTAGGGATTCCGGTGAGTAGATGTAACATTTACGGGGGACTATCGTTGGATGGCGCAAGTCGCCCGATAGTTTTAGTAGCTTAAAAAGATTCTTAGTAATGTTAGTAATTAGGGGTGTAATACTTGTATGATTATTTGCTACATCCATGCCTTATATTGACATACATATGCGAACCCATTCTATAGGACACCTGCACCATTGCCAGGGTTTTTATATGCAGCACGAGCACCATTCATGCTTACACACACACCCTGGTAATTGCCATGCCACCACACTAGATAACCTTTAAATTGAAACCTTTTACTATAATTGATACTTAAACTTGCGCTATTGCTTTAATTCCTTAAAATGAAATCGTAGGATTGCTATTCATGTGCATGTACTTCATCATATTATTTGTTCATGCCTAATCTATTAATCACACATCGCAACTTGATTATTGATACCATATGCATCCCTTATCATTGACATATGCACTTATGAGGATTTCTTGAGATTTTATGATATTTCTGGATTTCGGGGGAAAGCCGCAAAATTTCTAAACTTATTATATTTTTAAAATATGTAAATTGCGGTTTTCTAGTGATGTAAGTGTCGTCCACCATGATTTTGCTGTGGTTTTCGAGACCCGTTTCGAGGAGTTGGATGAACCGTCTCGGGTACATGGTGGGCCCGGTAAGGTACCCCGGGGCAAGAAGCTCGTGGTGCTGACGATGAGCCTGGCAGGGGATGGATTACCTACCGGTGACTGTTTGGCACGGCGGATATCAAGAGGATACCGACCGTGGCCGCGAGATGATGAGATAGTGATATCGAGATGGGTCAGCCGGATAGCTGAGGCCAGAGATACTATGACATGGATATATGAGATTTGTGATAGTTTGAGGAGTCGTTGCTGGACACAGGTTCTTGTTGATTCTATTGGTATTGTGCTGGTATTTCAAAAGAGATTCCTAAAGGAAAAACATGATTCTTATACTTACACATTCAGGTCATGAGTTGATTCGCATTGCATTCATACCTGCTAGTATATTCATATTGCATACCTACCTTCTATTATGTCCTGCCTTACCTGTATTTTAGATGCTAGGATGCTTGTGTGCATGCATTCGATAGCCTGTGTAGATGTTATTTATTACTCACGAGTTGGCAACTCACCCCCGTTGTGCCACAGCCTTTTGCAGGTCCGCTCCGTCAGTACAGTACCGGCGGGCGCACTTGCTTCTTTTGCCTCTTTGCCTGGACTCGAGGTTTTGCTCTTAGGTAGGTTATATTAATATTTTTGTACCACATTGTATATTCTTTGTATCTAGTGTACTCCATTTACTGTATCTACCAGCATTATTGTATATTGACCTAGAGATGAGACTGTGAGATTTGTGGACTTTTTATGCTGTATTTTAGGGTCGAGCTCACTTGAGTCGACATGCTATTTTCTCATGCTTCTTTATGATTATTTTGCATGTTGTTGTTTTATATTGCGTGGGATTTGTGACCGCCTTGTGGCGAAGAGCTAGCTCCCGCTTGGGGATGCCTTATTTGTTGGATTCATATATATTCTTGTTGTACCGATTTTGGGGGCCAGAATTTACAAAGGAGACTCTGCCGAAATTTTCGGAAAAATTGATATTGTTTTTAAAAAGGGTTTTATATGACTTATTTGATAAACTCGCTTTCAATTGATTGGGTTTTCTTCACTCTTTTGCTTATTTGGTTTTGGTTTCTGGGTTTTAGCTTACTTATTTTACGGACGTCTTGAGACGTTTCGTAAACTTAAGTGCCAGTCACGTTCCATACCCTGCGGGTCGTGACATGTACACCAACAAAGTATGGACGTTGGACGTTGCTCTAGATAGGGTAAAACCCGTAGGATGCAAGTGGATCTTCAAAAGGAAGATTGGTGTAAATGGACAGGTTGAGACCTATAAAGCTAGACTTGTTGCAAAGGGTTTTCGTCAAAGACCTAGTTTGGACTATGACGAAACCTTTTCTCCAGTGGCTATGCTGAAATCCATTCGAATCCTTCTTGCTATTGCTGCCTTCCACGATTATGAGATTTGGCAGATGGACGTAAAAACCGCTTTTCTGAATGGAAATTTAGAGGAGTGTGTCTATATGGACCAGCCAGAGGGTTTCATTCAGAGTGGGAGCAGCGGAAAGGTGTGCAAGTTGCTTAAGTCCATCTATGGACTAAAGCAGGCATCGCGGAGTTGGAACATCTGTTTTGATGAGACGGTCAAAGAATTTGGCTTTATCAAAAATCCAGATGAACCATGCATCTATAGTAGATTTGTAGCAAGAACTGTCGTATTCCTCGTATTATACGTGGATGACATTCTTTTGATAGGAAATGCCATTCCTATGCTACAATCTGTCAAGGGATTCTTGTCACACAGGTTCTCCATGAAAGACCTGGGTGATGCCTCTTGCATTCTGGGGATCCGGATCTATCGTGACAGATCCAAGAGGATAATAGGACTTTCACAGTCCAGGTACATCGACACCATACTGAGAAGATTCAGTATGGAAGATTCCAAGCACGGTAATCTACCGGCTTGTCACGGGATCACCCTCTCCAAAGAGATGTCTCCCAAGACTGATTTTGAAAGGGATCGCATGTCTATTATACCCTACGCTTCTGCGGTAGGCTCTATAATGTATGCGATGTTGTGTACAAGACCAGATGTAGCTTATGCACTGAGTGTGGTAAGCAGGTATCAGTCAAACCCTGGAGAGAAACACTGGATAGCGGTAAAGAACATTCTCAAGTACCTGAGAAGGACTATGGAGATGTTCTTGGTGTATGGCGGAAAAGACCTCCAGATCGAGGCCTTTGCTGACTCCAGCTTCCAGAGTGACAAGGATGATTCCAAGTCCATGTCGGGTTATGTCTTTACCCTCAATGGAGGGGTGGTGTGTTGGAAGAGTTCCAAACAGGAAATCGTTGCTGACTCGACGATGGAAGCGGAATATATCGCTGCTGCAGATGCCGCAAAAGAAGCCGTATGGATAAGGAAGTTCTTAACAGAACTTCAGGTGGTTCCGTCCATTGTTCATCCAATACCTCTGTATTGCGACAACAAAGGGGTTATAGCTTTAGCGAAGGAACCCAGGTCCCATCAGAAGTCCAGACACATCTTGAGACGGTATCACCTGATCAGGGAGATCGTGGATCGCCAGGAGATCGAGGTTCAGAGAGTTGCTACGGAAGATAACACTGCTGATCCACTCACGAAGGCCTTACCCCAGACTCTGTTCGAGCGGCTGATCGAGATGATAGGTCTTCGATACGCCAGTATATGGCCTTAGTGCAAGTGGGAGATTGTTAGTGTATATGCCCTAGAAGCCATTACTGTATCATACTAGTTTGTATATTACTTAATGGAAGCTTGGGATATTCACCTTGTATAGACATTCTTGCTCAAAATATTAGTATGCTACTTGGTTTGTTTCTGCTTTAATGTGTACCTGTATTTATTTTTGTATATCACCTATACACATTAGTGGAGCCCTTAGGATCTTTGCTTGATTACCAGCGTTGTGATGGCAGTCACACTCGTGGGGGCTGGGTAATCCACAAGCACATCCTTATGCAGGTCTCTAGTCGTAGGACTATCGAGACAGGGCATCGATACTCCGGAGTAGACTAGCGTATACGCTACTCATCCCAGCAGGGGAGACGGTCTGTCCCACAGCCGTCAGTACGTCGTACTTGAGATAGTATGCGGGTGCTCGTTAGGTTACGAGTACACTGGACAGGACTCGTCGGGAACTGTTGGTTGGTACTATACCTATCGTCAGTTATCAGTTCCCAGGTGACATGAGTACAGCTTAGTCCGCTGACTTGACACTGTCACTTCGCCTCGAGTGTGTTCCCACTGTACTTAGATTACTACCCTACTATGGCTCAAAGGAGTTGTGCAAACAGGTAGTAGTTGGGTGCAGTCCCGAAGCACTTGGTGGCAGTGACGGTTAGACAGGATTCGTCTCTCCCGGTATTGGGGGTTGATATCGCGCTGTGTCTAGGAGAGCCATTAAACAAAGTCCTTGGCCAGGGCAAGCGAGATATACTGGTAGGTTTCCAGTGTTACCTCAGGGTCTTCTGGGCTACACTCCGACACGACTTATACCGCTATTAGGGGACTGACGTTAACCGCCCCCTAGGCCCGCCATGCGATATTCTCAGACGAACAGACCGGACTGTACGCAGATTGTCACATTCAGGCTCAGTAGGAATTCAGATGGGTTTCACCCCGTTCGTCTTCTTATCGGCATCTACCTGGGGGCCGTTACGCACAGCTAGTGCCGCTTGCGGTCTGTGGTTAAACCCACTGCCAGCGTAGTGTCGAGTCTTTAGAGTCCCACACAAAAAGCTATTCGCCTTTAGGCAAAAGAGTAGAGGTCGCATGGTTTTACGACAGGGTTCGGTCACATCCGTGCCCTTGTGCACGTTTAGTGTCCGGACAGTTAACACTAGCGGGCTTTGGTTTAAGCCAGATTCTAGTGTACGTTTTGTGATTGGTTTTATCTCGTATGTATTCTTGTTCCTCGGAACGCGGATGCGGGTGTGTATGCACAGTTGACAAAGAGACAGAGGCAGAGGATTCTCATTGGGGTTATTGACTGTTGACTGTTGACTTTTTGCCAAACCCTAATGAGAATAAGAAATATGATTAACAATAATATTAATTAAGTATTATTGTGACATGGTTGTAGATGGTTGACTTTGTTGACTTGTTGACTTAGTTGACCGGTGGACAAGGGTTGTTGACTTGTTGACCACCATCATGACAATGGCTATCATTTCTTGGCATTGACTTGAGCTTGCTTGTTTTGTTCACAAATTGCATTTAATGCAAGAAATGATATTGCCATTTGACATGATAACAACCATCACATAATACTCAATTATTATTACTTGTTATCATGATTTTGGATTATGAGAGCTAGTATGGCAAAAGTCTTGCTCATTCTCTCATTTCCTTTCTCTCTCTTGCTTTAGCTCTCCCTCTTCCTCTTGCTCTCTCTCAAGTTCATGGTTCACTTGTCTCATGTGTTGAGAAGCAAGAACCATTGAGATAAAACCCAATACACTCCTCTACTCATCCTAGTTCACAAGGTTTAGCAAACCAAGTGTTCTAGCTTCTTCTAGTTTGAAGTAAAGCCAAAGGTAGAAGCTTTCAGGTGGATCCATCTTTGGCACAAAGAGACGACGAGGTTAGGCCGATCCGACCACCGCAAGGAGACTAAGAGAAGGAGTTCAAGTTAAGGTATAACCCCTAACCGAGTAGGTAAAACTCTTGTTAGGTTTGTTAGATAGTTGTTTAACAAAGATCCGTATTTTGAGTCCATGTTACCACCTCTTGAAAAATCGTTTTTCATCATTTCCGCAAGCCCGTAAGTACCGGGAGAGGTAACGTAGACTTACACACCATATAATCAATGTCTGTATGCATGTGGATTTCGTCCAACCATATAATCAATGTATGTATGCATGTGGATCTCATCCAATCATAATCAATGTATGTATGCATGTGGATCTCGTCCAACCATATCAATGTATGTATGCAAGTAAGTATGAGGATATAAATCAATGGTGTCCCTCGCAACACATAAAAATCATGGAACCTGGGTGTCCAACATTGACACCTGAAAACATCATGAAACCGGTGTCCAGCATCGACACGTAAATCCTCATATCTCGGGCTCCGTCAGTCCGGATCGACCCATGGGCTCCGTTAGTCCGGATCAGCCCATATCATCTCTCGACTCCGGTCGGTATCCTCCGGATATCCGCCTGGCCCAACCAATCACCGGTAGGTAGTAGTTCCTCTGCCAGGCTCATCGTCATCCACACGAAATCTCTCTCTCGTCCCGGGGTACCATACCGGCTCCACCATGTATCCGCAAACGGAATCATCCGCCTCCTCAAATCGGGTTTCACATGTCACACGTCTCAGAACCGAGAAAACGCATGTTGGATGCACTGAAATATCATATCAAGAGAAACCGGGTTTTTAAAAGAGTACATACTTTCTTTTGAAATAGCCACGTTTCTCAAATCCAGAAATCTCATGAAAACAACATATCTCAATGCGTAAAATCATAAAGCATGATGTATGCGACATATGATAGAAATGTAAGCATATCCGTATATCATGCAACATGGAACAATAATATGACATATTAAGGGAAAACCGCTCTTTTAAAATGATTCCAGTTTTTAAATATATCCTGCGGTTCCCAATTCTCCAAAATCAAAGCCAGCATCATCTATGTGTGTACAATGTGTATGTACGTAGGCATGGATGCACAAGATATATATATGCACACAAGTATGGGTGTAGAAGTGGGTATATACGCAAGTATGAGTGTACAATATGTATGTGCGCCAATATGGATGTACAAGTGGGTATATATGCAAGTAAGTTATGCGAAAAGTCATATCATGATGCAGCAATCCTACTGTGTAGTGACATGGAAATTAGCGACGATGAAGTGTGTGTGAGCCGACAATCTGTGTACGTGTAACATACGCATCATCGATAATGGTGCAGGTGTACTAGCACAGGTATAAGTAATGCAATGCGAATAACATGAATGCAACATAAGGTAAATCATCAGCTAAAAGCTATAAGGTATACGTGTCTACAAGACCGAGTCGGTGAATCTATCAATCGGCATATAGTATAACACTTTAGAAAAATAAAATATTATTTTTTGGAATTTTTATAATTAAATAATATTATATTGAATATTTTAATATTTCGGTATAATTAAATACCGATAAATTGGGAAAATTTTTGGAAAATTATGGAAAATTTTAAAAGAGGGTGTTTTATGGAATTATGCCATTTTTAATGTTTTTTGATTAATTATATGCTAATTTAGCGCTAATCGCGATTAAAAATCGCTAATCGCGGTTTAAGCGTATTTGGGCAAAACATGCACCGTATCTTTTTCTACACTTGTTACATATTTTCCCATGGCTTCCAACATGTTTTTATCATGGTTGATGATTTATTTGAGAGGGGAAAAGAAAAGAAAAGAAAAGGAAAAGATTTAACTAATAGAGGTATGGGTGAGAGAGAGAAAGGTGAGGGGTATCTTTGACTTAGCCATCCACTAAACTCACAACCTTCATCACATTTTCCTCTCCCCTCCTTCTTCTTGCTGCTGCTGCTGCCTCCCCCTCACTCCCTCCCCTCTTCAAGCTTCTCAAACTCCATGAAAAACACTTCAAAACTCAAACCCCATTTCACAAAAAAGGTGCACAAGCTCAAGAGAAGCACATTGGACCAAGAAAGAAAGGATTTTGGCCACTTGGGGCAACTCAAGAATTTTCTTGAGTTGCCAAATGAGGTATTTTCTGAACCACTAGCTTAGTTTTTCCATTACTTATACCCCCATGTTAGATTTGAATCGATATCGAGTGGTTTTGTGGACTTAGGAAAAACCTAGTTAGGGTTAATGGGAATTAAGAGTGGTGATGGGTAATTAAGCTCAGTAGAGGCCACACAAACCACCTAGTGTTAGAATTAAGACTCAAACCAGAGACTAGAAACCCCAAAACACGGATTTAGAAACCCCGACATCGGATAAATGTATGATTTGAAAAGGTATTTAGGAATCTGGAGCAACCCGGGGGCACTAGAAATGATTTTGCAATTACTAGGAGTCGTGCAGGCACCTAGGAAGCTACCACAGAGACCCGAGCCCCTAACTCCAACCCCACGCAGCAGATATATTCATTCTGGCCGCAATTTGCGGCTAGAGCAGGGAAATAGGGTCCCACATTTGGTCCATGGCTCCTTTTGCACTAAAATAGACCCCTCTTATATGCAGTTTTGGCTAATTGTCACCTAGGGAAAATCTGGGAGCATTTTGGTGTGTTTTAGGTTATGTTTTCCGTATTTTGAAATGCAATTTCTCGACAACAGGGGTTGTTTGATTGTTTTGCACGTATAGGCCATAGGTTCTAACCTATGAGCATACCGTGCGCCATATCTGTTTTCCGGATTCGATTTTAATACGTATTGCGACTGTTGATTATTGTAAGTACCTTCGCATGGATTTCGAGACGACGGAGCGTGGCGTCATCAATTTCCATGAGCGAAGACCAGGTGAGTGGATCTATATCCACGGAGGAAGTCGGGTGGATGGCGTATATCACACCCGCAAAGTATTGATGGGAAAACTGATTATAGAATATGGTTAGGAAACCTAGATTAGGAAACTAGGGTTATAGTAATGTATAGTTAGTGATACTATATTAGAAATAGAGGATAGTTAGAAATGAGATAATACGGCTATTATGTGATAACGGGATTCGAGGACGACGTTTGCCGATATTGCCGTTTAGTGTACCGTAGGAGTAGATAGTCGATGGAGATGCGTCATCCGAAACATACCTTTTTCTAAACCGGAGAGTCGTATGTATCTTTTACAAATATACCTTGAGGGAGGTTACGGATTTTCAAATGATATATTTTTCTTAAAAACACCGTAACCCCTATTTTCAAAACTACGATTCGCTTCTTTAAAAATCTGATTGTATGGTTCGGGTGTGTATGTTAGATTAGATACCTATACTTGCAGTAGAGATAGAATGTTTAGGTAAACTCGGCTTGATATGAGTTATAAATACGATGAAAAGATTATAAGACGGATATGATGACCTGATGGTATGTTGGTATACGGATGCGAGTCGATCGACATGATTTATACCCTGTCGGTCCCCTGATGTGAGATTATTGCGGATGTGACCTGGGACATAGGTGTGTGTGTGTGTGTGTGTAGAATGTTGTGAATCATGGATGATAGGCCGTACGTGATTTCGGGCCGTACCCTTATTTGTCGTATAGGATCCCTATTAGCTTAATACCGCCGCACGATGATTTTCCGTGCGTGAGGAGTTTGACTTGATGATTGATCCTTACCCTTAACTAGAGGTTGTCGTATGATGGATCATACCTTACGCGATGCGGTTAGGCTGGATGCCGATTGATAGATTCCCAGACTCGGTCATATTAGATACGTATACCCGTCAGCATTTGCATATGATTTCCTTTATACTGCATTCATATTATTCCCATCGCATTGCTTATACTTGTGCTAGTACACTTGCACTATTATCGTTGATGCGAATGTTACACGCACACAGATTTGCCGGCTCACACACTTCATCATCGATAATTGCCATGTCACTACACAGTAGGATTGCTGCATCATGATATACTGTTATGCTTACATTTCCATCACATGTCGCATACATCATGCTTTATGATTTTACGCATTGAGATATGCTGTTTTCATGAGATTTCTGGATTTGAGAACCGTGGCTATTTCGAAGAAAGCATGTACTGATTTAAAAACCCGGTTTCTCTTGACATGATATTTCAGTGCGTCCACCATGCATTTTCTCGGTTCTGAGACGTGTGACTTGTGAACCCGAATCGAGGAGCTGGATGAGGCCGATTGCGGGTACATGGTGGACCCAGTATGGTACCCCGGGGCGAGAACGGATCTATTATGTAGCTAAACGGTAAGCCTGGCAGAGGGACCACTACCTACCGGTGATTGGTTGGACCTGGCGGTTATTCGGAGGATACTGACCAGAGTCGATAGATGGATACGGGATGACCCGTACTGCCGGGGCCGAGGGCCGATTCCGCGGACGGAGCCCGTGGGCCGATCCGGACTGACGGAGCCCGATATATGAGGATTTATATGCTGATGCTGGGCACGGTGTTCATGATGTTTTCGAGTGTCGATGATAGGCACTCAGGTTCCATGATTTTGATGTGTCGGGAGGGACACCGCTGATATATATATCCTCATACTTTCATGCACACCCTTTATGATATTTATGTGCATGCAGACATTGATTTTGGGTGGATGAGATCCACATGCATACATATCTTGATTATGGTTGGACGAGATCCATATACATGCATTGGTTATTACTGTAGGATGTTATCTACATGCATATAGGTATTGACTACCTTGTTGGCACATATACAGACCCGGTCACCCTAGATATCATAGTATTACATTTATGATATAATTAACCTAGGAGTCGTTGTTTATTCGATTTCTATCTGTTGATATTTTTCTACTCACGAGTTGGCAACTCACCCCCGTTGTGCCACAGTTCTTGCAGGTTGACCGCTTGGATCAGTAGCGGCTTCGCTAGCACACAGGTGCATTCGGGTGTTTTGCATTGGTAGGTGGGATATTTGTATCATTCCCACTCTTGTATCTATATTTCATTTTGTATCTAGTTAACTCCATCAATAAAAAGTTGTAAATTGTATAAGTGACGAGACTTAGTGAGACTTGTGATTGCGAGAGTTAGAGCGAGGGGTTTTCCGCAACTTGTGACTTATATGTCTTGCTTTTCTTTTTTTTCTTTTATAGTGAACTTCATCGTTGGGCGTCGTATACTTATTTATATTGCCTTGCGTGGTTGTGATCCGCTGTTTGGCAAAGAGCTAGCTCCCGCTTGGGGATGCCATTATCATTATTATGTATTGTGGTTTTGGATCGAAAAATACAAAGGATGTGCTGCCAAAATTTTAAAAGACGAAACATATTTTCAAATTAGCAAATTTCACTTGCATCATTCATGTTCCTTTTCTTTGCATTAAGAAAACTTGATTTCATATACCCTTATTTCAAAAACTCACCTCCTTTATTTTCTTAAAAGGTTTAGATTTCTGGGTTTCAGCTTACTTGAATTCCGTTACGCTTTTAGACGTTGCGTGATTCAAGTGCTGGTCACGAGCTAATATTTCAGGTCGTGACAAAGTTGGTATCAGAGCACTAGGTTTAACCTTGTTCGAGTCTATGTTTGACTATGCGGAGTCTAGGGCGGGGGTTTATTTCGGAACCTAGGCTTGACCTTACGGAACTTAGACTTGGACGGGGGGGGGGGTTATTAGACCCGAACTTTCGTTTCATAGGCTGACCCTGATTGATGGAGTAGGTAGCTTGAGTAGAGTGACATACCGTACGTATGTTCCGCGACATATTTACGATATGATACTCCACTTAAGAAACCTTAGGATTTACATATTTTTGAGACCAGTGATTCTCTTCGTATCCAGGGTTATACATCCATTCGAGATCCTCGATTCTATTTGTTTCCATGATCATACTCCTATTGGTGATGTTCCTTCTTATGATCATGTATCCATTCTGGATCTGTCATTTCCTCTCATGCCGTTGATCTGCTTTCTTCAATACTCGATTGAGGTTCCTGTCACCATAGTTTGAACTGCTGCTAGTGTTGCTGTCAGGGCGAGCTCGTCTGGTACGAAGGCTGACCATTGTGTTTTCTGGTGACATGGGAACGTCTCGATGTAGTGTTGTGTTGTGGCCTCTTGTTGAGGCGAATGTTTGGTTTTACACCGGATGATCAGGCCATTATTAGAGCTGCCAGTTGCGAGAGAACTGTTGATGTATAGCACACCTCAGAGATTATGATATCGCCTACTGTGCAGACAGGTGACCCAGCTGTTGCTGAGATGATGGGATGTCTTTTCCAGAGCTTACGAGCTAAGGTTGCCGGAGCTTCCAGGCAGAAATGTGACAGATGAAAGCTAGTCTACCCCGATTTGAGAGACGAAGGTGACTCGTCAGATTGATGCGCCGACGCAGGCCCAGTTGAGTTGAAGATTTCCAGAGTGGAGAATCTTACTCAGACCTAGAGCAGACCAATTCAGAGATGACCGCCGATGTATCGGCTTTCCTGGAGGATTGAGGCATGGATTAGCATGCAGGCGAAAAATATTCACATGTTGTATAGGCGAAGCAAAAAGGTTCGAACGAGTGTCAGAAACCCATTTTCCCATGTTTAAAGTGTTCGTAGGAACATGCAGGTAATTCTGTAGACCCTCTAGAAGAATGAAACTCTAACTCGACATGATGACCATGGAACCGCTTTGAACCTTAGGGTTTGTGGCAGTTTAGCGGTGCCATCGGTGAGGCTTGGGTTTGCCCTTCTACGGCTGGTCCAGAGGTGCTGTGGTATGTACCAGATATTTTTAGACTGTGCTCAGGTGCTGAGCCTTCGAGAAATTTTGGGACCTTGATGACTCGATCGAAAAGTTTGACATCGTCCGGATATCATGTGATAAGAGACCAGTGAGCTGACCAGGTTTGGATAGAGGACCTCACCCAGAGGCGTTGTGAGTTGATCGAGAACGGACGAGCATTGAGTATTCCTCCGATGGTTGGGGCGAGTTCCCGAGGACGTGTTCAGCCAGACATCTTCTACAGAGTGATGAAGCTACAGAGTATGCGATTTTGAGTCCGTGCGAGAGACTTTGGATTGACCGTTGCCGAGAACAGTTGCAGTGCGCAGATAGCGTGGCGTGACGTCATAGTGATAGATGATAAAGACGAGTGGAACCAGAAGTTCGTGCGAGACGCAGATGAGCTGTTATTACTCCCCGTCGAGATCAGAGACCTGATATGCTTACAGAGGCGTTGGGATATGGCCAGTTTCCGAGGAATTGTGTGCGGAATGTGCAGATGTCCAGAAAATGAGAAAAGATTATGTGAGAGTACCAGCCTCCGTACAGTTCGGCATAGGCGAGATCGGAAGAGACCCTGAGCAGGATTCCTTCCAGGACACTACTGCAATGAGAATTGCACCCAGGATCAGATGTGTCGCGTGTATTTAGAGGACCAGAGACCGACGCCAGTAACGTGTTGCTTTACGAGTGGTCGTGATGATTAACCGAGAGATGACCAGAGAAGTGCCAGAACGGAATCGTCCCCGTTAGTACTCCTGACAGAGCCGATGAGCCGATGGATTGCGAGATTGGTAATCCATAGAGAATATAAGGACCCAGAGACAGAAGACGCCAGGCCGTGAGCAGAAGGTGAGAGGATGTTCTTACCTTGCTAGTTTTGGGCGCCCGATATTTTCCGACATTGTAGGAGGTGTACCTCGATGTCATTTTTTTGCGATTTGCATTTGTGATCCGAGTGTCACGCTTATATCGCTTGGATTTGAGTTTTGATGATGAGTTTCCTGATGTTGATTTCGTGCACCATGGCTGCACTTACTGAGTGTTTACGTTTTGCGCATAGTTATCGCACCTGATATATATTTTATACACCGCTGTGTTGATTTGCGATTGTGCATGCTTATTGCGTTTGGTGTCGATTTTATACCTGCGTAGCATGTGTTTATGATGTCATGGATTCCATACGGATGATTTGATTTTTACACTCGGTATATCTTATATGTGCTTGCAGTGCATTGATATGTGTTTTGTGCATGCAGTTGCACATGATTTTGATTTATACACCTTGGTATACTCGGTGTTGCTTTTGATGCGTTCGAGTTATTGATTGTATTTCATGCATTTGATGCACCCGATGTTATTTTGTGCACAATAGGTGCACCGGATATTGTTTTCATGCACACCGTTGCAGTGGACAGATGCTTTCGTGCACACCCGTTGCACGAAGTTTTGGGTTTTTGTGCATATTGTGGCACCTGTATTTGGATTTGATTTCCATGCGCACCAGATGCATGTGATTTTGGATACACATTTTAGGTTGATTTTTGCTTTTGAACACTTTGTTTTCATGTTGATCACTATATTGTGTATTAGCCAACAGGACTGATCTGAGGACAGTTCCTGAGTACTTTGCATGCATTAATATACTAACAAAAAGGGTTTTCAAAAGGAGCTATAGTCTCGCTATTTCCTACGTGTCCGTGAGCGACACGAACGTTTATAAGGAAAACCTTTTGGGATATTTTGGAAACGACGGAACGTGTATTTAAGAAAACATATATGGACATATATTATTATTTTAAAATGAGCGTCCGTCAGTTATGCCGTGAGTTACGAATTTCCGCGGCTGTTTAGAAAAGATTTCGCATGTATTTCATTCAGATTTTGGAGTTTTTCAAAAATGCGTACTATACACGTATTATAGTATTTGACTAGTGTATATTAGATTTCAGTTGTGGATTTCGAGATCTGTATCTCCATTGTAATTCCGAGGATATGCGTGCAAAATAAGATGATTTGCGTAACGCTTGACGGAGTTCGATTTTGTGCTTTGTACTCATTTTCACGCGCACTTAGCGCGTTGTGCTATTTCAGCGTTTTCCATGATTTCGGAACCCCGACGACTTGGATTTTTACTGAAATGTTTTAGCATTGAGGGGTTTAAATTTAAATTCGGGGACCGAATTTCATTAAGGGTGGAAGATTGTAACACTTCAGAAAAATAAAATATTATTTTTGGGAATTTTTATAATTAAATAATATTATATTGAATATTTTAATATTTCGGTATAATTAAATACCGATAAATTGGGAAATTTTTTGGAAAATTATGGAAAATTCTAAAAGAGGGTGTTTTATGGAATTATGCCATTTTTAATGTTTTTATGATTAATTATATACTAATTTAGCGCTAATCGCGCTTTAAGCGTATTTGGGCAAAACATGCACCGTATCTTTTTCTACACTTGTTACATATTTTCCCATGGCTTCCTACATGTTTTTATCATGGTTGATGATTTATTTGAGAGGGGAAAAGAAAAGAAAAGAAAAAGAAAAGATTTGAATAATACAGGTATGGGTGAGAGAGAGAAAGGTGAGGGGTATCTTTGACTTAACCATTCACTAAACTCACAACCTTTATCACATTTTCCTCTCCCCTCCTTCTTCTTGCTGCTGCTGCTGCCTCCCCCTCACTCCCTCCCCTCTTCAAGCCTCTCAAACTCCATGAAAAACACTTCAAAACTCAAACCCCATTTCACAAAAAAGGTGCACAAGCTCAACAGAAGCACATTGGACCAAGAAAGCAAGGATTTTGGCCACTTGGGGCAACTCAAGAATTTTCTTGAGTTGCCAAATGAGGTATTTTCTGAACCACTAGCTTAGTCTTTCCATTACTTATACCCCCATGTTAGATTTGAATCGATATCGAGTGGTTTTGTGGACTTAGGAAAAACCTAGTTAGGCTTAATGGGAATTGAGAGCGGTGATGGGTAATTAAGCTCAGTAGAAGCCATAAAACCCCCATAGTGTTAGAATTAAGACTCAAACCAGAGACTAGAAACCCCAAAACACGGATTTAGAAACCCCAACATCAGATAAATGTTTGATTTGATAGGGTATTTTGGAATCTAGAGCAACCCGGGGGCACTAGAAATGATTTTGCAATTACTAGGAGTCGTGCAGGCACCTAGGAAGCTACCACAAAGACCCGAGCCCCTAACTCCAACCCCACGCCCCAGATATATTCATTCTGGCCGCAATTTGTGGCCAGAGCAGGGAAATAGGGTCCCAGATTTGGTCCATGGCTCCTTTTGCACTAAAATAGACCCCTCATATATGCAGTTTTGGCTAATTGTCACCTGGGGAAAATCTGGGAGCATTTTGGTGTGTTTTAGGCTATGTTTTCCGTATTTTTAAGTGCAATTTCTTGACAATTGGATTTTTATTTGGTTGTGGGATGTTTGTACATCGACAACAGGGGTTGTTTGATTGTTTTGCACGTATAGGCTATAGGTTCTAACCTATGAGCATACCGTGCGCCATATCGGTTTTCCGGATTCGATTTTAATACGTTTTGAGATTGGTGATTATTGTAGGTACCTTCATATGGATTCCGAGGCGACGGAGCGTGGCGTCATCGATTTCAGCGAGCGAAGACCAGGTGAGTGGATCTATATCCATGGGGAAAGTTGGGTGGATGGCGTATAGCACCCCCGCAAAGTATTGATAGGAAAACGGATTATAGAATATGGTTAGGAAACCTAGATTAGGAAACTAGGGTTATAGTAAAGGATAGTTAGTGATACTATATTAGAAACTGAGGATAGTTAGAAATGAGATAATACGGCTATTATGTGATAACGGGATTCGCGGACGACGTTTGCCGATATTGCCGTTTAGTGTACCGTAGGACTAGATAGTCGATGGAGATGCGTCATCTGAACCATACCTTTTTCTAAACCGAAGAGTCGTATGTATCTTTTAAAAATATACCTTGAGGGAGGTTACGGATTTTCAAATGATATTTTTTTCTTAAAAACACCGTAACCCCTATTTTCAAAACTACGATTCGCTTCTTTAAAAATCTGATTTTATGGTTCGGGTGTGTATATTAGATTAGATACCTATACTTACAGTAGAGATAGAATGTTTAGGTAAACTCGGCTTGATATAAGTTATAAATGCGATGAAAAGATTATAAGACGGACATGATGACCTGATGGTATGTTGGTATACAGATGCGAGTCGATCGAGATGATTTATACCCTGTCGGTCCCCTGATGTGAGATTATTGCGGATGTGACCTGGGACATAGGTATATATATATATATATATATATATATATATAGAATGTTGTGAATCATGGATGATAGGCCGTACGTGATTTCGGGCCGTACCCTTATTTGTCGTATAGGATCCCTATTAGCTTAATGCAGCCACACGATGATTTTCCGTGCGTGATGAGTTTGACTTGATGATTGATCCTTACCCTTGACTAGAGGTTGCCGTACGATGGATCATACCGTACGCGATGTGGTTAGGCTGGATGCCGATTGATAGATTCCCAGACTCGGTCATATTAGATACGTATACCCGTCAGCATTTGCATATGATTTCCTTTATACTGCATTCATATTATTCCCATCGCATTGCTTATACTTGTGGTAGTACACTTGCACTATTATCGATGATGCGAATGTTACACGCACACATATTTGCCGGCTCATACACTTCATCATCGATAATTGCCATGTCACTACACAGTAGGATTACTGCATCATGATATACTGTTATGCTTACATTTCCATCACATGTCGCATACATCATGCTTTATGACTTTACGCATTGAGATATGCTGTTTTCATGAGATCTCTAGATTTGAGAACCGTGGCTATTTCAAAGAAAGCATGTACTGATTTAAAAACCCGGTTTCTCTTGATATGATATTTCAGTGCGTCCACCATGCATTTTCTCGGTTCTGAGACGTGTGACTTGTGAACCCGAATCGAAGAGCTGGATGAGGCCGATTGCGGGTACATGGTGGACCCGGTATGGTACCCCGGGGCGAGAACGGATCTGTTGTGTAGCTAGACGGTAAGCCTGGTAGAGGGACCACTACCTACCGGTGATTGGTTGGACCTGGCGGTTATCCGGGGGATACTGACCATAGTCGATAGATGGATACTGGATGACCCGTACTGCCGGGGCCGAGGGTCGATTCCGCAGATGAAGCCCGTGGGCCGATCTGGACTGACGGAGCCCGATATATGAGGATTTATGTGCCGATGCTGGGCATGGTGTTCATGGTGTTTTCGAGTGTCGCTGATAGGCACTCAGGTTCCATGATTTTGATGTGTCGGGAGGGACACCGCTGATATATATATATATTCTCATACTTTCATGCACACCCTTTATGATATTTATGTGCATGCAGACTTTGATTTTGGGTGGACGAGATCCACATGCATACATATCTTGATTATGGTTGGACGAGATCCATATACATGCATTGGTTATTACTGTTGGATGTTATCCACATGCATATAGGTATTGACTACCTTGGTGGCATATATACAGACCCGATCACCCTAGATATCATAGTAATACCTTTATGATATAGTTGACCTAGGAGTCGTTGTTTATTCGATTTCTATCTGTTGATATTTTTCTACTCACGAGTTGGCAACTCACCCCCGTTGTGCCACTGTTCTTGCAGGTTGACCGCTTGGATCAGTAGCGGCTTCGCTGGCACACAGTTGCATTCGGGTGTTTTGCATTGGTAGGTAGGATATTTGTATCATTCCCACTCTTGTATCTATATTTCATATTGCATCTAGTTAACTCCATCAATCAAAAGTTCTAAATTGTATAAGTGATGAGACTTAGTGAGACTTGTGATTGCGAGACTTAGAGCGAGGGGTTTTCCGCTACTTGTGATTTATATGTCTTGCTTTTCTTTTATTCTTTTGTGGTGAACTTCGCCGTTGGGCGTCGTATACTTATTTATATTGCCTTGCGTGGTTGTGATCCGCCGTTTGGCGAAGAGCTAGCTCCCGCTTGGGGATTCCATTATCATTATTATGTATTGTGGTTTTGGACCAAAAAATACAAAGGAGGTGCTACCAAAATTTTAAAAGACGAAACATGTTTTCAAATTAACAAATTTTACTTGCATCATTCATGTTCCTTTTCTTTGCATTAAGAAAACTTGATTTCATATAACCTTATTTCAAAAACTCACCTCCTTTATTTTCTTAAAAGGTTTAGATTTCTGGGTTTCAGCTTAACTTGAATTCCGTTACGCCTTTAGACGTTGCGTGATTCAAGTGCTGGTCATGAGCTAATATTTCGGGTCGTGACATATAGTCTCACAACAATGTGCACGGTACTATACATCGTACGACAGCCTCTAGTCAAGGGTATGGATAAAACAACAAGTCAAACTCAGCACGCACGGAAAATTATCGTACGGCGGCATTAAACCGATAGGGATCCTATCAACCTATAAGACAATGAGGGTACGACCTAATATCACGTACGGCCTATCATTCATGATTCACAACATTCTATATTTATCTATATACCTATGTCCCAGGTCACATCCATAACAATCTCGTATCAGGGGACCGGCAAGGTATCAATCATCTCAATCGACTCTCATCTGTATACCAACATATCACCAAGTCATCATATCGAATTGTACATTCTTTTATCACATTTATATCTCACATCGAATCAAAAGTTATATATATACATTCTACCTTTACTATAAGAATACTTATCTAATCTAACATACACACCCGAACCATACAATCAGTTTTTAAAAGATGCGAATCGTAGTTTTGAAAATAGGGGCTACGGTGTTTTTAAGGAAAAGATATCTTTTGAAAATCCGTAACTTCCATCAAGGTATCTGTTTAAAAGATGCATATGATTCTTTAGTTTAGAAATAGGTATGTTTTGGATGACACATCTACGTCGGCTATCTAGTCCTATAGTACCCTAAACGGCAATATCGTCAAACGTCATCCTTAAATCCCGTCATCATATATTAGTCGTATCAAAACACTTCTAACTATCCTTTAATTTATAATATGGTTTCACTAACTATCTTTTAACTCTAACCCTAGTTTCCTAAACTAGGTTTCCTTAACCATATTCTATAAATCAGTTTCCATCAAAACTTTGCAGGGGTGCTACACGCCATCCACCCGACTTCCCTCGTAGATATAGATCTACTCACATTGCTCATGCTTGCCAATGTCGATGTCGCCATGCTCCGTCTCCTTAGAATCCACGCGAAGGTACCTACAATAATACATAATCGAAATCGCTATAAAAATCGAGTTCGGAAAACCAAAACGGCACACGGATCGCATATAGGTCAGAACCTATAGCCCACGCATGCAAAACCAACAAATTACCCCTAGTCGTTGATGTACAACATCCGACAACCAAACACAAATCCAAATACCAAAACTAAGCAATCCAAAATACAGAAAACATATCCTCAAAAAACCCTAATGTGATCCCAGATTCTCTCTCAGGTAAAATTGGCCAATTCTGCACAAATAGGGGGTCTAATTATCAGATAAGTGAAACATATACAAAGAACCAACCCCAAATTCCCTAATGTGGCCGCAATTTGCGGCCACAATGAATAAATCTGTGGCCCAGCAGTTGAGTTGGGGTCTCGGGTCTCTAGTGTACACTCACAGTCACCTGCTCATCTCACTGTATTTGCTAAATGATTTTTGGTGTCCTCGGGTTACTCCAGATTCAAATATACACTCACTAAATCCACAAAAACCCGATATCGTCAACTCTAAAGTTCGTATATTGGTTTCTAACCCGGGTCTTGGCCAGTAAAAACAGCACTAGGGGTCTTATAACTGCAACTTCCATCACCACAACACAATTCAAACCCTAATCCTTCTCTAGGAATTTCTAACTTCACCATTACACACTTAAACCACTATTAACTAAACTAGAATATAAAGAACAAAAAATTACACTAAATGGAAGAAGATATACCTCATGGATGCAACTCAAGAAAAACCCTAGTTTGCCAATGTTGTCAAAATCCCACTTTTCTTGGTCCAATGTATAGAGGAGAAGGAGGGGATCAACTTTTATGAAAGGGGTTTAGGGTTTTGATGAAGCTTTTTAGATGATTTCATGGGGTGAAAGAGGAGGGAAACTTGAGGAAGAAGGAGATGAGAAAATGAAATAATGGGGAAGGAAAAAGATATGAGGCAGCCCCCCCTCTCTCTCACTTATTCTCACTCTCTCTCTCACCTATTTACCCTTCTATCCTTTCTTATTTTCTTTTCTTTTAAAATTTAAAACCAAAACACAAAATACCCATAAACAACACAAATGCGATAACATGTAACCAAATGCAACATGACGTAGCGCACTAGCCACGAAAAACTGTAAAAACACGGATTTGGCTTAATCGCGATTAGCAGTGCACTAATCGGGTTTTATCCAAACTGCATATAATTGATTTTTAAAATGCCAAATCCTTTAAATATATTCTAAAAATGAATAAATCATTTTAATTTCGAATTATTTCACAAATATTGGTATATATTTATACCTTTTTTCGAAAACCCCAATTTCGCAAATCGGGCAGTTTTCGGGAAATATATTATTTTAATATTAAATTCCAAAAATAATATTTTATATTTTTTGAAATGTTACAATCTTCCCCCCTTAAATAAATTCGGTCCCCGAATTTAAATTTAAACCCCCAAAATCTAAAACATTTCAATAATCAACTCAAATCAACGGGGCTCCGAAATCTCGGAAGATATAGAAGTAACATAGCGCGTCAAGTGCGCATGAAAACGAGTACAAAACTCAAAAAACGAACTCCATCAAACGTCACACAAATAATTTGCACGCATATCCTCGGAGTTACAATAGAGATACAGCTCTCGAAATCCACTACTGAAATCCAATATACACTAGTCAAATACCATAATACATATATAGTACGCATACTTGAAAAATCTCCAAAAACTGAATGACACACATGAAATCCTTCCTAAATCTCCGTGTGATGCGTAACTCACGGTATAAGTGACGGAAATCTATTTGTAAAGTAATAATATATGTCCATATATGTTTTGCCAAGTATACGTTCCGTCTTCTTTCAAAATATCCCAAAAGGTTTTCCTTTAAAAACGTTCGTGTCGCTCACGGACACGTAGGAAATAGCGAGACTATAGCTCTTTTTCAAAAATCTCTGGGTAAACTTTTAATGCAAGAAAAGTACTCAGGTACTGTCCTCGGATCAGTCCTGTTCGACCACTATATAATATGGTGCTCATCAAGGAAACAAAGTGCTCAAAAGCAAAATCAGCCTCAAAAGGCGTATCCAACAATCACATATGTCTCGTGCGTACGGAAATCAATCCAAACACAGGTGCCACTATATGCACAAAGCAAAACTAAGTGCAATGGGTTTGCACGAAAACATCTGTCCTGTGCAACGGGTGTGCATGACAATATATCAAGTGTACCTAGAGTGGATGAAAATCTCAATCCGGTGCAACTAACATGCACGAATAAAAATCCCAAATCAAGTGCATCCGGTGTGCACAAAATCACATCTCATATCATGCGCCCAGCATGGGCGAAAATCCAAATCAAGTACATCTGTCATGCACGAATAATACCTAAACCAAGTTCATCCAACGTGCACGAACAAAAGCGAAATCAAGTGCATTCCAACATGCACGAATAAGATCTAAATCAAGTGCATCAAACATGCACGAATAAAATCTAAATCAAGTGCATCTAACATGCACGAATAAAAGCAAAATCAAGGGCATCCGACATGCACGAGTAAAAATCTCACTCAAGTGCATCCGATGCGCACAAAAACATAAATCTGGTAACACAAATGCTCAAAGACATAAATCGGGTGCAACCAAGGTACGGAGTGTAAATCTAGTGTAACCAATGCACGAAATACCGATCTGGTGCAACCAGAGCACAAAAATGTGAACCAAGTGCAACAAACGCACGAAATATAATCTGGTGCGACAAACGTACGAAACGAAAATCTAGCGCAACAAATGCACGAAATATAAATATGGTGCGACAAACGCACGAAACGAAAATCTAGTGTAACAAATGCACGAAATATAAATCTGGTGCGACAAACGCACGAAAAAAAATCTAGTGCAACAAATGCACGAAATATAAATCTGGAACGACAAACGCACGAAACGAAAATCTAGTGCAACAAATGCACGAAATATAAATCCGGTGCGACAAACGCACGAAGCGAAAATCTAGTGCAACAAATGCACGAAATATAAATCTGGTGCGACAAACGCACGAAACGAAAATATGGTACGACAAATGCACGAAATATAAATCTGGTGCGACAAATGCATGAAACAAAAATCTAGTGCAGCAAATGCACGAAATATAAATCTGGTGCATCCAGTGCACGAAATACAAATCCAGTGCATCTAGTGCACAAAATACAAATCCAGTGAATCTAGTGCATGAAATACAAATCCAGTGAATCTAGTGCATGAAATACGAATCAATAACTCATATGCGTAAACAGCAACACCGAGTGTACCAAGGTGTATAAAATCATAAACATGTGCAACTGCGTGCACAAAACACATATCAATGCACTGCAAGCACATATAAGCTGTACCGAGTGCAAAAATCAAATCGAGTGCGTACCACACGCACAAAATCAAAGCAACTGTATGAAATCCACGAAATCATAAACATGTGCAGCCAAGGCACAAAATCAATATCAAGTGCAATAGATATGCACAAATCATAAACCAACACAACGGTGTATAAAATATATATCAAGTGCGGTAACTATGCGCAAAATGTAAATACCTAGCAGGTGCAACCATGGTGCACCAAAACAATATCATGAAACTCAATCATCAAAACTCAAATCCAAGCGATAAAAGCGTGATACTCGGATCACAACGCAAATCGCAGTAAATGACATTGAGGTACACCTCCTACAATGTCGAAAAAAATGTGTCTATGCGCCTAAAACCGGCAGAACAAGAACATCCGCTTACCTCCTGCTCACGGTCTGACGTCATCTGTCTCTGGGTCCTTATCTTTTTTGTGGATTTACCAATCTCGGAATCCATCGGCTCATCGGCCCAGTTAGGTGTGCTAACAGGGACAATTCCGTTCTGGCATTTCTCTGTTCGTCTCTTGGCCAATTATCACGACCACTCGTAAAGCAGCACGTCACTGGCGTCGGCCTCTGGTCCTCTGAGTACACGTGACACAACTGATCCTGGGTGCAAATCTTATTGCAGCAGTGTCCTGGAAGGAATCCCGCTCAAGGTCTCTTCCGATCTCGCCTATGCCGAACAATATGGAGGCTGGTACTCTTGCATAATCTTTTCTCGTCTCCTAGACATCTAAGTTTCCAGCACAATATTTCCTCGGAAACTGGCCATATCCCAACGCCTCTGGACACAAATTATTAGGTTTACCTAGCACCTTATGAAGGGTTTGGAAGCATCACATGTACCAAAGATTAAATTTTTAGGGTGCTAAGTGAACACACAAAGAATCATTCCTAGAAAATTAGGGTTTCAAAAACAACACATCATCACAAGTAGGTAAAGCTAGGGTTTTGAGAGTACAACCTTTGTAGCTCCCTACGCTAGACTCCTCGGCTACTTGAGGTTTGGAAAAGGTCCGCTTGTACTCCTTTAGGTCCACGATGATCCACCCGGAGTCCGCTTTGTCCAAGCTTGCAACTTCACAACATCAAGAAAGAAGAAGGAAGCTAACACTCTCCACTAATGGGCAAGACTAGTGTAGAATGGTGTTGTGGTTCTTTTTCTCACTTCAAAATCCTATCTTGTTGAGTATTTTGCTCACTTGAGAGATCTAGAGAGCAAAAGAGCAAGGAAGAAGAAGATGATGGCTTTTGAAGAAGAAGAGAAATGATAATCACTTATGAAAAAATAGAAAATATATGTATATATATTTTCCACTCTTCATCTCAAACCATGGTTATATTATATGGATATTATTTCACTTGAGTTAAAACATAAAAGAAATATTAACACATGGTTAAAAGTAGGTGAGCATGGTTAGTTGAAGAAGAGTGTAGAAACCATGTATTAATCTTTATCTTTTCTTTTGTTTTTAAAACAAATACAAATAATAATCTATATGTAAAACTATTGTGTGAGTCTTATATTGCCACCATTTTCTATGTATATACAACAGTGAAGGATGATGTATGTATGTATGTGTGCATGCACATCCATATGTGCATGAACAAGAAAGAATGCATACATGCATGCATACATCCATAAATACAAGAAAGGATTTCTAGTGAGAAAAAAATGGTCAAATGATAAATCAACGCTTGATTTAGTAATGCGGTCATATCACATACGACCTGACCAAAAGAAAGCCGCCCGATTAATATACGGTATCTTATACGCGCATTTTAACCGGGTCCTTGCGCATATCGCATACGCGCACCACAACGTTTCGCCTGGACTAGGTAACTCCTTTGTGGGACTCTAAGACTGATCAATACGCCAGCAGTTGGTGATGATCATATCAAGCACCCCCAAGCCGCAAGCGGTCAGCTTAACGTAACGGCCACCCGGGTATTGAGTGATCAGAAGAAAACAAGCGAACCTGCTACAACTCCTGTCGAGCCAACCGGCAACACTACCGTACAGTCCGGTCTCTTCATCAGATATACTGCATATCGAGCCTAAGGATGGTTACGTCCACCCCAATAACTCGATAAGTCGTGCCGGTGAATGGTCTATAACAGATCGAGAAACTACTGATAACACTTATCAGTAAATCTCAGCAGCCCTGGCCAGGGACTTACTGATATAACCAGTCGAGCACAGCACAGCATCAACTCCCAATACCGGGAGAGACGAAACCCACCTATCGCTCATTGCCTTTGTGTGTCTCGGGACTGTACCCAACGGCCACCTGTTTGCATGACTCAGTAGAGCCGTGGTAGGATGGTAATCAAAGTACAGTGGGAGAGCACACAAGACTCTGTGACGATCTCGGGTCTACAGACTAACCTGCACCAGTGTCACCTGAGAACTGCTATTCGACGATAGATATAATTCCATATAGGAGTTCTCGGTGAGTCCGTTCAGTGTACCCAGTCACCACTGAGCACCCGTATACAATCTCGATGTCAAACATCGATGAATGTGGGAACATCCATCGCCCATCATATGGGTCTAGTATCATATACGCTAGTCTACTCTGGTATATCGATGCCCCATCTCGATACACCTACGACTAGGGACATTTCAGGATATACTTATAAATTACAGATGTCCTACTAGTATGATCTCTATCATAATTACTGTAGTCAAGCCAATATCCTCATGGCTTTATCAACATGTGTGAATGAGTAAAAGCATGATCAAATCAACATGTCAGATAAAGAAGAACCAGATAGTATACTATCATGTCGAGCAAGGATGTACACTGAATATATATATATATATATATATATATATATATATATATATATATACATGTATAAATACATCCACTATCACATAATGGCCTCTAGGGCATACATATATCCTACAATCTCCCACTTGCACTAAGGCCAGTTATTGGCGTATCTCATACCCAACATCTCAAAAAGTCGCTCATGATGCGGCTGAGGGAGGGCCTTGGTGAGTGGATCCGCGGCATTATTCTTTGTGTCTACTCTCTTAATCTCGATCTCGCGGCGATCTACAATCTCCCGGATCAAATGAAAGCGCCTCAGGATGTGTCTGGACCGCTGATGGGACCTGGGCTCCTTGGCTAATGCCATAGCCCCATTATTATCACAATACAATGGTATTGGATCAATAATGGTTGGAACTATTCCTAGCTCCGAGACGAACTTCCTCATCCAGACGGTTTCCTTGGCGGCATCATTTGCAGCAATGTACTCAGCCTCCATCGTAGAGTCTGCAACGGTATCTTGTTTGGAACTCTTCCAACTTACCGCCCCTCTATTGAGGGTAAATACAAACCCTGAGATAGATTTGCTGTCGTCCTTATCTCTATGGAAGCTCGAATCAGTAAAGGCCTCCATTTGGAGATCTCCATTACCATACACCAAAAACTATTCTTTAGTCCTTCGCAAGTACTTAAGAATGTTCTTCACAGCTATCCAGTGATTCTCCCCTGGGTTGGATTGATACCTGCTCACAACACTAAGTGCATAAGCTACATCTGGGTGTGTACATAACATCACATACATTATAGATCCTACTGCCGAAGCATAGGGTATAATGCTCATGCGAGCTCTCTCTTCATCGGTCTTTGGACAAGAATCCTTAGAGAGAGTGCCCCCATGGCAAGCGGGTAAGGCACCCCGCTTGGAGTCTTCCATACTAAACCTTTTTAGGATGATGTTGATGTACTTGGTTTGGGACAATCCCAATAACCTCTTGGATCTATCCCTATAGATCCTTATGCCCAGAATGTATGTGGCATCACCCTGGTCCTTCATGGAGAACCTTAGTGATAAGAAAGATTTGACCGACTGCAGCATAAGAATGTCATTTTCTATCAGAAGAATGTCATCCACGTACAATACGAGGAATGCGACAGCTCTCCTTACAACCTTCTTATAAACACAAGGTTCATCTGGATTTTTGATGAAATCAAACTCTTTGATAACATCATCGAAACAGATGTTCCAACTCCGTGATGCCTGCTTTAACCTATATATGGATTTAAGCAATCTACATGCTTTCCCGCTGCTCCCACTATCAATGAAGCCCTCCGGCTGATCCATATAAACGCATTCTTCTAAATCCCCATTTAGAAATGCCGTTTTAACGTCCATCTGCCAGATTTCATAGTCATAGTGAGCCGCAATAGCAAGTAGGATCCGAATGGATTTAAGCATGGCTACGGGCGAAAAAGTCTCGTCATAGTCCTAACCTGGTCTTTGACGAAAACTCTTAGCCACAAGTCTTGCCTTGTAGGTCTCTACCTGCCCATCTACACCAATCTTTCTTTTAAAGATCCATTTGCATCCCACAGGTTTTACCTCAGGGGCACAACGTCCAAAGTCCAAACTTTGTTGGTGTACATAGACTCCATTTCGGATCTCATGGCATCCAGCTACTTCACAGAGTCACCACTCGTGATAGCTTGCTGAAAACTGGTAGGATCATCATCCTCTATGATGCAGTCTTCTCTGTCACCATTAATGAGGTAACCGTAGTACCTCTCCGGTGGGCGAGAAGTCCTACCAGACCTACGGAGTGGCTGAGGTTCCTTAGTTTCTATTGCAACAGCTGGTTCAACCAAGTCGTCATTTGTAGTTTGTGTCTCTAGAACCTCTTCTAGATCCACCACTTTGCCATCATCTATATCTGTGAAAAACTCTTTTTCTAAGAATGTGGCATACTGAGAAACAAACACCTTTTGTTCCTCCTTGTGGTAGAATAGATATCCATAAGAGTTTTTTGGGTATCCCACAAAGTTACACATGACCGACCGTGTCTCGAGTTTGTCCGGATTCTGCTTTTTAACATAGGCCGGGCAACCCCAAATCTTAATTCTCTTAAGAGATGGTCTCTTCCCATGCCATATCTCATATAGTGTGGTAGGTACGGTTTTGGTTGGAACCCTGTTCAAAAGAAACGCTGCAGTCTCCAATGCATGCCCTAAAATGAGACAGGTAACTCAGCTTCACTCATCATGGATCAGACCATATCTAATAGGGTCCTATTCCGTCGTTCAGACACACCGTTGTGCTGTGGTGTGTAAGGAGGAGTGAGCTGAGAGAGAATCCCATTCTCTTTTAGGAAGTTTGCAAATTCTGTACTGAGGTATTCCCCACCTCGATCTGATCGAAGCATCTTGATACTCAAGCCGGTTTGTTTTTCTACTTCTTGTTTATATTCAGTGAATTTCTCGAAAGCTTCGGACTTGTGCTTTAATAAAAATACATGACCGAATCTAGAGAAATCGTCAGTGAATGTAATGAAGTAAGAAAAACCGCCTTTAGCCTGTGTAGACATTGGCCCACATACATCACTATGTATGAGTCCTAGGAGCTCGGTAGCTCTTTCTCCGTGTCCGGTAAACGGAGTTTTGGTCATTTTACCCTTGATATAAGACTGGCAAGTCACATAAGATTTATATTCAAAAGGGTTTAAATATCCATCTTTGTGTAACTTGTTTGGTCTTGTTTCATTAATATGACCAAGTCTATGTTGGAGATAGTGCCCTCAGAGTCAATTATTGGATCACAGGCACGTGATTGCAATGATTGAGGGAGGACCTATCCCGGTACGACAGTCTTACTCGAGATGATAGTATGCTATCTGGTTTACCTTTATCATCGTGTACTGCTTTAGGTGACCTGACAGGTCGCTATTGCACGTTGATAGAGCCCCTAGGATTCTTGCTTGACGACCAGCAGTATGAGGTCGATCATATACGTGAGAGCTGGGGTCTACAAGCATATCCTTAAAAGGTCCCTAGTCGTGGGAGTTTCGAGACAGGGCATCGATTCTCCAGAGTAGACTAGTGTATACAGTCGAGACCCCGACGAGGGGCGGTGGCCGGTCTCACAAGCCACTGGTGTCAGTTGGTTCACCTAAGATGTATACAGGTGCTCATTGGGTTATGAGTACACCGGACAGGACTCGCCGGGAACATGCTAGTTGGTCTTATACCTGACATCAGATAGCAGTTCCCAAGTAACATGTGTGCAGGTTAGTTCATCGACCTGGGGATCGTCATTTGTCTCGTGTGAGTTCCCACTGTGCTTTGATTACTACCCTACCACGGCTCAAAGAAGTCGTGCAAACAGGTTTTAGTTGGGTACAGTCCCGAGCCACATGGAGGCAGTGAGCGGATCTTCAGGGGTTCGTCTCTCCCGGTATTGGGGGTGAGGTCGCGCTGTGTCTAGGAGAGACATTACACGAAGTCCTTGGCCAAGGCAGGAGATTTACTGGTAGGTATTCTAGTAGTATCTCAGGGTGTTCTGGGCTACACTCCGACACGACTTGTACCGCTTTTGGGGGTCTGACATTTACCAACCCCCTAGGCCCACCATGCGATGCTCATAGACGAACGGACCGGACTGTACGGATATTGTCACTGACAGGCTCAGTAGGGTGTCAGGATGAGTTCGCTCATCGACGTCCCTTTTAGTCAATAGCTGGTGGCCCGTCATGTATTGGCTTATACCTTTGACGTGCTAGTGGTTAAATCCACAACCATAGTATTGACGAGTCTTTAGAGTCCACCACACTTTCAGTTACTCAGCTTTCGGGCGAAACGCTGTAGAGGCCGTATGGAGATATGGCAGGGTCCGATCAGATACGTGCGGTATTGCACGCATCAGGATCAGACGGTTAGTACTAGAGGCCGTATAAGATATATGGCAAGGTTCGATCGGATACGTGCGGTATTGCACGGATCAGGATCGAATGGATATTACTAGCCGGTTTTGGTTTAAGCCGGATCCTAGTATAGTACAGTGTAGATTTTGTCTCTTTGCATTTGTATCCGGACGGAATACAGATGCGGGTGTGTATGCACAGTATCGGGGTTTTCCTGTAATTTATTACGGGACCAGTTTTCTGGAGTTGCCAGTTTGCATTCCGTTCCGGCCGGTTTTCCTTTGTTCTTTCCCGGCCGGACTTTTCCGATGGAGGGGGTTATTTGCAAGTTTGCAAATAACATTTGTGGAGGGGGTTTCTTGCAATTGTATTCTTTATGATATGTTTAGCATCTTTCCTCCATCACTTGCATTAATTGTGATTTGAATGGGTATGGGTTGATTAAGGAGTAAGCATGGTTGATGTTTTTGGATGTGGTCACCCCTTGCTTTCTACTACACTCACCTCCCTCTTGCATTTGGTTTACACTCCACCACCATTCCTCAAGAGAGGGGGCCGGCCACATTTTTGAGAGAGGGGAGAAAAAGAGAGAGAGGTTCATTTGTGTGGAGATATATTTGATCATCTCATTTTCTTTGAAAAAGATTGATAGCTTCATTTCCCTCCAAAGCTCATTCTTCCTTCACCTCCATCAAAGGCAACATAACCCCAAAGTGAGACATAGCCTCTACACTACACATTCTACAGCATATCTTGGGCATGTCGACTTGCCGGCTTCATGCCCGAGTTGCCTCGGTATAGAGGCGGGAGCTCGTAAAAGAAACAGGCGATGTGGTGCCCTTCCGGCGAGGAGGCGACGACCGGAGTTTCCGCGGGAGATCGGGACGATGACGAGAAGACCGGAGGACTCGGATCACTCGGTATATCTCTTCCCATCTTGTAATTAGCTAGAACTAGTTTAATGGCCCGATCCGGGGTTTAGTCCGCGGTGGTGCCGGTTTGCAAAGTTCGCAAAATTAAAGTTTATCACCGTTTCCGCATTTGGCCGTCGGATTGACGGCCGGGGCGCCGCCGTGCACTTACAGTGGTATCAGAGCCTCGCCATTAACTTCGTCTAGCTTCGTTTGATGTGTTTTACATTTCCGATCGACCAAAATTCCAAAACTTGCATTTTTGTTCACATCAGTTTTCTGTTGAAATTTTTTGGTCTCGAAAAATTTTTCAGGTTGTAAAATATAGATGTACTGGAAATTCTAAGACTACTGGGAAAATTCGACACAGTCAGTCGACGACTGAAGCGCGGAACTGCGGCCAAACCCCCTTTGGGCCGCGGTTCCGCCGCACATTGGTGTCCTCACTGTGTCCAATTTCTCCAGTGGGCTTCTGGGCTAATTTTAGGGGTTTTGGAATATTAATATTGGGCCCAGATTTTCTGTGAGTGCTACAGTATTGCTTGGGGGCCCACTTGTTAATTTTTGATCGATCGGATATTTTAAACACATTATTTCACAGTATTTACATTATATCTGCGACCGTGAATGTCATTCGATCGGTAAATCCGGTCTAACTGCTATAGCCCGGTTAGACGGATTTGCGAACGTGACTTTCACGTTGATGTTCTGTGTTTTGCTGTGATGTTGCGGATCGGTCGTAGGGGATAGCCTGGATGCAATGCTAGTACAGTTGTGGTTGTATTATGTACATTTGATATTGCGGGGCGAGCGTCCGACATGTGGACTGCCGTCACTGCCTGTTTGTATTATTTTTTTGGGGCACGACCTGGTTGCGGTCGTTGTACCCGTTGTATGTATATTTTACTTTCTGTACTAGGGTTGCCCCGCGGAGGGGTGCACGGATAGCCGGGTTCTAGAGGGCAACAAGCCCGCATCTCATGGCATTGAGACGGAGGGGGCTTCAGTCTGGAATTGGCGGGCTATTCGCCGCACTCGTACGGGGTACAGGTTGACCCAGGAGGGGTGCCCAAGTTACCGGATTCCGTGAAGTGCTGGGTGGTCATTCACGGCGCTGAAGGGGGCTGCCTCGCTTCAGGTTTTGGCAGGTGACTTGCCGCGCCCGTAGGGATCTAGGTTTTCATTGCACAGGCTATCCACACGACCAGGGGAACGTCGGGTTTCAGTAGTGGCTCTGTGAAACCCGGGGATCCCAGATATCTGTGTTGTTCTGTGATGCTGTACATTTCTGTGATGTTGCATTTTTATCACGCCTTGAGCGAATATAATATATTGGTATATATATTAGTAGATGTTGTATATGTTTTTCATCCGCGCTAGTCCAGTCCCCGCTCTGCCGTTAGTTAGCTAACCTAACGGGTGATGACGGGACCCAGTGGCGAATGCGGATGGCATATACGTACGTCAGTATATTTTCGTTCTTTGTGGTGTGATCAATTGATGGGACTGCGTTGATTCGTATCAATGAAAGTTAAAAACAAACCTAATCTGATGTTGTTGGAACACTTTTCAAAAAGCTGTTATTGCAAGGACGTTCACTTTTGTTTTGCATCGTGGTATTCATTTGGAATATCCTGCTCCTCAGTCGACGAGGCAAGGGCCGAGATCCCTTCACCGGGAGTGACCCCTTGGACAGAAGTTTGCGTCAGGACTTTAACTTCACTATAGCCGATTACTTTTGCTTTGCATCGTGGTATTCATTTGGAATATCCTGCACCCCATTCGACGGGGAAAGAGCCGAGATCCCTTCACCGGGAGTGACCGCTTTAGTAAAGGTTTTCGTCACTATATTTTCTAAAAAGCTATCCGTTCCTTCAACGATATCAAGTTCATTACGTTAAAGGTTTTCGCCAGAAACCATTCGTAGCCCTCCGTCGTTTCATATGGATAGTCAATAGTATTCAAGCTGTGTTTGTTGGCCAAAGTCAAGGCACAGTGTTTGGTAGCTGTTGGTTATTCATATGCAGCATAGATAGATGCGTTGGTTTGGGGCAGTCGTATAGCCTTGTTGGCCAAAGTCAAGGGCTTGTACGGGTGGGCTCAAATTAGCCTGGAGAATGACGGGCAGAACTTGACATGTGACTTATGATTTGTTGGCCAAAGTCAAGGTCATAAGAGCATGGGGTAAAAATCACATCGGGAGTTTCAAAAGAACTGAAACTTGCCAGATATGCGCATACCTTCTGGAGTGTGATAACGTGAGCGGATTCCGTCACTTTATCATGCGATAAGAGTTGGATCCCGATTCCCACTGATGAGTTAGTTTACTCCTCGGGTATCCCCGATTAATTCTTCTTTTAGGTTTGGAGGAGAATTTGAGATACAGTGGGAGGTTTCCAGATTAGATAAATTGGTAACCATTCTGATCTAGGTTAGAGTGCACGCTGAGTGTTTCTTTTCTCTCTCTCTTTGGCAGCGACCATTGACCCGACCCTAGACTATGACTCAGTGACCAAGTTGACCGAACCTTCTTAACACTGGCTTTTGGATTGTCAGAGTTGCAGACCTCATTGCCACTCCTACTTTTACCCTTTTCTCCAGGACACCCCGTATTACTACGAACGTCCACTTCCATTGGACAAAACCATCGTATGGTTAGATACGAACTCGAAGGAATTCGAGGATGGTTTCCGGTTCTGGAGAAAACGGATAAGGTTTATTCAGTTGTCTTTTCCTTTTGCCTTCTCTCAAGTTACGAGTACTCCTTGGTTTAGGAGATAGTACACCTATTACGCAAATTGGATAGTCTTCTTCCAAACCTTAGGCTGGTGCCGAACAGTGGGGAACGAAGAAAACCAATTAGCATAATGATGGTGTGCAGAAGGTATTAAGATTAAGACAAAGCAAGGGATTAGTAAGAGGGCAAAGTAAATTGCGACTGATATTCACGACCAAACCAAGTATTTCTTCGCCAATCCTAAATCACCTTTGTATTTCTCCAGGACACTCCGTATCACTACGAAGATCCACAGTTTATTGGATACTCCATCGTATGGTTATATACGAACTCGAAAGGAACTTGTTCCAGTTCGGGGATGGATTCTGGTCTAGGAGAAATAGGAATAAGGTTTATTCGGTTGTATTTTATCTTCACCTTCTCTCGCATTGCGAGTGCTCCTAGGATTAGGACAGTACACCCATTATGCTTATTGGATAGTCTTCTTCCAAACTATAGGCTGGTGCCGAACGGTAGGGAAGGAAGAAAACCATTTGGCCTAAGGGGTGTGCAGAAGGTAACGACTAAAGACATATAAAGGGATTTGGAGAGGTGGCAAAGAATTATACGGTTATAGTTGTGAATCTGGATAATGGTAGAGGCATTACTAGGAATACCAGGATACCCCATCGAAACATTTCAATGCTTCTGTTCAACTGTGTATTGTTAAAAGAAAACTGATTTCCCGATTAGACACTTGCTCCCCTGGGTATGTATTTACCAAGTTTTGATTCTCACATCTGTATGGTTTTACAGATGATGAGTGGGAGTAAGTTATTGAGAATTGGGTGGTCATCCTCATTATATCGGGATTCGTTGTAATCGGTGATATTTGAGGAAATCACCTGGGCTGTTTGCCGGTCGGCAAATATTTGGTTTTGAATATCCGCTTTTATGCACCAATTTCAAATTGATATATCTGTACGTCTATTTTCATAGAGTGAGATATACCTTTTGATATTATGTCGATGACATTTACCTATATCAGTGGATGGTTAGGTAAGGAGCATTAAACAGCGGTGTAATTCTTCTTAACCATAAGTACAATTTTCAACCTACGACGCACAGTTGTTAGACTCAGCGGACTTATACAGAGTAATGTATGTTGTCCAGTGTCCATTAGGACAGAGGGGTTGGCCTCATACTATATCCGGTTTACTTTTAACTTCTCTAGTTCTTAGACATGTGTTTCGTAGAAACACAGGGTCTAAGTTTTGAGGAGTTATAGGTATTTGAATAGAGTAGAGAACCAGGTGAAGCAAGTATCGGGATTCTTCAAGGTGATCGAAGATGTAGATACTTGTGTATGGTATTCAGTTGATAGTAATGATAAAGAGAAATTGCTTCTCTTTCAGGTTACTTATAATTGGAAGCATTCCTAAGTTGAGTAACGCTGATCGGCCTCTCTCCATTTAGTTGACATGCACTGGAGACAGCTGCATGATTTGAATCTGGTTCAATTAAATCAGTGCCTCTGGTTCTATATTGGATATAGTACAGTTCATATCTTAACATTGTTAAGGTACGGGGAGTTGTCCGGCTTATGATTAAAACCAGACTCTGGATAACTCAAGGCACGTTTCTGTAATGGTTGTTTGTGGGTTGACCCAGGCTATGACGAGGGTTGACTTTCTACCATAAGAGAGATCAATAGTGATATTGTTCTTGACTCGCCACAGTTTTAATAAAAATGGATTTTTTCAAAAACAGTAGTGGGAGTATGGTAGAACTGGAAGTGATTCCAGAACCGCAAACGATTACTGAAGATTTGATAAGGAACCTAAAGATTCAATCTGTTTTGACATTCCATTGGCCACTCCGCAGATACGGTGGGTAACTTCAGGCACCCGAGAGGTACTCCGGTAGCCTCAAGGACGGTGACAGGGAAGTTCTTGTTTACCCACACTTGCCATTGTTGTTGTTCCAGGCTGCGAGACCCGGCAGGAGGATGAGTATAGTGTCGTTCTAAACTAGCTTTAGAAGTGCACATCTATATGACTCTGCCAGAGGGTTGTCGTAGTCAGTGGGAGCAGCGGAAGCATTGGTGGACATCAGGCTTATGTCTATTTATAGACTAAAGCAGATGTAGCGGAGATAGATCATCTATTTCTGATATGACAGTCATAGGTTTGACTTCATCAGAATAGGGGATGGATCTGTTAAGAAGGTAGTAGGGTGTGATATCCTGGTTTTGGATGACATACACATAGTAGGAAGTGACATTCCTATACTACGATCGGTTATACTTTGGTCGTCACGCAGTGGTTTTTCCACATGGGACTTGGACATTATAACAGACATACTGGTTACTAGATCTATGGTTTTAGATCTGGATTTGGGTGGTTTCCCAATCAGGGTACTTTGACAGCATTCTAAGAGTATTTAGAATGGACGGCTCCTGGCACGGTAGTGTACCTGCAGGTGATGGAGTCACCCTCTCTAAAGGTGTCTTACAGACTAAAGTAGAGTGGGATGTGCATGATTGGCAGATCACTTGCTTAGGCAATTGAGTCAATCATGAGATGTCAAGTACCACACCAGATGTTGTTCTTGCACTAGATGCAATAAGTTGACATTGATCCAATCCTGGAGAAACAGTCGGAAGCAGTTTTAGAACATAAGTGGATGTTCTAGGGATATGATAACGACAGCCTCATTTGGGAGACAGTTATCATTCCCGGCTTCCAAGGTGACATGGACGACAAGGAGGTTGTCAGAGTTATAGTTTTCCTTCTGACGAGGGGCAGTATTCTGGACAGGTGATCCAAGGAAATACTGAGGGAGGCATGGCGCAGGATACTGATTAAGTTCAGTTGACTATACAGTCTGAGAAGTTTGGATTTGGAGTTCATTTATGAGCTAGGTCCCATCAGACATCCAGACATTCTAAGACAGGTATTGCTCATTTCGGGAGATGGCTTTCTTCGCGAACTTGAGATATAGAGAAAGACATAGAAAGAAACATCCGAGCGGATCCACTCGCTGAGGCTATTCCTCGAACGCAATAGTCTCGCAAACGAGCTTTGTGAGACTGACTAGTAGAGGAGTTGGGTGTTCGGTATCACACGGGCTGTGAGTATGTGACATCGCAATAATTAGCCTTGAGTGCAAGTGGGAGATTGTTGGAGATAGTGCCCTCAGAGTCAATTATTGGATCACAGGCACGTTATTGCAATGATTGAGGGAGGACCTATCCCGGTACGACAGTCTTACTCGAGATGATAGTATGCTATCTGGTTTACCTTTATCATCGTGTACTGCTTTAGGTGACCTGACAGGTCGCTATTGCACGTTGATAGAGCCCCTAGGATTCCTGCTTGACGACCAGCAGTATGAGGGCGATCATATACGTGAGAGCTGGGGTCTACAAGCATATCCTTAAAAGGTCCCTAGTCGTGGGAGTTTCGAGACAGGGCATCGATTCTCCAGAGTAGACTAGTGTATACAGTCGAGACCCCGACGAGGGGCGGTGGCCGGTCTCACAAGCCACTGGTGTCAGTTGGTTGACCTAAGATGTATACAGGTGCTCATTGGGTTATGAGTACACCGGACAGGACTCGCCGGGAACATGCTAGTTGGTCTTATACCTGACGTCAGATAGCAGTTCCCAAGTGACATGTGTGCAGGTTAGTTCATCGACCTGGGGATCGTCATTTGTCTCGTGTGAGTTCCCACTGTGCTTTGATTACTACCCTACCATGGCTCAAAGGAGTCGTGCAAACAGGTTTTAGTTGGGTACAGTCCCGAGCCACATGGAGGCAGTGAGCGGATCTTTAGGGGTTCGTCTCTCCCGGTATTGGGGGTGAGGTCGCGCTGTGTCTAGGAGAGCCATTACACGAAGTCCTTGGCCAAGGCAGGAGATTTACTGGTAGGTATTCCAGTAGTATCTCAGGGTGTTCTGGGCTACACTCCGACACGACTTGTACCGCTTTTGGGGGTCTGACTTTTACCAACCCCCTAGGCCCGCCATGCGATGCTCATAGACGAACGGACCGGACTGTACGGATATTGTCACTGACAGGCTCGGTAGGGTGTCAGGATGAGTTCGCTCATCGACGTCCCTTTTAGTCAATAGCTGGTGGCCCGTCACGTATTGCCTTATACCTCTGACGTGCTAGTGGTTAAATCCACAACCATAGTATTGACGAGTCTTTAGAGTCCACCACACTTTCAGTTACTCAGCTTTCGGGCGAAACGCTGTAGAGGCCGTATGGAGATATGGCAGGGTCCGATCAGATACGTGCGGTATTGCACGCATCAGGATCGGACGGTTAGTACTAGAGGCCGTATAGATATATGGCAAGGTTCGATCGGATACGTGCGGTATTGCACGGATCAGGATCGAACGGATATTACTAGCCGGTTTTGGTTTAAGCCGGATCCTAGTATAGTACAGTGTAGATTTTGTCTCTTTGCATTTGTATCCGGACGGAATACAGATGCGGGTGTGTATGCACAGTATCGGGGTTTTCCTGTAATTTATTACGGGACCAGTTTTCTGGAGTTGCCAGTTTGCATTCCGTTCCGGCCGGTTTTCCTTTGTTCTTTCCCGGCCGGACTTTTCCGATGGAGGGGGTTATTTGCAAGTTTGCAAATAACATTTGTGGAGGGGGTTTCTTGCAATTGTATTCTTTATGATATGTTTAGCATCTTTCCTCCATCACTTGCATTAATTGTGATTTGAATGGGTATGGGTTGATTAAGGTGTAAGCATGGTTGATGTTTTTGGATGTGGTCACCCATTGCTTTCTACTACACTCACCTCCCTCTTGCATTTGGTTTACACTCCACCACCATTCCTCAAGAGATGGGGCCGGCCACATTTTTGAGAGAGGAGAGAAAAAGAGAGAGAGGTTCATTTGTGTGGAGATATATTTGATCATCTCATTTTCTTTGAAAAAGATTGATAGCTTCATTTCCCTCCAAAGCTCATTCTTCCTTCACCTCCATCAAAGGCAACATAACCCCAAAGTGAGACATAGCCTCTACACTACACATTCTACAGCATATCTTGGGCATGTCGACTTGCCGGCTTCATGCCCGAGTTGCCTCGGTATAGAGGCGGGAGCCCGTAAAAGAAACAGGCGATGTGGTGCCCTTCCGGCGAGGAGGCGACGACCGGAGTTTCCGCGGGAGATCGGGACGATGACGAGAAGACCGGAGGACTCGGATCACTCGGTATATCTCTTCCCATCTTGTAATTAGCTAGAACTAGTTTAATGGCCCGATCCGGGGTTTAGTGCGCGGTGGTTCCGGTTTGCAAAGTTCGCAAAATTAAAGTTTATCACCGTTTCCGCATTTGGCCGTCGGATTGACGGCCGGGGCGCCGCCGTGCACTTACAGTCTACAGTGCCAAAGAAAAGCTTCATTTATTTCTGAAAGTTTTCTTTTATTAGTGTGTTGTATGTTGAAAACTGTATGTTGATTTAGGACGTATATTCCGTTTTTAAGTGTATCATACCCAACCAACATTTGATTCAGGTGAATGTTCATAACATTGTTCTGCAATACAAAATTATATCCTTCATTGTCTAACAAAGAAACAGATATTATATTACAAAGCATACTTGGTACAAAATAACATGGGTTCAAAACCAATATACACCCAGATGGCAACCCCAAGTGATACTCTCCCACTGCGACTGTATGTACATTGGAACCATTTCCAACGCGGAGAGTATGGTCACCTGTCTTCAAAACTTTGCTATTTCTCAGCCCCTGCATAGAATTGCAAATGTGAGAACCTGAACCGGTATCTAATACCCAGGAAGCAGAGTTTATTGAAAAACAGTTTTCTGTCACAAACACACCTGAAGCGGAAGCATCCCCATGCTTCTTCTTGAGATTCAAGTACTCCGTACAGTTGCGCTTCCAATGTCCTGCTTTGTGGTAATGAAAACATTCACCTTTCCCTGAGTCTCCAGCTTTGGACTTTTTCTTTCCCTTCACCTTTTTAACTCCACCCTTAGGATTGGTGGGCTTCTTCTTTTTCTTTCCTTTGGCCTTAGCCTTTGGGCGAGAAGAGGAAGATTGTCCAACAGTCATAACGGGAGTTTTCACTGATTTCAGTGTGCTCTCTGCACTCGTTAACATATTAAGGAGTTTAGGTAGTTCCCTCTCCATGTTGTGCATGTTGAAGTTAACTATGAACTGAGCAAAGGTGGAGGGGAGGGACTGCAGAATAATATCGGTATATTGTTCATTGTCCATCGTCCGTCAAAGGTCCTCAAGCTCTTCTATGAGAGCTATCATCTTCAGAACATGGTCTCCTACTGATGTGCCAGGGGCCATTCGCATCTGAAACAATTTCTTTGATGCTTCGTATCGTAATACGCGGGATTGCTCTCCATACAAGTCCTTTGTATGGAGGAATATGTCATGAATGTCCATATTCTCGTGCTGCTTTTGATGTGTATTGTCCATCGATGCAAGCGCGAGGCATTTGGCCGTGGCACAGTCAGCGTCCCATGTCTTGCGGACTTCAATGTCCGCAACAGAGGATTTTGGACCTGAGGGGGCGGGGCTAAAGCCGTGAGGACATATGATACTTTATCATAAGTCAAGGCTATTTTCTGATTCCTCAGCCAGTCTTTATAATTGGTCCCATTCAGTTTGTTTTTATCTAGTAGAAGCTTGAGTCCAGTCATTGGTATCTGCCATTAAGAGAGAGAAAAGAATACACTCAGCGAAAGCTCTTGCATAGATCAGATTGGTTATTATCTTGTCTAATCGATGTCTCCCACTGCTTTAATCAAGTTTTTCTTTCAAACCTTAAAAAGAAAACTAGCCAGGATTAATTACAGTCTACAACTTCGCTAACCGTTCAGTCAGGCCAGTGTCGGTACTTGAGGGAGGTTCCCTGTGCTTTCGCACGGACCTAATTAAAGTAAACCTCATTTTCCCAGAGGCGTAGCCCCGTTAACACCTTTCTAGACACCTAATGAGTTAGCTAATTGTAAACTGCAAAACTCTCCTAGGAGCAACTATTGCCCACAGTGGGATCGGGATCCAACCATCATATTGAAGGTATGCAATCTCATTGCAAATCTCAACACTTGAAATTCCCGATGTGATTTTTACCCCTAGTACTTATGACCTTAACTATGGTCAACAAATCATAAGTACCAGTCAAGTTCTACCCGTCATTTCTTGATCAATTAGACCCACCCATATGACCCTTAACTATGGTCAACAAAGTCGCATGAATGTCCTAATTAATCTGCATCATATGCAGTGTAGGAAGACATCACTTAGCTACCGTACACTACGTCTTAACTAAAGTCAACAAACGTAGCACGAATACTAAGTACTCTACTTCCTAAAATGATGGAGGGTTGGGATGATTTTTAAGAAAATCTTTAACGCTTTGAACTTGATATCGTCGTAGAATCAAATGGTTTTCAAAAGGAATGGCTTGTGCTCCGCAGTTTTGAAATATAGCTTTTTCATAAAGAGCCGAGTGGTTTTGAAATCCGATTCTACAACATCTTTTTAGGTTTATTTTCTTTACATTAATCATATTAATGTAGTCCCATCATTTAAGTCCTTAAGCCAATCACAGAAAAGAAACGAAAATAACACGTACGCTTATGCCATCCGCATTCGCCGCAATATTCCGTTATGCACCGTTAGGTTACTTAACTAACGGCATACCAGGACGGAACTAGCGTGGGTGTAAAACATAAGCAACGTCTACTATATATCTCATATATAATAAATCATTCGTCTCAGTTATCACAGAACACAGGCAGCAGAAACATATATATAATGTGGGATATACTATGACGTCCGTATTTAGTATTTAGCCAACAATAGAAAATACGGATTCCACAGTCGCGATGAATAGCCAAGCCCACACCCCTAGACCCCTACGAGAGCGGTAAGCGACCCTACCAATCCTGGAGTTTAGGAGACCCGGTCTCGACTCCTCGAGATGCCTCCCACTGAACCCCAGAACCCGGTCACTTGTGCTCCCCTCCTTGGGTCTATCCTAATGCGGAAAAGTAAATAATATACAACACTGGTGACATCAACCTCAACCCGGAAGTGCCCCAAATAAAAGAATATTACATTACATTTGAATTTTACATGAATGAAAAATAAAACTCTCATCTCACAAAAAAACCCCGGCTATTCAATCGCGACAATCCTGCACATCATATCTCAGCAACACATAATATCATATATCATCAACGTAAGTAAGTATGCGTACCCCGATTGTCGTTGATGTATAGCAACGAAACCGGCGATATCGGCATACTACACTTACGGTCACAGAAAAGAAAGTGTAAAACTACAATATTTGGAATCCGCATTCTCTTTAGACATCGTAAATCCGAGATATCACATACCTCGCATTTCATGCCTAACTATATAAATTCCACATATTGTATCACATTCCAGATAAATAGACAGTATTAAACTTTTCAATCGAATAATCAAATACCCAAAAATTCCCTAAAGCTCAACACTTGAGCGGAGTACAAAAAAGCCGGAATGTGACACAGTAGTAGCGGTCCAGCCGTAGAAGGGTCAAGCCAACGCCTCACATGTGGCACGCCGTACTGCCTCAAACCCTAAGGTTCAAAAGGCAGTTCAAGACGGTCACATAATCGAGTTAATGTTTGTTGTCTTCTAGAGGGTCCACCACAAAAACTTGCACATATTTCCGAAAGATCTAAACCCCGGAAAAAGCGAGTTAATGATACTCGTTCGAACTTTTTAATACTTTCTAAGTTACCCGGAAAAAGCATGAAATTGAAATTCCGATCGAATCATAGAATTCAAAACAATCTCCAGAACATCTATCACTGAAACCAGATTAAAAATACCTAAAAATATCAATAAGCAGTTATAAGTATTACTGTACAAAAACCATGCATTGATTCCTGTGTACGACCGCGGAACCGCGGCCCAAGCAAGCTTTGGCCGCGTTTCCGCGGCGGGAATTACTGTTCACTGCAACGTTTTTTACAGTGGTTCTTAGATTTACCTGCTGAATTTTTTACATATTTTTAATTCTTAAAATAACCAGGTTTGAAAAATTGTCCAGAGAGTGTCCAAAAGTTCATATTTTTCGGTTCGATCGGAGTTTTAACCTCGTTAAAATGTCGTCTAAGGTTCTAGGTCGGCTCTGATACCAATGTTAGGTTTACCTAGCACCTTATGAAGGGTTTGGAAGCATCATATATACCAAAGATTAAATTTTTAGGGTGCTAAGTGAACACACAAAGAATCATTCCTAGAAAATTAGGGTTTCAAAAACAACACATCATCACAAGTAGGTAAAACTAGGGTTTTGAGAGTACAACCTTTGTAGCTCCCTACGCTAGACTCCTCGGCTACTTGGGGTTTGGAAAATGTCCTCTTGTACTCCTCTAGGTCCACGATGATCCACCCGGAGTCCGCTTTGTCCAAGCTTGCAACTTCACAAGATCAAGAAAGAAGAAGGAAGCTAACACTCTCCACTAATAGGCAAGACTAGTGTAGAATGGTGTTGTGGTTCTTTTTCTCACTTCAAAATCCTATCTTGTTGAGTATTTTACTCATTTGAGAGATCTAGAGAGCAAAAGAGCAAGGAAGAAGAAGATGATGGCTTTTGAAGAAGAAGAGAAATGATAATCACTTATGAAAAAATAGAAAATATATGTATATATATTTTCCACTCTTCATCTCAAACCATGGTTATATTATATGGATATTATTTCACTTGAGTTAAAACATAAAAGAAATATTAACACATGGTTAAAAGTAGGTGAGCATGGTTAGTTGAAGAAGAGTGTAGAAACCATGTATTAATCTTTATCTTTTCTTTTGTTTTTAAAACAAATACAAATAATAATCTATATGTAAAACCATGGTGTGAGTCTTATATTGCCACCATTTTCTATGTATATACAACCATGAAGGATGATGTATGTATGTATGTGTGCATGCACATCCATATGTGCGTGAACAAGAAAGAATGCATACATGCATGCATACATCCATAAATACAAGAAATGATTTCTAGTGAGAAAAAAATGGTCAAATGATAAATCAACGCTTGATTTAGTAATGCGGTCATATCACATACGACCTGACCAAAAGCAAGCCGCCGGATTAATATACGGTATCTTATATGCGCATTTTAACCGGGTCCTTGCGCATATCGCATACGCGCACCACAACGTTTCACCTGGACTAGGTAACTCCTTTGTGGGACTCTAAGGCTCGTCAATATGCCGGCAGTGGGTGATAATCATATCAAGCACCCCCAAGCCGCAAGCGGTCAGCTAAACGTAACGGCCACCCGGGTATTGAGCGATCAGAAGAAAACAAGCGAACCTGCTACAACTCCCGTCGAGCCAACCGGCAACACTACCGTACAGTCCGGTCTCTTCATCAGATATGCTGCATATCGAGCCTAGGGATGGTTACATCGACCCCAATAACTCGATATGTCGTGCCGGTGAATGGTCTATAACAGATCGAGAAACTACTGATAACACTTATCAGTAAATCTCAGCAGCCCTGGCCAGGGATTTACTGATATAACCAGTCGAGCACAGTACAACATCAACTCCCAATACCGGGAGAGACGAAACCCCTCCTATCGCTCATCGCCTTCGTGTGTCTCGGGACTGTACCCAACGGCCACCTGTTTGCACGACTCAGTAGAGCCGTGGTTGGATGGTAATCAAAGTACAGTGGGAGAGCACACAAGACTCTATGATGATCTCGGGTCTACAGACTAACCTGCACCAGTGTCACCTGAGAACTGCTATCCGACGATAGATATAATTCCATATAGGAGTTCTCGGTGAGTCCGTCCAGTGTACCCAGTCACCACTGAGCACCCGTATACGATCTCGATGTCAAACATCGATGAATGTGGGAATATCCATCGCCCATCATATGGGTCTAGTATCATATACGCTAGTCTACTCTGGTATATCGATGCCCCATCTCGATACACCTACGACTAGGGACAATTCAGGATATGATTATAAACTACAGATGTCCTACTAGTATGATCTCTATCATAATCACTGTAGTCAAGCCAATATCCTCAGGGCTTTATCAACATGTGTGAATGAGTAAAAGCATGATCAAATCAACATGTCAGATAAAGAAGAACCAGATAGCATACTATCATGTCGAGCAAGGATGTACACTGAATACACACACACACACACACACACACACACACACACACACATGTATAAATACATCCACTATCACATAATGGCCTCTAGGGCATACATATATCCAACACATATCAGATCTCTCATCTCGACGGGGAGTAACAACAGCTCGTCAGCGTCTCGCACGAACCTCTGGTTCCACTCGTCTGTATCATCGTCCACTTCGACGTCACGTCATGATATCTACGTACTTCAATTGTCTCGGCTACAATCAATCCAGAGTCTCTCACACAGACTCGAAATCATGAACTCGGTATCTTCATCACTCTGTAGAAGATCCCTAGCCGAACACGTCCTTGGGAACTTGTCCATAACATTGGAGGAATACTCAATACTCGTCCATTCTCGATCAGCTCACAACGCATCTGGGTGAGGTCCTCTATCCGAAGCTGGTTAGGTTACTGGTCTCTTATCACATGATATCCGGACGACGTCAAACTTTTCGATCGAGTCATCAAAGTCCCAAAATTTCCCGAAAGCTCAACACCTGAGCACAGTCTAATAATATCTGGTATATACCACAGTACCAACGGACCAACCGTAGAAGGGCAAACTCAAGCCTCACTGATGGCACCGCTGAACTGCCACAAACCCTAAGGTTCAAAAGCGGTTCTATGGTCATCAAGTCGAGTTAGGGTTTCATTCTTCTAGAGGGTCCACAGAATTACCTACATGTTCTTCTGAATACTTAAACTTGGAAAATAGGTTTTCCGACATTCGTTCGAACTTTTTAACTTCGCCTAGGCGACATGCGAATACCCTTCGTCCGCATGCTAAACAATGCCTCAATCCTCCCGGAAAGGCAATACTTCAACGGTCATCTCTGAATCGGTGTCCTCTGGATCTGAGTAAGACACTCCACACTGGAAATCTTCAACTCAACTGGCCTGCGTCGGCGCATCAATCTGACGAATCACCTTCGTCTCTTAACTCAAGGTGGACTAGTTATCATCTGCCACATCTCTGCCTGAAAGCTCCAGCGATCTCAGCTCGTAAGCTCTGGAAGCGACATCACATCAATCTTAGCAACAGCTGGGTCATCTGTCCACACGGTAGACGATATCACAATCTCTGAGGCAGGCTGTACATCAGCAGTCCTCTCACAACTGGCAGTCTCTATCAATGGCCCGATCATCCGGTGCAAAACCAAATACTCGCCGTAACAAGTGGTCACAACACAACACTACTTTGAGAATCTCCCATGTCACCAGAAAACACAATAGTCAGTCCTCGTCCACGACGAGCTCGCCCTGACTACAACACTAGCAGCAGCTCAATCTGCGCTCAAACCATGGTGACAGGAACCTCAATCGAGTATCGATGAAAACAGATCAACGACATGAAAGGAAATGACATATCCAGAATGGATACATGATTATAAGAAGGAACATTATCAATGAACGTATGATCATGAAAACGAAGAGAATCACAGATCTCAAAATATGTACACTCTAAGGTTTCTTAAGTGGAGTATCGTATCGTAAATATGCCGTGGAACATACATACGGCACGTCACTCTACTCAAGCTACCTACTCCATCAATCAGGGTCAGCCTATGTAACGAAAGTTCATGTCTAATATCCCCCTGTTCAAGTCTAAGTTCCGTAAGGTCAAGCCTAGGTTCCGAAATACATACCCGCCCTAAACTCCGCATAGTCAAACATAAACTCGAACCAAGGTTAAACCTAGCACTCTGATACCAACTTTTTCACGACCCGAAATGTTATCTCGTGACCAGCACTTGAATCACGCGATGTCTAAAGGCGTAACGGAATTCAAGTAAGCTGAAACCCAGAAATCTAAACCTTTTTAAGAAATTAAAAGAGGTGAAGTTTTGAAATAAAGGTATAATGAAATAAAGTTTTCTTAAATGCATGGAAAAAGGACATAAATAATGCAAATGAAATTTACTAGTTTGAAAACATGTTTCGTCTTTTAAAAATTTGGGCAGCACCTCCTTTGTATATTTTGATCCAAAACCACAAATAAAAGATAATATAAGGCATCCCCAAACGGGAGCTAGCTCTTCGCCAACCGGAGGATCACAACCACACAAGACTGTATAAATATAAGTATACTGTTAGTTATATGTATGCCCTAGAGGCCATTACTGTACATACGATGTATATTGTAATGGATGCTTGGACATATATAGGGAGGACTTTCTTGCTCGACATGATAGTATGCTATCTGGTTGTACTTTATCTTAACATGTACTCTGATTATCTCTATATTACATGTTGATAAAGCCCTTAGGATATGTACTCGACTACTGAGACTATGATGAGATCATACTAGTGGGGACACGGTAGTCGGCGAGTACATCCTATAACTGTTCCTAGTCGAGGGCGTATCGAGACAGGGCATCGATACACCAGAGTAGACTAGCGTATACTCATCTTGACCCATATGATGGGCGATGGATGTGTAGGGTTCCTAGGCACACTAAGGAGGTCTCACAAGGCATCAAGCATGCCAATTTCAAAAATTTACATGTGCCGATAAACCCTAATACGGATCGTTAACTAGAATTTTAGGCGAAACAATGAAAGTAGTTAACAACTTAACTAAAAGAACGGAAATACAACCTTTGTAGATCCGGTGCTCCACCTCCATAGCTCCGCAATGAAGTCTCCTCGCGGTACAAATCGGATCTTGGGCTCTAGCGTCGGCTTCATCGGAGAAATGGATGGGCTAGGTCGTCGACTACGATGCCGAAGATGATCTACGTCGAAGCATCACAAGATAAAGCTCCACCTTCACCAAGCCATGAAAACTTGTGAAGGAAACACCCTATACTACTTGGCAAGAGGTAGAGGATGAAGAAATAGGAAGTGGGTTCACTTTAGAAATGGATTTCTCACTCATTTGCTCAAGTTGCCATTGAAGTAGAAAACTTTTCTTTCTTGCTCATGAAGAAGAAGAAGAAGAAAGAAAATGAATATGATAAGTTAATTAAATCCAAAAGAAAAATGAATACTTATTATATTCAAACCATGGTTAAGTGTAGAGAATGAATCATGGTTAAGTGGAATGGTTAGGGTTAAGCATGAGACAAAATGGTGACTTAGTCAAAAAGCTTCATGAAGCTTCAAAATCAAACAAAGTTAGCCACCATTTTCTTTTTATGCTTTTCATTTTCCAAAAAGAATAAATAAATAAATAAATGAATAAGAAAATGAAAACCCTAACTAATATACAACCATGGTTTAATCTTTACACAAACCCTAGTGAGCATGTATTATCAAACATGATACAAACTTGTGTACAAAAGTATATCACATATACAATGTGCACAATCCAAGTGAGAAAATCCATTTAAAGTGAACCAATACTAGTTAATGCAAAGTAATATATCAAATATATAATTATACATTAAATCATTAAATCAACACTTGATTTAACGATCCGGTCATATCGCATATGACCGACTAATATCCAATGTATCGACTTATCGAATCAATCCTTGATTCGATAACTAGGTTATATCGCATACAACCATTCGATACATACATCGCGAGAATGAAATACGGTATCACATACACGCATTATTCTCGGTCCCGCACATATCTCATATGCGCTCCTATTTCGTTTCGCTTGAGCCAGGAAACCTCTGTGTAGGACTCTACAGACTCGTCAATACGCCGGCAGCAGGTGATGATCATATCAAACACCCACAAGCCGCAAGCGGTCTGCTAAACGTAACGGCCACCCGGGTATTGAGCGATCAGAAGATCGACGAGCAAGCCCGCTCATACTCCTGTGAATCCAACTAGTAACACTTACCGTACAGTCCGGTCTGATCGTCTGATATGTCGCATATCTCGCCTAGGGGTGGTAAACGTCAGACCCCAATAGCTCGATAAGTCGTGTCGATATGAGGTCTATAACAATTCGAGAAACTACTGGTAACACTTACCAGTAAATCTCAGCAACCCTGGCCAGGGATTTCCGGTTATAGCCAATCGAACACAGCGCAACATCAACTCCCTATACCGGGAGAGACGAATCCCCTCCTATCGCTCATTGCCTCCATGTGACTCGGGACTGTACCCAAAAACCACCGTTTTGCACGCCCTCTTGGACGTGGTAAGATTGAAATCAAAGCACAGTGGGAACCACACAAGACTCTATGACGATCTCGGGTCAACAGACTACTCTGTACCAGTGTCACCAGAGAACTGCCATCTGACGTAAGGTATAATACCATCTGGGAGTTCTCGGCGAGTCCGTCCAGTGTACCCAGTCTCTACTGAGCATCCGTATATCATCTCTGATGTCAAACACCAATGGATATGGGATCATCCATCGCCCATCTGTATCGGTCGAGAAGGTATACGCTAGTCTACTCTGGTATATCGATGCCCCGTCTCGATACACCCACGACTGGGGACCTTGAAGGATGTACTTATAGACTACCATGTCCCCATTAGTATGATTCGCATCATAGTCCAGGTAGTCAAGTACACATCCTAAGGGCTTTACCAACATGTAACAGAGAGACAATCAGTATACACGTTAAGGTAAAGTGTAACCAGATAGCATACTATCATGTCGAGCAAGAAAGTCCTCCCTATATATGTCCAAGCATCCACTACAATATACATCCAATGTACAGTAATGGCCTCTAGGGCATACATATAACTAACAATCTCCCACTTGCACTTGGGCCATCTGATAGCAGTGGTTGTAGTATCTCATACTCAACCATCCCATAAAAGTCTCTCTCTGGGAAAAGGCCTTCGTGAGTGGATCCACCGTGTTGTCCTCTGAGTCTGCTCTCCTGACCTCGATCCCCTGGAGATCAACCATCTCCACGATCAGGTGACACTGCCTTAGAATATGTCTGGATCACTGATGGGACCGGGGTTCCCGGGCCAAAGCCACACTTCCATTGTCACACAATGGTAGGAACCTAGTTCATCTCATGAACCAATATACACCCAAACAGCCTCTTTGGTAGCATCTTGAGTAGCGATGTATCCTGCTTTTATCGTCTAGTTAGCCACAGTATCTAGTTTGGAACTCTTCCAACATACCGTCCCTTTACTGAGGGTAAAGACAATGCATGTGATTGACATTCAGTCATCCTTATCACCCTGGAACCTTTCCAGTGATTTTCCCCAGGATCAATTGATACCGTCTCACTACAACTAGTGAGAATCCTAACATCCATTTAGATCTATTTCATAGATCCAAAACCCAGGATTTAGGAGGTATCACTTTGATCCTATATGGAGAATCTTTGTGATAAATGGAGATTGATCGATCGTAGCATAGGAAACTCCTTCCCTATCAAGAGTATGTCATCCACTTACTCTACGAGAATCGCCACCATACTCCCTACTACCTTTTTGTATATACAAGGTTCATCTACCATTTTGAGGATGTCAAACTCTTTGACTATTTCATCAAAACAGATGTTCCAACTCCGCGATGCCTGCTTTATCCTATAAATCATCTTGCATACGTTTCCGCTGCTCCCACTGTCTACGAGGCTCTCTGGCTGTGTACTTATAGACGTTCTCTTCTAAAACATCATTTAGAAAAGCAGTCATGGCACCCAACCGCCAGATATCGTAGTCATGGTACGTAGCCGTGGCAAGTAGGATCTGGATGGACTTAAGCATAGCTACTTGAAAAGGTTTCATCATCATCCATACCTGGTCAATGATGTAGACCTTTAACAAGTCTAGCTTTGAAAGACTCAACTCTTCCATGTACACCAAGTAATCTTCTCAAGATATACTTGCTCCTGATGGGGATTTAACCCTTCAGATATAGCAACCAAAGTCCATACTTTGTTGGTGTATAAGGATTCCATCTCAGATCGCTAAGCATCCAGCCATTCTTACAGAGTCTTACTCCTGATGGCCAGCTCGAAACTAGTTGGGTCATCATCTCATGATGGAATCCTCGCTCCCACTGTCATAGAGAAATCGAAGTATCTCTCAGGTGGGTGAGGAACCCTACTAGATCGGCGGAGAGGCTGAGGTTCGTTGGTAACTATTGAATCCTTTGGTTTTATCAAATCATCTGCTGTAGTTTGTATAGCTGGAACCTTTCCAGTTCTACATTACAGACCTTGCCTCGAGCTTGTCCGGATTTTGCTTTTCAGACATAGGCCGGACAACCCCAAATCTTAACTAGCTTAAGAGATGGGCTCTACCCTTTCCATATCACATATGAAGTGGTAGGCAACTGATTTGATTTGAACCCTATTCAATAGGTATGCAGCTTCTCAAGTGCATAACTCCCAAAAGGAAATAGGAAACTCAGTAGTACTCATCATAGAGCACACCATATCATATAGGGTGCATCTGCTCCGCCCCGATATACCATCGTGCTATGGTGTATACGGAGGAGTAATTCTGAGAGAGAATCTCATTCTCCTTTAGAATAATCCAGGATTTCCGTGCTCAAGTATTCTCCTCCTTGATCTCATCAAAGGACATAATATTTATACCCGTATTTTGGTTCTCTACTTCTAGCTTATATTCTGTGAATATCTCAAAAGGTTCGGACTTGTGTTTCAACAGGAACATATGTCTGAATCTTGAGAGATCATCAGAGAACGTAATGAAGTATAAAGAACCAGTCTTGGCATGTGTAGAAAGGGGACCTACATACATCAACATGTATCATCCCAAGAGTTCACTAACTCTTTCTCTGTTTCCAGTAAACGGAGATATGGTCATCTTATCTTTGTGACATGACTGGCAAGTTTCATAAGATGTAAATTCAAACAGATTTAAATATGCATCTAAATGTAAGTTGAGCTAGTCAGGTCGCATTGATATGACCTAGTCTACAATACCTCAAGAAAAATTCGTCCATTTCTGAACTCATCCTCTTGTGTGTGTTCTGTATACTAAGAACTGTAGTTTGATTTAGAACATCAACGCTTTTAGATAACGTGCCTGATCCGATCAACTTTTGATATAGGAAATGTTCAAAACATTATCCAACAATACAAAATTTTATCATTTCTTTACTAATAAAGAGACTGATATGATTTTGTATACCAGGTTCGGTATCTAATAACATTCATTCAGAATCAATGTATTGGTAATACAGGGTGACAGTGACCAACAGACTTGGCTGCAACACTTGCCCCGTTTTCTGCCTCATGAAACTTATCACCCGTTCTCAGTTCTCTACCTCTCTGTAGCCCTATGTAACAGATTACATATCTGGGATCCTGATCTGGTATCACATACCCAGGACGTAAAGGATACTGAGAAACAGTTCTTTGAAACAAACATACCCGAAGATGATGCATCAGCATGCACTCTCTTCGTTTGGGTGGCACGGGAATTCTGGTAATCCCCTATTTCCTGCTCTGTCTTATAACAATTATAAGTTGGAGCGGGACCAACGTTCCCCAGCTCAGTATAACAAGCGGGTTCGGTCAATATTCCGTATTATAATCTTGATTAAGGCGTGATATGGTCGCTACCTGGAGAGAGAGAGAAGAAAACACTCAGCGTATGCTCTTGCAAGAATAGATTGGTTATTATTTTATCTAATCAGGATGGCTCCCACTGCTTTTCATCAAATCTTCCTTCAAACCCTAAAAGGAAAGACTAGCCGGGATTAATTACACACTACAAGTTCGCCAATCTTTCAGCCAGGCCAGTGTCGGTATTTTGAGGGAGGTCCCCCGTGCTTTCGCACGAACCTAATTAATGTAAACCTCGTTTTCCCAGAGGCGTAACCCCGTTGACACCTTTCTAGACACCTACTTGATCGGCTAATTGTAATGTGTAAAACTCTCCCAGGAGTAACTCTTACTCGCAGCGGGTATCGGGATCCAACTATCTCATAGAAGGTATGCAATCTCATTGCAAATTTCAACATTTGAAATTCCCGATAATATTTTGCCCCTAACCTCCTATGACCTTGACAAAGGCCAACAAACCATAAGATGCTAGTCAAGTTCAACCAGTCATTTCCTGATTGAATTAAACCCACCCGCACGGCCCTTGACAAAGGCCAACAAGGTCGCACGACTACCCTAACCCAATTTGCATCATATGCATAAGCAGATAAGCACCAGTTAGCTACTGCACACTACGCCTTGACAAAGGCCAACAAACGCAGCACGAATACTAACTACTACTTATCTGAAATGACGGAGGGCTACGACAGGTTTTTCTGAAAACCTATTGCGTAATGAACTTGATATCGTTGTAGAATCAAATGTTTTTGAAATGGAGTGTCTTTGAGGCTTTTCTAGTTTTGCTAAAGGAGTCACTCCCGGTGAAGGGATCGTCGGTCCTTTCCTCGTCGAATGAGGTGCGGGATATATCATATATATCACTGTGTAAAGGAAAAACTCTTAAAAGCAATCAAAATACAAACCGAGTGTGTAGCATCTGCCAGTTATTGCTAAAGGAGTCACTCCCGGTGAAGGGATCTCGGTCCTTTCCTCATCGAATAAGGTGCAGGATATATCATATATACCGCTGTGCAAAGCAAGAACTGTAGCTACCTGTTTTAATTTTGAAATTCGATTCTACAACATCTTAGGTTTCTTTTATTTCATTAATCATATTAATGAAGTCCCATCATTTAAGTACCTAAACATCACAGATAAATACGACGTACACTTATGCCATCCACATTCGCCTCGATGTCCCCTCGTGCACCGTTAGGTTAGGTAACTAACGGCAGAGCAGGGCAGGGCTAGCGCGGGTGTAAAACATAAGTAACGCCTATATAATATATCATATATACTATATACTGTACCCATCACAGAACATCACATGATCACATCACAGATTTCGCAGCAGAAGAATCATATGAAATATTGGATATACTAGGACGTCCGTGTTTTCAATACGAGCCAGTATAAAACACGGATTCCACGGTCGTGATGAACAGCCAAACCCACACCCCTAGACCCCTACGAGAGCGGCAAGAAACCCTACCAATTCTAGAGTTAGGAGACCCGGACTCGACTCCTCGAGTTGGTCTCCCACTGGACTCCAGAACCCGGTTACTTGTGCCCTCCTCCTTGGGTCTATCCTAGTGCGGAAAAGTAAATAATATACAAACGGTGACAACTTCCGCAACCTGGAAGTGCCCCAAAAAAAGAATATTACATACAAGTTTTTACATGAATGAAAATGAAAAACACTCATCTCACATAAAAACCCCCGGCTATTCAAACACGACGATCCAATATAACATATCCAGCAACACATAACATCACATGCCATCAACGTAAGTAAATATGCGCATCCCAATTGTCGTTGACATATAGTAACGAAACCGGCGATATCACATATTACACTTACGGTCACAGAAAAGAAAGTGTAAAACTACAACAGTTGGAATCCGCAACCACCTCAGACATCTCATGCCTGACAATTATAAACCCCGCATTTTAGTCTCAAAATCGAAAACACTTTTCAATATAAAGTCGGGTAATTCAACAAGATTCCCGATATCCTGATCGAATGCTCGTCGCAAACTTTAGTAGGATGCCGCACCCCCGATGCCGTCGACGAAGTGCACCAAGGCAGAACAACGCTGCCGTGAGCACCCGAACGGATGCTTTCGGCGACGGGGTTCTCCTACAGTCACTTGGTCGGGGCTATGGAGCGAGGCTGTCTATTAAGTTTATCCGGCGAGTATCCGCGTACGCTACGTGATTGCGACGGACTTTTGATCACATCAAAATTCTGTGGCAACCGATCAAGTGAGACTAAACCGCTAGATTTATAACATTCATTCAGTTATCTCATAACTCCTTGTGAATTACAATTATTGTATCACATTCCGAATAAGATAGAAAATGTTAAACTTTCCGATCGAACAATCGAACACCCAAGTTTTCCCGATACAGCTCAACACATGAAATAAGTCTAAAAAACATTCAGTTCATGCCTCAGTACCAACGGTCCAGCCGTAGAAGGGTCAAGCCAACGCCTCACATGTAGCACGCCGTACTGCCCCAAACCCTAAGGTTCAAAGGGCAGTTCAAGACGGTCACATAATCGAGTTAAGGTTTGTTGTCTTCTAGAGGGACCATCGCGTTACTTGCACTACTTAGAACGTCTTTAAACCTCGGAAAAATCCAACACTTGGAAATTTTCCGGCAGGGGAAAGATTGGGTATTTATATCCGGTCGAACTTTTTAACATATTCAAAAATTATCCGGAAAGCCACATAGACAAAATTTGATAATCCGATCGACCATTCGAATCCCCAAAACAACCCAGAAAATTCAACTCTTGAAAAATATTAAAAATTCCCAGGAAAACCATCACTTGAAACTAAGAATTACTGTGCAAAATACATTATATAATGAGGCCGTACGACCGCGGAACCGCCGCACGAGCCATGCTCGTGCCGCGGAACCACGGCGACTTTGTGGAATTAGGCTGTCGAATTTCACAGTAACTCTTAGATATTCCTGCTGATTTTTCTGCATATTTTTAATATCGAAAAACTCCAGATTTTGGAAAAAGTCCAGAGAGCATGTTTGTGTTAGGGTTTCGGGTTCGTTCGGGTTTCAAACTTCGTCTAGACTTCGCCTAAGGCTCTAGTTAGGCTCTGATACCACTGTAGGGTTCCTAGGCACACTAAGGAGGTTTCACAAGGCATCAAGCATGCCAATTTAAAAAATTTACATGTGCCTAGAAACCCTAATACGGATCGTTAACTAGAATTTTAGGCGAAACAATGAAACTAGTTAACAACTTAACTAAAAGAACGGAAATACAACCTTTGTAGATCCGGTGCTCCACCTCCATAGCTCCGCAATGAAGTCTCCTCGTGGTACAAATCGGATCTTGGGCTCTAGCGTCGGCTTCATCGGAGAAATGGACGGGCTAGGTCGTCGACTACGATGCCGAAGATGATCTACGTCGAAGCATCACATGATCAAGCTCCACCTTCACCAAGCCATGAAAACTTGTGAAGGAAACACCCTATACTACTTGGTAAGAGGTAGAGGATGAAGAAATAGGAAGTGGGTTCACTTTAGAAATGGAGTTCTCACTCATTTGCTCAAGTTGCCATTGAAGTAGAAAGCTTTCTTTCTTGCTCATGAAGAAGAAGAAGAAAGAAAATGAATATGATAAGTTAATTAAATCCAAAAGAAAAATGAATACTTATCATATTCAAACCATGGTTAAGTGTAGAGAATGAATCATGGTTAAGTGGAATGGTTAGGGTTAAGCATGAGACAAAATGGTGACTTAGTCAAAGCTTCATGAAGCTTCAAAATCAAACAAAGTTAGCCACCATTTTCTCTTTATGCTTTTCATTTTCCAAAAAGAATAAATAAATAAATAAATGAATAAGAAAATGAAAACCCTAACCAATATACAACCATGGTTTAATCTTTACACAAACACTAGTGAGCATATATTATCAAACATGATACAAACTTGTGTACAAAAGTATATCACATATACAATGTGCACAATCCAAGTGAGAAAATCCATTTAAAGTGAACCAATACTAGTTAATGCAAAGTAATATATCAAATATATAATTATACATTAAATCATTAAATCAACACTTGATTTAACGATCCGGTCATATCGCATATGACCGACTAATATCCAATGTATCGACTTATCGAATCAATCCTTGATTCGATAACTAGGTTATATCGCATACAACCATTCGATACATACATCGCGAGAATGAAATACGGTATCACATACACGCATTATTCTCGGTCACGCACATATCTCATATGCGCTCCTATTTCGTTTTGCTTGAGCCAGGAAACCTCTGTGTAGGACTCTAAAGACTCGTCAATACGCCGGCAGCAGATGATGATCATATCAAACACCCACAAGCCGCAAGCGGTCTGCTAAACATAACGGCCACCCGGGTATTGAGCGATCAGAAGATCGACGAGCAAGCCCGCTCATACTCCTGTGAATCTAACCAGTAACACTTACCGGACAGTCCGGTCTGATCGTCTGATATGTCGCATATCTCGCCTAGGGGTGGTAAACGTCAGACCCCAATAGCTCGATAAGTCGTGTCGATATGAGATCTATAACAATTCGAGAAACTACTGGTAACACTTACCAGTAAATCTCAGCAACCCTGACCAGGGATTTCCGGTTATAGCCAATCGAACACAGCGCAACATCAACTCCCTATACCGGGAGAGACGAATCCCCTCCTATCGCTCATTGCCTCCATGTGACTCGGGACTGTACCCAAAAACCACCGTTTTGCACGCCCTCTTGGACGTGGTAAGATGGAAATCAAAGCACAGTGGGAAACACACAAGACTCTATGACGATCTCGGGTCAACAGACTACTCTGTACCAGTGTTACCAGAGAACTGCCATCTGACGTAAGGTATAATACCATCTGGGAGTTCTCGGCGAGTCCGTCCAGTGTACCCAGTCTCTACTGAGCACCCGTATATCATCTCTGATGTCAAACACCAATGGATATGGGATCATCCATCGCCTATCTGTATGGGTCGAGAAGGTATACGCTAGTCTACTCTGGTATATCGATGCCCCGTCTCGATACACCCACGACTAGGGACCTTGAAGGATGTACTTATAGACTACCATGTCCCCACTAGTATGATCCGCATCATAGTCCAGGTAGTCAAGTACACATCCTAAGGGCTTTACCAACATGTAACAGAGAGACAATCAGTATACACGTTAAGGTAAAGTGTAACCAGATAGCATACTATCATGTCGAGCAAGAAAGTCCTCCCTATATATGTCCAAGCATCCACTACAATATACATCCAATGTACAGTAATGGCCTCTAGGGCATACATATAACTAACAGGATGATCCCATATCCATCGGTGTTTGACATCAAGGATGCTGTACGGGTGCTCAGTAGAGACTGGGTACACTGGACGGACTCGCCGAGAACTCCCAGATGGTATTATACCTCACGTCAGATGGCAGTTCTCCGGTGACACTGGTACAGAGTAGTCTGTTGACCCGAGATCGTCATAGAGTTTTGTGTGATTCCCACTGTGCTTTGATTTCCATCATACCACGTCCAAGAGGGCGTGCAAAAAGGTGGCTTTTGGTACAGTCCCGAATCATATGTAGGCAATGAGCGATAGGAGGGGATTCGTCTCTCCCGGTATAGGGAGTTGATGTTGCGCTCTGTTCGATTGGCTATGACTGGAAATCCCTGGCCAGGGTTGCTGAGATTTACTCGTAAGTGTTATAAGTAGTTTCTCGAACTGTTATAGACCTCATATCGACACGACTTATCGAGCTACTGGGGTCTGACGTTTACCACCCCTAAGCGAGATATGCAACATATCAGACGATGAGACCGGACTGTACGAGAGTGTTACTGATTGGAATCACAAGCTTGCTTGTTGATCTTCTGATCGCTCAATACCCGGGTGGCCGTTACGTTTAGCAGACCGCTTGCGGCTTGTGGGTGTTTGGTATGATCATCACCTACTGCCGGCGTATTGACGAGTCTTTAGAGTCCTACACAGGGGTTTCCTGGCTCAAGCGAAATGGAGTAGGAGCATATATGTGATATGTGCGGGACCGAGATTGATACGATATGAGATACCGTATTCTCTCGCGATTTGTAATATTGATCGGTTGTATGCGATATAACCGGGTTATCGGATCAAGTGTTGATTCGATAAGTTGTTACACAAAATATTAGTCGGTTATAGCCGGGTTATTAAATCAAGAGTTGATTTAATAATTTAATATATAATTATATATTTGATATATTACATTACATTAACTAGTATTAGCTCACTTATGATTTATTTTCTCACTAGATTGTGCATGAGTGTATATGTGATATATATTTGTGTACATATGATTGTGTCATGCTTGATGATACATCAAAGATGGGTGTATGAGACTTATACCGAGATTAGGGTAAATATTAGGGTTTTGTTTATATCTTAAGAATAACAAAAGAGAAAGACTTTGTCAAAGTTCTCAAGCTTTCATGAAGCTTGTGGAAACATTGACAAAGTCAACTCTTTTGTCATTCTTAAGGATATTTAGGTAACCCAACCCTTAACCATATACCTTGGTCAATTCTCTACATGAGTTAAGCATGATAGCTTAACTCACCCATGGTTACATTATTGAAGTGGATATAATTCATATGATGATATTATTCCTTCTTCTTCTTCTTCATCAAGCTCCTTGAAAAAGCTTTCAAGCTCTAATGGTGTTATGAGGAAAAATGTGAGAAAATCACTTCTAAAGTGAGCTCACCTCCTATTTCTTCATCCTCTACCACATGCCATGTAGTAGAGTGTGTTCTCTTCACAAAGATCAAGACCTAGTGAAGGAATAGCTTGAGTTAGTGTCTCCCCGACGTAGATCATCTTCGGCCTCGAAGTCATCGAAGCAAGCACGTTCGCTCTTCTTGTGGAGCTTCTTTAGAGTCCGGAGTTCATGATCGCAGCGAAGGGGACATCTACACGGAGCTATTAAAGTGAAGGACTGGATCTATAAAGGTTGTAATCCCTCTCACTTAGTGTTAAAGTGTTTAATATGCTTGTTTTCGCATAAACTCTAGTTTAAAGATCCGGCTCCGGGTTGTTCGGCACGGCTAATTTTTAAATCGGGCATGGTTGATGCCTCGTAGAACCTTGTGCGTATGCCTAGCAACCCTACATATACGACGCCCAATGGCGAAGATCACTACAAAAGATAAAGAATTAAGCAAGACATAAACCCAAAAGTGAACATAAAACCCATCGCTCCAATCTCGCAACTACAGGTCTCACTAAGTCTCATTACTTATACAAATACTAGTTTTGATTTGATGGAGTTAACTAGATACAATATAAAATATAGATACAAGAGTGGGTATGATAAAAATGTCCCACCTACCAATGCAAAATACCCGAATGCAACTGTGTGCCAGCGAAGCCGCTACTGATCCATGCGGTCTACCTGCAAGAACTGTGGCACAACGGGGTGAGTTGCCAACTCGTGAGTAGAAAAATATCTACAAGTAGAAATCGAATAAACAAGGACTCCTAGGTCAACTATATCATAAAGGTAATACTATGATATCTTGGGTGACCGGGTCATCATATTTACCAACAATGTAATCAATACCTATATGCATGCGGATATCATCCAACCATATAGTCAATGTATGTGTGCATGTGGATCTCTTCCAACCATATAATCAATGTCTGTATGCATGTGGATCTCGTCCAATCATATAATCAATGTATGTATGCATGTGAATCTCATCCAACCATAATCAATGTATGTATGCATGTGGATTTCGTCCAACCATATCAATGTATGTATGCAAGTAAGTATGAGGATATAAATCAACGGTGTCCCCGGCGACACATCAAAATCATAGAACCTGGGTATCCAACATCGACACCCGAAAACATCATGATGTTAGTTATACACTTGCACTAGGGCCATCTGTTGTGGTATCGTATACCCAACAATCAGCTGTGGTTGAAGTATCTCATACTCAACCATCCCATAAAAGTCTCTACTGGGAAATAGGCCTTTGTGAGTGGATCCGCGCTGTTGTCCTCTGTGTCTACTATCCAAACCTCGATCTCCCTGGAGATCAACCATCTCCATGATCATGTGATACTGCCTAAGAATTATATCCGGATTTTTGATGGGACGGGGGTTCCTTGGCATAAGCCACAACTCCATTGTCACACAAAGGTAGGAACGAAGTTCATCTCATGAACTTATATATATCTAGACTGCCTCTTTGGTATCATCCTTGGTAACGATGTATCTTGCCTTTAATCGTCTAGTAAGTCACAGTATCTAGCTTGGAACTCTTCCAACATACCGTCCCTCCACTGAGGGTAAAGAAAACGCCTGTGACTAACATTCAGTCGTTCTTATCACCCTGGAACCTTTTCCAGTGATTCTCCCCAGGATCGATTGATACCATCTCACTACAACTAGTGAGAATCCTTGTTAGTGTTTATGCCCTAGAAGGCCATTAGTGTATCATACTAGTTTGTATATTACTTAATGGAAGCTTGGGATATTCACAGTTGTATTGACAGTCTTGCTAAAAATGGTAGTATGCTATTTGGTTTAATCAATCTTAATATGTGAGTATACGTATTGATAGAGCCCTTAGGATCTTGCTTGACTACCAGCGTTGTGATGGCAGCCACACTAGTGGGGGCTGGATAGTCTACAAGCACATCCTTTTCCATGTCCCTAGTTGTAGGATTATCGAGACAGGGCATCGATACTCTGGAGTAGACTAGTGTGTACGCTTCTCATCCCAGTTGGGGAGATGGTCTGTCCCACAGCCGTCAGTACGTCGTACTGGAGATAGTATACAGGTGCTCGTTAGGTTACGGGTACACCGGACAGGACTCGCAGGGAACTGTTGGTTGGTATTATACCCGTCGTCAGTTAACAGTTCCCAGGTGACATGAGTACAGCATAGTCCGCAGACTTGACACTGCTACTTCGCCTCAAGTGTGTCCCACTGTTCTTAGATTGCTGCCCTACCACGGCTCAAAGGAGTCGTGCAAACAGGTAGCAGTTGGGTGCAGTCCCGAGCACTTGGAGGCAGTGGCGGTTAAACAGGATTCGTCTCTCCCGGTATTAGGAGTTGATATCGCGCTGTGTCAGAGAGCCATTACGCAAAGTCCCTGGGCAGGGCAAGCGAGATTTACTGGTAGGTTTTCCAGTAGTTTCTCAAGGTGTAATGGGCTACGCTCCGACACGACTTATACTGCTTTTAGGGGACTGACGCTTGCCGCCCCCTAGGCCCGATATGCGATACTCCTAGAACAGACCGGACTTTACGGAGATTGTCATAGCAGGCTCAGTAGGAGTTCAGATGGGTTTCCTCATCGGCCTTCTTATCGACATCTACCTAGGGACCGTTACGTACAGCTAGTGTCACTAGCGGTCTGTGGTTAAACCCACTGCCAGCGTAGTGTCGAGTCTTTAGAGTCCCACACAGAGAGTTTCCCTGCTTCGGGCGAAACGATATATTGGTCGTATGGTTTTACGACAGGGTTCGGACGCATACGTGTTTTTACGCACGTACGATGTTCGGACAGTTTTTACTAGTCGGCTTTGGTTTAAGCCAGATTCTAGTACCGGATTATTGGATTTATACAGTCTAAAGTTTTTCCGTGTTTTCACGGATAGGAGGGGCGTTCTCGTAATTTTTCGGGAAGCTTCTAGAAGGATGATGACTTGGAGGGTAAGGTGGCATTTGCATTTATTGGATTAATGAGTCATGAGAGTGAATCATCTATGGAGTTAATGATTCATATGACTCATGTGATGAATCACTTAGTGTATTAATGAAACCTGATGATATATCATTATTTGTTATTCATTTAATATATATGATATGTTTCATATATACACAAATGATATCATTTATCCAAAAGGATTCTCATTCTCACCTTCTCTCTCCTCAAGCACTCTCTCTTCAAACCCTAACCCTAACTTCTCATGTGTTGAGATCAAGGGTTAGCAAGACTTGTTAATCCACAATCCTACTCTATATCCCCTAGGTTGCTTAGATTAGCACTTTGAGTAACCTAGTTACCTCAAGTTAGAGGTCAAGCTTGGAGTAGTAGCTCTCGGGTTGATCGTCTTTGACTCGAGGAGGCCGTTGAGGTGCCGACGTTCCATAGAGCCTATGAGGAGTGGAGGACAGCGATGGAGACCCGAAGGACAAATAACATGAGGTATAACTTCGTATCTGAGTAGTTAAACCTTTCGTTGTATGCTAGTATCGGTTTAGATACGATTCATGCGCTCAATTCCGTGTTACGAAGCTTTGATAATCGTTTTTCATATATTCCGCCTCCCCGCAAGTTCGTGGGGTGCGTGACATGGACTTACAGTGGTATCAGAGCCAACTAAACCATTACTAGCTTGTTAGCAACTAATTAGAAGTTCGATCATCAGAAAACGCGAAAACAACACCCTGAACCCCCTATCAGTTTCTGTTAATTTTGAACGTGTCGAAAAAAAATATTTGATATGCCTTAAAATTCACAGCAGGGGAATATAAGAATTCTGGGAAAATACGAGATTGCAACTCGGTTAGATGGCCGCGGATCCGCGGCAAGATAGTGCTTTTGGCCGCGGATCCTCCGCCGAGTCAACTCCGAGTTGACTCGGATTTACGCAGTAATTCATATTTTTTGGTGTTTTGTTTTCCAGTATATTCTGTTTCTGCCCAGGTTACTTCTGTGCTGGCTTGCATTTAGGGTAGACACGGAAAAAGGTTGTCGATCGATATTCTAAGTTATTTGCTAATCGGGTTTTTATCTGTAATGTTTAATGTGTTCGTAAACCTCCCCTAACTGCTAGTATGTCGGTTGGCAGGGGGTTGCACATTTCTGTAATGATTTTACTGTTTGTGTATATGAACTTGATTGGATCGTTGTGATGATGAGCCGGGGTTTGAGATGGGTTTTATATTCATTCATTCAATGTAAATTGTAATATGATGTAATATTCTTTTGCGGAGCACATCCAGGTTGCGGTTGTAGCCACCGTTTTATTATTTCATTTACTGTTTTATGCTCCTAGGATAGACCCAAGGTAGGGTACACAAACTACCGGGTACATTGAAGTGTTTAGTGGCCTACTCACGTTGTTGAGGGAGACCGCTTCACTTCGGGTACTTGGCGGGTAGTTTGCCGTACCCGTAGGGGTTTAGGGTGGGGTAATGGCTATTCATCACAACTGTGTGATCCGTCTTTTGTTGCAGGCTCAAAGCAAATGCGGATTGCTTGTATATCCAATAATGTTCATCTGTGATCTGGAATTCCTATTATTGCGTCTGACAAATGTACAATATCTATATATGATAGCTATTAGACGTCACTTATGTTTTATACCCGCACTAGCCCAGCCCCCGCTCTGTCGTTAGTTAAGTAACCTAACGGGTGATGACGGGACCCAGTGGCGAATGCAGATGGCATAAGAGGACGTGGTATTTTCGTTGTTTTCTTCAATGGCAGGATAAATGATGGGACGCATTATTATAATGCAAAGAAAACAAACCAAAGTTGAGTCGTTGAAACAAATTTAAAAGAAACCACTCGGTTATTTTAAAAGAGCAGAAATTTTTAATTGCGGAGCTTTAACCACTCCTTTTAAAAAGCTATCAGGTTCCTTCGATTATATCAAGTTCACTACGTTCACGGTTTCTCCAAAACCAGTCGTAGCCCTCCGTCATTTCTTATGGATGGTCTGTAGTATTCATGCTATGTTTGTTGGCTTTCGTCAAGGCATAGTGTTTGGTAGCTGCTGGGGTATTCATTTGTTGCATAGATAGATGAGTTGGTTTGGGACAGTCGTATTACCTTGTTGGTTTTCGTCAAGGGTATGTACGGTTGGATTCAAATTAACAAGATAATGATGGGCAGAACTTGACATGTGACTTATGATTTGTTGGCTTTCGTCAAGGTCATAAGAACATGGGGCAAAAATCCACATCGGGAGTTTCTAAAGAAACTGAAACTTTCTAGTGTTGCATACCATTTGGAGTTTGATGAATGTTGGTAGGATTCCTTCAACATTATCATACGATGATATTTGGATCCCGATCCTACTGTGAGTATATGCTACTTATCAGGAGATTCGTCACTTATCGATCAATGCTATAAACCAAGTAGGTGTCGAGAAAGGTGTCAGCGGGGCTACACCCCCAGAGAAAAGAGGTTATTTAATTATGAAACTTCGCAAAAGCGTTGGAAAACCTCCCTCGAAGTACCGACACCGGCCTGGCTGAATGGTTAAGTAAGTATTGTACGGTGAGATTAGTCCTGGCTAATTCTTCTTTTATGGTTTGAGGAAGGATTCGAGAAACAGTGGGAGCCATCCAGTTTAGATAAACTAAAAACCAATCTAAACTTGCAAGAGCATCATGCTAAAGTGTTTTCTTCTCTCTCCCTCATTTGCAACGACCTTGTGACCATGACTAGGTTACATCTAGATAACAATTTGACTGAATCTGACTTATATGACTGGCAAAGGTCTGTCCAGATGTCCATTGCCTATGACAAGCTGGACCACCCTATTACTACTCAAGATCCCGCCGTCCCAGGTCCAGTTTACACCGTCGCGGATATGGATATCCGTCAGACAAGGGAAAAAGATAAAGCGAAAGCCAAGTGCCTCGTGTTGGCTTCAGTTGATGGTGTATACCAGAAGCAGCACGAGAAGATGGACTCAGTTTCCATCTTTCCCCATAACAAAGATTTATATGGAGAGCAATCTCATATCGCAAGATATAAGACCTTAAACGAATTAATTCAAGCGAGGTTGGCTATCGGGTCATCTGTAGGGGACAACGTCCTTACGATGACTAGCTATATTGATGAGCTCCAGGACCTGGAGACCACGTTGGGAAACAGGTCATGCGCTGACTTATTTCCACAGTCCCTACCCTCTACTTACACCCTGAAAGAAACCAGAGAGACACAAGCTCTGCTTATTGGGGGACCTTCTTCTTCTACATCTAGGGAGAAAGCAAAGGGTGAAAAGAAGAAGACCTCTATGAAGCCGATATACGGTGTCAGTAAAGTAGGAGGAAAGGGAAGAGCAAAAGTTTCGGTACTTGGTGTAGCTAAAAAGGGATGTTCCTATTGTTATGGGATTGGGCATTGGCAGAAGGATTCCAGGGCTTTGGAAGCCAGTAGCCAGGATACGAAGCATGTTGTGGCTTCGGCCTCAAGTGTGTTTGTAATTGAGAACTGTTTGTCAATTAACTCTACTTCCTGGGTACTAGATACCGGAGCAGGATCTCATATCTGTAATTCATTACATGCTTTGAGAAACTGTAGAGTTATAAAGGTAGGTGATTTGTCTCTCAGAGTTGCAAATGGAATGAGCGTGGACGCTGAATCCGTGGGAGAATATCGCCTAGGTTTGACAAGTGGGCAGATAATGATTCTACGTAACTGTTTGTATGTACCTAATTTGACTTGTAATATCATATCAGTGTCCTCACTTTCAAGAGAGGGATATGATTTTACATTCGTAAGCGATGTAGTTCACATCCACCTAAATCAAGTTCTGATTGGGTCCGGTACATTAGATGACGGTATATACGTATTGAGTCAAGCTCAGGTTTTCAATGTCCAGAACACACTTAAAAGAAAGTCTCCAGAAATAAATCTGGCTTTCTTATGGCATTGTAAACTAGGTCATATCAATGAAACACGATTAACTAAGTTACATAGAGAAGGATATTTGAATCCGTTCGGATATCAATCTTATGCTACTTGTGAATCTTGTTTCATGGGAAAGATGACAAAGACTCCGTTTACTGGACACGGAGTAAGAGCGAGCGAGCTCTTAGGACTCGTACACAGTGACGTGTGCGGTCCAATGTCTACACATGCACGAGATGGTTATTCCTACTTCATTACTTTTACGGATGATTTCTCTAGGTATGGACATATCTTCTTAATGAAGCATAAATCCGAGGCCTTTGAGAAATTCCAGGAATACAAGAATGAAGTGGAAAACCAAACAGGCAAAAGTATCAAGACACTGAGATCTGATCGAGGTGGTGAATACTTAAGTGCCGAGTTCCTGGGTTACTTAAAAGAGAATGGAATTCTCTCTCAGCTTACTCCTCCATACACACCACAACACAATGGTGTATCGGAAAGGAGGAATCGAACCCTATTGGATATGGTTCGTTCCATGATGAGTAAGGCTGAGTTACCGCTATCTTTCTGGGGTTATGCACTAAAATCAGCTGCATATCTTTTGAACAAGGTTCCAACCAAAACTGTGCTTACCACACCATATCAGATGTGGAGTGGGAAGAAACCCTATCTTCAGTACCTGAAGACATGGGGATGTCCAGCTTTTGTAAAAATGAAGCATCCGGAAAAACTCGAGGCACGCTCAGTAGTGTATAAGTTTGTGGGATATCCAAAGAACTCCATGGGATATTGTTTCTATTAAGCAGAGGAACAAAAGGTTTTTGTTTCTCGTCATGCCCACTTCTTAGAAACTGAATTTTTAGAAAATCAGAAGAGTGAGAGCGCAGTAGAACTGGAAGAAATTCCAGAACCACAAGCTATTACTGAAAGTATGGTAGAACCAGAAGTTTCAGAAGAAAGGGACATACCAGCGCCTATCCGCAGAAGTAGTAGGCAGTCTCATCCGCCCGAAAGATACTACGGTTTTCTCATAGACGGGGATCGAGAAGATTGCGTCATTGATAATGATGACCCTACTAGCTTCCAGCAAGCCATTCAGAGCGGCGACTCGGTAAAATGTCTGGATGCAATGCGGACCGAAATGGAGTCCATGTACACTAACAAAGTATGGACTTTGGACATTGCTCCAGATGGGGTAAAACCCGTAGGATGCAAATGGATCTTCAGAAAGAAGATTGGTGTGGATGGACAGGTTGAAACCTATAAGGCTAGACTTGTTGCAAAGGGTTTCCGTCAAAGACCTGGTTTGGACTATGACGAAACCTTTTCTCCAGTGGCTATGCTCAAATCCATTCGGGTCCTTCTTGCTATTGCTGCCTTCCACGATTATGAGATTTGGCAGATGGACGTAAAGACGACCTTTCTAAATGGTAATTTGGAAGAGTGCATCTAGATGGATCAGCCAGTGGGATTCATTCAGAGTGGGAGCAGCGGTAAAGTGTGTAAGCTGCTTAAGTCCATTTATGGACTAAAGCAGGCATCGCGGAGTTGGAACATCTGTTTTGATGACGCTGTCAAAGAATTTGACTTTATCAAAAATCCAGATGAACCATGCATATACAGTAAGATTGTAGGGAGAGTTGTTGTATTCCTCGTCTTGTACGTGGATGACATTCTCCTAATAGGAAATGATATTCCTATGGTACAGTCAGTCAAAAGATTCTTGTCACAGAAGTTCTCCATGAATGACCTAGGTGATGCCACCTACATTATGGGGATCCAGAACTATCGTGATAGATCAAAGAGGATGTTGGGACTTTCGCAGTCCAGGTACATAGACACCATATTGAAAAGATTCAGTATGTAAGATTCTAAGCGCGGTAACCTACCGGCTTGTCACGGAATCACCCTCTCTAAAGAAATGTCTCCCAAGACTGATTCGGAAAGGGATCGCATGTCGATTATACCCTACGCTTCTGCGGTAGGCTCTATAATGTATGCGATGTTATGTACCAGACCAGATGTAGCATACGCATTGAGCGTTGTAAGCCAGTATCAGGAAAACCCAGGGGAGAAGCACTTGATAGCAGTAAAGAACATTCTCAAGTACCTGAGGAGGACTAAGGAGATGTTCTTGGTGTATGGCGGAAAAGACCTCCAGATCGAGGCCTTTGCCGACTCCAGCTTCCAGAGTGACAAGGATGACTCCAAGTTTATGTCGGGTTATGTCTTTACCCTTAATGGAGGGGCAGTCTATTGGAAGAGTTCTGTCACGACCGGAAAGTGCAAGTGACTGGCCCTTGAACCATATGAAGTCTATAGGACTCCATCTGATCCAAGAAAGCCAAAAACCCAGAAATCTAAAACCATTTTAAGAGTAAATAAAGAAAAATAGTTTAAAGAAGTGAAGAAAAACATGTTTGAAGTCAAGGTTTTTAAATAATTAAGCCGAATATGCATTTTTAAAAAAAAATGTAAAGTCTTTTCTAAAAATTTCGGCAGAGTTTCTTTTATAAATACTGGCCCCGAACGAGGTACAATAAGAACAATATATGTGCAATGATAAAAGGCATCCCCAAGCGGGAGCTAGCACTTCGTCAATCGACGGTCACAACAACAAAAACAATATAACATACAACGCCAAATGGCGAGGGTCAAATCCAAAAGAAACTCAATAAGCATGAAAACCGCAATACTACTAAGCGCGACTCTAAGGTCGAAATAATACATCACTAGTGTTTAAGTCCGAAACAATATACAAGTTTTGGTTGATGGAATCCCAAATACGAATCATATCAAATCACCGATCTCGCGGCACAATGCCCAACATCATCGACTCATCTCCAATGTCATCCAATATCATCAAACACAGTGTAAGTATAATGAATATGCAAGGGTGTGCGTGTAGGTGTAAATCTATTCTAGGGTTCGCGACTATGAACTACACTAGTTACCTTTAACCCTAAACTATCCATAATACACCTAACACAATATCCATGACACACTATAACTATCATATATATAGTATATCAACTACGGACTGCGGGGGTGCTATACGCCATCCACCCGACTTCCCCCTGTAGATATAATCTACTCACCTAGCGTCTTCATTGTCGACGTCACCACGCACTTGCTTCTCGTCCCGAAGTCTTCATGGGTACCTACACGTCAAAGTATCGTAAATGCGCATTAAAACCAAATCAAATCTAAAACGGCACACGAAACCCAAAACGATACGATAAGGGGCCTATAGGTTAGAACCTATGGGCACGCCTTCAAAACCATCAACAAATCCTCGATATCGTCGTATAAATGCCAATTAGTCGAGGTAAAACACAATACGTAATTTCAGAAATAAAAATACGGAATACGGAAACACGAATCCAAAACAGCAACTAAGGAAATTGGCTCCAGATTTCACCCTAGGTCAAATTAGACAAATCTATACATGCCAGGGGTCTAAACTACACATGTAGGAGCTCTGGAACAAAAACGAGATATTTTGGTGCTGGTCGGGCCGTAAATTGCGGCCAATTGGGTTAAATTTGCACCGGGAAAGGGAATTAGGGGCTAGGGTTCTGGGGTTAGCTTCCTTGATGCCTGCACATGTCACTGTCAACTCAATTTTATTTTAGGGGTCTCGGGGTGATAGCAGATTCCCAAATACGATCACAGATTCACAGTTTTTCTCCGACATCATCTTATAAATCCGTATTTTGTGTTCTATTCTCTAGTTTGATCCAAAATAACATCACACCAGGGGTTCTAAGGTCACTACAATCCTCAATTTCATCTTTAATTTCAGATCTCACATAAACCCTAACTTGAAGTTTCACAAATCCACCAAACGACACCATATTGACATGAAACTAGAATTGATGCACAAGAAATGAAATACTACTGTAATAGGTCCAGAATTTACCTGCTTTGGCAACTCAAGAAAATTCTTGAGTTGCTCAAGGTCCTCCAAATCCAATCTTACTAGGTTCAATGTGTAGCTAGTGAGCTCGGGACACTTTTTGTGAAGTGGGAATGGGGTTTTGGTGAGGGAAATGGGAGAGATCTATGGAGTGAAGGGGAGGGAGATGAGGGAGCAGGAGCAGGAGCAGCAGCAGCTCCAAAGAGAGGGGAGAGAGAAATGGGTGTGAGGAAATGATGGGAGTATGGTTCAAAAAGTGGGGGTTTACTTGGTCTCTCTCTCATCATGAGACCTTTATCTTTTCTTTTCTTTTATTTTCCTTCTCCCACCATGGTGAACCCTAAGCAACCATGTACCCAAAACATGTAACAAGTGTGGAAAATGATATGTGCGCATTTTTGCACAAAAATGTCAAAAATCCGATTAGCGATTTTAATCGCGATCAGCACTAAATTAGCATATAACTAATCAAAAAAACTTAAAAATGGCATAATTCCATAAAATACCCTATTTTAGAATTTTCCATAATTTTCCCCATTTATTTGTATTTAATTATACCCGAATATTAAAATATTCATTAAAATAATATTAAATTATAAAAATTCCCAAAAATAATATTTTATTATTTTGAAACGTTACAATCTACCCCCCTTAAAGAATTTCGGTCCCCAAATTTTAATTTAAACCCCCAAATACTAAAATATTTCAATACAAATTCCAAGTCATCGGGGCTCCGAAATCATCAATACATAAAACATCATAGCGCAATGCATGCGCATGAGTACTGAGCAGATAACTCAAAAGCAAAACTCCGTCAAGCATCCCGCAATCATCGGAGTCATGGTAAAGACACAAATCTCAAATCCAATACAAACCAATATGATATAGATCAGAACTATACATGCAGACATCCAATCTATACATGTGAATAGCTGATGTAAATGCATGCCAAATCTCTTTTAAGTCGCTGTGCGATGCACGTAACACTGCACAGTGGCGGACGTTTTTCATAAGAAAATAACCATATATGTATATATCTTTTGTTTACTATGTACGTTCCGCCGTTTTGAAAACAATTTAGAAGGGTTTCCCTGTTTTTAAAACGTTTCGTGTCATATCGGACACGTGGGTATATATGCTGAGACTATAGCTCGCTTTTTGGAATTCCCTTCGGTAACTATCAATGCATGCAAAATATATCCAGGTACTGTCCTCTGACTAGTCCTGCCCAGTACAAAACGAATACCAAATATCATAAAAATGTACTGCTCCAAAAGGAATAAATCCTAAAAATGCACATAACACCACCCTGTGCGTCTGGTGCGCACGGAAATCAAAATCCATATATGTGCCATACAGGTGCACAAAACAACATCTAGGTGCAACGGGTGTGCACGAAGTATCTGTCATAGGCAACGTGTGTGCCTGACAGCCAAATCAGGTGCATTTGACATGCACGAAGAATTCCAATTTAGTGCATCTGGCGTGCACCAAACTTGTATATCAAAACACTAAAGGTGCATGAAAACTATGCTGGAAACGTAAATCACATCACTGGCATAAAATAGGCATGAAATCACAATCAATATCTCAATTGTAATAACTATGCGCAAAATATAATTACCCAGTGGGTGCATGAAACAAATATCATGAAACTCAGTCATCAAAACTAAATCATGCAAACAGAACGCCCAAAATACCGAAATCCAAAATGACAGATACATGATAATCGAATCACAAAATCACAAATCATAAATACCGTCGTCGGTAGTCCCTCCGTCAATGTCGAGAAGGTGTCGGTGCATCCAATGCTAGCAGCGTAAGATATCTACTTGCCTCTTGCTCATAGTCTGGCGTCCTCTGTTTCTGGGTCCTTATCTTCTCTGTGGATTTCCAATCTCACAATCAATCGGCTCATCGGCCCTGTCAGGTGTGCTAACGGGGACGATTCCGTTCTGGCATTTCTCTGGTCATCTCTCGGTCAATCCTCACGACCACTCATAAAGCAGCATATCACTGGCGTCGGCCTCTGGCTCTCTGAATGCACATCACACATCTGATCCTGGGTGTAAACATCATTGCAGTAGTGTCCTGGAAGGAATCCCGCTCAAGGTCTTTTTTGATCTTGCTTATGCCGGTTTGTACGGAGGCTGGTACTCTTGCATAATTTGTTCTCGCTCGATGGACATCTGTGTCCTCAGCACAACATTTTCTCGGAAATTGGTCGCATCCTAACGCTTCTGTAAGCATATCTGGTCTCTAGTCTCAACGGGAAGTAATGACAGCTCGTTAGCGTCTCGCACGAACCTCTGGTCCCGCTTGTCTGTATCATCGTCCACATCGACGTCACGTCATTATCTGCGCACTGCAACGTTCTCGGCTACGGACCATCCAAAGTCTCTCGCTTATCTCCTTTCTGCCGAATTGCCCGAAAGTCATCGTCCTTTACTGGAGCTAATCCTTGTTTCGAAACGGCTGCATACTCGTCGCAACTCCTTCTGGAAGGTATATCCATATACAACACCTCTGCGTGCGTATCGCATCTCTGATGTCAGCGGAGTGGGACGTCATCTCGTCAAAATCTCTTGCGAACTCTTTACTTCACTCTACTTCAATGTCGATTGCTTCGGACTCGTCTCATCGTGGCTGCATGGACTGTGCTCAAACGGCTATACTCGTATCTGGAGTCTCCCAAGCAATGCATCCCATCACCTAGCATCCGAAGGGAGTCGAACTATTCGATCGATTCATCAAAACCTCATAATCCCCCAAGAGCTCAACATCTTGAGTACAGTTTAATAGTATCGAGTACATGCCACAGCGTCGGTGGTCCAGCCATAGAAGGGCAAACCCAAGCCTCACTAATGGCGCTGCAGAACTGCCACAAACCCTAAGGTTCAAAGGCTTTCACACGGTCATTAAGTCGAGTTAGGGTTTCATTCTTCTAGAGGGTCCATAGAATCGCCTGCATGTCTTTCCGTATACTTTAAACTTGAAAATGGGCTCCTGACATTCGATCGTCTCCGTCGACTCTCAACGTCTCCGCGTGAAGTCGTCTCTAGCTGGAAGCAATCTATCTGATGACCTCGCATCGGGGTAAGCGAACGAACCACATGTCCTAGTCATTCATCCTCGGTGACTAGCGACTCACCATCATATCTCGAAGTATATACTCATGCTGCAGTAGCTCCAATCATCTGGGTGTAAGTCCGCGGCGGCGCCCCGGCCGTCGATCCGACGCCGGAAAGGCGGAAACAAAAACTTTCAAAAACTATTGAACCGGCACCACCGCGCACTTTTCACCCGGATCGGGCCATTAACCTAGCAACTAGCAAACTAGAATAAGAGTAGAGAAGTATACCAAGCGATCCGTGTCATTCGGTCTTCGTCTCCACTCCGATCTCCCGCGGAAACTCCGTCCGTCACGTCCTCATCGGAAAGGGCACCACGTAGCCGGGTTCTTTTACGGGCTCCCACCTCTGGACCGAGGCAACTCGGGCACGAAGTTGGCTAGCCGACGCGTCCAAGGGATGCTGTAGAATAGTGTAGAAGCTTGTCTCTTTTGGGGTTATGAGGTTGCCTTGATGTGGTGGAGGTGAAGAAAGCAACTATGGAAATGAGCTTAGGAATTTGGTAGCATGAAAATGAGATGAAACATTTTTCTTTCCAAAATGAAATTCCTCTTTACCTCCCAAAAAAATGGCCGGCCCTCTCATATCAAAATGGTGGAGAGAAAAGATCACAACCAAGAAGGGAGGTGATGGTAGGAAAAGTAGAGGGTGACCACACCAAAGGGTTATGATAACAACATCATATCAACCTTTATCTCATTTCTAATCATAAATAAAGCAAAGAATGGATGGAAAAAGAATCTCATCATGATGCCACATAATGCAAGAAAACCCCTCCACATAATGTTATTTGCACACTTGCAAATAACCCCCTCCAATGGAAAGTCCGGCCGCGAAAGAACAAAGGAAAACCGGCCGGAACGGAATGCAAACTGGCAACTTCAGAAAACTGATCCCGTAATAAATTACAGGAAAACCCCGCTACTGCATATACATGCCCGCATTTGTATTCCCACTGAACACAAATGTAATGAGACAATATCTACATTATCTAATACTAGGATCCGGCTTAAGCCAAAGCCGGCTAGTAAAATCCGTCCGATCACGATCCGTGCAATACCGCACGTATCTGATCGAACCCTACCATATCTCCATTCGGCCTCTACAGCGTTTCGCCCGAAACTTGAGTAACTGTGTGTGGTGGACTCTAAAGACTCGTCAATACTATGGCTGTGGATTTAACCACTAGCACGTCAGAGGTATCAGCCAATACATAACGGGCCACCAGCTATTGACCAAAAGGGACGTCGATGAGCGAACTCATCCTGACACCCTACTGAGCCTGTCAGTGACAATATCCGTACAGTCCGGTCCGTTCGTCTATGAGCATCGCATCGCGGGCCTAGGGGTTGGTAAAAGTCAGACCCCCAATAGCAGTACAAGTCGTGTCGGAGTGTAGCCTAGAACACCCTGAGATACTACTGGAATACCTACCAGCAAATCTCCTGCCTTGGCTAAGGACTTTTTATGTTCTGGCTCTCCTAGACACAGCGTGATCTTACCCACAATACCGGGAGAGACGAACCCCTGCAGATCCGCTCACTGCCTCCATGTGTCTCGGGACTGTACCCAACTAAAACCTGTTTGCATGACTCCTTTGAGCCGTGGTAGGGTAGTAATCAAAGCACAGTGGGAACTCACACGAGACAAATGACGATCTCAGGTCGATGAACTAACCTGTACACATGTCACCAGGGAACTACTATCTGACGTCTGGTATAATCCCAACTAGCAGGTTCCCGGCGAGTCCTGTCCGGTGTACTCATAACCCAATGAGCACCTGTATACATCTTAGGTGAACCAACTGACACCAGTGGCTTGTGAGATCGGCCACCGCCCCTCATCGGGGTCTCGACTGTATACACTAGTCTACTCTGGAGAATCGATGCCCTGTCTCGAAACTCTCACGACTAGGGACCTTTTAAGGACGTGCTTATAGACTCCAGCTCTCACTTATATGATCGCCCTCATACTGCTGGTAGTCAAGCAAGAATCTTAGGGGCTCTATCAACGTGCAATAGCGACTCAAAAGGTCACCTAAAGCAGTACACGATGATAAAGGTAAACCAGATAGCATACTATCATCTTGAGTAAGACTGTCCGACTGGGACAGGTCCTCCCCTCAATCATTGCAATCACATGCCTGTGATCCAATAATTGACTCTGAGGGCACTATCTCCAACACTGGGCGATATCTCGTCGTTTGCAGCAACAACTGGCTTATTCATCTGTATGCTGAACAGCGCCCCAATCCTCCAGGAAAGGCGATACATTGGCGGTCCTCTCTAAATCGGTCTGCTCTAGATCTGAGTAAGACTCTCCACACTGGAAATCTTCAACTCATCTGGGCCTGCTCTGGTGCACAATCGAACGAATTACCTTCGTCTCTCAAATCAGGTAGACTAGCTGTCATCTGTCTCATATCCGCCTGGAAGCTCCGGCGATCTCAGCTCGTAAGCTCCGGAAGCGACATCCTATCAATCTTAGCAACAGCTGGTTCATCTGTCTGCATGGTAGGCGCCATCATAATCTCTGAGGTATGTTGTACATCAATAGTCCTCTCTCAACTGGCAGCTCTAACAGTGGCCCGATCATCCGGTGTAAAACCAAGCACCCGCCTCCACAAGAGGTCACAATCATCGATACTAACTCGAGACGTTCCCATGTCACCAGAAAACACAATGGTCGGCCCTCGTACCCGACGAGCTCGCCCCGACCATAACACTAGCAGCAGCTCAATTGCTCTCAAACAATGGCGACAGGAACTTCAATCGAGTATCGAAGAGAGCAGATCAATGGCAAGAAAGAAAACAACAGATCCAAAGTAGATACATGATCATAAGAAGGAACAGCATCAATGAAGGTATGATCATGGAACTAATAGAATTGAGGATCTCAAATGGATGTATAATCATGGATATGAAGAGAATCACTGATCTCGAAAATATGTACATCCTAAGGTCCCTTAAGCGGTGTGGCGTGTCGTAAGTATGCCGCGGAACATACCCACGGTACGTCACTCTACTTTAGTCACCTATTCCATCAACCAAGGGTCATCCTACGCGACAAAAGTTCGGGTCTAATACCCCCTCGACTAAGTCTAAGTTCCGTAAGGTCAAGCCTAAGTTCCGTAAATACATAGACGCCCTAGGCTCCACATAGTCAAACTTAGACTCGAACCAAGGTTAACCTAGCGCTCTGATATCAACTTTGTCACGACCTGAAAGAGCAAGTGACTGGCCCTTGAACCATTTGAAGTCTATAGGACTCCATCTGATCCAAGTAAGCCAAAAACCCAGAAATCTAAAACCATTTTAAGAGTAAATAAAGAAAACTAGTTTAAAGAAGTGAAGAAAAACATGTTTGAAGTCAAGGTTTTTAAATAACTAAGCCAAATATGCATTTTAAAAAAAATGTAAAGTCTTTTATAAAAATTTCGGCAGAGTTTCTTTTGTAAATACTGGCCCCGAACGGGGTACAACAAGAACAATATATGTGCAATGATAAAAGGCATCCCCAAGCGGGAGCTAGCTCTTCGTCAATCGACGGTCACAAACATACAAACAATATAATATACAACGCCGAATGGCGAGGGTCAAATCCAAAAGAAACTCAATAAGCATGAAAACCACAATACTACTAAGCGCGACTCTAAGGTCGAAATAATACATCACTAGTGTCTAAGTCTGAAACAATATACAAGTTTTGGTTGATGGAATTCTAGATACAATGAATAATACATATACAAGGGTGGTTCTGATGCAATGAACCCACCTACCAAAAGAAATTCACCCGCAAAGGAAGCAGTGTGCCAGAAATGCCGCTATGGAATCTGTACGGCAAAATCTGCAAGAACTGTGGCACAACGGGGGTGAGTTGCTAACTCATGAATAGAAAATATCTACAAGCAGAAACCGAATGCATGACATAATCCTAGGTCAATACGATCAGATATATAACCTCAAGGAAAAATCCTGAATGCATGATAAGGTGGCAATGTAACATCTAATCATGTATGTAGTGCCAAGTACTCGTGCCAGTGCCTCAGGTAATAACATGTCATAAATGTAAGGTATGTCTGCATGAAGTAAATATGATGAAGTATCAAAATGAATATCAATACACATATATTAGCATCCCATTCCACTAATATTGGTGTAAGGGTATATATAACAGTGCCCTCATACCTTGTTATATATACAAATGAGGTGTGATCAATGTAGTTCAAGTCTGTATGTATATATGTGGATCCCGTCCACCTGTCACCCAATGACAATAAGCATCATACATGCAAATATGAGGATAAAATCAAAATCATGGAGATCATTATGAAAACCTGTGCCTAGCATCGGCACATAAATCCTCGTCCATATAGGGCTCTGTCTGCGGTATCGGCCCTCGGCCCCGGCAGTACGGGTCAGCCATGTCCATCTCTCAACTCTAGTCGGTATCCTACAGATATCCGCCGAGCTCAAATACAATCACCTGTAGGTTGTAGTCCCTCTGCCAGGCTCACCGTCTACTACATAGCGAAACCGTTCTCGCCTCGGGGTACCATACCGGGTCCACCATGTACCCGCAATCGGCCTCATCCGCCTCCTCGAATCGGGTTTCACATGTCGCTCTCAGCACCGAGAAAACACATGGTGGACGCAATGAAATATCATATCAAGGGTAACCGGGTTTTTTAAAACAATTATATATTCTCTTTTGAAATACCCACGGTTCCCAAATCCTGAAATATAATGGAAACAACATATCTCAATTCGCATAATCATAAGCATGATGTATGTGACATATAAATGAAATGCAAGTATAACAGTATATCATGCCACATGAAATAACAGTATGCACATACAAGGGTCATATCCTGATGCAATAATACTACTGTGTAGTGACATGGCAATTATCGATGATGAAGTGTGTGAGCCGGCGAGCAAGTGTACGTGGAACATAGGCATCATCGATAATGGTGCTGGTGTCCTAGAAACATGATAGTAATATAGCAATAAATATACGCAAAGCAATGTGAATAGCATGAACATGCGGAAATCAAATAATCAACACCGCAGTGAAGAATCTATATCAATATGAATTTGTCATGCAGTTATGTCATTTGAAATAAGACGAATCAGTATTTTTAGTAAAATAAGGGCTACGGTGTTTTTAAGAATAGACACGTCTTTTGAAAATACCCGTATTATCCCTTTACTTGTCCTTAAGACACTCCCGATTCGTTAGTTTTGAAATAGGTATGACTCGGGTCTGGTCTAACATCTACCAAGCCAAGTCCATCAGGAGGTGTATGAAAACCACCTAAATCTGAGTCGATATATATATAGTCGGTGATCCCGCCTCAATAGTATCGCGTACGATACAGTATATCATCTGACATCCTCGAGTCATGAGTGCGGATCTATCATCAATATAAAGCTCGTACGGTAAATCGTCGTACGGCATCCCAATAGCTGGGTACGGGTCAATATCATATTATCTCGCCACATGTCAGGTATCACTATCATTATATCACATAATCTTAGGTACTGATCTAAGTCTAGTACAATCGATACCATCTATCACTGCGTGTGTAAGCACACGTCCAAAGGCCCGCTAAAGATCACATGTCGTATCCCAAATACGAATCATATCAAATCATCGATCTCGCGGCACAATGCCCAACATCATCGACTCATCTCCAATGTCATCCAATATCATCAAACATAGTGCAAGTATAATGAATATGCAAGGGTGTGCGTGTAGGTGTAAATCTATTCTAGGGTTCGCGACTATGAACTACACTAGTTACCTTTAACCCTAAACTATCCATAATACACCTAACACAATATCCATGACACACTATAACTATCATATATATAGTATATCAACTACGGACTGCGGGGGTGCTATACGCCATCCACCCGACTTCCCCCTGTAGATATAATCTACTCACCTTGCGTCTTCATTGTCGACATCACCACGCGCTTGCTTCTCGTCCCGAAGTCTTCATGGGTACCTACACGTCAAAGTATCGTAAATGCGCATTAAAACTAAATCAAATCTAAAACGGCACACGAAACCCAAAACGATATGTTAAGGGGCCTATAGGTTAGAACCTATGGGCACGCCTTCAAAACCATCAACAAATCCTCGATATCGTCGTATAAACGCCAATTAGTTGAGGTAAAACACAATACGTAATTTCAGAAATAAAAATACGGAATACGGAAACACGAATCCAAAACAGCAACTAAGGAAATAGGCTCCAGATTTCACCCCAGGTCAAATTAGACAAATCTATACATGCCAGGGGTCTAAACTACACATGTAGGAGCTCTGGAACAAAAACGAGATATTTTGGTGCTGGTCGGGCCGCAAATTGCGGCCAATTGGGTTAAATTTGCAGCCGGGAAAGGGAAGTAGGGGATAGGGTTCTGGGGTTAGCTTCCTTGATGCCTGCACATGTCACTGTCAACTCAATTTTATTTTAGAGGTTTCGGGGTGATAGCAGATTCCCAAATACGATCACAGATTCACAGTTTTTCTCCGACATCATCTCATAAATCCGTATTTTTTGTTCTATTCTCTAGTTTGATCCAAAATAACATCACACCAGGGGTTCTAAGGTCACCACAATCCTCAATTTCATCTTTAATTTCAGATCTCACATAAACTCTAACTTGAAGTTTCACAAATCCACCAAACGACACCATATCGACATGAAACTAGAATTGATGCATAAGAAATGAAATACTACTGTAATAGGTCCAGAATTTACCTCCTTTGGCAACTCAAGAAAATTCTTGAGTTGCTCAAAGTCCTCCAAATCCAATCTTGCTAGGTTCAATGAGTAGCTAGTGAGCTCGGGAACACTTTTTGTGAAGTGGGAATGGGGTTTTGGTGAGGGAAATGAGAGAGATCTATGGAGTGAAGGGGAGGGAGATGAGGGAGCAGGAGCAGGAGCAGGAGCAGCTCCAAAGAGAGGGGAGAGAGAAATGGGTGTGAGGAAATGATGGGAGTATGGTTCAAAAAGTGGGGGTTGACTTGGTCTCTCTCTCTCTCTCATCATGAGACTTTTATCTTTTCTTTTCTTTTCTTTTCCTTCTCCCACCATGGTGAACCCTAAGCAACCATATACCCAAAACATGTAACAAGTGTAACAAATGTGGAAAATGATATGTGCACATTTTTGCACAAAAATGCCAAAAATCCGATTAGCGATTTTTAATCGCGATTAGCACTAAATTAGCATATAACTAATCATAAAAACTTAAAAATGGCATAATTCCATAAAATATCCTATTTTAGAATTTTCAATAATTTCCCCCATTTATTTGTATTTAATTATACCAGAATATTAAAATATTCATTAAAATAATATTAAATTAAAAAAATTCCCAAAAATAATATTTTATTATTTTGAAACGTTACAAGTTCCAAGCAGGAGACCGTTGCTGATTCAACGATGGAAGCGGAGTACATAGCTGCTTGCGATGCCGCAAAAGAAGTTGTCTGGATGAAGAAGTTCCTTACAGAACTTTAGGTGGTTCTTACCAGTGTTGGTCCAATACTTCTATATTGCAACAACAACGGCGCTATAGCTTTAGCGATGGAACCCAGGTCTCATCAGAAGTCCAGACACATCTTAAGGCGGTATCACCTGATCAGGGAGATCATAGATCGCCGGGAGATCGAGGTAAAGAGAGTAGATACAGAGAATAACACTGCTGATCCATTCACAATGGCCATTCCTCAGACGCAGTTCGAGAGGCTATTCGAGATGATAGGTCTGAGATATGCCAGTACATGGCCCTAGTGCAAGTGGGAGATTGTTAGTGTTTATGCCTTAGAAGGCCATTACTGTATCATACTAGTTTGTATATTACTTAATGGAAGCTTGCGATATTCACAGTTGTATTGACGGTCTTGCTAAAAATGGTAGTATGCTACTTGGTTTAATCTATCTTAATATGTGAGTATACGTATTGATAGAGCCCTTAGGATCTTGCTTGACTACCAGCGTTGTGATGGCAGTCACACTAGTTAGGACTGGGTAGTTTACAAGCACATCCTTTTCCAGGTCCCTAGTTGTAGGATTATCGAGACAGGGCATCGATACTCCGGAGTAGACTAGTGTGTACGCTTCTCATCCTAGTTGGGGAGATGGTCTGTCCCACAGCCGTCAGTACGTCGTACTGGAGATAGTATACAGGTTCTCGTTAGGTTACGGGTACACCGGACATGACTCGCGGGGAACTGTTGGTTGGTATTATACCCGTCGTCAGTTAACAGTTCCCAGGTGACATGAGTACAGCATAGTCCCCAGACTTGACACTGCTACTTCACCTCGAGTGTGTCCCACTGTTCTTAGATTGCTACCCTACCACGGCTCAAAGGAGTCGTGCAAACAGGTAGCAGTTGGGTGCAGTCCCGAGCACTTGGAGGCAGTGGCGGTTAGACATGATTCGTCTCTCCCGGTATTGGGTGTTGATATCACGCTGTGTCAGAGAGCGATTACGCAAAGTCTCTGGCCAGGGCAGGCGAGATTTACTGGTAGGTTTTCCAGTAGTTTCTCAAGGTGTAATGGGCTGCGCTCCGACACGACTTATACCGCTTTTAGGGGACTGACGCTTGCCGCCCCTTGGCCCGATATGCGATAGTCCTAGACGAACAGACTGGACTGCACGGAGATTGTCACAGCAGGCTCAGTAGGAGTTCGGATGGGTTTCCTCATCGGCCTTCTTATCGACATCTACCTGGGGACCGTTACGTACAGCTAGTGCCGCTTGCGGTCTGTGGTTAAACCCACTGCCACCGTAGTGTCGAGTCTTTAGAGTCCCACACAGAGAGTTTCCCTGCTTCGGGCGAAACGATATAGAGGTCGTATGGTTTTACGACAGGGTTCGGACGCATACGTGTTTTTACGCACGTACGATGTTCGGACAGTTTTTACTAGTCGGCTTTGGTTTATGCCAGATTCTAGTATCGGATTATTGGATTTATACAGTCTAAAGTTTTTCCGTGTTTTCACGGATAGGAGGGGCGTTCTCGTAATTTGTCGGGAAGCTTCTAGAAGGATGATGACTTGGAGGGTAAGGTGGCATTTGCATTTATTGGATTAATGAGTCATGAGAGTGAATCATCCACGGAGTTAATGATTCATTTATGATTCATATGACTCATGTGATGAATCACTTAGTGTATTAATGAAACATGATGATATATCATTATTTGTTATTCATTTAATATATATGATATGTTTCATATATACACAAATGATATCATTTATCCAAAAGGATTCTCATTCTCACCATCTCTCTCCTCAAGCTCTCTCTCTTCAAACCCTAACCCTAACCTCTCATGTGTTGAGATCAAGGGTTAGCAAGACTTGTTAATCCACAATCCTACTCTATATCCCCTAGGTTGCTTAGATTAGCACTTTGAGTAACCTAGTTACCTCAAGTTAGAGGTCAAGCTTGGAGTAGCAACTCTCGGGTGGATCGTCTTTGACTCGAGGAGGCCGTTGAGGTGCTGACGTTCCATAGAGCCTACGAGGAGTGGAGGACAGTGATGGAGACCCGAAGGATAAGTAACATGAGGTATAACTTCATATCCGAGTAGTTAAACCTTTCGTTGTATGCTAGTATCGGTTTAGATACGATTCATGCGCTCAAGTCCGTGTTACGAAGCTTTGATAATCGTTTTTCATATATTCCGCCTCCCCGCAAGTTCGTGGGGTGCACATGGACTTACATTCCTAACATCCAATTAGATCTATCTTATAGATCCAAAACCCAGGATTTAGGAGGTATCGCTTTGATCTTATATGGAGAATCCTTGTGATAAGCGGAGATTGACCGAGCGTAGCATAGGAAATTCCTTCCCTATCAAGAGTATGTCATCCACGTACTCTATGAGGATCACCACCATACTCCCTACCACCTTTTTGTATATACAAGGTTCATCTACCATTTTGATGAAGTCAAACTCTTTGACTACCATATCAAAACAGATGTTCCAACTCCGCGATACCTGATTTATCACATAAAACAAATTGCACACGTTTCTGCTGCTCCCACTGTCTACGAAGCCTTCTGGCTGTGTACTTATAGACGCTCTCTTCCAAATCAACATTTAGAAAAGCAGTCATAACACCCAACCGCCAGATATCGTAGTCATGGTATGTAGCCATGGTAAGTAGGATCTGGATGGACTTAAGCATAGCTTTGAAAGTCTCAACTTTTCCATGTACACCAAGTAATCTTCTCAAGATATACTTGCTCCTGATGGGGATTTAACCCTTCAGATAAAGCAACTAAAGTCCATACTTTGTTGGTGTATAAGGATTCCATCTCAGATCGCTTAGCATCCAGCCATTCTTACAGAGTCCTACTCCTGATGGCCAGCTCGAAACTAGTTGGGTCATCATCTCATGAAGCAATCCTTGCTCCACCTGTCATAGAGAAAACCGAGGTATCTCTCAGGTGGGTGAGGAACCCTACTAGATCGGCGGAGAGGCTGAGGTTCGTTTGAAACTATTGAATCCTATGGTTCTATCAAATCATCAGCTGCAGTTTGTATAGCTGGAATTGTTTCCAGTTCTACCTCATGACCACAAATTTCTTCACAAGAAATTCCCTTTCACAAAGGTGGCATGCTGAGAAACCAAACATCTTTTGTTCCTTGGTTTGGTAGAAGATATTCCCTTGCGAATGCTTGGGATATCCAACAAACTTCTACAGAACTGACTTTGCCTTGAGCTTGTCTGGATTATGCTTTTAGACATAGGCCGGACAACCCCAAATATTAACATATTTAAGATATGGGCTCTTCCCATTCCATATCACTTATGAAGTGGTAGGCAACTGATTTGATTGGAACCCTATTCAATAGGTATGCAGCTTCACAAGTGCATAACTCCCAAAAGAAAATAGGAAACTCAGTAGTACTCATCATAGAGCGCACCATATCAAATAGGGTGTGATTGCTCCTCCCCGATACACCGACGTGCTGTAGTGTATAAGGAGGAGTAATGCTGAGAGAGAATCTCATTCTACTTTAGAATAGTCCAGGAATCCCGTGCTCAAGTATTTTCCTCCTTGATCTTATCAAAGGACATAATACTTATACCCGTTTTTGGTTCTCTACTTCTAACTTATATTCATTGAATTTCTCAAAAGTTCCAGACTTGTATTTCAACAGGAACATATGTCTGGGTCTTGAGAGATAATCAGTGAATGTAATGAAGTACAAAGAACCAGTCTTGGCATGTGTAGACAGGGGACCTTCATACATCAGCATGTATCAATCCCAAGAGTTCAGTAACTCTTTCTCTGTTTCCAATAAACGGAGCTATGGTCATCTTATCTTTGTGACATGAACGGCAAGTTTTACAAGATGTAAATCCAAACTAATTTAAATATGCATCTTTATGTAACTTTAGCTAGTCTGGTCGCATCGATATGACCTAGTCTACAATGCCTCAAGAAGAATTCGTTCATTTCTGAACTCTTCCTCTTGTGTGTGCTCTGTACGTTAAGAACTGTGGTTTGATTTAGAATGTCTATGCTTTTAGACAACGTGCCTGAACCGATCAACTCTTGATATAGGAAATGTTCAAAACATTATCCAACAATACAAAATTATATCCTTCTTTACTAATAAAGAGACTGATATGATGTTGTATATCAGGTTCGGTATCTAATAACATTCGTTCAGAATAATGTATTCTGGTAATACATGGTGATAATTGCCAACAGACTTGGCTGCAACACTTGCATCATTTCCAGCTCTTGAAACTTATCACCCGTTCTCAGTTTTCTACCTATCTGTAGCCCATGTAACAAATTACATATGCGGGATCCTGATCCGGTATCTCATACCCAGGACGTAAAGGATACTGAGAAACAGTTCTCGGTAATGAACATACCCGAAGATGATGCATCAACATGCACTTTCTTCGTTTGGTCAGCACGGGAATTCTGGTAATCCCCTATTTCCTGCTCTGTCTCATAACAATTATAAGTTGGAGCGGGACCAACGTTCCCTAGCTCAGTATAACAAGCGAGTTCGGTCAATACATCCATATTATTATGTTGATTAAGGCGTGACATGGTCGCAACCAGGAGAGAGAGAGAAGAAAACACTCAGTGTATGCTCTTGCAAGATTAGATTGGTTATTAATATATCTAATCAGGATGTTTCCCACTGTTTTAGTCAAATCTTCCTTCAAACCCTAAAAGGAAAGACTAGCCGGGACTAATTACACCGTACAAGTTCGCCAATCTTTCAGCCAGGCCAGTGCCGGTACTTTGAGGGAGGTTCCATGTGCTTTCGCACGGACCTAATTAAAATAAACCTCGTTTTCCCAGGGGCGTAACCCCGTTGATACCTTTCTAGACGCCTACTTGATCGGCTAATTGTAATGTGTAAAACTCTCCCAGGAGTAACTCTTACTCGCAGCGGGTATCGGGATCCAACTATCTCATAGAAGGTATGCAATCTCATTGCAAATTTCAACACTTGAAATTCCCAATAATATTTTACCCCTAGCATGCTATGACCTTGACGCATGCCAAACATCCCATAGTGCGCTAGTCAAGTTCAACCCGTACATTTCCTGGTTAAATTAAACCCATACGTACGACCCTTGACGTATGCCAAACAACGCTGTACAATTACCCTAATCCAATCGCATCGTATGCTAGTAGATAAGCACTAGTTAGCTACCGTACACTACGCCTTGACGCATGCCAAACTACCGTAGCACGAATACTAAGTAGTACTTATATGAAATGACGGAGGGCTACGACATGTTTTTAAGAAAACCCTTTGCGTAATGAACTTGATATCGTTGTAGAATCGAGTGAATTTTGAATGGAATGTTTTTGAGGCTTTTTCTAGTTTTGCTAAAGAGGTCACTCCCGGTGAAGGGATCTCGGTCTTTCCTCTTCGAATAAGGTGCATGATATTTCACAAATACTACTTTGCAAAGCAAGAACTATAGAAACAATCAAAATACAAACCGAGTTTGTAGCATCTGCTAGTTTTGCTAAAGAGGTCACTCTCGGTGAAGGGATCTCGGCTCTTTCCTTATCGAATAAGGTGCTGGATATTCTACAAGGAATACCACTATGCAAAGCAAGAACTAGAGCTACCAGTTTTTAAACAAGTTTCTACAACATCTTTAGGTTTCTTTTAGTTTCATTAATCTCATTAATGAAGTCCCATTTTATTATGCTTCACAAGCATCACATTTGAAACGAAATCTGTAATATAACATATATCTCATATATATAATATAAACATTCGTCTCAGGTTGTAATATGATCTCATCACAGAACATGGCAGAAGAAGAACATATATGAAATATTGGATATATTAGGACGTCCGTGTTTTAATACGAGCCTGTATAAAACACGGATTCCATGGTCGCGATGAATAGCCAAACCCACATCCCTAGACCCCTATGAGAGCGGCAAGTAACCCTGCCAGTTCTAGAGTTAGGAGACCCGGTCTCGACTCCTTGAGATGGTCTCCCACTGGACCCTAGAACCCGGTTACTTGTGCTCCCCGCCTTGGGTCTACCTAATGCGAAAAAGTAAATAATATACAATGGTGACATCATCCTCAGCCCGGAAGTGCCCCAATAAAAGAATATTACATACAATGAATTTTACATGAAAGAAAAAGAAAAAACTCTCATCTCACATAAAACCCCCGGCTATTCAAAAACACGACGATCCAATATAACATATCACAGCAACACATAATATCACATACCATCAACGTAAGTAAATATGCGTATCCCAGTTGTCGTTGATGTATAGCAATGAAACCAGCGATACACCACATATTACACTTACGGTCGCAGAAAAGAATGTGTAAAACTACAACAGTTGGAATCCGCAACCTCCTTAGACATCGCATGCCTAACCAAATGAATTCCTTAGACATCTCATGCCTAACAATTTTAAACCCCGCATTTTAGTCTCATTATCGAAAACTCTTTTCAATATTTAGTCGGGTAATTCAACAAGATTCCCGATATCCTGATCGAATGCTCGTCGAAAACTTTAGTAGACGGCCGCACCCCTGATGCTGTCGACGAAGTGCACTAAGGCGGAACACCGCTGCCGCGATCACCCGAACGGATGCTTTTGGCGACGGGGTTCTCCTACAATCACTTGGTCGGGGCTATGAGGCGTGTGTCAGTGTATATGTCCTAGAGGCCATTACTGTATCATACTAGTTTGTATATTACTTAATGGAAGCTTGGGATATTCACCTTGTATTGACATTCTTGCTCAAAATAGTAGTATGCTACTTGGTTTGTTTCTGCTTTAATGTGTGCATGTGTTTCTTATAGCATATCGCATTTGCACATTAGTGGAGCCCTTAGGATCATTGCTTGATTACCAGCGTTGTGATGGCAGTCACACTCGTAGGGGCTGGGTAATCCACAAGCATATCCTTATGTAGGTCCCCAGTCGTAAGACTATCGAGACAGGGCATCGATACTCCAGAGTAGACTAGTGTATGAGCTTCTCATCCCAGCTTGGGAGACGGTCTGTTTCACAGTCGTCAGTACGTCGTACTTGAGATAGTATGCGGGTGCTCGTTAGGTTACGAGTACACTGGACAGGACTCGTCGGGAACTGTTGGTTGGTATTATACCTATCGTCAGTTATCAGTTCCCAGGTGACATGAGTACAACTTAGTCCGTTGACTTGACACTGTCACTTCGCCTCGAGTGTGTTCCCACTGTTCTTAGATTGCTACCCTACCACGGCTCAAAGGAGTCGTCCAAACAGGTAGCAGTTGGGTGCAGTCCCGAAACACTTGGAGGCAGTGACGGTTAGACAGGATTCGTCTCTCCCGGTATTGGGGGTTGATATCGCGCTGTGTTTAGGAGAGCCATTACACAAAGTCCCTGGCCAGGGCAAGCGAGATATACTGGTAGGTTTCCAGTGTTATCTCAGGTTGTTCTGGGCTGCACTCCGACACGACTTGTACCGCTATTAGGGGATTGACGTTTACCGTCCCCTAGGCCCGCCATGCGATACTCTTAGACGAACAGACCGGACTGTACGGAGACTGTCACATTCAGGCTCAGTAGGAGTTCAGATGGGTTTACCTCGTCAGTCTTCTTTTCGGCATCTACTTGGGGACCGTTACGTACAGCTAGTGCCGCTTGCGGTCTGTGGTTAAACCCACTGCCAGTGTAGTGTCGAGTCTTTAGTGTCCCACACAGAGGGTTATTCGCCGATAGGCAAAACGAGTAGAGGTCGCATGGTTTTGCGACGGGGTTCGTTCACATCCACGCACTTGTGCACGTTTGGTGTCCGGACAGCTTATACTAGCGGGCTTTGGTTTAAGCCAAATCCTAGTATAGGTTTTGGGGATTGGTTTTATCTCTTTGTATTCATTCACATCCGTATCCTCGGAACACGGATACGGCAAAACGAGTAGAGGTTCTAGGTTTAGCAAACCAAGCACCTTAGTTACTTCTAGTTTGAGGTAGGAGTCAAAGGTAGAGGCCCTCGGGTGGATCTTTCTTCGGCAAGAGAAGGCCACGAGGACAACCCGTTCATCCCACTCCAAGGAGCAAGAAGAGAAGGACATCAAGACTTAGGTATAACCCTTTAACCGAGTAGCTAACCCTTTTAGCTTGGTTGTTAGTTTATGTTTAGCAAAGATCCTCCTTTAGTTAGTCCATGTTGCCTAGAGTTATAAAAATCCGTTTTTATACCGTTTCCGCCTCCCCGTAAGCACCGGGGTGGGCAACGTGGACTTACAATGGTATCAGAGCCTTGCTAAACACAAACTAACTAGTTAGCAAAGTATCTAGAATTTCGATCGGACAAAAAACAGCAAAACACCGCGTAAAATTCAAGTTTCTGCCGATTTTTATTTCTGCTCAAAAAATAATAAATCATGTACTAAAAATCGGCTCAGGATTTTTAAAGAACAGGAAAGAAAAACGATCCAGGGAGTCGACCAACTCACCGCGGTTTCGTGGAAAGAGCAAGCTCTTGCCGCGGATCCGCGGCCGAGTTGACTCGGCCGTTGATCGTTTCTCCTGCAGTTTTCTTCTGCTTGTGTTTTGTGATTTTTGAAATGGTTTTTTTCTGCCCAGAATTTCCAGAGAACAAGTTTGTTTTTGGGGTGGTTACAAATCCGTATTTTGATCGATTTTCTGTAGATTTTGGCTATTGGGTTGTATCTGTGATGTGATATATGTATTGACCGTCTGCTAATCGCTATACGTCGATTAGTGGGGGTTATGCATATCTGTGATCTGTAATGATGATGGTTTGTGTATATGAATTCGTTGGATTGTCGCGGATGAATAGCCGGGGGGTTGTCAGATGAGTGTTTTCTTATTCTTTCAATTCATGTAATATGTAAATTGATGTAATATTATTTATATGGCCGCACAACCGGGATGGGGTTGTAGCCGTCATTGTATAATTTCTTTTACTGTTTTTGCTCCTAGGATAGACCCGAGGTGGGGTGCACAAACTACCGGGTATCTCGAAGTGCCGAGTGGCCTACTCACGGTGTTGAGGGAGGTTGCTTCGCTTCGGGTACTTGGCGGGTAGTTTGCCGCACCCATAGGTGTCTAGGGTGGGGTTTGGCTATTCATCGTGACCGTGTAATCCACTCTTCGTTACATGCTCGTACGAAATGCGGATTCCTAGTATATCCAATGTGTTCATCTGTGATCTGGAATGGCTATCATTGCATGTGACGAATGTATATATCTATATATATGATATCTATTTAGGCATTGCTTATGTTTTGCATCCGCGCTAGTCCAGCCCCCGCTCTGTCGTTAGTTAAGTAACCTAACGGGTGATGACGGGACCCCGTGGCGAATGCGGATGGCATAAGCGTACGTCATATTTTTGTTGTTTTCTGCAATGGTAGGATTAATTGATGGGACGGATTAAAATTAATTCAAGAAAATAAACCAAGTAAAAGTCGTTGGAACACTTTCAAAACCACTCGGTTCTTTTCAAAAACCAACTTTTAAATGCGGAGCTTGGACCACTCCTTTTAAAAGCTATCTAGTTCCATCGATTATATCAAGTTCACTACGTTCACGGTTTCGCCAAAACCATTCGTAGCCCTCCATCATTTCAGTTAAATATTCGGTAGTATTCAAGCTATGTATTTTGACCTCACGCCAACGCATAGTGATTGGTAGCTGCCGGATATTTATCTGTTGCATAGATAGAATGCGTTGGTTTGAGACAGTCGTACTGCCATTTTGGCCTATGTCAAGGGTAGGTACGGGTGGGTTCAAATTAACCTGGATAATGATGGGTAGAACTTGACATGTGACTTATGCCATTTTGATCTCACGCCAAGGTCATAAGAGCATGGGGCAAAAATCCACATCGGGAGTTTCAAAAGAAACTGAAACTTGCTAGCGCTGCATACCATTTGGAGTGTGATGATTCTGGTAGGATTCTTTCAGTTTTGTCATACGATGATATTTGGATCCCGATCCTACTGTGAGCATATGCTACTCCTCCGGAACTTTCTCACTTAACGATCAATGCTATAAACTAAGTAGGTGTCTAGAAAGGTGTTAGCGGGGCTACGCCCAAAGGGAAAAGAGGTTATTTAATTAAGGAACTTCGCGAAAGCGTTGGAAAACCTCCTTCGAAGTACCGACACTGGCCTGGCTGAACGGTTAAGCAAGAATTGTACGGTGAGATTGATCCCGACTAATTCTTCTTTTATGGTTCGAGGAGGGATTCGAGAGACAGTGGGAGCCATCCTGTTTAGAAAAATTAAAAACCACTCTAAACTTGCAAGAGTATCATGCTAAAGTGTTTCTTCTCTCTCTCCTAATTGCAGCGACCAAACATCATGACTGGACTTAAGTTACTACTAGATAAAAACATACTGACATGGCCAAACTACAAAGATTGGCTCCGGAATATCAAAATGGAAATCACTTATGACAAGTTGGGGTATCTCCTTACCACCAAAGCTCCCCCTGTCCCAGGTCCCAAAACCAGTATCGCGGATAGGGAAATTCATAAGACCTGGGAAATCGACTGCACGAAGGCCAAGTACCTCGTGCTTGCCTCTATGGACAATGAACATCAGAGGAGGCACGAGAATATGGACCTCGAATCCATATTTCTCCATACAAAAGAACTGTATGGAGAGCAATCCCGTATCGCCAGATACGAAGTCTCGAAAAAGCTGTTTTCGGCAAGATTGGACGTCGGATCATCGGTAGAAGAACACGTGCTTAAGATGATTGGCTACATAGAGGAGCTCGCGGACCTTGGGACCACGTTGGAGAATGAGCTCTATACGAACTTGATTCTCCAGTCCCTTCCTTCCACTTACTCCCAGTTTATCCTGAACTTCAACTTGCAAGAAAAGGAAGTTGAACTTTCAGAACTCCTCAACATGTTGAGGAGTGCAGAGGGCACCCTACAGAAAGGTAGGGAAACATCCACTTTGTTTTTAGGAGGATCTTCCTCTTCTAGGTCCAAGGCGAAAGCCAAGGGAAAGAAGAAGAAAACCCCCGCCAATCCAAGGGGCGGTGTTAGTAAAGTGGATATGAAGGGAAGGCAAAGGCAACAAAGGTAGCAGGAAAGCTTGTGGGGAAGGAAGAGTGCTTTTACTGTCACAAGAGTGGACACTGGAAGAAAGATTGCAGGTCTTGGAAGGCCAGAAACCAGGATCTGAAGTAAGTTGCGGCTTCAGCTTCAGGTGTGTATGTTATTGAAAACTGTCTATCAATAAACTCTACTTCCTAGGTATTGGATACCGGGTCAGGATCTCATATCTGTAATTCTTTGCAGGCATTGAGAAAGCGTAGAGTTTTGAAGGCAGGTGATATGACCCTCAGAGTTGCAAACAGAGCTAGCATGGATGCTGAGGCCGTAGGGGACTATCACCTGGGAATGTCAGATGGACATGTTTTGGTTTTACGTAATTGCTTTTTTGTACCCAATGCAACTTGTAATATCATTTCTGTATCTTTAATATCTAAAGAAGGTTATGAATTTGCGTTTGTAAGTAATGTTGTAAACATTCACCTTAATCAAGTTCTGATTGGGTCAGGTACATTAAGCAATGGTATATACGTATTAAACCAACCACAGATTTTCAATGTCCAGAATACACACAAAAGAAAGCCTCTGGAAACAAATCAGGCTTTCTTATGGCATTGTAGACTGGGTCACATCAATGAAAGAAGGTTGACGAAGTTACATACAGATGGATATTTGGATCCGATCGAATATCAATCATATGCAACTTGTCAATCCTGTCTCAAAGGAAAGATGACAAAGACTCCGTTCACTGGACACGGAGTAAGGGCGAGCGAGCTCTTGGGACTCGTACACAGCGACGTGTGCGTTCCAATGTCTACGCATGCACGAAGCGGTTATTCTTACTTCATTACTTTTACGGATGACTTTTCAAGGTACGGATATGTCTTCTTAATGAAACATAAATCCGAAGCCTTTGGAAAATTCCAGGAATATAAGAATGAAGTAGAAAAACAAACAGGCAAAAGTATCAAGACACTGAGATCTGATCGAGGTGGTGAATACTTGAGTGACGATTTCCTGGATTACTTAAAAGAGAATGGAATTCTCTCTCAGCTTACTCCTCCATACACTCCGCAACATAACGGTGTATCGGAGAGACGGAACCGAACCCTATTGTATATGGTACGGTCCATGATGAGTAACGCTGAGTTGCCGCGATCATTCTGAGGATATGCGCTAGAATCAGTTGCATACCTTTTGAACCGAGTTCCAACTAAGACTGTGCCTACTACACCATATGAGATATGGAGTGGGAAGAAACACTATTTTCAATATCTGAAAATCTGAGGATGTCCAGCTTTTGTCAAAAAGCAGCATGCGGACAAGCTCGAGGCACGCTCAGTACTGTGCAAGTTTGTGGGATACCCAAAGTGTTAGTTATATGTATGCCCTAGAGGCCATTACTGTACATAGGATGTATATTGTAGTGGATGCTGGGACATATATAGGGAGGACTTTCTTGCTCGACATGATAGTATGCTATCTGGTTGATCTTTACCTTAACGTGTATGCTGATTGTCTCTCTGTTACATGTTGGTAAAGCCCTTAGGATCTGTACTTGACTACCTGGACTATGATGCGGATCATACTAGTGGGGATATGGTAGTCCATAAGTACATCCTTCAAAGTCCCTAGTCGAGGGTGTATCGAGACGGGGCATCGATATACCAGAGTAGACTAGCGTATACCTTCTCGACCCATGAAGATGGGCGATGGATGATCCCATATCCATTGGTGTTTGACATCAGAGATGATATACGGGTGCTCAGTAGAGACTGGGTACACTGGACGGACTCGCCGAGAACTCCCAGATGGTATTATACCTCACGTCAGATGGCGGTTCTCTGGTGACACTGGTACAGAGTAGTCTGTTGACCCGAGATCGTCATAGAGTCTTGTGTGGTTCCCACTGTGCTTTGATTTCCATCTTACCACGTCCAAGAGGGCGTGCAAAACGGTGGTTTTTGGGTACAGTCCCGAGTCACATGGAGGCAATGAGCGATAGGAGGGGATTCGTCTCTCCCGGTATAGGGAGTTGATGTTGTGCTGTGTTCGATTGGCTATAACAGAAAATCCCTGGCCAGGGTTGCTGAGATTTACTGGTAAGTGTTACCAGTAGTTTCTCGAACAGTTATAGACCTCATATCGACACGACTTATCGAGCTATTGGGGTCTGACGTTTACCACCCCTAGGCGAGATATGCGACGTATCAGACGATCAGACCGGACTGTACGGTAGTGTTACTGGTTGGATTCACTGGAGTGTGAGCGGGCTTGCTCGCCGATCTTCAGATCGCTCAATACCCGGGTGGCCGTTACGTTTAGCAGACCGCTTGCGGCTTGTGGGTGCTTGATATGATCATCACCTGCTGCCGGCGTATTGATGAGTCTTTAGAGTCCTACACAGAGGTTTCCTGGCTCAAGCGAAACGAAATAGGAGCGCATATGAGATATGTGCGGGACCGAGAATAATGCGTGTATAAGATACTGTATTCTATTCTCGCGATGAATGTGTCGAATGGTTGTATGCGATATAACCTAGTAATCGAATCGAGGATTGATTCGATAAGCCGATACATTGGATACTAGTCGATTATATGCGATATGACCGGATCGTTAAATCAAGTGTTGATTTAATGATTTAATGTATAATTATATATTTGATATATTACTTTGCATTAACTAGTATCGGTTCACTTTGAATGGATTTTCTCACTCGGAAGTGCGCATTGTATATGCGATATGATTTTGTGCACTTGATTGTATCATGTTTGATGATGCATGTTTAACTATAGTTAAGTGTAATGAATTAAGCCATGGTTAAACTAATGATTAGGGTTTTCTTTTCTTACTTATTTATTTATTTATTTATTTTGAAAAGATGAGAAAAGAATGGTTGCTAGTTTTGGAGTTTAGTTGAAGCTTCATGAAGCTTTGACTTTGTAACCATTCTTATCTCATTCTTAACCCTAACCATTAAACTAACCTTGGTTAATTCTCTACACATTACCATAGTTAGAATTATGATAAGGATTGTTTTTCTATCATTTTTAAATTAACTTATCATATATCATTTCTTCTTCTTCTTCCTTCAACTCAAGAAGAAAACCTTGAGGTCATCAATGGTGATTGATGATAAAGTGTGAGAAATCCAATTCTAAATTGAGCCCACTTCCCATTTCTTCATCCTCTACCTCTTGCCAAGTAGTAGAGTGTGTTTTCTTCACAAGTCTTTTGACTTGGTGAAGTCGGAGCTTGATTTAGCGATGCCTCGACGTAGATCATCTTCGGCATGGACATCGATGACCTAGCCCGTCCATTCTCCGATGAAGCCGACGCTAGAGCCCGAGACTTGTTATGGACAGCGAGGAGACTTCATTGCGGAGCTATGGAGGTGGAGAACCGGATCTACAAAGGTTGTATTTCCGTATCTCATAGTTAAGTGTTAACTAGTTTACTTTTCGCCTAGATTTCTAGCAAACGATCCGTACACTAGGGTTTCTCGGCATCATAATTTTTGAAATTGGCATGGTTGATGCCTTATGAGACCTCTTGAGAGTGCCTAGGAACCCTACAGTGGTATCAGAGCCTAGCTAGAGCCTTAGGCGAAGTCTAGACGGACTTTGAAGTCCGATCGAAACACAAATCTGAACCCAAAATAGCTCTCTGGACTTTTTCCAAATTCTGGGATTTTTCCAAATTAAAAATGCGTAAAAAATTCAGCAGGGAATTATAAGAATTACGGTGCAATTTTTTTCCCATGAACAGTAAATCCCGCGGCGGAAGAGCGGCATAATCCTTCATTATGCGGCGGTTCCACCGCACGTTGATGACGTCATCCTCGTATGTTTGCACAGTAACTCTTATTAAATTATGCTGGATTTTCTGGGTATTTTTAAAATTTATTCAAGAGTTGAATTTTCTGGAGTTGTTTTGGGGATTCGGTGTTTCGATCGGGGTATCAAATTTTGTCTGTGTGGTTTTCCGGATAAATTTTAGAATATGTTAAAAAGTTCGACCGGATATAAATACCCAATTTTTCCCCTGTCGGGAAATTTCCAAGTGTTGGATTTTTCCGTAGTTTAACGACGTTCTAAGTAGTGCAAGTAACGCGATGGTCCCTCTAGAAGAAAACAAACCTTAACTCGATTATGTGACCGTCTTGAACTGCCCTTTGAACCTTCGGGTTTGGGGCAGTACGGCGTGCCACATGTGAGGCGTTGGCTTGACCCTTCTACGGCTGGACCGTTGGTACTGAGGCACGAACTGAATGTTGTTAGACTTATTTCATGTGTTGATCTGTATTGGGAAAACTTGGGTGTTCGATTGTTCGATCGGAAAGTTTAACATTTTCTATTTATCTGGAATAGGATACAATAATTGGAATTCATAACAAGTTATGAGATAACTAAATGAATATTATAAACATAGCAGTTTAGTCTCACTTGATCGGTTGCCACGGAATTTTGATGTGATCAAAAGTCCGTCGCAATCACGTAGCGTACGCGGATACTCGCCGGGTAAACTTAATAGACAGCCTCGCTCCATAGCCCCGACCAAGTGACTGTAGGAGAACCCCGTCGCCGAAAGCATCCGTTCGGGTGCTCGCGGTAGCGGTGTTCCGCCTTGGTGCACTTCGTCGACGGCGTCGGGGGTGCAGCCGCCTACTAAAGTTTGCGACGAGCATTCGATCAGAATGTCGGGAATCCTGTTGAATTGCCCGACTTGATATTGAAAAGTGTTTTCGATAATGAGACTAAAATGCGGGGTTTATAATTATTAGGCATGCGATGTCTAAGGAATTCATTTGGTCAGGCATGCGATGTCTGAGGTGGTTGCGGATTCCAACTGTTGTAGTTTTACACTTTCTTTTCTGTGACCGTAAGTGTAATATGTGATATCGCCGGTTTCGTTGCTATATGTCAACGACAATTGGGATGGACATATTTACTTACGTTGATGACATATGATGTTATGTGTTGCTGGATATGTTATATTGGATCGTCGTGTTTGAATAGCCGGGGTTTTTTATATGAGATGAGTGTTTTTCATTTTCATTCATGTAAAAACTTGTATGTAATATTCTTTTATTGGGGCACTTCCAGGTTGCGGAAGATGTCACCGTTTGTATATTATTTACTTTTCCGCACTAGGATAGACCCAAGGAGGGGAGCACAAGTAACCGGGTTCTAGGGTCCAGTGGGAGACCAACTCGAGGAGTCGAGTCCGGGTCTCCTAACCCTGGAATTGGAAGGGTTGCTTGCCGCTCTCGTAGGGGTCTAGGGGTGTGGGTTTGGCTATTCATCACGACCGTGGAATCCGTGTTTTATACTGGCTCGTATTGAAAACACGGACGTCCTAGTATATCCAATATTTCATATGATTCTTCTGCTGCGATATCTGTGATGTTCTGTGATAGATACATTATATAGTATATATGATATATTATATAGACGTTACTTATGTTTTACACCCGCGCTAGCCCTGCCCTGCTCTGCCGTTAGTTACCTAACCTAACGGTGCACGAGGGGACATCGAGGCGAATGCGGATGGCATTAGTGTACGTCGTATTTATCTGTGATGTTTAGGTATTTTAATTGATGGGACTTCATTAATGTGATTAATGAAATAAAAGAAACCTAAGATGTTGTAGAATCGAATTTCAAAAATAAAACAGGTAGCTACAGTTCTTGCTTTGCACAGCGGTATATATGATATATCCTGCACCTTATTCGATGAGGAAAGGACCGAGATCCCTTCACCGGGAGTGACTCCTTTAGCAATAACTGGCAGATGCTACACCCGTCGGTTTGTCTTTTGATTGCTTTTAAGAGTTTTTGCTTTGCACAGTGATATATATGATATATCCCGCACCTCATTCGACGAGGAAAGGACCGACGATCCCTTCACCGGGAGTGACTCCTTTAACAAAACTAGAAAAGCCTCAAAAGCACTCCATTTTTAAATCATTTGATTCTACAACGATATAAAGTTCATTACGCAAAAGGTTTTCTTAAAAACCTGACGTAGCCCTCCGTCATTTCAGATAAGTCCTAGTTAGTATTCGTGCTGCGTTTGTTGACTCAGTGAAGGCGTAGTGTGCGGTAGCTGATTAGTGCTTATCTGCAAAGCATATGATGCGATTGGATTAGGGTAGTCGTGCGACCTTGTTGACTCAGTCAAGGGTCGTGCGGGTGGGTTTAATTCAATCGAGAAATGACGGGTTGAACTTTACTTGCGGTCTATGGTTTGTTGACTCAGTCAAGGTCATAGATCGCATGGGGCAAAATATTATCGGGAATTTCAAGTGTTGAAATTTGCAATGAGATTGCATACCTTCTATGAGATAGTTGGATCCCGATACCCGCTGCGAGTAAGTGTTACTCCTGGGAGAGTTTTATACATTACAATTAGCCGATCAAGTAGGTGTCTAGAAAGGTGTTAACGAGGTTACGCCTCAGGGAAAACGAGGTTTACATTAATTAGGTTCGTGCGAAAGCACGGGGGACCTCCCTCAAAGTACCGACACTGGCCTGGCTAAAAGATTGGCGAACTTGTAGTGTGTAATTAATCCCGGCTAGTCATTCCTTTTAGGGTTTGAAGGAAGATTTGATAAAAAAGCAGTGGGAGCCATCCTGATTAGATAAAATAAAAACCAATCTATTCTTGACAGAGCGCACGCTGAGTGTTTTCTTCTCTCTCTCTCCTGGTAGCGACCATATCACGCCTTAATCAAGATAATAATACTGAATATTGACCGAACCCACTTGTTATACTGAGCTGGGGAACGTTGGTCCCGCTCCAACTTATAAATGTTATAAGACAGAGCAGGAAATAGGGGATTACCAGAATTCCCATACCGCCCAAACGAAGAAAGTGCATGCTGATGCATCATCTTCTGGTGTGTTCATTACAGAGAACTGTTTCTCAGTATCCTCTGCGTCCTGGGTATTTGATACCAAATCAGGATCCCAGATATGTAATCTGTTACATAGGGCTACAGAAAGGTAGAGAACTGAGAACGGGTGATAAGTTTCATGAGGCAGAAAACGGGGCAAGTGTTGCAGCCAAGTCTGTTGGTCACTGTCACCCTGTATTACGAATACATTTATTCTGAACAAATGCTATTAGATACCGAGCCTGATATACAAAATCATATCATTCTCTTTATTAGTAAAGAAAGGATATAATTTTGTATTGATGGATAATGTTTTGAACATTTCCTATATCAAAAGTTGATCGGTTCAGACACGTTATCTAAAAGCATTGACGTTCTAAATCAAACTACAGTTCCTCGTATACAGAACTCACACAAGAGGAAGAGTTCAGAAATGAACGAATTCTTCTTGAGGTATTGTAGACTAGGTCATATCAATGCGACCCGACTAGCTGAAGTTACATTTAGATGCATATTTAAATTAGTTTGAATTTACATCTTGTGAAACTTGCCAGTCATGTCACAAAGATATAATGACACCAGCTCTGTTTACTGGAAACAGAGAAAGAGTTAGTGAACTCTTGGGATGATACATGTTGATGTATGTAGGTCCCCTGTCTACACATGCCAGGACCGGTTCTTTGTACTTCATTACATTCTCTGATGATCTTTCGAGATTCAGACTTATGTTCCTGTTGAAACACAAGTCCGAACCTTTTGAGATATTCACAGAATATAAGCGAGAAGTAGAGAACCAAAATACGGGTATAAGTATTATGTCCTTTGATGTGATCAAGTAGGAGAATACTTGAGCACGGAATTCCTGGACTATTCTAAAAGAGAATGAGATTCTCTCTCAGCATTACTCCTCCGTATACACCATTGCACGATGGTATGTTGGGGCGGAGCAGATACACCCTATATGATAAGGTGTGCTCTATGATGAGTACTACTGAGTTACCTATTTCCTTTTGGGAGTTATGCACTTGAGAAGCTGCATACCTATTGAATAGGGTTCCAATCAAATCAATTGCCTACCACTTCATATGTGATATGGAAGGGGAAGAGCCCATATCTTAAGTTAGTTAAGATTTGGGGATTGTCCGACCTATGTCTAAAAGCAAAATCCGGACAAGCTCGAGGCAAGATCTGTTATGTAGAACTGGAAAGGTTCCAGCTATACAAAATACAGCTGATGATTTGATAGAACCAAAGGATTCAATAGTTACCAACGAACCTCAGCCTCTCCGCCGATCTAGTAGGGTTCCTCACCCACTTGAGAGATACTTCGGTTTCTCTATGACAGTGGGAGCGAGGATTGCATCATAAGATGATGACCCAACTAGTTTCGTGCTGGCCATCAGGAGTGGGACTCTATAAGAATGGCTGGATGCTTAGCGATCTGAGATGGAATCCTTATACACCAACAAAGTATGGACTTTCGTTGCTATATCTGAAGGGTTAAATCCCCATCAGAAGCAAGTACATCTTGAGAAGATTACTTGGTGTACATCGAAAAGTTGAGACTTTCAAAGCTAGACTTGTTAAAAGTGTGCATCATTGACCAGGTGTGGATAATGATGAAACCTTTTCCAGTACCTATGCTTAAGTCCATCCAGATACTACTTGCCACGGCTACATACCATGACTACGATATCTGGTGGTTGGGTGTCATGACTGCTTTTCTAAATGATGATCTGGAAGAAAGCGTCTATAAGTACACAGCCAGAGGGCTTCGTAGACAGTGGGAACAGCGGAAACGTGTGCAAGATGTTTTATAGGATAAAGCAGGCATCACGGAGTTGGAACGTCTGTTTTGATGAAGTAGTCAAAGAGTTTGACATCATCAAAATGGTAGATGAACCTTGTATAAACAAAAAGGTAGTAAGGAGTATGGTAATGATCCTCATAGAGTACGTGGATGACATACTCTTGATGGGGAAGGAGTTTCCTATGCTACGCTCGGTCAATCTCCGTTTATCACAATGATTCTCCATATAGGATCATAATGATACCTACTAACTCCTGGATTTTGGATCTATGAGATAGATCTAAATGGATGTTAGGATTCTCACTTGTCGAAGTGAGATGGTATCACATGATCCTGGGGAGAATCACTGGAAGGGTTCCAGGGTGATAATGACGACTGAATGTCAGTCACAGGCATTGTCTTTACCCTCAGTGGAGGGACGGTATGTTGGAAGAGTTCCAAGCTAGATACCGTGACATACTAGACGATAAAGGCAGGATACATCGCTACTTAAGATGCTACCAAAGAGGCTGTTTGGGTGTATATTGATTCATGAGATGAACTATGTTCCTCCCATTGTGTGACAATAGAGTTGTGGCTTATGCCAAGGAACGCCGGTCCCATCAGTGATCCAGACATATTCTAAGGCAGTGTCACCTAATCATGGAGATGGATGATCTCCAGGGTGATCGAGGTTTGGAGAGTAGACTCAGAGGACAACACAGCGGATCCACTCACAAAGGCCTGTTCCCAGAGAGAGACTTTTATGGGATGGTTGAGTATGAGATACTACAACCACTGCTACAGATGGCCCTAGTGCAAGTGGGAGATTGTTAGTTATATGTATGCCCTAGAGGCCATTACTGTACATAGGATGTATATTGTAGTGGATGCTGGGACATATATAGGGAGGACTTTCTTGCTCGACATGATAGTATGCTATCTGGTTGATCTTTACCTTAACGTGTATGCTGATTGTCTCTCTGTTACATGTTGGTAAAGCCCTTAGGATCTGTACTTGACTACCTGGACTATGATGCGGATCATACTAGTGGGGATATGGTAGTCCATAAGTACATCCTTCAAAGTCCCTAGTCGAGGGTGTATCGAGACGGGGCATCGATATACCAGAGTAGACTAGCGTATACCTTCTCGACCCATGAAGATGGGCGATGGATGATCCCATATCCATTGGTGTTTGACATCAGAGATGATATACGGGTGCTCAGTAGAGACTGGGTACACTGGACGGACTCGCCGAGAACTCCCAGATGGTATTATACCTCACGTCAGATGGCAGTTCTCTGGTGACACTGGTACAGAGTAGTCTGTTGACCCGAGATCGTCATAGAGTCTTGTGTGGTTCCCACTGTGCTTTGATTTCCATCTTACCACGTCCAAGAGGGCGTGCAAAACGGTGGTTTTTGGTACAGTCCCGAGTCACATGGAGGCAATGAGCGATAGGAGGGGATTCGTCTCTCCCGGTATAGGGAGTTGATGTTGCGCTGTGTTCGATTGGCTATAAGAGGAAATCCCTGGCCAGGGTTGCTGAGATTTACTGGTAAGTGTTACCAGTAGTTTCTCGAACAGTTATAGACCTCATATCGACACGACTTATCGAGCTATTGGGGTCTGACGTTTACCACCCCTAGGCGAGATATGCGACGTATCAGACGATCAGACCGGACTGTACGGTAGTGTTACTGGTTGGATTCACTGGAGTGTGAGCGGGCTTGCTCGCCGATCTTCAGATCGCTCAATACCCGGGTGGCCGTTACGTTTAGCAGACCGCTTGCGGCTTGTGGGTGCTTGATATGATCATCACCTGCTGCCGGCGTATTGACGAGTCTTTAGAGTCCTACACAGAGGTTTCCTGGCTCAAGCGAAACGAAATAGGAGCGCATATGAGATATGTGCAGGATCGAGAATAATGCGTGTATGAGATACTGTATTCTATTCTCGCGATGAATGTGTCGAATGGTTGTATGCGATATAACCTAGTTATCGAATCGAGGATTGATTCGATAAGCCGATACATTGGATACTAGTCGGTTATATGCGATATGACCGGATCGTTAAATCAAGTGTTGATTTAATGATTTAATGTATAATTATATATTTGATATATTACTTTGCATTAACTAGTATCGGTTCACTTTGAATGGATTTTCTCACTCGGAAGTGCGCATTGTATATGCGATATGATTTTGTGCACTTGATTGTATCATGTTTGATGATGCATGTTTAACTATAGTTAAGTGTAATGAATTAAGCCATGGTTAAACTAATGATTAGGGTTTTCTTTTCTTACTTATTTATTTATTTATTTATTTTGAAAAGATGAGAAAAGAATGGTTGCTAGTTTTGGAGTTTAGTTGAAGCTTCATGAAGCTTTGACTTTGTAACCATTCTTATCTCATTCTTAACCCTAACCATTAAACTAACCTTGGTTAATTCTCTACACATTACCATAGTTAGAATTATGATAAGGATTGTTTTTCTATTCTTTTTAAATTAACTTATCATATATCATTTCTTCTTCTTCTTCCTTCAACTCAAGAAGAAAACCTTGAGGTCATCAATGGTGATTGATGATAAAGAGTGAGAAATCCAATTCTAAATTGAGCCCACTTCCTATTTCTTCATCCTCTACCTCTTGCCAAGTAGTAGAGTGTGTTTTCTTCACAAGTCTTTTGACTTGGTGAAGTCGGAGCATGATTTAGCGATGCCTCGACGTAGATCAACTTCGGCATGGACATCGATGACCTAGCCCGTCCATTCTCCGATGAAGCCGACGCTAGAGCCCGGGACTTGTTATGGACAATGAGGAGACTTCATTGCGGAGCTATGGAGGTGGAGAACCGGATCTACAAAGGTTGTATTTCCGTATCTCATAGTTAAGTGTTAACTAGTTTACTTTTCGCCTAGATTTCTAGCAAACGATCCGTACACTAGGGTTTCTCGGCACCATAATTTTTGAAATTGGCATGGTTGATGCCTTATGAGACCTCTTGAGAGTGCCTAGGAACCCTACACAAAGAACTCCAGGGGATACCTTTTCTATTACGCAGAGGAACAAAAGGTCTTTGTTTCTCGTAATGCCCACTTTCTGGAACACCAGTTCTTAGAAAAGGAAATAAGTGGGAGCGCAATAGAACTGGAAGAAATTCCAGAACCACGGACTATTACTGAAAGCTTAGTAGAACCAGAGGGTTCGAATGATCTGGACATTCCTGCGCCGCTCCGCAGGAGCAGTAGGCAGTCTCATCCGCCCGAGAGATACTACGGTTTTCTTATAGACAGGGATTGAGAGGATTGCATCATTGATAGTGATGAGCCGACTAGCTTCCAGCAGGCTATTCAGAGCGTTGACTCGGTAAAATGGCTGGATGCAATACGGACCGAAATGGAGTCCATGTACACCAACAAAGTATGGACGTTGGACGTTGCTCCAGATGGGGTAAAACCCGTAGGATGCAAGTGGATCTTCAAAAGGAAGATTGGTGTAGATGGACAGGTTGAGACCTATAAAGCTAGACTTGTTGCAAAAGGTTTTCGTCAAAGACCTGGTTTGGACTATGACGAAACTTTTTCTCCAGTGGCTATGTTGAAATCCATTCGGATCCTTCTTGCCATTGCTGTCTTCCATGATTATGAGATTTGGCAGATGGACGTAAAGACCACTTTTCTAAATGGAAATTTAGAGGAGTGTGTCAATATGGACCAGCCAGAGGGTTTCATTCAGAGTGGGATCAGCGGAAAGGTGTGCAAGTTGCTTAAGTCCATCTATGGACTAAGCAGGCATCGCGGAGTTGGAACATCTGTTTTGATGAGACGGTCAAAGAATTTGGCTTTATCAAAAATCCAGATGAACCATGCATCTATATTAGATTTGTAGCAAGAACTGTAGTATTCCTCGTTGTATATGTGGATGTCATTCTCTTGATAGGAAATGACATTCCTATGCTACAATCTGTCAAAGGGTTCTTTTCACACAGGTTCTCCATGAAAGACCTGGGTGATTCCTCTTATATTCTGGGGATCCGGATCTATCGTGACAGATCCAAGAGGATATTAGGACTTTCACAGTCCAGGTACATCGACACCATACTGAAAAGATTCAGTATGGAAGATTCCAAGCGCGGTAATCTACTGGCTTGTCCCGGGATCACCCTCTTCAAAGAGATGTCTCCCAAGACTGATTTGGAAAAGGATCGCATGTCCATTATACCCTACGCTTCTGCGGTAGGCTCTATAATGTATGCGATGTTGTGTACCAGACCAGATGTAGCTTATACACTGAGTGTGGTAAGCCGGTATCAGTCAAACCCTAGAGAGAAACACTAGATAGCGGTAAAGAACATTCTCAAGTACCTGAGAAGGACTAAGGAGATGTTCTTGGTGTATGGCGGAAAAGACCTCCAGATCGAGGCCTTTGCTGACTCCAGCTTCCAGAGTGACAAGGATGATTCCAAGTCCATGTCGGGTTATGTCTTTACCCTCTATAGAGGGGCGGTGTGTTGGAAGAGTTCCAAACAGGAAATTGTTGCTGACTCGACAATGGAAGCGGAATATATCGCTGCTGCAGATGCCGCAAAAGAAGCCGTCTGGATAAGGAAGTTCTTGACAGAACTTCAGGTGGTTCCGTCCATTGTTGATCCAATACCTCTGTATTGGGACAACAACAGGGCTATAGCTTTAGCGAAGGAACCCAGGTCCCATCAGAAGTCCAGACACATCTTGAAGCGGTATCACCTGATCAGGGAGATCATGGGTCGCCAGGAGATCGAGGTTCAAAGAGTTGCTACGGAAGATAACACTGCTGATCCATTCATGAAGGCCTTACCCCAGACTCAGTTCGAGAGGCTGATCGAGATGATAGGTCTTCGATACGCCAGTACATGGCCTTAGTGCAAGTGGGAGATTGTTAGTGTATATGCCCTAGAAGCCATTACTGTATCATACTAGTTTGTATATTACTTAATGGAAGCTTAGGATATTCACCTTGTATTGACATTCTTGCTCAAAATAGTAGTATGCTACTTGGTTTGTTTCTGCTTTAATGTATGCATGTGTTTCTTATAGCATATCGCCTTTGCACATTAGTGGAGCCCTTAGGATCTTTGCTTGATTACGAGCGTTGTGATGGCAGTCACACTCGTGGGGGCTGGGTAATCCACAAGCATATCCTTATGCAGGTCCCTAGTCGTAGGACTATCGAGACAGGGCATCGATACTCCGGAGTAGACTAGCGTATCCGCTTCTCATCCCAGCTTGGGAGACGGCCTTTCCCATAGCCGTCAGTACATCGTACTTGAGATAGTATGCGGGTGCTCGTTAGGTTACGAGTACACTGGATAGGACTCGTCGGGAACTGCTGGTTGGTATTATACCTATCGTCAGTTATCAGTTCCCAGATGACATGAGTACAGCTTAGTACGTTGACTTGATACTGTCACTTCGCCTCGAGTGTGTTCCCACTGTTCTTAGATTGCTACCCTACCACAGCTCAAAGGAGTCGTGCAAACAGGTAGCAGTTGGGTGCAGTCCCGAAGCACTTGGAGGCAGTGACGGTTAGACAGGATTCGTCTCTCCCGGTATTGGGGGTTGATATCGCACTGTGTCTAGGAGAGCCATTACACAAAGTCCCTGGCCAGGGCAAGCGAGATATACTGGTAGGTTTCCAGTGTTATCTCAGGGTGTTCTGGGCTACACTCCGATATGACTTGTACCGCTATTAGGGGACTGATGTTTACCGCCCTCCTAGCCCGCCATGCGATACTCTTAGACGAACAGACCGGACTGTACGGAGACTGTCACATTCAGGCTCAGTAGGAGTTCAGATGGGTTTACCTCGTCAGTCTTCTAATTGTCATCTACCTGGGGACCGTTACGTACAGATAGTGCCGCTTGCGGTCTGTGGTTAAACCCACTACCAGCGTAGTGTCGAGTCTTTAGAGTCCCACACAGAGGGTTATTCACCGATAGGCAAAACGAGTAGAGGTCGCATGGTTTTGCGACGGGGTTCGTTCACAGCCGCGCACTTGTGCACGTTTGGTGTCCGGACAACTTATACTAGCGGGCTTTGGTTTAAGACAGATCCTAGTATAGGTTTTGGGGATTGGTTTTATCTCTTTGTATTCGTGTTCTTCCGAACACGGATATGGGTGTGTATGAACAGTTGAATGAGGACCATTATCATTTCAGCGTGGCTGTCTATTAAGTTTACCCGGCGAGTATCCGCGTACGCTACGTGATTGCGATGGACTTTTGATCACATCAAAATTCCGTGGCAACCGATCATCTGAGACTGAACTGCCAGATTTATAACATTCAAATTAGTTATCTCATAACTAATTGTAGATTCCAAATATTGTATCACATTCCAGATAAATAGACAATGTTAAACTTTCCGATCGAATAATCAAACACCCAAGTTTTCCCAAATGGTTCTCAACACTAGAAATTAGTTTAAAAGCATCCATCACATGCCACAGTACCAATGGTCCAGCCGTAGAAGGGTCAAACCAACGCCTCACATGTGGCAACACCGTACTGCCCCAAACCCTAAGGTTCAAAGGCAGTTCAAACGGTCACATTATCGAGTTAAGGTTTGTGTTCTTCTAGAGGGTCCACCGCGTTACTAGCACGACTTAGAACGTTCGTAAACTACGGAAAAATCCAACACTTGGAAATTTTCAGGCAGGGAAAAAAATGAGTTATTGATATCCGTTCGAAACTTTTAACACGTTCTAAATAATCCGGACGAACACTTAAACGAAGTTAAACTTTCCGATCGAATCAACGAGTTCCCAATACATCCCAGAAAACTCAACACTTGAGTAAAATTAAAAATTCCCAGAAACAAGCAAAAGTACCTACGGATATTACTGTTGAAAACCGATCCCATAATGCTACTGTTTGGCCGCGGAACCGCCGCACAAGCAAGGGTACTGCCGCGGTTCCGTGGCGCAATAAAGGTAGTTTGGGCCCGTTTTTTACAGTAACCCATAAAATCACCTGTTGAATTTTTTGAGCATTTTTGATATGCAAAAGTCAACTTTTTGAAAAATTTCCAGAAACTTGGTTTTATCGGGTATTCGGAGTTCGATCGGACTGTAAACTTAGCTTAGACTTCGCCTAAAGCTCTAGCTTGGCTCTAATACCACTGTAAGGTTACTAGGCACTCTCACAAGGGTCTGCAAGGTATCAACCATGCCCGATTTAAAATTTAGACGTGCCGAACAATCCTAACCAAGATCTTTAAACTAGAGATTAGGCGAAACAAAGCATGTAAACAACTTTACATCTAAGAGTTTGGAATTACAACCTTTTTAGTCCGGTCCTTCATTTCTAAAGCTCCATGTTGAGGTCCCTTCACTGCGATTATCGAGTATTCGGACTCTAGAGAGGCTCCACGAAGAGAAAGATGTAAGCTTTCTTCCGATCTTCGATAACAAAGATGATCTACCTTGAAGTTTCTTTAACACAAGCTTTCACTTACTAAATGAAGTGAACACCCTAATCTAATTGGCAAGAATAGATTAGGATGATGAAGTAGGAATTTAGCTCTCATTTGTTTTCTTAATCTCACTCATTTTCATCACAAAGAAAAAAGCTAGAGAGCTTTTCACCAAGGAAGAAGAAGAAGAATATCCAAAACCTTTTGTGATGAATAATGAATGTGTAGTGAGGTTAGAAATGCAACCATGGGTTATGTATGATAACTTAACCCATGTAGAGACTTAACCATAGTGAAGGGTTGGGTTGGGTTAACTAAATATCTAGAAAAATATCTTTACAAAATATCTTTACAAAAACAAAACAAAAAGCTTCTAGAAGCTTCTAGAAACATTAACCCAAATCAAACCTTAATCATGTTTAATCTTCACTAATCATGTTTCATTAATAACCCTAACATGTTACAATATTATATATCACATATACAATATTTATTGTAACAAAAAAAATAATACAAATAACATATATCGCATATATATCAATGTATTATCCGAGTGAGAAAAAGAATATTTTAGTGAGCTTATTTTAGTTAATGTAATTTAATATATCAAATATATTATTATACATTAAATTATCAAATCAACACTTGATCCGATAATCCGGCTATTTCACAAATAACCGACTAATATAATCTGTATCAGTTCATCGAATCAACTTTTGATCCGATGACCCGGCTATATCACATATACCCGGCCGATATCTCATATCGCGAGAATCTAATACGGTATCACATACACGTATGGTTCTCGGTCCCGCACATATCATATATGTGCTCCTACTCTGTTTTGCCTGAGCCAGGAAACCTCTGTGTAGGACTCTAAAGAATCGTCAATACGTCGGCAGTAGGTGATGATCATATCAAACACCCACAAGCTTTAAGCGGTCAGCTAAACGTAACAGCCACCCAGGTATTGAGTGATCAGAAGATCAACAAGAAAGCCTGTACTTTCTCCCGCGAATCCAATCAGTAACACTCCCGTACAGTCCGGTCTCTTCGTCGGATATGTCGCATATCTCTCCTAGGGGTGGTAAACGTCAGACCCCAGTAGCTTGATAAGTCGTGTCGATATGAGATCTTTAACAGTTCAAGAAACTACTGATAACACTTACCAGTAAATCCCAGCAACCCTGGCCAGGGATTTCCAGTTATAGCCAATCGAACACAGCGCAACATCAACTCTCTATACCGGGAGATACGAATCCCCTTCTATCGCTCATTGCCTCCATGTGATTCGGGACTGTACCCAAAAGCCACCTTTTTGCACGCCCTCTTGGACGTGGTATGATGGAAATCAAAGCACAGTGGGAATCACACAAGACTCTATGACGATCTCGGGTTTACAGACTAACCTATACCAGTGTCACCAGAGAACTGCCATTTGACGTGAGGTATAATACCATCTGGGAGTTCTCGGCGAGTCCGTCCAGTGTACCCAGTCTCCATTGAGCACCCGTACACCATCCTTGATGTCAAACACCGATGGATATGGGATCATCCATCGCCCATCATATGCGTCAAGATGCGTATACGCTAGTCTACTCTGGTGTATTGATGCCCTGTCTCGATACACCCACGACTAAGAACATTTGAAGGATGTACTTGACGACTACACTATCCCCACTAGTATGATCCGCATCATAGTCCTGGTAGTCAAGTACTCATCCTAAGGGCTTTATCAACATGTAACATAGAGACAATCGGAGTACATGTTAAGATAAAGTACAACCAGATAGCATACTATCATGTCGAGCAAGAAAGTCCTCCTTATATATGTCCAAGCATCCAGTACAATATACATCGTATGTACAGTAATGGCCTCTAGGGCATACATATAGATAACAATCTCCCACTTGCACTAGGGCCATCTGTTGTGGTGTCGCATAAATTTCAAACTGTTATAGACCTCATATCAACACGACTTATCAAGCTACTGGGGTCTGACGTTTACCACCCCTAGGCGAGATATGCGACATATCAGACAAATAGACCGGACTGTACGGGAGTGTTACTGATTGGATTCGCGGGAGAAAGTACAGGCTTGCTTGTTGATCTTCTGATCGCTCAATACCTGGGTGGCTGTTACGTTTAGCTGACCGCTTTGCAGCTTGTGGGTGTTTGATATGATCATCACCTACTGCCGATGTATTAACGATTCTTTAGAGTCCTACACAGAGCTTTCCTGGCTCAGGAAAAATGGAGCAGGAGCACATATATGATATGTGCGGGATCGAGAAAAATACATGTATGTGATACCGTATTAGATTCTCGCGATATGAGATATCGGCCGGGTATATGTGATATAGCCGGGTCATCGGATCAAGTGTTGATTCGATGAACTGATACAGATTATATTAGTCGGTTATTTGTGAAATAGCCGGATTATCGGATCATGTGTTGATTTGATAATTTAATGTATAATAATATATTTGATATATTAAATTACATTAACTAATATAAGCTCACTAAAATATTCTTTTTCTCACTTGGGTAATACATTGATATATATGCGATATATGTTAATTGTATTATTTTTTTTGTTACAATAAATATTGGATATGTGATATATAATATTGTAACATGTTAGGGTTATTAATGAAACATGATTAGTGGAGATTAAACATGATTAAGGTTTGATTTGGGTTAATTTTTCTAGAAGCTTTTTGTTTTGTTTTTGCAAAGATATTTTGTAAAGATATTTTTCTAGATATTTAGTTAACCTAAACCAACCCTTCACCATGGTTAAGTCTCTACATGGGTTAAGTTATCATACTTAACCCATGATTGCATTTCTAACCTCACTACACATTCATTATTCATCACAAAAGGTTTTGGATATTCTTCTTCTTCTTCCTTGGTGAAAAGCTCTCTAGCGTTTTTCTTTATGATGAAAATGAGTGAGATTAAGAAAACAAATGAGAGCTAAATTCCTACATCATCATCCTAATCTATTCTTGCCAATTTGATTAGGGTGTTCACTTCATTTAGTGAGTGAAATCTTGTGTTAAAGAAACTTCAAGATAGATCATCTTTGTTATCGAAGGTCGGAAGCAAGCTTGCATCTTTCTCTTCGTGGAGCCTCTCTAGAGTCCGAATACTCGATGATCGCAGCGAAAGGACCTCAACACGGAGCTTTAGAAGTGAAGGACCGAACTACAAAGGTTGTAATCCCAAACTCATAGATGTAAAGTTGTTTACATGCTTTGTTTCGCCTAATCTCTAGTTTAAAGATCATGGTTAGGGTTGTTCGGCACGTCGAAATTTTAAATCGGGCATGGTTTATGCCCTGTAGACCCTTGTGAGAGTGCCTAGTAACCCTACACATGAAACCCGTGTCCAACATCGACACATAAATCTTCATATCTCGGGCTCCGTCAGTCCGGATCGGCCCATATCATCACTCGACTCCGGTCGGTATCCTCCGAATATCTGCCAGGCCCAACCAATCACCGGTAGGTAGTAGTTCCTCTTCCAGGCTCATCGTCATCCACACGAAATCTCTCCCTCGCCCCGGGGTACCATACCGGGTCCACCATGTACCCGCAAACGGAATCATCCGCCTCCTCGAATCGGGTTTCGCATGTCACACGTCTCAGAACCGAGAAAACGTATGGTGGACGCACTGAAATATCATATCAAGAGAAACCGGGTTTTTAAAAGAGTACATACATTCTTTTGAAATAGCCACGGTTCTCAAATCCAGAAATCTCATGAAAACAACATATCTCAATGCGTAAAATCATAAAGCATGATGTATTCGACATATGATTGAAATGTAAGCATATCGTATATCATGCAATATGGAGCAATAATATGACATATTAAGGGAAAACCGCTCTTTTAAAATGATTCCAGTTTTTAAATATATCCTGCGGTTACCAATTCTCCAAAATCAAAGCCAGCTTCATCTATGTGTGTACAATGTGTATGTACGTAGGCATGGATGCACAAGATATATGTATATGCACACAAGTATGGGTGTACAAGTGGGTATATACGCAAGTATGAGTGTAAAATATGTATGTAAGCCAATTTTATGTATAAGTGGGTATATACGCAAGTAAGTCATGCGAAGAGTCATATTACGATGCAGCAATCCTACTGTGTAGTGACATGGCAATTATCGATGATGAAGTGTGTGTGAGCCGACAATCTGTGTACGTGTAACATACGCATCATCAATAATGGTGCAGGTGTACTAGCACAGGTATAAGTAATGCAATGCGAATGACATGAATGCAGCATAAGGTAAATCATCAGCTAAAAGCTATAAGGTATACGTGTCTACAAGACCGAGTCATTGAATCTATCAATCGGCATATAGTCTCACAACAACGCGCACGGTGCTATACATCGTACGGCAGCCTCTAGTCAAGGGTATGGATCAAACATCAAGTCAAACTCATCAAGCACGAAAAATCATCGTACGGCGGCATTAAACCGATAGGGATCTTATCATCTATAAGACAATGAGGGTACAGCCTAATATCATGTACGACCTATCATTCATGATTCACAACATTCTATATATATCTATATACCTATGTCCCAGGTCACATCCATAACAATCTCGTATCAGGGGACCGGCAAGGTATCAATCATCTCAATCGACTCTCATCCGTATACCGGCATATCACCAAGTCATCATATCGAATCGTACATTCTTTTTATCACATTTATATCTCACATCAAATCAAAAGTTATATACATACATTCTACCTTAACTATAAGCATACTTATCTAATCTAACATGCACACCCGAACCATACAATCAGTTTTTAAAAGATGCGAATCGTAGTTTTGAAAATAGGGGCTACGGTGTTTTTAAGAAAAAGATATCTTTTGAAAATCCGTAACTTCCCTCAAGGTATCTTTTTAAAAGATGCATACGATTCTTTAGTTTAGAAATAGGTATGGTTCGGATGACACATCTACGTCGGCTATCTAGTCCTATAGTACCCTAAACGACAATATCGTCAAACGTCATCCTCAAATCCTGTCATCATATATTAGTAGTATCAAAACACTTCTAACTATCCTTTAGTTTATAATATGGTTTCACTAAATATCTTTTAACTCTAACCCTAGTTTCCTAATCTAGGATTCCTTAACCATATTCTATCAATCATTTTCCATCAAAACTTTGCGGGGGTGCTATACGCCATCCACCCGATTTCTCCTGTAGATATAGATCTACTCACATTGCTCATGCTTGCCGATGTCGATGTCGCCACGCTCCGTCGCCTGGGAATCCACGCAAAGGTACCTACAATAATACACAATCGAAATCTCTATAAAAATCGAGTTCGGAAAACCAAAACGGCACACAGATCGGATATAGGTCAAAAACTATAGCCCACGCATGCAAAACCAACAAATTACCCCTAGTCGTTGATGTACAACATCCGACAACCAAACACAAATCCAAATACCAAAACAAAGCAATCCAAAATACGGAAAACATATCCCCAAAACACCCCAATGTGATACCAGATTCTCTCTCAGGTAAAATTGGCCAATTCTGCACATATAGGGGGTCTAATTATTGTTAGTGTATATGCCCTAGAGGCAATTACTGTATCATACTAGTATGTATATTACTTGATGGAACCTTGGGATATTCACAAGTGTATATACAATCTTGCTCGAAATGGTAGTATGCTACTTGGTTTGTTTCTGCTTTAATATGTGCGTGTGTTTCTTTTAGCATGTCGCTTATATACATATTAGTAGAGCCCTTAGGATCTTTGCTTGATTACCAGCGTTGTGATGGCGCTGTTAGTTATATGTATGCCCTAGAGGCCATTACTGTACATACGATGTATATTCTAGTGGATGCTAGGACATATATAGGGAGGACTTTCTTGCTCGACATGATAGTATGCTATCTGGTTGTACTTTATCTTAACATGTATACTGATTGTCTCTATGTTACATGTTGATAAAGCCCTTAGGATATGTACTCGACTACTGGGACTATGATGAGATCATACTAGTGGGGCCACGGTAGTCGGTGAGTACATCCTATAACTGTTCCTAGTCGAGGGTGTATCGAGACAAGGCATCGATGCACCAGAGTAGACTAGCGTATACGCATCTTGACCCATATGATGGGCGATGGATGATCCCATATCCATCGGTGTTTGACATCAAGGATGGTGTACGGGTGCTCAGTGGAGACTGGGTACACTGGACGGACTCGCCGAGAACTCCCAGATGGTATTATACCATACGTCAGATGGCAGTTCTCAGGTGACACTGGTACAGAGTAGTCTGTTGACCCGAGATCGTCATAGAGTCTTGTGTGATTCCCACTGTGCTTTGATTTCCATCATACCACGTCCAAGAGGGCGTGCAAAAAGGTGGCTTTTGGGTACAGTCCCGAATCACATGGAGGCAATGAGCGATAGGAGGGGATTCGTCTCTCCCGGTATAGCGAGTTGATGTTGTGCTGTGTTCGATTAGCTATAACCGGAAATCCCTGGCCAGGGTTACTGAGATGTACTGGTAAGTGTTATCAGCAGTTTCTCGAACTGTTATAGACCTCATATCGACACGACTTATCGAGCTACTGGGGTCTAACGTTTACCACCCCTAGGCGAGATATGCGACATATCAGACGACGAGATCGGACTGTACGGGAGTGTTACTGTTTGGATCCACAGGAGAATGTACAGGCTTGCTTGTTGATCTTCTGAGCGCTCAATACCTGGGTAGCTGTTACGTTTAGCTGACCGCTTGCAGCTTGTGGGTGATTGATATGATCATCACCTACTGCCGGCGTATTGACGATTCTTTAGAGTCCTACACAGAGGTTTCTTGACTCAGGCAAAATGGAGTAGGAGCACATATGTGATATGTGCGGGACCGAGGATAATGTGATATGTGATATCGTATTATATTCTCGCGATATTTGATATCAGCCGGGTCATCGGATCAAGTGTTAATTCGATGAATCGGTACAGATAAATATTAGCCGGTTATATGCGATATAGACGGATTGTCGGATCAAGTGTTGATTCGATAATTTAATGTATAATAATATATTTGATATATTAAATTGCATTAACTAATATTTGCTCACTAAAAGATTGTTTTTCTCACTCGGGTAATACATTGATATATATGCGATATATGTTAATTGTATTATTTTATTTTGTTACGATAAATATTATATATGTGATATATAATATTGTAACATGATATGATAACTAATGCAACTTGTTTAGTGGAGTTTAAACATGATTAGGGTTTGGATTAGGGTTAAGCTTTCTAGATGTTTCTAGAAGGTTTTCTTTTTGTTTTGGAAAAGATATTTGTAAGTGACTCATGCTTTAACCCAACCCAAACCCTAACCCTAGTCAATTCTCTACAATGGTTAAGTCAACCATGGTTGCATTATTTGTCATATTAATCCTTTCATTATTCATTACAAATGGAAATGGATCATTGTTCATCTTCTTCCTTCATTTCTTTCATGAAAAAGCTTGCTTGATTTTTCCAAAGTGATGAATAAATATGAGAAAAAGATAAATAAAGAGAGCAAAAATACTACTTCATCATCCTCATCTTCCCTTGCCATTTAGATGAGGGTGTTCACATCATTTCATGAGTGTTAGCTTGTATTAAAGAAACTTCAAGGTAGATCATCTTAGTATCGAAGATCGGAAGCAAAGGTTGCGTCTTTCTCTTCGTGGAACCTCTCGAGAGTCCGGATCCCGATGATCGCAGCGAAGGGACCACAACACGGAGCATATGAAGTGAAGGACTGGATCTACAAAGGTTGTAATCCCTCTCACTTAGTGTTAAAATGTTTAGCATGTTAGTTTTCGCCTAATCTCTAGTTTAAAGTTCCGTATTCGGGTTGTTCGGCATGGCTAAATTTTAAATCGGGCATGGTTGATGCCTCGTAGACCCTTGTACGCGTGCCTAGCAACCCTACAGTGGTATCAGAGCCAAGCTAGAGCTTTAGGCGAAGTCTAGACGAAGTTTAAAGTCCGATCGAACCCGGAAAACCCGATAAAACCCACTCTCTGGAAATTTTCTGAAAATTTGGATTTTTGTGAATTAAAAATATCCAAAAATTACAGCAGGTAATTATAAGAATTACTGTGAAGCACGTGAGCGCAATTCGACTAAAGAGCCGCGGAACCGCGGCCCCACCCCAGAATGTGCGGCGGTTCCGCGGCCACATAGTCGATTCTTGGCACGTGCTTTTCACAGTAACTCCTATTTTTTAATGTTGTATTTTCTGGGAATTTTTAATATTTATTCAACTGTTGAATTATCTGGGTTGTATTGGGGACTTAAAGATTCGATCGGATATTTTAACTTTGTTTAGTTTTGTCCGGATAATTTTTAGAAACTGTTAAAAAGTTCGAACGGATATCAATAACTCACTTTTTCCCCTGTCGGAAAATTTTTCAAAAGTTGGATTTTTTCCTCGTGTTTAAGAACGTTCTAAGTCATGCAAGTAACGCAGTGGACCCTCTAGAAGACAACAAACCTTAACTCGATTATGTGATCGTCTTGAACTGCCCTTTGAACCTTAGGGTTTGGGGCAGTACGGCGTGCCACATGTGAGGCGTTGGCTTGACCCTTCTACGGCTGGACCATTGGTACTGTGGCATGTGATGGATGTTTTTAAACTGATTTCAAGTGTTGAGATATATTGGGGAAATCTTGGGTGTTTGATGATTCGATCGGAAAGTTTAACTTTTTCTATTTATCTGGAATGTGATACAATATTTGGAATCCACAGGTAGTTATGAGATAACTGATTTGAATATTATAAACATAGCAGTTTAGTCTCAAATGATCGGTTGCCACGGAATTTTGATGTGATCAAAAGTCCGTCGCAATCACGTAGCGTACGCGGATACTCGCTGGGTAAACTTAATAGACAGCTACGCCCCATAGCCCCGACCAAGTGACTGTAGGAGAACCCCGTCGCCGAAAGCATCCGTTCGGGTGCTCGCGGCAGCAGTGTTCCGCCTTAGTGCACTTCGTCGACGGCATCTGGGGGTGCGGCCGTCTACTAAAGTTTGCGACGAGCATTCGATCAGGACGTCGGGAATCTTGTTGAATTGCCCGACTTGATATTGAAAAGAGTTTTCGATAATGAGACTAAAATGCGGGGTTTATAATTGTTAGGCATGCGATGTCTAAAGGTATTCATTTGGTTAGGCATGCGATGTCTAAGGAAGTTGCGGATTCCAACTGTTGTAGTTTTACACTTTCTTTTCTGTGACCGTAAGCGTAGTATGTGGTGTATCGCCGGCTTCGTTGCTATACATCAACGACAATCGGGATACGCATACTTGCTTACGTTGATGATATGAGATATTATGTGTTGCTGTGGTATGTTGTATTGGATCGTCGTGTTTGAATAGCCGGGGGTTTTATGTGAGATGAGAGTTTTTTCTTTTTCATTCATGTAAAATTCATTTGTATGTAATATTCTTTTATTGGGGCACTTCCAGGTAGCGGAAGATGTCACCGTTGTATATTATTTACTTTTCCGCATTAGGATAGACCCAAGGCGGGGAGTACAAGTAACCGGATTCTAGGGTCCAGTGGGAGACCATCTCGAGGAGTCGAGACCGGGTCTCCTAACCCTAGAATTGGCAGTGTTACTTGCCGCTCTCGTAGGGGTCTAGGGATGTGGGTTTGGCTATTCATCGCGACCGTGGAATCCGTGTTTTATACAGGCTCGTATTGAAAACACGGACGTCCTAGTATATCCAATATTTCATATATGTTCTTCTGCTGCAATGTTCTGTGATGAGATCATATTACTGCCTGAGACGAATGTTTATATTTTATATATATGAGATATATGTTATATTGCAGATTTCGTTTCAAAAGAGATGCTTGTGAAGCATAATAAAATGGGACTTCATTAATGAGATTAATAAAATAAAAGAAACCTAAGATGTTGTAGAAACTTGTTTATAAAAACTGGTAGCTCTAGTTCTTGCTTTGCATAGCGGTGTTCCTTGTAGAACATCCAGCACCTTATTCGATAAGGAAAGGACCGAGATCCCTTCACCGGGAGTGACTCCTTTAGCAATAACTGGCATATGCTACAAACTCGGTTTGTCTTTTGATTGCTTCTATAGTTTCTGCTTTGCATAGTGATATTTGTGAAATATCCTGCACCTTATTCCATGAGGAAAGGGCCGACGATCCCTTCACCGGGAGTGACCCCTTTAGCAAAACTAGAAAAGCCTCAAAAACACTCCATTTAAAATCACTCGATTCTACAACGATATCAAGTTCATTACGCAAAGGGTTTTCTTAAAAACCTGTCGTAGCCCTCCGTCATTTCAGATAAGTACTAGTTAGTATTCGTGCTGCGGTAGTTTGGCCTTCGTCAAGGTGTAGTGTACGGTAGCTAACTAGTGCTTATCTGCTAGCATACGATGTGATTGGATTAGGGTATTCGTACGGCGTAGTTTGGCCTTCGTCAAGGGTCGTGCGGATGGGTTTAATTCAATCGAGAAATATACGGGTTGAACTTGACTAGCGGACTATGGGTAGTTTGGCCTTCGTCAAGGTCATAGGACGCTAGGGGTAAAATATTATTGGGAATTTCAAGTGTTGAAATTTGCAATGAGATTGCATACCTTCTATGAGATAGTTGGATCCCGATACCCGCTGCGAGTAAAAGTTACTCCTGGGAGAGTTTTACACATTACAATTAGCTGATCAAGTAGGTGTCTAGAAAGGTGTTAACGGGGTTACGCCTCTGGGAAAACGAGGTTTACATTAATTAGGTTCGTGCGATAGCACGGAGGACCTACCTCAAAGTACCGACACTGGCCTGGCTGAAAGATTGGAGAACTTGTAGCGTGTAATTAATCCCGGCTAGTCTTTCCTTTTAGGGTTTGAAGGAAGATTTGACTAAAACAGTGGGAGACATCCTGATTAGATATATTAGATAACCAATCTAATCTTGCAAGAGCATACGCTGAGTGTTTTCTTCTCTCTCTCTCCAGGTAGCGACTATATCACGCCTTAATCAAGATAATAAAACGGATATATTGACCGAACCCGCTTGTTATACTGAGCTGGGGAACGTTGGTCCCGCTCCAACTTATAATTGTTATAAGACAGAGCAGGAAATTGGGGAATACCAGATTTCCCGTGCCGCCCAAACGAAGAAAGTGCATGCTGATGCATCATCTTCGGGTGTGTTCATTACAGAGAACTGTTTCTCAGTATCCTTTACGTCCTGGGTATGTGGTACCGGATCAGGATCCCGTATATGTAATCTGTTACATGGGCTACAGATAGGTAGAGAACTGAGAACGGGTGATAAGTTTCATGAGACAGAAAATGGTGCAAGTGTTGCAGCCAAGTCTGTTGGTCACTGTCACCCTGTATTGCTGAAATACATTGATTCTGAACAAATGTTATTAGATACCGAACCTGATATACAAAATCATATCAGTCTCTTTATTAGTAAAGAAAGGATATAATTTTGTATTGTTGGATAATGTTTTGAACATTTCCTATATCAAGAGTTGATCGGTTCAGGCACGTCATCTAAAAGCATTGTCGTTCTAAATCAAACTACAGTTCTTAGTCTACGGAACACACACAAGAGGAAGAGTTCAGAAAAGAACGAATCCTTCTTGAGGTATTGTAGACTAGGTCATATCAATACGACTCGACTAGCTAAGTTATATATAGATGCATATTTAAATTAGTTTGAATTTACATCTTGTGAAACTTGCCGGTCATGTCACAATGATAAGATGACCACAGCTCTGTTTATTGGAAACAAAGAAAGAGTTAGTGAACTCTTGGGATGATACATGTTGATGTATGTAAGGTCCCCTGTCTACATATGCCAGGACTGGTTCTTTGTACTTCATTACATTCTCTGATGATCTCTCAAGATTCAGACATATGTTCCTGTTGAAACACAAGTCCGAACCTTTTGAGATATTCACAGAATATGATTTAGAAGTAGAGAACCAAAACATGGGTATAAGTATTATGTCCTTTGATGAGATCGAGGAGGAGAATACTTGAGCACGGAAATCCTGGATTATTCTAAAAGAGAATGAGATTCTCTCTCAGCATTACTCCTCTGTATACACCACAATACGTCGGTGTATCGGGGCGGAGCAATAGCACCCTATGTGATATGGTGTGCTCTATGATGAGTACTACTGAGTTTCCTATTTCCTTTTGGGAGTTATGCACTTGAGAAGCTACATACCTATTGAATACGGTTCAAATCAAATCAGTTGCCTACCGCTTCATATGTGATATGGAAAGGGAAGTGCCCATATCTTAAGATAGTTAAGATTTGGGGTTGTCCGGCCTATGTTTAAAAGCAAAATCCGGACAAGCTCGAGGCAAGGTCTGTTATGTAGAACTGGAAATGTTCCAGCTATACAGACTGCAGCTGATGATTTGATAGAACCAAAGGATTCAGTAGATTCCAACGAACCTCAGCCTCTCCGCCGATCTAGTAGGGTTCCTCACCCAACTGAGAGATACTTCTGTTTCTCTATGACAGTGGGAGCGAGGATTGCATCATGAGATGATGACCCAACTAGTTTCGAGCTGGCCATCAGGAGTGGGACTCTGTAAGAATGGCTGGATGCTTATCGATCTGAGATGGAATCCTTATACACCAACAAAGTATGGACTTTGGTTGCTTTATCTGAAGGGTTAAATCCCCATCAGGAGCAAGTATATCTTGAGAAGATTACTTGGTGTACATGGAAAAGTTGAGACTTTCAAAGCTATGCTTAAGTCCATCCAGATCCTACTTGCCACGGCTGCATACCATGACTACGATATCTGGTGGTTGGGTGTCATGACTGCTTTTCTAAATGATGTTTCAGAAAAGAGCATCTATAAGTACACAGCCAGAAGGCTTCGTAGACAGTGGGAGCAGCGGAAATGTGTGCAAGATGTTTTATATGATAAAATAGGCATCGCGGAGTTGGAACATCTGTTTTGATGTGGTAGTCAAAGAGTTTGACTTCATCAAAATGGTAGATGAACCTTGTATATACAAAAAGGTAGTAGAGAGTATGGTGGTGATCCTCGTAGAATACGTGGATGACATATTCTTGATAGGGAAGGAGTTTCCTATGCTACGCTCGGTCAATCTCCGCTTATCACAAGGATTCTCCATATAGGATCAAAGTGATACCTCCTAAATCTTGGGTTTTGGATCTATGAGATAGATCTAATTGGATGTTAGGACTCTCACTAGTTGTAGTGAGATGGTATCAATCGATCCTGGGGAGAATCACTGGAAAGGTTCCAGGCTGATAAGGACGACTGAATGTCAGTCGAAGGCATTGTCTTTACCCTCAGTGCAGGGACGGTATGTTGGAAGAGTTCCAAGCTAGATACCGTGACATACTAGACGATTAAAGGCAAGATACATCGTTACCAAGGATACTACCAAAGAGGCAGTCTAGACATATATAAGTTCATGAGATGAACTTCGTTCCTACCATTGTGTGACAATGGAGTTGTGGCTTCAGCCAAGGAACTACCGTCCCATCAGAAATCCAGATATAATTCTTAGGCAGTATCACCTGATCATGGAAATGGTTGATCTCCAGGGAGATCGAGGTTAGGAGAGCAGACACAGAGGACAACAGCGCGGATCCACTCACAAAGGCCTTTTTCCCAGTAGAGACTTTTATGGGATGGTTGAGTATGAGATACTTCAACCGTAGCTAATTGTTGGGTATGCGATACCATAACAGATGGCCCTAGTGTAAGTGAGAGATTGTTAGTTATATGTATGCCCTAGAGGCCATTACTGTACATACGATGTATATTCTAGTGGATGCTAGGACATATATAGGGAGGACTTTCTTGCTCGACATGATAGTATGCTATCTGGTTGTACTTTATCTTAACATGTATACTGATTGTCTCTATGTTACATATTGATAAAGCCCTTAGGATATGTACTCAACTACTGGGACTATGATGAGATCATACTAGTGGGGCCACGGTAGTCGGTGAGTACATCCTATAACTGTTCCTAGTCGAGGGTGTATCGAGACAGGGCATCGATGCACCAGAGTAGACTAGCGTATACGCATCTTGACCCATATGATGGGCGATGGATGATCCCATATCCATCGGTGTTTGACATCAAGGATGGTGTACGGGTGCTCAGTGGAGACTGGGTACACTGGACGGACTCGCCGAGAACTCCCAAATGGTATTATACCATACGTCAGATGGCAGTTCTCCGGTGACACTGGTACAGAGTAGTCTGTTGACCCGAGATCGTCATAGAGTCTTGTGTGATTCCCACTGTGCTTTGATTTCCATCATACCACGTCCAAGTGGGCGTGCAAAAAGGTGGCTTTTGGGTACAGTCCCGAATCACATGGAGGCAATGAGCGATAGGAAGGGATTCGTCTCTCCCGGTATAGGGAGTTGATGTTGTGCTGTGTTCGATTGGCTATAACCGGAAATCCCTGGCCAGGGTTGCTGAGATTTACTGGTAAGTGTTATCAGTACTTTCTCGAACTGTTATAGACCTCATATCGACACGACTTATCGAGCTACTGGGGTCTGACGTTTACCACCCCTAGGCGAGATATGCGACATATCAGACGACGAGATCGGACTGTACGGGAGTGTTACTGTTTGGATCCACAGGAGAATGTACAGGCTTGCTTGTTGATCTTCTGAGCGCTCAATACCTGGGTAGCTGTTACGTTTAGCTGACCGCTTGCAGCTTGTGGGTGATTGATATGATCATCACCTACTGCCGGCGTATTGACGATTCTTTAGAGTCCTACACAGAGGTTTCTTGATTCAGGCAAAACGGAGTAGGAGCACATATGTGATATGTGCGGGACCGAGGATAATGCGATATGTGATATCGTATTATATTCTCGCGATATTTGATATCAGCCGGGTCATCGGATCAAGTGTTGATTCGATGAATCGGTACGGATAAATATTAGCCGGTTATATGCGATATAGCCGGATTGTCGGATCAAGTGTTGATTCGATAATTTAATGTATAATAATATATTTGATATATTAAATTGCATTAACTAATATTTGCTCACTAAAAGATTCTTTTTCTCACTCGGGTAATACATTGATATATATGCGATATATGTTAATTGTATTATTTTATTTTGTTACGATAAATATTGTATATGTGATATATAATATTGTAACATGATATGATAACTAATGCAACTTGTTTAGTGGAGTTTAAACATGATTAGGGTTTGGATTAGGGTTAAACTTTCTAGATGTTTCTAGAAGGTTTTCTTTTTGTTTTGGAAAAGATATTTATAAGTGACTCATGCTTTAACCCAACCAAAACCCTAACCCTAGTCAATTCTCTACAATGGTTAAGTCAACCATGGTTGCATTATTTGTCATCTTAATCCTTTCATTATTCATTACAAATGGAAATGGATCATTGTTCATCTTCTTCCTTCATTTCTTTCATGAAAAAGCTTGCTTGATTTTTCCAAAGTGATGAATAAATATGAGAAAAAGATAAATAAAGAGAGCAAAAATCCTACTTCATCATCCTCATCTTCCCTTGCCATTTAGATGAGGGTGTTCACATCATTTCATAAGTGTTAGCTTGTGTTAAAGATGTTGGAGATAGTGCCCTCAGAGTCAATTATTAGGTCACAGGTACGTGATTGCAATGATTGATGGAGGACCTATCCCGGTAGGACAGTCTTACTCGAGATGATAGTATGCTATCTGGTTTATCTTTATCATCGTGTACTGCTTTAAGTGACCTGACAAGTCGCTATTACACGTTGATAGAGCCCCTAGGATTCTTGCTTGACCACCAGCAGTATGAGGGCGATCATATAAGTGGGAGCTGGGGTCTATAAGCATATCCTTAAATGGTCCCTAGTCGTGTGAGTTTCGAGATAGGGCATCGATACTCCAGAGTAGACTAGTGTATACAGTCGAGACCCCGACGAGGGGCGGTGGCCGGTCTCACAAGCCACTGGTGTCAGTTGGATCACCTAAGATGTATACAGGTGCTCATTGGGTTATGAGTACACCGGACAGGACTCGCCGGGAACATGCTAGTTGGTCATATACCAGACGTCAGATGGCAGTTCCCTGGTGACATGTGTGCAGGTTAGTTCATCGACCTGGGGATCGTCATTTGTCTCGTGTGAGTTCCCACTGTACTTTGATTACTACCCTACCACGGCTCAAAGGAGTCGTGCAAACAGGTTTTAGTTGGGTACAGTCCCGAGCCACATGGAGGCAGTGAGCGTATCTTCAGGGGTTCGTCTCTCCCGGTATTGGGGGTGAGGTCATGCTGTGTCTAGGAGAGCCATTACACGAAGCCCTCGGCCGAGGCAAGGAGATTTACTGGTAGGTATTCCAGTAGTATCTCAGGGTGTTCTGGGCTACACTCCGACACAACTTGTACCGCTTTTGAGGGTCTGACTTTTACCAACCCCCTAGGCCCGCCATGCGATGCTCATAGACGAACGGACCGGACTGTACGGATATTGTCACTGACAGGCTCAGTAGGGAGTCAGGCTGAGTTCGCTCACAGACGTCCCTTTTGGTCAATACCTGGTAGCCCGTTATGTATTGGCTTATATCTCTAACGTGCTAGTGGTTAAATCCACAACCAAGGTGTTGACGAGTCTTTAGAGTCCCCCACATTCTGTTACTCAGCTTTCGGGCGAAAGGTTGTAGAGGCCGTATGGAGATATGGCAGGGTCCGATCAAATACGTGCGGTATTGCACGGATCAGGATTGGACAGTTTGTACTATAGGCCGTATGGTTATATGGCAGGGTTCGATCAGATACGTGCGGCATTGCACGGATCAGGATCGAACAGATATTACTAGCCGGTTTTGGTTTAAGCCGGATCCTAGTATAGTACAGTGTAGATTTTGTCTCATTGCATTTGTATTTCGGTCGGAATACAAATGCGGGTGTGTATGCACAGTATCGGGGTTTTCCTGTAATTTATTACGGGACCAGTTTTCTGGAGTTGCCAGTTTGCTTTCCGTTTCGGCCGATTTCCATTGTTCCGTTCATTGGCCGAAGTTTGGTGGAGGAGGGTTTATTTGCATTGTTGCAAATAGGCATTTGTGGAGGGGGTCTTTGCATTTTATCATGTCATGATGGTTGCACCATTCCTTGACCTTGACCTCTTCATGATGGCTTGACTTTTTGAAGTCATCATGCTTGATGATTGTTGATGATGGGAGATGGTATGGTTGTTGAGTGAGGACTTTTCTTTGTGGTCATTATTTTCCTTATGATAGCTTTCTCTTTCTCTCCATTTTTGGATTATTGGATGGCTCTCTCTTTTCTATCAAATGACACTCTCATTCTCCTCCCTCCAATGGTCATGGCCGGCCACTCCCAAAAGTGGGCTGTCCAAAATTTTGGTGGTGGGTTTTTGGATCATTTGATGTTGAAAAAATCCCACAAGTTCCATCTCCAAACTCCATAGTTCATCCCTCCACCAAAAGGCAATTCCTGCAACCCCAAATGAGACTTGAGCTCTACTATACATTCTACAGCAAATCTTGGGCACGTCGACTAGCCAGCTTCGTGCCCGAGTTGCCTCGGCATTGAGGTGGGAGCCCGTAAAAGAAGTAGGCGATGTGGTGCACTGTTGGAGATAGTGCCCTCAGAGTCAATTATTGGGTCACAGGCACGTGATTGCAATGATTGAGGGGAGGACCTATCCCGGTAGGACAGTCTTACTCGAGATGATAGTATGCTATCTGGTTTATCTTTATCATCGTGTACTGCTTTAGGTGACCTTTCGAGTCGCTATTACACGTTGATAAAGCCCCTAGGATTCTTGCTTGACCACCAGCAGTATGAGGGCGATCATATAAGTGGGAGCTGGGGGTCTATAAGCACATCCTTAAATGGTCCCTAGTCGAGGGAGTTTCGAGACAGGGCATCGATTCTCCACAGTAGACTAGTGTATACAGTCGAGACCCCGACGAGGGGCGGTGGCCGGTCTCACAAGCCACTGGTGTCAGTTGGTTCACCTAAGATGTATACAGGTGCTCATTGGGTTATGAGTACACCGGACAGGACTCGCCGGGAACCTGCTAGTTGGGATATACCAGACGTCAGATAGCAGTTCCCAGGTGACATGTGTACAGGTTAGTTCATCGACCTGGGATCGTCATTTGTCTCGTGTGAGTTCCCACTGTACTTTGATTACTACCCTACCATGGCTCAAAGGAGTCGTGCAAACAGGTTTTAGTTGGGTACAGTCCCGAGCCACATGGAGGCAGTGAGCGGATCTGCAGGGGTTCGTCTCTCCCGGTATTGGGGGTGAGGTCGTGCTGTGTCTAGGAGAGCCAGAACATGAAAAGTCCTTGGCCAAGGCTGGAGATTTGCTGGTAGGTATTCCAGTAGTATCTCAGGGTGTTCTGGGCTACACTCCAACACGACTTGTACCGCTTTTGGGGGTCTGACTTTTACCAACCCCCTAGGCCCGCCATGCGATACTCATAGACGAACGGACCGGACTGTACGGATATTGTCACTGACAGGCTCAGTAGGGTGTCAGGATGAGTTCGCTCATCGACGTCCCTTTTGGTCAATACCTGGTGGCCCGTCACGTATTGGCTTATACCTCTGACGTGCTAGTGGTTAAATCCACAGCCACAGTATTGACGAGTCTTTAGAGTCCACCACACTCAGTTACTCAAGTTTCGGGCGAAACGCTGTAGAGGCCGTATGGAGATATGGCAGGGTTCGATCAGATACGTGCGGTATTGCACGGATCGTGATCGGACAGATTTTACGAGCCGGCTTTGGCTTAAGCCGGATTCTAGTTTTAGATAGTGTAGTTTTGTCTCTTTGCATTTGTGTTCAGTGCGAATACAAATGCGGGCATGTATTTGCAGTAGCGGGGTTTTCCTGTAATTTATTACGGGATCGGTTTTATGAAGTTGCCAGTTTGCATTCCGTTCGGGCCGGTTTTCTCTTTTTCCTTCCCGGTCGGACTTTTCGTTGGAGGGTGTTAATTGCAAGTTTACAATTAACATTTTGTGAGGGGTTTCTTTGCATAAGGTTTGATATGATAAGCATCTTTGCTTTTCATGTATTTATGAGATTTGATTAGATTAGAAATGGATTTGAAGTGGATGTGTTTTTTGATCATTATCTTTTCTTTATTAATTAATTCCTTTTTTTATTCCACCCACTAAATTGTAGGGGCCGGCCACTGTTCTTGGAGGGAGAGGGATGAGTTTTATTTTGTGTGTGTTAATTTCCTTTCTTGATTAATTTAGTGGGCCCCCCCATTTCTTTTGTGTTTGCTGTGAGGTGCTATTTTCTTTATACATGGGATTAATTAATATACACTACACACATCCATTCCCAGTGACCTTTTTTTGGCCGAGCTCCTTTTAAAAGAGGTGCTCATTTTCTTTGATTGTATGATCCATTCTTCATCAAGCTTTGATCCATGAAAATTCATTGTGCAAAATTCCTCCAACCATGGCAACCTCATAACCCCAAGAGACATACATACTACACTATTCTATAGCAAGCCTTGGACGCGTCGGCTAGCCAACTTCGCGCCCGAGTTGCCTCGGTCAAGAGGCGGGAGCCCGTAAAAGATTCCGGCTATGTGGTGCCCCTTTCCGACGAGCGAGGAGGTGACGGAGATTCCGCAAGAGATCGGAGTGGAGATGAAGACCGAAGGACACGGATCGCTTGGTATAACTTCTCTACTCTTTTCTATTTTGCTAGCTAGCTAGGTTAATGGCCCGATCCGGGTAAAAAGTCCGCGGTGGTGCCGTTTTGCAAAGTTCGCAAAGTTTTTGTTTTCCGCGTTTCCGGCGTCGGATCGACGGCCGGGGCGCCCCCGCGGGCTTACATTGGTATCAGAGCCAGGCCATTAACCTACCCTAACTTGCTCTAGCGCGTTTAGAACTCGATCGAACGAAAACCCGAAAACCGTATTTTTGTGCACATGTGTTCTCTGTTAAAATTTTTTGAGCTCCTAAAATTTTTCTGGTGATTGCAGAGACATGTACCACAAATTATAAGAATTCTGGGAAAATACGATCCACTAATTCCTCACTTCGACCGCGGAAGCGCGGCTAAACCCCTGGTTTGGCCGCGCTTGCGCGGCGGAAAAGAGGAATCGTGGCACCATATTTTCCCAGTAAGCTTATGAGTTGGAAATAGGGCTTTTGGGATATTTTCTTTGGGCCCAGTTTTTCTGTAAGTGCTACAGTAGTGTATGGGGCCCACTTGATAAATTTGTCCGATCGGATATTTTAAACATGCTAGTTCACAGTATTTACTTTATATCTGCGACCGTGAATGTCATTCGATCGGTAAATCCCGTCTAACTGCTATAGCCCGGTTAGACGGATTTGCGAACGTGACTTTCACGTTGATGTTCTGTGATTGTACTGTGTTGTTGCGGATCGGTCGTGGGGGATAGCCTGGTTGCAGTGGTAGTACAGTTCTGTTTTATATGTACATTTGATATTGCGGGGCGAGCGTCCGACATGTGGACTGCCGTCACTGCCTGTTTGTATTATTATTTTGGGGCACGACCAGGTTGCGGTCGATGTACCCGTTGTATGTATATTTTATTTTCTGTACTAGGATTATCCCGCGGAGGGGTGCACGGGTAGCCGGGTTCTGGAGGGCAACAAGCCCTCATCTCATGGCGTTGAGACGGAGGGGGCTTCACTCTAGAATTGGCGGGCTATTCGCCGCACTCGTAGGGGGTACAGGTTGACCCAGGAGGGGTGCCCAAGTTACCGGATTCCGTGAAGTGCTGGGTGGTCCATTCACGTTGCTGAAGGGGGCTGCCTCGCTTCAGGTTTTGGCGGGTAACTTGCCGCGCCCGTATGGGTCTAGGATTTCATTGCACAGGCTATCCACACGACCAGGGGAACGTCGGATTTCAGCGGCTCTGTGAAACCCGGGGATCCCAGATATCTGTATTGATCTGTGTTGCTATACATTTCTGTGCTGTTGCATTTTATCACGCCTTGAGCGAAAATTATATATTGTTATATATATATACTAGTAGATGTTGTATATGTTTTGCATCCGCGCTAGTCCAGTCCCCGCTCTGTCGTTAGTTAGCTAACCTAACGGGTGATGACGGGACCCAGTGGCGAATGCGGATGGCATATACGTACGTCAGTATATTTTCGTTCTTTGTGGTGTGATCAATTGATGGGACTGCATTGATTCGGATCAATGCAAGTTAAACAAACCTAATTTGATGTTGTTGGAACATTTTTCAAAAAGCTGTTATTGCAAGGGCGTTCTCTTTTGTTTTGCACAGTGGTATTCAGTTGGAATATCCTGCTCCTCAGTCGACGAGGCAAGGGCCGAGATCCCTTCACCGGGAGTGACCCCTTGGACAGAAGTTTACGTCAGGGCATTAACTTCACTATAGCCGATTGCTTTTGCTTTGCATCGTGGTATTCAGTTGGAATATCCTGCACCTCATTCTACGGGGAAAGAGCCGAGATCCCTTCACCGGGAGTGACCTCTTTAGCAAAGGTTGTCGTCACTATATTTTTATAAAGCTATCAGTTCCTTCAACGATATCAAGTTCATTACGTTAAAGGTTTTCGCCAGAAACCATTCGTAGCCCTCCGTCATTTCATATGGATGGTCAATAGTATTCAAGCTGTGTATGTTGGCCAAAGTCAAGGCACAGTGTTTGGTAGCTGTTGGGTATTCATATGCAGCATAGATAGATGCGTTGGTTTGGGACAGTCGTACTGCCATTTTGGCCAAAGTCAAGGGTATGTACGGGTGGGTTCAAATTAACCAGGAAAATGACGGGTAGAACTTGACATGTGACTTATGATATGTTGGCCAAAGTCAAGGTCATAAGAGCATGGGGCAAAAATCCACATCGGGAGTTTCAAAAGAACTGAAACTTGCCAGATATGCGCATACCTTCTGGAGTGTGACAGCGTGAGCGGATTCCGTCACGTTATCATGCGATGAGAGTTGGATCCCGATTCCCACTGATGAGTTGGTATACTCCTCGGGTGATCCCGGCTAATTCTTCTTTCAGGTTTGGGGAGGAATTTGACGTTACAGTGGGAGGTTTCCAGATTAGATAAATTGGTAACCATTCTGATCTAGGTTAGAGTGCACGCTGAGTGTTTCTTTTCTCTCTCTCTGGCAGCGACCATTGACCTGACCCTAGACTATGACTCAGTGACCAAGTTGACCGAACCTTCTTAACACTGGCTTTTGGATTGTCAGAGTTGCGAACCTCTTTGCCACTCCTACTTTTACCCTTTTCTCCGGGACACCCCGTATTACTACGAACGTCCACTTCCATTGGACAAAACCATCGTATGGTTATATACGAACTCGAAGGACTTCGAGGATGGTTTCCGGTTCTGGAGAAAAAGGAATAAAGTACATTCAGTTGTCTTTTCCTTTTACCTTCTCTCATGTTGCGAGTACTCCTTGGTTTAGGAGTAGTACACCTATTACGCAAATTGGATAGTCTTCTTCCAGACCCTAGGCTGGTGCCGACCGGTAGGGAATGAAGAAAGCCAATTAGCCTAAACGGTGTACAGAAGGTATTAAGTTCAGACAAAGCAAGGGATTAGTAAGAGGGCAAAGTAAATTGCGACTACTATTCACGACCAAACCATGTACTTCTTTGTCAATCCTAAATCACCTATGAATTAAGTACATTCGGTTGTCTTTTATCCTCACCTTCTCTCGCATTGCGAGTGCTCCTCGGATTAGGACAGTACACCCATTATGCTTTTTGAATAGTCTTCTTCCAAACCATAGGCTGGTGTCGAACGGTAGGGAAGGAAGAAAACCATTTGGCCTAAAGGGGTGTTCAGAAGGTAATGACTAAAGACATATAAAGGGATTTGGAGAGGTGGCAAAGAATTATACGGTTATAGTTGTAAATCTGGATAATGGAAGAGGCATTACTAAGAATACCAGGATACCCCATCGAAACATTTCAATGTTTCAGTTCCACTGTGTACTGTTAAAAGAAAACTGATTTCCCGATTAGACACTTACTCCAGGGTATGTATTTACCAGGTTGGATTCTCACATCTGTATGGTTTTACAGATGATGAGTGGGAGTAAGTTATTGGGAATTAGGTGACCATCCTCATTATATCGGGATTCGTTGTAATCGGTGATATTTGAGGAAGTCACCTGGGTTGTTTGCCGGTCGGCAAATATTTGGTTTTGAATATCCGTTGTTATGCACCAATTTCAAATTGATATATCTGTACGTCTATTTTTATAGAGTGAGATATACCTTTCTGAAATTATGTCTATGATATTTACCTATACCAGTGGATGGTTAGGTAAGGAGCATTGAACAACGGTGTAATTCTTCTTAACCAAAAGTACAGTTTTCAACCTACGACACACAGTGAATGAGTCACAAGACTCAAGGGACTTATACAGAGTATTATATATTGTCCAGTGTCCATTAGGACAGAGGGGTTGGTCCTCGTACTATATTCTGTTTACTTTTAACTTCTCTAGTTCTTAGACATGTGTTTCGTAGAAACACAGGGTCTAAGTTTTGAGGAGTTATAGGTATAAGAATAAAGTAGAGAACCAGAAATTGCAAGTATCGGGATTCTTCAAGGTGATCGAAGATGTAGATACTTGTGTATAGTATTCAGTTGATAGTAATGATTAAGAGAACTTGCTCCTCTTTCAGGTTACTCGTAATTGGAAGCATTCCTAAGTTGAGTAACGCTGATCGGCCTCTCTTCCATTTAGTTGACATGCACTGGAGACAGCTGCATGATTTGAATCTGGTTCAATTAAATCAGTGCCTCTGTTTCTTGGATATAGAACAGTTCATATCTTGATATTGTTAAGATACGGGGAGTTGTCCGGCTTATGCTTAAAACCAGATTCTGGACAACTCAAGGCACGTTTCAGTAGTGGCTGTTTGTGGGTTGACCCGGGCTATGACGAGGGTTGACTTTCTACCATCTGGAAGATCAATAGTGATATTGTTCTTGACTCGCCACAGTTTTATCAAAAATGGATTTTCTTTCAGAAAACAGTAGTGGGAGTATGGTAGAACTGGAAGTGATTCCAGAACCACAAACGATTACTGAAGATTTCATAAGAACCTAAAGATTCAATCTGGTTTGACATTCCATTGGCCACTCCGCAGATAAGGTGGGTAACCTCAGGCACCCGAGAGGTACTTCGGTATGCTCAAGGACGGTGGCAGGGAGGTTCTTGTTTACCCAGACTTGCCATTGCTGTTGTTCCAGGCTGCGAGACCCGGCGGGAGGATGAGTATAGCGTCGTTCTAAACTGGCTTTAGAAGTGCACGTCTATATGACTCTGCCAGAGGGTTGTCGTAGTCAGTGGGAGCAGCTGAAGCATTGGTGGACATCAGGCTTATGTCTATTTATAGACTATAGCAGATATAGCGGAGATAGATCATCTATTTCTGATGTGACAGTCAGAGGTTTGACTTCATCAGAATAAGGGATGGATCTGTTAAGAAGGTAGTAGGGTGTGATGTCCTGGTGTTTGATGACATACACAGAGTAGGAAGTGATATTCCTATACTACGATCGGTTATACTTTGGTCGTCACACGGTGGTTTCTCCACATAGGACTTGGATATTATATCAGACATTCTGGTTACTAGATTTATGGTTTTAGATCTAGATTTGGGTGGTTTCCCAATCTGGGTACTTTGACCGCATTCTATGAGTATTTAGAATGGACGACTCCTGGCACGGTAGTGTACCTGCAGGTAATGGAGTCACCCTCTCTAAAGGTGTCTTACAGACTAAAGGGGAGAGGGACACGCATGATTGACAGATCACTTGCTTAGGCAACTGAGTCAATCATGAGATGTCAAGTACCACACCAGATGTTGTTCTTGCAGTAGGTGCAATAAGTTGATATTAATCCAATCCTGGAGAAACAGTCGGAAGCAGTTTTAGAACATAAGTGGATGTTCTAGGGATATGATAACGGCAGTCTTCTTCGGTAGACAGTTATCATTCCAGGCTTCCAAGGTGACCTGGATGGCAGAGTGGCTGTCAGAGTTATAGTTTTCCCTCTGACGAGGGGCAGTATTTTGGACAGATGATCCAAGTAGATACTGAGGGAAGGCATGGCGCAGGACACTGATTAAGTTCAGTTGTCGATACAGTCTAAGAAGTTTGGATTTGGAGTTCATTTCTGAGCTAGGTCCCATCAGACATCCAGACATTCTAAGACAGGTATTGCTCATTTTGGGAGATAGTTTTCTCTGCGAGAATGAGATATAGAGAGACATAGAAAGAAACATCAAAGCGGATCCACTCACTGAGGCTATTCCTCGAACGCAATAGTTTCGCAAACGAGCTTTGTGAGGCTGACTAGTAGAGGAGTTGGGTGTTCGGTATCACACGGGCTGTGGGTATGCGACATCGCAATAATTAGCCTCGAGTGCAAGTGGGAGATTGTTGGAGATAGTGCCCTCAGAGTCAATTATTGGGTCACAGGCACGTGATTGCAATGATTGAGGGGAGGACCTATCCCGGTAGGACAGTCTTACTCGAGATGATAGTATGCTATCTGGTTTATCTTTATCATCGTGTACTGCTTTAGGTGACCTTTCGAGTCGCTATTACACGTTGATAAAGCCCCTAGGATTCTTGCTTGACCACCAGCAGTATGAGGGCGATCATATAAGTGGGAGCTGGGGGTCTATAAGCACATCCTTAAATGGTCCCTAGTCGAGGGAGTTTCGAGACAGGGCATCGATTCTCCACAGTAGACTAGTGTATACAGTCGAGACCCCGACGAGGGGCGGTGGCCGGTCTCACAAGCCACTGGTGTCAGTTGGTTCACCTAAGATGTATACAGGTGCTCATTGGGTTATGAGTACACCGGACAGGACTCGCCGGGAACCTGCTAGTTGGGATATACCAGACGTCAGATAGCAGTTCCCAGGTGACATGTGTACAGGTTAGTTCATCGACCTGGGATCGTCATTTGTCTCGTGTGAGTTCCCACTGTACTTTGATTACTACCCTACCACGGCTCAAAGGAGTCGTGCAAACAGGTTTTAGTTGGGTACAGTCCCGAGCCACATGGAGGTAGTGAGCGGATCTGCAGGGGTTCGTCTCTCCCGGTATTGGGGGTGAGGTCGTGCTGTGTCTAGGAGAGCCAGAACATGAAAAGTCCTTGGCCAAGGCTGGAGATTTGCTGGTAGGTATTCCAGTAGTATCTCAGGGTGTTCTGGGCTACACTCCGACACGACTTGTACCGCTTTTGGGGGTCTGACTTTTACCAACCCCCTAGGCCCGCCATGCGATACTCATAGACGAACGGACCGGACTGTACGGATATTGTCACTGACAGGCTCAGTAGGGTGTCAGGATGAGTTCGCTCATCGACGTCCCTTTTGGTCAATACCTGGTGGCCCGTCACGTATTGGCTTATACCTCTGACGTGCTAGTGGTTAAATCCACAGCCACAGTATTGACGAGTCTTTAGAGTCCACCACACTCAGTTACTCAAGTTTCGGGCGAAACGCTGTAGAGGCCGTATGGAGATATGGCAGGGTTCGATCAGATACGTGCGGTATTGCACGGATCGTGATCGGACAGATTTTACGAGCCGGCTTTGGCTTAAGCCGGATTCTAGTTTTAGATAGTGTAGTTTTGTCTCTTTGCATTTGTGTTCAGTGCGAATACAAATGCGGGCATGTATTTGCAGTAGCGGGGTTTTCCTGTAATTTATTACGGGATCGGTTTTATGAAGTTGCCAGTTTGCATTCCGTTCCGGCCGGTTTTCTCTTTTTCCTTCCCGGTCGGACTTTTCGTTGGAGGGTGTTAATTGCAAGTTTACAATTAACATTTTGTGAGGGGTTTCTTTGCATAAGGTTTGATATGATAAGCATCTTTGCTTTTCATGTATTTATGAGATTTGATTAGATTAGAAATGGATTTGAAGTGGATGTGTTTTTTGATCATTATCTTTTCTTTATTAATTAATTCCTTTTTTTATTCCACCCACTAAATTGTAGGGGCCGGCCACTGTTCTTGGAGGGAGAGGGATGAGTTTTATTTTGTGTGTGTTAATTTCCTTTCTTGATTAATTTAGTGGGCCCCCCCATTTCTTTTGTGTTTGCTGTGAGGTGCTATTTTCTTTATACATGGGATTAATTAATATACACTACACACATCCATTCCCAGTGACCTTTTTTTGGCCGAGCTCCTTTTAAAAGAGGTGCTCATTTTCTTTGATTGTATGATCCATTCTTCATCAAGCTTTGATCCATGAAAATTCATTGTGCAAAATTCCTCCAACCATGGCAACCTCATAACCCCAAGAGACATACATACTACACTATTCTATAGCAAGCCTTGGACGCGTCGGCTAGCCAACTTCGCGTCCGAGTTGCCTCGGTCAAGAGGCGGGAGCCCGTAAAAGATTCCGGCTACGTGGTGCCCCTTTCCGACGAGCGAGGAGGTGACGGAGATTCCGCAAGAGATCGGAGTGGAGATGAAGACCGAAGGACACGGATCGCTTGGTATAACTTCTCTACTCTTTTCTATTTTGCTAGCTAGCTAGGTTAATGGCCCGATCCGGGTAAAAAGTCCGCGGTGGTGCCGTTTTGCAAAGTTCGCAAAGTTTTTGTTTTCCGCGTTTCCGGCGTCGGATCGACGGCCGGGGCGCCCCCGCGGGCTTACATGCACTTCCGGCGACGAGGTGGAGACCGGAGCCTCCGCAGGAGATCGGGACGATGACGAGAAGACCGGAGGACTTGGATCGTCGGTATATCTCTTTCCCATCTTGTAGTTAGCTAGGACTAATTAATGGTTCGATCCGGGTATTAGTGCGCGGCGGTTTGCCAGTTCAAGAAAATTTAAGTTTATCACCGCTTCCGCATTTGGCCGTCGGATTGACGGCCGTGGCGCCGCCGTGCACTTACAAAAGAAACTTCAAGGTAGATCATCTTAGTATCGAAGATCGGAAGCAAAGGTTGCGTCTTTCTCTTCGTGGAACCTCTCGAGAGTCCGGATCCCGATGATCGCAGCGAAGGGACCACAACACGGAGCATATGAAGTGAAGGACCGAATCTACAAAGGTTGTAATCCCTCTCACTTAGTGTTAAAATGTTTAGCATGTTAGTTTTCGCCTAATCTCTAGTTTAAAGTTCCGTATTCGGGTTGTTCGGCATGGCTAAATTTTAAATCGGGCATGGTTGATGCCTCGTAGACCCTTATGCGCGTGCCTAGCAACCCTACAGGCGCTCACACTCGTGGGGCTGGGTAATCCATAAGCACATCCTTATACAGGTCCCTAGTCGTTGGACTATCGAGACAGGGCATCGATACTCCGGAGTAGACTAGCGTATGCGCTTCTCATCCCAGCGTGGGAGACAGTCTGTCCCATAGCCGTCAGTACGTCGTACTTGAGATAGTATGCGGGTGCTCGTTAAGTTATGAGTACACTGGACAGGACTCGTCGGGAACCGTTGGTTGGTATTATACCTATCGTCAGTTATCAGTTCCCAGGTGACATGAGTACAGCTTAGTCCGCTGACTTGACACTGTCACTTCGCCTCGAGTGTGTTCCCACTGCACTTTGATTACTTCCCTACCACGGCTCAAAGGAGTTGTGCAAACAGGTAATTTTTGGGTGTAGTCCTGAAGCACTTGGAGGCACTGACGGTTAGACAGGATTCGTCTCTCCCGGTATTGGGGTTGACATCGCGCTGTGTCCAGGAGAGCCATTACACGAGTAGTCCCTGGCCAGGGCAAGCGAGATATACTGGTAGGTTTCCAGTGTTATCTCAGGGTGTTCTGGGCTACACTCCGATACGAGTTGTGCTGCTATTAGGGGACTGACGTTCACCCCCCTAGGCCCGCCATGCGATGTATCAGACGAACAGACCGGACTGTACGGAGACTGTCACATACAGGCTCAGTAGGAGTTTAGATGGGGTCACCTCGTCATTCTTCTTATCGGCATCTACCTGTGGACCGTTACGTACAGCTAGTGCCGTTTGCGGTCTGTGATTAAACCCACTGCCAGCGTAGTGTCGAGTCTTTAGAGTCCCACACAGAGAGCTATTCGCCTTTAGGCAAAATGAGTAGAGGTCGCATGGTTTTGCGACAGGGTTCATTCACATCCGCACACTTGTGCACGTTTGCTGTCCGGACAGCTTATACTAGCGGGCTTTGGTTTAAGCCAGATCCTAGTATATGATTTGGGATTGGTTTTATCTCTTTGTATTCGTGTTCCTCGGTTCACGAATACGGGTGCGTATGCACAGTTGCTTGAGACAGAGGGAGAGGACTTTGATTAGGGTTAATGACCATTGTCATTTTATTAACCCTAATGCTTATGTGTGTATTATGGTTAATTGATATTAGTTTAATATAATTGTGCATGGTTATGATTGTTGACCATTTGACATTCTTGACTTGTTGACCTAGGTTGACACTTTGGCCATCATCATTTCATTTGGAAGATGCTTTTTGATCCTTGCAATTTGCATTAAAAATGAAATGATAATGGTCATGTCTTGATTAAGCCATGACAATTATCTCACTAATTATCAATTCACAATAATTCACACATATATGTGAGAATGCTTCATAATTCTCTCATTCTATCATATACTTTCTCTCTCTTGCTCTTCCTCTTCCTCAAGCTCGCCCCTCTCATGTGTTGAGAAACACTTGAGCTTGAGAAAAACCATTCCATAGTAATCTCTACTCTCATCTAGGGTTCTTGGATTAGCACTTCTAGCACCCTAGTTACTTCTAGCTTGAAGTTGAAGCCAAAGGTTGAGGCTTTCGGGTGGATCCTTCTTCGACGTGAGAAGACGACAAAGGTGATCCCTTTCTACTACTCCAAGGAGCAAGGAGAGAAGGACATAAAGCCCTAGGTATAACCATTCTACCCTTTAGCTAGTTTCTAGTTAGCTTTAGCTAATTTTTTTTTAGCAAAGATCCTCCTTTGTCTAGTCCATGTTGCCTAGCATGATAAAAATCCGATGTCTATTACATTTTCCGCCTCCCCGCAAGCACCGGGGTGGGCAACGTGGACTTACAGTGGTATCAGAGCCTAACTAAACATAAACTAGCTAGGTAGTAAAGTGTATAGAAGTTCGATCGGAAAAATCGCAAAACTACGACATGCAAAACCCTAAGTTTTTGTTAAAATTTTTTCTTCTCTAAAAATAAAAAGTCATACTCCAAAAATCATATCAGGGTTTTGTGAAGAAGCCCACCAAAAACGGTCGAGTGATCCCTTCAAAGCGCCGCGGTTCCGCGGCAATGGGTATACTTTTGCCGCGGAACCGCCGTCGTTTTGACTCGGTTCATGACCGAGTTTGGTGCAGTGTTTTAAGGTTGTGGTTTTGGGATTTTTAAGATGGTTTATTTCAGCCCAGATTTTCCAGAAAAGAAATTTGTTTTTGGAGGCCTATAAATCCGTATTTTTTGATCGAACTTCACTATACTTTGACTAATCGGTTATATCTGTGATGTTATGTATTGAACGTCGGCTAATCGCTATATGTCGATTAGTAGGGGTTATACATATCTGTGATCTGTGTTTGATGATGGTATGTGTATATGAATAGGTTGGATTGTCGCGGGTGAATAGCCGGGGTAGATGTGAGATGAGTGTTTCTTTTTTCTTTCATTCATTGTAATATGTAAATTGATGTAATATTATTTGTTTGGCCGCACAACCGGGTCGGGGTTGTAGCCGTCATTGTATAATTCTTTTTATTGTTTTTGCTCCTACGATAGACCCATGGAGGGGGTGCACAAACTACCGGGTATTTCGAAGTGCTGAGTGGCCTACTCACGGTGTTGAGGGAGGTTGCTTTGCTTCGGGTACTTGGCGGGTAGTTTGCCGCACCCGTAGAGGTCTTGGGTGGGGTATTGGCTATTCACCGCGACCGTGTAATCCTCTTTTCGTTGCAGGCTCGAACGGATTGCGGATTCCTAGTATATCCAATGTATTCATCTGTGATCTCTAATGTCTATCATTGCTATATATTTATATATGATAACTATTTAGGCGTTTCTTATGTTTTACAGCTGCGCTAGCCCAGCCCCCGCTCTGTCGTTAGTTAAGTAACCTAACGGGTGATGACAGGGCCCCGTGGCGAATGCGAATGGCATAAGCGTATGTCATATTTTTGTTGTTTTCTGCAATGGTAGGATTAAATGATGGGACGCATTAAAAGAACTAATGCACGAAAATAAACCAAGCAAAAGTCGATTGGAACACTTTGAAAACCACTCGGTTCTTTTCAAAACTAAACTTTTAAACGCGGAGCTTGAACCACTCCTTTTAAAAGCTATCTCGTTCCATCGATTATATCAAGTTCACTACGTTCACGGTTTCGCCAAAACCATCCGTAGCCCTCCGTCGTTTCATATGAATATTCAACAGTATTCAAGCTGTGTTTGTTTGACTTAGTCAAGGCACAGTGTTTGGTAGCTGGTGGGTATTCATATGTTGCATAGATAGAATGCGTTGGTTTGGGACAGTCGTATTGCTTTGTTGGCCATAGTCAAGGGTATATACGGGTGGGTTCAAATTAACCTGGATAACGACGGGTAGAACTTGACATGTGACTTATGATTTGTTGGCCTTAGTCAAGGTTATAAGAGCATGGGGAAAAAATCCACATCGGGAGTTTCATAAGTACTGAAACTTGCTAGCGCTGCATACCATTTGGAGTGTGATGATTCTGGTAGGATTCCTTCGGTTTTATCACGCGATGATATTTGGATCCCGATCCTACTGTGAGTATATGCTACTCCTCGGGATAACTCTCACTTAACGATCAATGCTACAAACCTAGTAGGTGTCTAGAAAGGTGTTAGCGGGGCTACGCCCCCGGGGAAAAGAGGTTCTTAAATTAAGGAACTTCGCGAAAGCGTTGGAAAACCTCCCTCGAAGTACCGACACTGGCCTGGCTGAACGGTTAAGCAAGTATTGTACGGTGAGAAAGATCCCGACTAATTCTTCCTTTGTGGTTTGAGGAGGGATTCGAGAGACAGTGGGAGCCATCCTGTTTAGATAAATTAAAAACCAATCTAAACTTGCAAGAGCATCATGCTAAGTGTTTTCTTCTCTCTCTCTTAATTGCAGCGACCCAATGACCGCACCTAGGTTACATCTAGAAAATAAAATGACTGAATCTTACTGTTATGACTCGCAAAGGTCTGTCCAGATGTCCATTGCCCAAGACAAGCTGGGACACCTCTTGACTGATCCAACCCCTTCCGTCCCAGGTCCAGTTTCCCCTGTCACGGATATTGATATCCGTAGGACATCGGAAGAAAACTGTGCGAAAGCCAAGTGCCTCGTGTTAGCCTCAGTTGATGGTATATACCAGAGGCAGCACGAGAAGATGGACTCAGCTTCTATCTTCCTCCATAACAAAGTTTTATATGGAGAGCAATCTCGTATCACAAGATATGAGACCTCGAACGAATTGCTTCCAGCGAGGTTGGCTATCGGGTCATCTGTAGGGGGCAACGTCCTTACAGAAACCAGCACTTTTGAGCTCTCGGACCTGAAGACCACGTTGAAGAATGGGTCAGATGCTGACTTAGTTCAACAGTCTCTACCTACTACCCTGAAGGAAACCAGGGAAGTAGAAAGAAAGAGAAAGGCAGAAGTTTTAGGAATGGATGCAGTAAAAGAGGGATGTTCCTATTGTTACGGGAATGAACATGGGCAGAAGGATTGCAGGGCTTGCAAAGCCAGTAGCCAGAATTCGAAGCATGTTGTGGCTTCGGCTTCAGGTGTGTTTGTAATAGAGAAATGTATGTTAGTTAACCCTACTTCCTGGGTATTGGATACCGGATCAGGATCTCATAACTGTAATTCGTTACAGGCTCTGAGAAATCGTAGGGTTATAAGGAAAGGTGATATGACTCTCAGGGTTGCTAACGGAATGAGCATGTACGCTGAATCCGTAGGGGAATATCATCTAGGACTGACAACTGGGCAGATATTGATTCTGCGTAACTGTTTTTATGTACCAGGTGCGACTTGTAACATCATATCTGTATCCTTACTTTCTAAGGAAGGATATGATTTTACTTTTGTAAGCGATATTGTAAACATCCACCTAAATCAAGTACTGATTGGGTCAGGTATATTGAAATACGGTATATACGTTTTGAATCAAGCTCAGGTCTTCAGTGTCCAGAACACACTTAAAAGAAAGTCTCCGGAATTAAATCAGGCTTTCTTATGGCATTGTAGACTGGGTCATATTAATCAGACACGGTTGACAAAGTTACATAAAGAAGGATACTTGGATCCGTTCGAGTACCAGTCTTATGCCACTTGTGAATCTTGTCTCATGGGAAAGATGACAAAGACTCCATTCACTGGACACGGAGAAAGAGCGAGCGAGCTCTTGGGACTCATACACAGTGACGTGTGTGGTCCAATGTCTACACATGCGCGAAGTGGTTATTCATACTTCATTACTTTCACTGATGATTTCTCTAGGTTTGGGCATGTCTTCTTGATGAAGCACAAATCCGAAGCCTTTGAGAAATTTCGGGAATACAAGAATGAACTTGAAAAACAAACAGGCAAAAGTATCAAGACACTGAGATCTGATCGAGGTGGTGAATACTTGAGTGCCGAGTTTCTGGGCTTCTTAAAAGAGAATGGAATTCTCTCTCATCTTACTCCTCCATACACACCACAACACAACGGTGTATCGGAAAGGCAGAATCGAACCCTATGTTAGTTGTATGTATGCCCTAGATGCCAGTATTGTACAGATGATGTATATTATATTGGATGCTTGGACATATATAGAGATGACTTTCTTGCTCGATATGATAGTATGCTATCTGGTTACTCTTTATCTTAACATGTACACTTGTCTCTTTAAACTGTCTTATAGTTACATGTTGGTAAAGCCCTTAGGATGTGTACTTGACTACCTGGACTATGATGCAGATCATACTAGTGGGGACATGGTAGTCCATAAGTACATCCTTCAAGGTCCCTAGTCGTGGGTGTATCGAGACGGGGCATCGATATACTAGTGTAGACTAGCGTATACGCTTCTCGACCTATGAGATGGGCGATGGATGATCCCATATCCATTGGTGTTTGACATCAGAGATGGTATACGGGTGCTCAGTGGAGACTGGGTACACTGGACGGACTCGCCGAGAACTCCCAGATGGTATTATACCTCACGTCAGATGGCAGTTCTCAGGTGACACATGTACAGGTTAGTCTGTAGACCCGAGATCGTCATAGAGTCTTGTGTGATTCCCACTGTGCTTTGATCTCCACCTTACCACGTCCATGAGGGCATGCAAAACGGTGGTCTTTGGGTACAGTCCCGAGTCACATGGAGGCAATGAGCGATAGGAGGGGTTTCGTCTCTCCCGGTATTGGGGGTTGATGTTGCGCTGTGCTCGATTGGCCGTAACAGGGAAGTCCCTGGCCAGGGCTGATCAGAGATTTGCTGGTAAGTGTTACCAGTAGTTTCTCGACCCGTTATGAGCCTCACATCGGCACGACTTATCGGTTATTGGGGTCTGACGTTTACCACCCCTAGACTTGATATGCGACGTATCAGACGAACAGACCGGACTGTACGGTAAGTGTTACTGGTTGGATTCACAGGAGTGTGAGCGGGCTAGCTCGTCGATCTTATGATCGCTCAATACCCGGATGGTCGTTACGTTTAGCAGACCGCTTGCGGCTTGTGGGTGCTTGATATGATCATCATCTGCTACCGGAGTATTGACGAGTCTTTAGAGTCCTACACAGAGGTTTCCTGGCTCAAGCGAAACGAAATAGGAGCGCATATGAGATATGTGCAGGACCGAGAATAATGCGTGTATGTGATACCGTATTTCATTCTCGCGATATATGTTTCGATTGGTTATATTCGATATGACCTAGTTATCGAATCATTGATTCGATAAGCCGATACATTGAATACTGGTCGGTCATGTGCGACATGACCGGATCATTGAATCAAGTGTTGATTTAATGATTTAATGTATATTATATATTTGATATATTACTTTACATTAACTAGTATTGGTTCACTTTAAACGGATTTTTCTTACTTGATGCACATTGTATATGTGATATGCTTTTGTGCACATTTTTGTATCATGTTTGATGATACTTGTTCATTTGGTTAAGTGTAAAGAATTAAACCATGGTTAAGTAGATAATTAGGGTTTTGATTCATTCTCTCATTTATTTATCCATTCTTTATTTATATAAATGGATAAATGAAAACTTAATGGTTTCTTTTTATCATGAAGCTTGTTGAAGCTTCATGAAGCTTTGACTAAAGAAACCATTTTGTCTTCTAGCTTAACCCTAACCCTTCTCTTTTACCATGGTCTTTTCTCTACACTTAACCTTGGTTTAGTTATGATAAGTATTGATTTATTTTTATTTTATCTCAACACTTATCATATTCTTTCTTCTTCTTCATCTTCATCTTCAAGAAAGAAACCTTGATGCCATCAATGGCAACTTGAGTTCTAGTGAGAGAAATCCAATTCTAAAGTGAACCCACCTCCTATTTCTTCACCCTCTACCTCTTGCCAAGTTGTTTTGGGTGTTTTCTTCACAAGTTTCACAACTTTGTGAAGTCGGAGCTTGAACTTGTGATGCCTCGACGTAGATCGTCTTTGACACGAAGCCGACAACCAAGCTCGCTCGTTTCTCCGATGAAGCCGACGAATGAGTTCGGGATTCATGATGGACAGCGAGAGCATACCCACATGGAGCTAAGGAAGTGGAGAACCGGATCTACAAAGGTTGTAGCATCTAACGTTTAGTTAAAGTGTTAACTAGTTTATAGTTTCGCCTAGAAACCTAGCCGACGATCCGTATTAGGGTTTCTCGGCACCCATAAAATTTTAAATTGGCATATTCGATGCCTTGTGAGACCTCTATAGTGTGCCTAGGAACCCTACAGTGGTATCAGAGCGATCCGTATTAGGGTTTCTCGGCACCCATAAAATTTTAAATTGGCATGTTCGATGCCTTGTGAGACCTCTATAGTGTGCCTAGGATCCCTACAGTGGTATCAGAGCCTAGCTAGAGCCTTAGGCGAAGTCTAGACGGAGTTTGAAGTCCGATCGAACCCGAAACCGCATTTTTCCACGCTCTCTGGACTTTTTCTGAAAACGTGGATTTTTCCAGATTAAAAATGCCTAAAAAATTTAGCAGGAAGATCTAAGAATTATGGTGAAACACGAGATCATGAGGCGTCCAAACAGCCGCGGAAACGCGGCAGAAGCATGGCTTCTGCCGCGGTTCCGCCGCCGACTGTTCACTTTGCGCAATTTTGTTTGCACAGTAATTCTTCTTTTCTGGTGCTGAGTTTTATGGGAATTTTTAATAATTATTCAAGAGTTGAATTTTCTGGGGATGCTTTGGGGATTCGGTGTTTCGATCGGGGTATCAAATTTCGTCTTTGTGTTTTTCCGGATAACTTTTAGAATATGTTAAAAAGTTCGACCGGATATAAATACCCAATTTTTCCCCTGTCGGGAAATTTCCAAGTGTTGGATTTTTCCGTAGTTTAACGATGTTCTAAGTAGTGCAAGTAACGCAATGGACCCTCTAGAAGACAATAAACCATAACTCGATTATGTGACCGTCTTGAACTGCCCTTTGAACTTTCGGGTTTGGGGCAGTACGGCGTGCCACATGTGAGGCATTGGCTTGACCCTTCTACGGCTGGACCGTTGGTACTGAGGCACGAACTGAATGTTGTTAGACTTATTTCATGTGTTGAGCTGTATCGGGAAAACTTGGGTATTCGACTGTTCGATCGGAAAGTTTAACATTTTCTGTTTGTCTGGAATGTGATACAATAATTGGAATTCACAAACTGTTATGAGATAACTGAATGAATGTTATAAATCTAGCAGTTTAGTCCCACTTGATATTGAAAAGAGTTTTCGATAATGAGACTAAAATGTGGGATTTATATCTGTTAGGCATGTGATGTCTAAGTATTTCATTTGATTAGGCATGCGATGTCTAAAGAGGTTGCGGATTCCAACTGTTGTAGTTTTACACTTTCTTTTCTGTGACCGTAAGTGTAGTATGTTCATATCGCCGGTTTCGTTGCTATACGTCAACGACAATCGGGGTATGCATACTTACTTACGTTGATGACATGTGATGTTATGTGTTGCTGGATATGTTATATTGGATCGTCGTGTTTGAATAGCCGGGGGTTTTTATGTGAGATGAGTGTTTTTCATTTTCATTCATGTAAAAACTTGTATGTAATATTCTTTTATTTGGGGCACTTCCAGGTAGCGGAAGTTGTCACCTTTTGTATATTATTTACTTTTCCGCATTAGGATAGACCCAAGGAGGGGAGCACAAGTAACCGGGTTCTGGGGTCCAGTGGGAGACCAACTCGAGGAGTCGAGTCCGGGTCTCCTAACCCTAGAATTGGCAGGGTTGCTTGCCGCTCTCGTAGGGGTCTAGGGGTGTGGGATTGGCTATTCATCACGACCGTGGAATCCGTGTTTTATACTGGCTCGTATTGAAAACACGGACGTCCTAGTAAATCCAATGTTTCTTATGTTTCTTCTGCTGCGATATCTGTGATGTGATCATGTGATGTTCTGTGATAGATACTTTATATAGTATATATATGATATATTATTTAGACGTTACTTATGTTTTGCACCCGCACTAGCCCTGCCCTGCTCTGTCGTTAGTTACCTAACCTAACGGTGCACGAGGGAACATCGAGGCGAATGCGGATGGCATAAGTGTACGTCGTATTTATCTGTGATGTTTAGGTACTTAAATGATGGGACTTCATTAATGTGATTAATGAAAGAAAAAAAAACTAAGATGTTGTAGAATCAAATTTTAAACAAAACAGGTAGCTACAGTTCTTGCTTTGCATAACGGTATATGTGATATACCCTGCACCTTATTCGATGAGGAAAGGACCGAGATCCCTTCACCGGGAGTGACTCCTTTAGCAGTAACTGGCAGATGCTACAGATTCGGTTTGGCTTTGATTGCTTTTAAGAGTTTTTGCTTTGCACAGTGATATATATGATATATCCCGCACCTCATTCGACGAGGAAAGGGCCGACGATCCCTTCACCGGGAGTAACCCTTTTAGCAAAACTAGAAAAGCCTCAAAATCACACCATTTTAAAACTTCATTTGATTCTACAACGATATCAAGTTCATTACGCAATAGGTTTTCAGAAAAACCTGTCGTAGACCTCCGTCATTTCAGATAAGTAGTAGTTAGTATTCGTGCTACGTTTGTTGGCCTGCGTCAAGGCGTAGTGTGCGGTAGCTAACTAGTATTTATCTGCTTATGTATATGATGCAGATTGGATTAGGGTAGTCGTACGACTTTGTTGGCCTGCGTCAAGGGTCGTGCGGGTGGGTTTAATTCAATCAGGAAATGACGGGTTGAACTTGACTAGCGTGCTGTGATTTGTTGGCCTGCGTCAAGGTCATAGGACGCTAGGGGCAAAATATTATCGGGAATTTCAAGTGTTGAAATTTGCAATGAGATTGCATACCTTCTATGAGATAGTTGGATCCCGATACCCACTGCGAGTAAGAGTTACTCCTGCGAGAGTTTTACACATTACAATTAGCCGATCAAGTAGGTGTCTAGAAAGGTGTTAACGAGGTTACGTCTCTGGGAAAACGAGGTTTACAGTAATTAGGTTCGTGCGAAAGCACGGGGGACCTCCCTCAAAGTACCGACACTGGCCTGGCTGAAAGATTGGCGAACTTGTAGTATGTAATTAATCCCGGCTAGTCTTTCCTTTTAGGGTTTGAATGAAGATTTGATAAAAAGTAGTGGGAGCCATCCTGATTAGATAAGATAATAACCAATCTGATCTTGCACGAGCATACGCTAAAGTGTTTTCTTCTCTCTCTCTCCAGGTAGCGACCATTTCATGCCCTAATAAAGATAATAATATGGATGTATTGACCGAACCCGCATGTTATACTGTGCTGGGGAACGTTGGTTCCGTTCTTTCCTATAAGAGTTATAGGACTGAACAGGATATAGGGGAATACCAGGATTCCCATGCCACCCGAATCAAGAAAGTACATGTTGATGCATTTTCTGTTAGTTATATGTATACCCTAGAGGCCATTACTGTACATTGGATGTATATTGTAGTGGATGCTGGGACATATATAGGAAGGACTTTCTTGCTCGACATGATAGTACGCTATCTGGTTGCTCTTTATCTTAACATGTATACTTTCTGTCTCTCTGATTACATGTTAATAAAGCCCTTAGGATGTGTACTCGACTTCCAGGATTATGATGCAGATCATACTAGTGGGGCCTGGGTAGTCAGTGAGTACATCCTTCATTGTTCCTAGTCGTGGGAATATCGAGACGGGGCATCGATATTCCAGAGTAGACTAGCGCATATCTTCTCGACCCATGCGATGGGCGATGGATGATCCCATATCCATTGGTGTTTGACATCGAAGATGGTATGCGGGTGCTCAGTGGGGACTGGGTACACTGAACGGACTCGCCGAGAACTCCCAGATGGTATTATACCTCACGTCAGATGGCAGTTCTCTGGTGACACTGGTGCGGCTTAGTCTGTAGACCCGAGATCGTCATAGAGTCTTGTGTGTCTCCCACTGTGCTTTGATTTCCACCCTACCACGGCTCTACTGAGTTGTGCAAACAGGTGGTTTTTGGGTACAGTCCCGATTCACATGGAGGCAATGAGCGATAGGAGGGGATTCGTCTCTCCCGGTATTGGGGGTTGATGTTGTGCTATGCTCGACTGGCCATAACAGGAAATCCCTGGCCAGGGTTGCAGTGATATACTGGTAAGAGTTATCAGTAGTTTCACGAATGTTATGGACCTTACGTCGGCATGACTTATCGAGCTATTGGGGTCTGACGTTTACCACCCCTAGGCGAGATATGCGACATATCAGACGAACAGACCGGACTGTACGGTAAGTGTTACTGGTTGGATTCGCAGGAGTGTGAGCGGGCTTGCTCGTCGATCTTCTGATCGCTCAATACCCGGGTGGCCGTTACGTTTAGCAGACCGCTTGCGGCTTGTGGGTGTTTGATATGATCATCATCTGCTGCCGGCGTATTGACGAGTCTTTAGAGTCCTACACTGAGGTTTCCTAGCTCAAGCGAAACGAAATAGGAGCGCATATGAGATATGTGCGGGACCGAGAATAATTCGAGTATGCGATACCGTATTCCATTCTCGCGATCAATGTATCGATTGGTTATATGCGATATAACCTAGTTATCGAATCAAGGATTGATTCGATAAGCCGATACATATGATACTAGTCGGTTATATCCGATATGACCGGATCGTTAAATCAAGTGTTGATTTAATGATTTAGTGCATATTTATATATTTGATATATTACTTTGCGTTAACTAGTATTGGTTCACTTTAAAAGGATTTTCTCACTTGATTTGTACACATTGTATATGCGATATAGTTTTGTGCACATGTTTGTATCATGTTTGATGATACATGCTTACTTGGTTAAGTGTAAAGAATCAAACCATGGTTTAAATTAATGATTAGGGTTTTGATTAATTATTCATTTATCTTTCTTATTTATTTTTGGAAAAAGAAAAGGATAAATGAATGGTTGTATGTTTTGTTTTTAGTTGAAGTTTCTTGAAACTTTGACTAACTCACTCTTTTGTTCTTATCCTTAACCCTAACCATCCTTTTAACCATGGTCTTTTCTCTACACCTAACTAAGGTTGAAAGTATGATAAGTATTGATTTATTTTATCTAATTAAAAAAGACTTATCATATCTTCTTCATCTTCTTCTTCCATGAAGAAAGCTAGTGGCCATCAATGGCAACTAGTGAAATCAAGTGAGAAATCCAATTCTAAAGTTTACCCACTTCCTATTTCTTCATCCTCTACCTCTTGCCAAGTAGTATAGGGTGTTTCCTTCACAAGTTTTCCCGACTTGGTGAAGTTTGAGCTTGTTCTAGCGATGCCTCGACGTAGATCATCTTCGGCATCGAACCGACGATCAAGCCCGCCCATTCTTCGATGATGCCAATGCTAGAGTCGTGAGTTCGATTTGGACAGCGGAGAGAGATCATCGCGGAGCATACGAAGTGGTGGACCGGATCTACAAAGGTTGTAGCTCCTTTCCTTTTAGATAAAGTTGTTTATTTGCATCGTTTCGCCTATTTATCTAGTTAACGATCCGTATTAGGGTTTATAGGCACTTGTAAAATTTCAATTGGCCATGTTTGATCACTTGTGAGACTCCATTAGAGTGCCTAGGAACCCTACAGTGGTATCAGAGCCTAGCTAGAGCCTTAGGCGAAGTCCCGACGGAATTTGAAGTCCGAACGACCCGAAAACCCAAACCCATCCACGCTCTCTGGACTTTTTCTCAAAACGTGGATTTTTCCAAATTAAAAAATTGCTAAAAAATTCAGCAGGGAAATATATGAGTTACGGCGCAAAATTGGACCCATGATTCATCCAAAACGGCGCGGAACCGCGGCAGAAGCCTAGCTTCTGCGGCGGTTCCGCGGCTAGGTGATGACGTCACCTTCCCTTTGTTGCACAGTAATTCCTATTTTAATATGCTGGGTTTTCTGGGAATTTTTAATATTTATTCAAGAGTTGAATTTTCTGGGGATGTTTTGGGGATTCGGTGTTTCGATCGGAGTATCAAATTTTGTCTGTGTGGCTCTCCGGATAAATTTTAGAATATGTTAAAAAGTTCGACCGGATACAAATACCCAATTTTTCCCCTGTCGGGAAATTTCCAAGTGTTGGATTTTTCCGTAGTTCAACGACGTTCTAAGTAGTGCAAGTAACTCGATGGACCCTCTAGAAGACAACAAACCTTAACTCGATTATGTGACCGTCTTGAACTGCCCTTTGAACCTTCGGGTTTGGGGCAGTACGGCGTGCCACATGTGAGGCGTTGGCTTGACCCTTCTACGGCTGGACCGTTGGTACTGAGGCACGAACTGAATGTTGTTAGACTTGTTTCATGTGGTTATCTGTATCGAGAAAACTTGGGTGTTCGATTGTTCGATCGGAAAGTTTAACATTTTCTAATTATCTGGAATGGGATACAATAATTGGAATTCACAAGAAGTTATAAGATAACTGAATGAATGTTATAAACATAGTAGTTTAGTCTCACTTGATCGGTTGCCACGGAATTTTGATGTGATCAAAAGTCCGTCGCAATCACGTAGCGTACGCGGATACTCGCCGGATAAACTTAATAGACAGCCTCACCCCATAGCCCCGACCAAGTGACTGTAGGAGAACCCCGTCGCCGAAAGCATCCGTCCGGGTGCTCGCGGTAGCGGTGTTCCGCCTTGGTGCACTTCGTCGACAGCATCGGGGGTGCGGCCGCCTACTCAAGTTTGCGACGAGCATTCGATCAGGGTGTCGGGAATCTTGTTGAATTACCCGACTTGGTATTGAAAAGTGTTTTCAATAATGAGACTAAAATGCGGGGTTTATAATTGTTAGGCATGCGATGTCTAAGTAATTCATTTGGTCAGGCATGCGATGTCTGAGGAGGTTGCGGATTCCAACTGTTGTAGTTTTACACTATCTTTTCTGCGACCGTAAGTGTAATATGTGATATCGCCGGTTTCGTTGCTATATGTCAACGACAATTGGGATGCGCATATTTACTTACGTTGATGACATGTGATGTTATGTGTTTCTGGATATGTTATATTGGATCGTCGTGTTTGAATAGCCGGGGGGTTTTTATGTGAGATGAGTGTTTTTCATTTTCATTCATGTAAAAACTTGTATGTAATATTCTTTTATTGGGGCACTTCCAGGTTGCGGAAGTAGTCGCCGTTTGTATATTATTTACTTTTCTGCACTAGGATAGACCCAAGGAGGGGAGCACAAGTAACCGGGTTCTGGGGTTCAGTGGGAGACCAACTCGAGGAGTAAATTCCGGGTCTCCTAACCCTAGAATTGGTAGGGTTGCTTGCCGCTCTCGTAGGGGTCTTGGGTTGTGGGATTGGCTATTCATCACGACCGTGGAATCCGTGTTTTATACTGGCTCGTATTGAAAACACGGACGTCCTAGTATATCCAATATTTCATATGTTTCTTCTGCTGTGATTTATCTGTGATCATGTGATGTTCTGTGACAGGTATTATATATAGTATATATGATATATTATATAGACGTTGCTTATGTTTTACACCCGCGCTAGCCCTGCCTCGCTCTGGCGTTAGTTACCTAACCTAACGGTGCAGACGGGACATCGAGGCGAATGCGGATGGCATAAGCGTACGTTATATTTATCTGTGATGATTAGGTGGACTTAATTGATGGGATATTCATTAATGAGATTAATGAAAGAAAATAAACCTAATTGATGTTGTGGAATTGAATTTCAAAATAAAACAGGTAGCTACAGTTCTTGCTTTGCATCGTGGTGTTCCTTGTAGAACATCCTGCACCTTATTCGATAAGGAAAGGACCGAGATCCCTTCACCGGGAGTGACTCCTTTAGCAATAACTGGCAGATGCTACACACTCGGTTTGTCCTTTGATTGCTTCTATATTTTCTGCTTTGCACAGTGATATATATGATATATTTCGCACCTCATTCGACGAGGAAAGGGCCGACGATCCTTTCACCAGGAGTGACCCCTTTAGCAAAACTAGAAAAGCCTCAAAAACATTCCATTTAAAAACCATTTGATTCCGCAACGAGATCAAGTTCAAAGCGTTAAAGGTTTTCACAAAAACCATTCGCAACCCTCCGTCATTTTAGGAAGTAGAGTACTTAGTATTCGTGCTGTGTTTGTTGACCATAGTCAAGGCACAGTGTACGGTAGCTAAGTGATGTCTTCCTACACCGCATATGATGCGATTAGTTAGGACAGTCGCGTGACTTTGTTGACCTTAGTTAAGGGTCATGTGGGTGGGTCTAATTAATCACGAAATGACGGGTAGAACTTGACTAGTACTTATGATTTGTTGACCATAGTTAAGGTCATAGGTGCTAGGGGTAAAAACCTTTATCGAGAGTTTCAAGTGTTGAAATTTGCAATGAGATTGCATACCTTCTATATGATAGTTGGATCCCGATACCCACTGCGAGTAATTGTTACTCCTGGGAGAGTTTTGCACTTTACAATTAGCCGATCAAGTAGGTGTCTAGAAAGGTGTCAACGGGGTTACGCCTCTGGGAAAACGAGGTTTACTGTAATTAGGTCCGTGCGAAAGCACGGGGAACCTCCCTCAAAGTACCGACACTGGCCTGGCTGAAAGATTGGCGAACTTGTAGAGTGTAATTAATCCCGGCTAGTCTTTCCTTTTAGGGTTTGAAGGAAGATTTGATAAAAACAGTGGGAGCCATCCTGATTAGATAAAATATATAACCAATCTGATCTTGCAAGAGCGCACGCAGAGTGTTTTCTTCTCTCTCTCTCCAGGTAGCGACCATATCACGCCTTAATCAAGATAATAATACGGATTATTGACCGAACCCACTTGTTATACTGAGCTGGGGAACGTTGGTCCCGCTCCAACTTATAATTGTTATAAGACAGAGCAGGAAATAGGGAATACCAGAATTCCTATGCCGCCCAAACGAAGACAGTGCATATGATGCATCTCCTTCGGGTGAGTTCATTACAAAGAACTGTTTCTCAGTATCCTCTACATCCTGGGTATATGATACCGGATCAGGATCCCAGATATGTAATCTGTTACATAGGGCTACAAAAAGGTAGAAAAACTGAGAACGGGTGATAAGTTTCATGAGACAGAAAACGGGGCAAGTGTTGCAGCCAAGTCTGTTGGTCACTATCACCCTGTATTACGAATACATTGATTCTGAACAAATGCTATTAGATACCGAACCTGATATACAAAATCATATCAGTCTCTTTATTAGTAAAGAAAGGATATAATTTTGTATTGATGGATAATGTTTTGAACACTTCCTATATCAAAAGTTGATCGGTTCAGGCACGTTATCTAAAAGCATTGACGTTCTAAATCAAACTACAGTTCCTTGTATATTGAACACACACAAGAGGAAGAGTTCAGAAATGAACAAATTCTTCTTGAGGTATTGTAGACTAGGTCATATCAATGCGACCCGACTAGCTGAAGTTACATTTAGATGCATATTTAAATCAGTTTGAATTTACATCTTGTGAAACTTGCCAGTCATGTCACAAAGATATAATGACACCAGCTCTGCTTACTGGAAACAGAGAAAGAGTTAATGAACTCTTGGGACTGATACATGATGATGTATATAAAGTCTCCTGTTTACACATGCCAGGACAGGTTCTTTGTACTTCATTATATTCTCTGATAATCTCTCAAGATTCAGTCATATATTCCTGTTGAAATATAAGTCCGAACCTTTTGAGGTATTCACATAATATAAGTAGGAAGTAGAGAACCAATATACGGGTATAAGTATTATGTCCTATGATGAGATCAGGGAGGAGAATACTTGTGCATGGAATCCTTGGACTATTCTAAAGGAGAATGAGATTCTCTCTCAGCATTACTCCTCTGAATACACCACAGCACAACGGTGTATCAGGGCGGAGCAATTGCACAATATTAGATATGGTGTGCTCTATGATGAGTATTACTGAGTTACCTATTTCCTTTTTGGGGTTATGCGCTTGAGAAGCTGCGTATCTATTGAATTAGGTTCGAATCAAGTCTGTTGCCTACCGCTTCATATGTGATATGGAAAGGGAAGAGCCCATGTCTTAAGCTAGTTAAGATTTGGGATTGACCGGCCTATGTCTAAAAGCATAATCCGGACAAGCTCGAGGCAAGGTCTGTTATGTAGAACTGGAAATGTTCCAGCTATACAAACTGCAGCTGAAGATTTGACAGAACCAAAGGATTCTATAGTCCCCGACGAACCTCAGCCTCTCTGCCGATCTAGTAGGGTTCCTCATCCGCCTGAGAGATACCTCGGTTTCTCGATGACAGTGGGAGCGAGGATTGCATCATGAGATGATGACCTAACTAGTTTCGAGCAGGCCATCAAGAGTAGGGACTCTGTAAGAATGGCTGGATGCTTAGCGATCTGAGATGGAATCCATGTACACCGGCAAAGTATGGACTTTAGCTGCTATATCTGAAGGGTTAAATCCCCATCAGGAGCAAGTATATCTTGAGAAGATTACTTGGTGTAGATGGAAAAGTTGAGACTTTCAAAGCTAGACTTGTTAAAGGTTTTCGTCATCGACCAGGCGTGGATAATGATGAAACTTTTTTCCAGTAGCTATACTTAAGTCTATCCAGATCCTACTTACCACGGCTACATACCATGACTACAATATCTGGCGGTTGGGTGCCATGACTGCTTTTCTAAATACTGATTTAGAAGAGAACGTCTATAAGAACACAGCCAGAGGTCTTCGTAAACAGTGGGAGTAGCGGAAACGTGTGCAAGTTGCTTTACATAATGAAGCAGGCATCGCGGAGTTGGAACGTCTGTTTTGATGTGAAAGTCAAAGTGTTTGACTTCATCAAAATGGTAGACGAACCTTGTATATACAAAAGGGTAGTAGAGAGTAAGGTGGTTATCTTCGTATTGTACGTAGACAACATACTCTTAATAGGAAAAGAGTTTCCTATACTACGATCGGTCAATCTCCTATTATCACAAGGATTCTCCAAATAGGATAAAGATGATACCTCCTAAATCCTAAGCTTTGGATCTATGAGATAGATTTAATTGGATGTTAGGATACTCACTAGTTGTAGTGAGATGGTATCAATCGATCCTCTGGAGAATCACTGGAAGGGTTCCAGAGTGATAAAGACGACTGAATGTCAGTCACAGGCGTTGTCTTTACCCTCAGTAAAGGGACGGTATGTTGGAAGAGTTCCAAGCTAGATACCGTGGCAAACTAGACGATAAAGGCTGGTAACATCGCTATTGAAGATACTACCAAAGAGGCAGTTTGGGTGTATATTGGTTCATAGGATGAACTAGGTTCCTACCATTGTGAGACAATGGAACTGTGGCTTTGGCCCTGGAACCCTGGTCCCATCAGTGACCCAGACAGATTCTGAGGCAGCATCACCTGATCATGGAGATAGTTGATCTCCAGGATGATCGAGGTTAGGAGAGTAGACTCAGAGGACAACACGGCGGATCCACTCACGAAGGCCTTTTTCCCAAAGAGAGACTTTTAGGGGATGGTTGAGTATGTAATACTGTAACCACTGCTACAGATGGCCCTAGTGCAAGTGGGAGATTGTTAGTTATATGTATGCCCTAGAGGCCATTACTGTACATTGGATGTATATTGTAGTGGATGCTGGGACATATATAGGAAGGACTTTCTTGCTCGACATGATAGTACGCTATCTGGTTGCTCTTTATCTTAACATGTATACTTTCTGTCTCTCTGATTACATGTTGATAAAGCCCTTAGGGTGTGTACTCGACTTCCAGGACTATGATGCAGATCATACTAGTGGGGCCTGGGTAGTCAGTGAGTACATCCTTCATTGTTCCTAGTCGTGGGAATATCGAGACAGGGCATCGATATTCCAGAGTAGACTAGCGCATATCTTCTCAACCCATGCGATGGGCGATGGATGATCCCATATCCATTGGTGTTTGACATCGAAGATGGTATACGGGTGCTCAGTGGGGCCTGGGTACACTGAACGGACTCGCCGAGAACTCCCAGATGGTATTATACCTCACGTCAGATGGCAGTTCTCTGGTGACACTGGTGCAGCTTAGTCTGTAGACCCGAGATCGTCATAGAGTCTTGTGTGTCTCCCACTGTGCTTTGATTTCCACCCTACCGCGGCTCTACTGAGTTGTGCAAACAGGTGGTTTTTGGGTACAGTCCCGATTCACATGGAGGCAATGAGCGATAGGAGGGGATTCGTCTCTCCCGGTATTGGGGGTTGATGTTGTGCTATGCTCGACTGGCCATAACAGGAAATCCCTGGCCAGGGTTGCAGTGATATACTGGTAAGAGTTATCAGTAGTTTCACGAATGTTATGGACCTTACGTCGGCATGACTTATCGAGCTATTGGGGTCTGACGTTTACCACCCCTAGGCGAGATATGCGACATATCAGACGAACAGACCGGACTGTACGGTAAGTGTTACTGGTTGGATTCGCAGGAGTGTGAGCGGGCTTGCTCGTCGATCTTCTGATCGCTCAATACCCGGGTGGCCGTTACGTTTAGCAGACCGCTTGCGGCTTGTGGGTGTTTGATATGATCATCATCTGCTGCCGGCGTATTGACGAGTCTTTAGAGTCCTACACTGAGGTTTCCTAGCTCAAGCGAAACGAAATAGGAGCGCATATGAGATATGTGCGGGACCGAGAATAATTCGAGTATGCGATACCGTATTCCATTCTCGCGATCAATGTATCGATTGGTTATATGCGATATAACCTAGTTATCGAATCAAGGATTGATTCGATAAGCCGATACATATGATACTAGTCGGTTATATCCGATATGACCGGATCGTTAAATCAAGTGTTGATTTAATGATTTAGTGCATATTTATATATTTGATATATTACTTTGCGTTAACTAGTATTGGTTCACTTTAAAAGGATTTTCTCACTTGATTTGTACACATTGTATATGCGATATAGTTTTGTGCACATGTTTGTATCATGTTTGATGATACATGCTTACTTGGTTAAGTGTAAAGAATCAAACCATGGTTTAAATTAATGATTAGGGTTTTGATTAATTATTAATTTATCTTTCTTATTTATTTTTGGAAAAAGAAAAGGATAAATGAATGGTTGTATGTTTTGTTTTTAGTTGAAGTTTCTTGAAACTTTGACTAAGTCACTCTTTTGTTCTTATCCTTAACCCTAACCATCCTTTTAACCATGGTCTTTTCTCTACACCTAACTAAGGTTGAAAGTATGATAAGTATTGATTTATTTTATCTAATTAAAAAAGACTTATCATATCTTCTTCTTCTTCTTCATCTTCTTCTTCCATGAAGAAAGCTAGTGGCCATCAATGGCAACTAGTGAAATCAAGTGAGAAATCCAATTCTAATGTTTACCCACTTCCTATTTCTTCATCCTCTACCTCTTGCCAAGTAGTATAGGGTGTTTCCTTCACAAGTTTTCCCGACTTGGTGAAGTTTGAGCTTGTTCTAGCGATGCCTCGACGTAGATCATCTTCGGCATCGAACCGACGATCAAGCCCGCCCATTCTTCGATGATGCCAATGCTAGAGTCGTGAGTTCGATTTGGACAGCGGAGGGAGATCATCGCGGAGCATACGAAGTGGTGGACCGGATCTACAAAGGTTGTAGCTCGTTTCCTTTTAGATAAAGTTGTTTATTTGCATCGTTTCGCCTATTTATCTAGTTAACGATCCGTATTAGGGTTTATAGGCACTTGTAAAATTTCAATTGGCCATGTTTGATCACTTGTGAGACTCCATTAGAGTGCCTAGGAACCCTACATTTTCTTCGGGTGTGTTCGTTACTGAGAACTGTTTCTCTATTTGTTCTACGTCCTGGGTATTAGATACCGGGTCAGGATCCCATATATGTAATCAGTTACATGGGCTAAGGAAAGGTAGCGAACTTGGAGAAGGTGATAAAGACATCAGAGTTAGAAATGGTGCAATTGTTGCAGCTAAGACTGTCGGGGAATATCACCTTGTGTTACCAACTGGTAATACATTGGTTCTGAACGAATGCTATTACATGCCGAACCTGATATGCAACATTATATCAGTTTCTTTATTAAGTAAAGAGGGATATAATTTTGTATTACAGGATAATGTTATGAACATTTTCCGTAACCAAAAGTTGGTTGGATCAGGCACGTTGTGCAATGGCATTTATGTTCTAAACCAATCAACAGTTCTAAGCATAACAAACACACACAAGAGGAAGAGTTCAGAACTGAGCGAATCCTTCTCATGGCATTGTAGACTGGGTCACATCAATGCGACACGATTAACTAAGTTGCATAAGGATGGATATTTAAATCCGTTTGAATTTTCATCTTATGACACTTGCCAATCATGTCTTAAAGACAAGATGACCAAAGCTCCGTTTACGGGACACGGAGAAAGAGTTACCGAACTCTTGGGACTGATACATAGTGATGTATGTGGTCCCATGTCTACACATGCCAGGGATGGTTCTTCGTACTTCATTACATTCACTGACGATCTCTTTAGATTCGGATATGTGTTCCTGATGAAACACAAATCAGAAGCTTTTGAGAAATTTAGGGAATATAAACAAGAAGTCGAGAACCAAACCGAAAAAACTATTAAAATCCTACGATCTGATCGAGGAGGGGAATACTTGAGCAATGAATTCCTGGACTTCCTAAAAGAGAATGGGATTCTCTCTCAGCTGACTCCTCCATATACACCACAGCACAACGGTGTATCTGAACGGAGAAACCGCACCCTATTAGATATGGTGCACTCAATGATGAGTACAGCTGAGTTACCTATTTCCTTCTAGGGATATGCGCTTGAGACAGCCATGGACCTATTGAATAGAGTTCCTACCAAATCAGTGCCTACCACTCCATATGAGATATGGAAAGGGAAGAGACCACATCTTAATTATATTAAGATATGGGGTTGTCCAGCCTATGTCAAAAGACAAAATCCGGACAAACTCGAGGCAAGATCTGTCTTATGTAAGTTTGTAGGATATCCCAAAAATTCACAAGGGTATATCTTCTACCACCCCGAGGAACAAAAGGTGTTTGTTTCTCGACATGCCACTTTCTTAGAAAAAAGTTTTCTTATGAAATTGATAAGTGGCATTGAGGTAGAACTGGAAGAAGTTCCAGCGACACAGACTACAACAGAAGATTTGGTTGAACCAGAGGATTCCGTAGTTCCCGATGAACCCTAGCCACTCCGCCGATCTAGTAGGGTTCCTCGCCAACCTGAGAGATACTACGGTTTTCTCATGGATGGAGGGAGCGAGGATTGCATCATGGAAGATGATGACCCAACTAGCTTCGAGCAGGCCATCACGAGTAGGAACTCAGTGAAATGGCTGGATGCAATGCGGTCCGAGATGGAATCCATGTACACCAACAAAGTATGGACTTTGGAAATTGCTCCTGAAGGGGTAAAACCCATTGGGAGCAAGTGGATCTTCAAGAAGAAACTTGGTGTGGATGGGAAAGTGGAGACTTTCAAAGCTAGACTTGTAGCAAAGGGTTTTCGTCAAAGACCAGGTGTGGACTATGACGAGACCTTTTCTCTAGTAGCTATGCTTAAATCCATCCGGATCATGCTTGCCATCGCTGCATATCATGATTACGAAATCTGGCAAATGGATGTTAAGACCGCCTTTCTAAATAGTGATTTAGAAGAGTGCGTGTACATGACTCAGCCAGAGGGCTTCGTAGACAGTGGGAGCAGCGGCAAGGTGTGCAAGCTGCTTAAATCCATTTATAGATTAAAGCAAGCATCGCGGAGTTGGAACATCTGCTTTGATGTCGTTATCAAAGAGTTTGATTTCGTCAAAAACCCAGATGAACCTTGTATCTACAAGAAGGTGGTAGAGAGTAAGGTTGTCTTCCTCGTATTGTACGTGGACGACATAGCCTTGATAGGAAATGATATTCCTATGCTGCAATCGGTCAAGCTCTTCTTATCACAAAGATTCTCAATGAAAGATCTTGGTGATGCCTCCTGCATATTGGGGATTAGGATCTATAGAGATAGATCCAAACGGATTTTGGGATTGTCCCAATCCAGGTACATTGACACCATACTAAAGAGGTTTAGTATGGAAGATTCCAAGCGTGGGAACTTGCCCACGATCTCTGGAGTCACTCTCTCCAAAGAGATGTCTCCCAAGACTGATTTGGAGAGAGCTCGCATGCAAGGGATACCCTATGCTTCGGCAGTAGGCTCTATCATGTATGCGATGCTATATACCAGACCTGATGTAGCATACTCACTAAGTATAGTGAGCAGGTATCAAGCTGATCCTGGAGAGAGTCACTGGACAGCTGTGAAGAGCATTCTCAAGTACTTGCGAAGGACTAGAGATATGTTCTTGGTGTATGGTAACGGAGAGCTCCAAGTGGAGTCCTTTACCGATTCGAGCTTCCAGAGTGATAAGGACGACTCTAAGTCGCAGTCGGGCTTTGTCTTTACCCTTTACGGAGGGGCGGTTAGCTGGAAGAGTTCCAAGCAGGAAACTGTGGCAGACTCGACGATGGAGGCTGAATACATCGCTGCCAACGATGCTGCCAAAGAGGCTGTCTGGGTCAAGAAGTTCATTACTGAACTTGGAGTGGTTCCATCCATTGAGCATCCAATACCTTTGTATTGCGATAACAATGGAGCGGTGGCTTTGGCCAAGGAACCCAGGTCCCATCAGCGGTCCAGGCATATTCTGAGGCGGTATCACCCGATCCGGGAGATAGTTGATCGCCGGGAGATCGAGGTCAGGAGGGTTGACACGAAGAACAACACGGCGGATCCACTCATGAAGGCTATTCCCCAGATACAGTTTGAGAGACTCTTCGGGATGCTCGGTATGCGATACTACAGCAGCTGGCCCTAGTGCAAGTGGGAGATTGTTAGTTGTATGTATGCCCTAGAGGCCAGTATTGTACAGATGATGTATATTATATTGGATGCTTGGACATATATAGAGATGACTTTCTTGCTCGATATGATAGTATGCTATCTGGTTACTCTTTATCTTAACATGTACACTTGTCTCTTTAAACTGTCTTATAGTTACATGTTGGTAAAGCCCTTAGGATGTGTACTTGACTACCTGGACTATGATGCAGATCATACTAGTGGGGACATGGTAGTCCATAAGTACATCCTTCAAGGTCCCTAGTCGTGGGTGTATCGAGACGGGGCATCGATATACCAGTGTAGACTAGCGTATACGCTTCTCGACCCATGAGATGGGCGATGGATGATCCCATATCCATTGGTGTTTGACATCAGAGATGGTATACGGGTGCTCAGTGGAGACTGGGTACACTGGACGGACTCGCCGAGAACTCCCAGATGGTATTATACCTCACGTCAGATGGCAGTTCTCAGGTGACACTTGTACAGGTTAGTCTGTAGGCCCGAGATCGTCATAGAGTCTTGTGTGATTCCCACTGTGCTTTGATCTCCACCTTACCACGTCCATGAGGGCATGCAAAACGGTGGTCTTTGGGTACAGTCCCGAGTCACATGGAGGCAATGAGCGATAGGAGGGGTTTCGTCTCTCCCGGTATTGGGGGTTGATGTTGCGATGTGCTCGATTGGCCGTAACAGGGAAGTCCCTGGCCAGGGCTGATCAGAGATTTGCTGGTAAGTGTTACCAGTAGTTTCTCGACCCGTTATGAGCCTCACATCGGCACGACTTATCGGTTATTGGGGTCTGACGTTTACCACCCCTAGACTTGATATGCGACGTATCAGACGAACAGACCGGACTGTACGGTAAGTGTTACTGGTTGGATTCACAGGAGTGTGAGCGGGCTAGCTCGTCGATCTTCTGATCGCTCAATACCCGGATGGCCGTTACGTTTAGCAGACCGCTTGCGGTTTGTGGGTGCTTGATATGATCATCATCTGCTACCGGAGTATTGACGAGTCTTTAGAGTCCTACACAGAGGCTTCCTGGCTCAAGCGAAACGAAATAGGAGCGCATATGAGATATGTGCAGAACCGAGAATAATGCGTGTATGTGATACCTGTTAGTTATATGTATGCCCTAGAGGCCATTACTGTACATAGGATGTATATTGTAGTGGATGCTGGGACATATATAGGGAGGACTTTCTTGCTCGACATGATAGTATGCTATCTGGTTACTCTTTACCTTAACGTGTACACTGATTGTCTCTCTGTTACATGTTGGTAAAGCCCTTAGGATCTGTACTTGACTACCTGGACTATGATGCGGATCATACTAGTGGGGACATGGTAGTCCATAAGTACATCCTTCAAAGTCCCTAGTCGAGGGTGTATCGAGACGGGGCATCGATATACCAGAGTAGACTAGCGTGTACCTTCTCGACCCATACAGATGGGCGATGGATGATCCCATATCCATCGGTGTTTGACATCAGAGATGATATACGGGTGCTCAGTGAAGACTGGGTACACTGGACGGACTCGCCGAGAACTCCCAGATGGTATTATACCTCACGTCAGATGGCAGTTCTCTGATGACACTGGTACAGAGTAGTCTGTTGACCCGAGATCGTCATAGAGTCTTGTGTGGTTCCCATTGTGCTTTGATTTCCATCTTACCACGTCCAAGAGGGCGTGTAAAACGGTGGTTTTTGGGTACAGTCCCGAGTCACATGGAGGCAATGAGCGATAGGAGGGGATTCGTCTCTCCCGGTATAGGGAGTTGATGTTGCGCTGTGTTCGATTGGCTATAACAGGAAATCCCTGGCCAGGGTTGCTGAGATTTACTCGTAAGTGTTACCAGTAGTTTCTCGAATAGTTATAGACCTCATATCGACACGACTTATCGAGCTATTGGGGTCTGACGTTTACCACCCCTAGGCGAGATATGCGACATATCAGACGATCAGACCGGACTGTACGGTAGTGTTACTGGTTGGATTCACTGGAGTGTGAGCAGGCTTGCTCGTCGATCTTCAGATCGCTCAATACCCGGGTGGCCGTTACGTTTAGCAGACCGCTTGCGGCTTGTGGGTGTTTGATATGATCATCACCTGCTGCCGGCGTATTGACGAGTCTTTAGAGTCCTACATAGAGGTTTCCTGGCTCAAGCGAAACGAAATAGGAGCGCATATGAGATATGTGCAGGACCGAGAATAATGCGTGTATGTGATACCGCATTCTATTCTCGCGATGAATGTATCGAATGGTTGTATGCGATATAACCTAGTTATCGAATCAAGTATTGATTCGATAAGCCGATACATTGAATACTAGTCGGTTGTGTGCGACATGACCGGATCATTGAATCAAGTGTTGATTTAATGATTTAATGCATAATTATAAATTTGATATATTACTTTGCACTAACTAGTATAGGTTCACTTTAAACGGATTTTCTCACTTGATTGTACAAGTTGTATATGTGATATACTTTTTGTGCAAATGATTGTATCATGTTTGATGATGCATGCTTACTTGGTTTGTGTTAAAGATTGATCCATGTTATTTAAATGGTTAGGGTTTTGTTTTTCATATACATTTATTTATTCATTTATTTCTTTAGAAAATATAATGCATAAAGATAAAATGGTGGCTTTTATTTTTGTTTCTTTCATGAACATTCATGAAGGTTTGAATAAAGTGACCATTTTGTCTCATGCTTAACCCTAACCACTACACCTAACCATGGTCCTCTCTCTACACTTAACCATGGTGTGATTATGATAAGAATAGATTTTATTATCCATTATTCTTATTCTTATCATAACATTATTCTTCTTCTTCTTCCTTTCTTCACTTGAAGAAAGCAAGCTCTATCAATGGTGATTGATGGAAATGAGTGAGAAATCCAATTCTAAAGTCTACCCACTTCCTATTTCTTCATCTTCTACCTCTTGCCAAGTAGTAGAGTGTGTTTCCTTCACAAGTTTTCATGGCAAGGTGAAGGTGGAGCTTGATCTAGCGATGCCTCGACGTAGATCATCTTCGGCATGAACATCGACGACCTAGCTCGCCTATTCTCCGATGAAGCCGACGCTAGAGCCCGGATTCTTTTTGGACAGCAAAGGAACTTCGTTGCGGAGCTATGGAGGTGGAGCACCGGATCTACAAAGGTTGTATTTCCGTTTTCTTATAGTTAAGTGTTAACTAGTTACTTTGTTCGCCTAGATTTCTAGCCAACGATCCGTAGTCGGGTTTCTCGGCACCTAGCTTTTTGAAATTGGCATGGTTGATGCCTTGTGAGACCTCTTGGGAGTGCCTAGGAACCCTACAATGGTATCAGAGCCTAGCTAGAGCCTTAGGCGAAGTCTAGACGCAATTTGAAGTCCGAACGACCCGAAAACCCAAACCATTACTTGCTTTCTGGACTTTTTCCAAAATCGTGGATTTTTCCAAATTAAAAATATGCAGAAAACTCAGCAGGGAAATCTAAGAATTACGGTGTAAAAATTTTTGCGGCGGTTCCGCGGCATAAATGTGACGTCATCCCTAACTGTTTGCACAGTAATTCATTGTTTCAGGTTCTGAGTTCTCTGGGTATTTTTAAAACTTATTCAAGAGTTGAATTTTCTGGGGTTGTTTTGGGGATTCGGTGTTTCGATCGGAGTATCAGATTTTGTCTATGTGGCTTTCCGGATAATTTTTAGAATATGTTAAAAAGTTCGACCGGATATAAATACCCAATTTTTCCCCTGTCGGGAAATTTCCAAGTGTTGGATTTTTCCGTAGTTTAACGACGTTCTAAGTAGTGCAAGTAACGCGATGGTCCCTCTAGAAGACAACAAACCTTAACTCGATTATGTGACCGTCTTGAACTGCCCTTTGAACCTTCGGGTTTGGGGCAGTACGGCGTGCCACATGTGAGGCGTTGGCTTGACTCTTCTACGGCTGGACCGTTGGTACTGAGGCACGAACTGAATGTTGTTAGACTTATTTCATGTGTTGACCTGTTTTGGGAAAACTTGGGTGTTCGAATATTCAATCGGAAATTTTAACATTTTCTGTTTATCCGGAATGGGATACAATAATTGGAATTCACAAGTTGTTATGAGATAACTAAATGAATGTTATAAACATAGCAGTTTAGTCTCACTTGATCGGTTGCCACGGAATTTTGATGTGATCAAAAGTCCGTCGCAATCACGTAGCGTACGCGGATACTCGCCGGGTAAACTTAATAGACAGCCTCACTCCATAGCCCCGACCAAGTGACTGTAGGAGAACCCCGTCGCCGAAAGCATCCGTCCGGGTGCTCGCGGTAGCGGTGTTCCGCCTTGGTGCACTTCATCGACGGTATCGGGGGTGCAGCCGTCTACTGAAGTTTGCGACGAGCATTCGATCAGGATGTCGGGAATCTTGTTGAATTACCCGACTTAATATTGAAAAGTGTTTTCAATGATGAGACTAAAATGCGGGGTTTATAATTGTTAGGCATACGATGTCTAAGTAATTCATTTGGTCAGGCATGCGATGTCTGAGGAGGTTGCGGATTCCAACTGTTGTAGTTTTACACTTTCTTTTCTGTGACCGTAAGTGTAATATGTGATGTCGCCGGTTTCGTTGCTATATGTCAACGACAATTGGGATGCGCATATTTACTTACGTTGATGACATGTGAGGTTATGTGTTGCTGGATATGTTATATTGGATCGTCGTGTTTGAATAGCCGGGGGTTTTTATGTGAGATGAGTTTTTTTTTTATTTTCATTCATGTAAAAACTTGTATGTAATATTCTTTTATTGGGGCACTTCCAGGTTGCAGAAGATGTCACCCTTTGTATATTATTTACTTTTTCGCACTAGGATAGACCCAAGGAGGAGGGCACAAGTAACCGGGTTCTGGAGTCCAGTGGGAGACCAACTCGAGGAGTCGAGTCCGGGTCTCCTAACTCTAGAATTGGTAGGGTTGCTTGCCGCTCTCGTAGGGGTCTAGGGGTGTGGGTTTGGCTATTCATCACGACCGTGGAATCCGTGTTTTATACTGGCTCGTTTTGAAAACACGGACGTCCTAGTATATCCAATATTTCATATGATTCTTCTGCTGCGATATCTGTGATGTGATCATGTGATGTTCTGTGATAGATACAGTATATAGTATATATGATATATTATATAGACGTTACTTATGTTTTACACCCGCGCTAGCCTTGCCCTGCTCTGCCGTTAGTTACCTAACCTAACGGTGCACGAGGGGACATCGAGGCGAATTCGGATGGCATAAGTGTACGTCGTATTTATCTGTGATGTTTAGGTACATAATTGATGGGACTTCATTAATGTGATTAATGAAATAAAAGAAACCTAAGATGTTGTAGAATCGAATTTCAAAAATAAAACAGGTAGCTACAGTTCTTGCTTTGCACAGCGGTATATGTGATATATCCTGCACCTTATTCGATGAGGAAAGGACCGAGATCCCTTCACCGGGAGTGACTCCTTTAGCAATAACTGGCAGATGCTACACACTCGGTTTGTCTTTTGATTGCTTTTAAGAGTTTTTGCTTTGCACAGTGATATATGTGATATATCCCGCACCTCATTCGACGAGGAAAGGACCGACGATCCCTTCACCGGGAGTGACTCCTTTAGCAAAACTAGAAAAGCCTCAAAAGCACTCCATTTCAAAATTCATTCGATCCTACAACGATATCAAGTTCATTGCGCAATAGGTTTTCAGAAAAACCTGTCGTAGCCCTCCGTCATTTCAGATAAATCCTGTTTAGTATTCGTGCTGCGTTTGTTGACCTTGTCAAGGCGCAGTGTGCGGTAGCTAACCAGTATTTATCTGCTTATGCATATGATGCAGATTGGGTTAGGGTAGTCGTGCGGCCTTGTTGACCTTGTCAAGGGTCGTGCGGGTGGGTTTGATTCAATCAAGAAATGACGGGTTGAACTTGACTTGCGGTCTATGGTTTGTTGACCTTGTCAAGGTCATAGATCGTTCGGGGCAAAATATTATCGGGAATTTCAAGTGTTGAAATTTGCAATGAGATTGCAAACCTTCTATGAGATAGTTGGATCCCGATACCCGCTGCGAGTAAGAGTTACTCCTGGAAGAGTTTTATACATTACAATTAGCCGATCAAGTAGGTGTCTAGAAAGGTGTTAACGAGGTTATGCCTCTGGGAAAATGAGGTTTACATTAATTAGGTTCGTGCAAAATCACGGGGGACCTCCCTCAAAGTACCGACACTGGCCTGGCTGAAAGATTGGCGAACTTGTAGTGTGTAATTAATCCCGGCTAGTCTTTCCTTTTAGGGTTTGAAGGAAGATTTGATAAAAAGCAGTGGGAGCCATCCTGATTAGAAAAAATAATAACCAATCTATTCTTGACAGAGCGCACGCTGAGTGTTTTCTTCTCTCTCTCTCCAGGTAGCGACCATATCACGCCTTAATCAAGATAATAATACGGAAATATTGACCGAACCCTCTTGTTATACTGAGCTGGGGAACGTTGGTCCCGCTCCAACTTATAATTGTTATAAGACAGAGCAGGAAATTGGGGAATACCAGAATTCCCGTGCCGCCCAAACGAAGAGAGTGCATATGATGCATCATCTTCGGGTGTGTTCGTTACAAAGAACTGTTTCTCAGTATCCTTTACGTCCTGGGTATGTGATACCAGATCAGGATCCCAGATATGTAATCTGTTACATAGGGCTACAGAAAGGTAGAGAACTGAGAACGGTTGATAAGTTTCATGAGGCAGAAAACGGGGCAAGTGTTGCAGCCAAGTCTGTTGGTCACTGTCACCCTGTATTACCAATACATTGATTCTAAACGAATGTTATTAGATACCGAACCTGATATACAAAATCATATCTATCTCTTTATTAGTAAAGAAATGATAAAATTTTGTATAGTTGGATAATGTTTTGAACATTTCCTATATCAAAAGTTGATCGGTTCAGGCATGTTATCTAAAAGCGTTGATGTTCTAAATCAAACTACAGTTCTTTAGTATACGGAACACACACAAGAGGAAGAGTTCAGAAATGAACGAATCCTTCTTGAGGCATTGTAGACTAGGTCAGATCAATGTGACCCGACTGGCTGAAGTTACATTTAGATATATATTTAAATCAGTTTGAATTTACATCTTCTGAAACTTGCCAGTCATGTCACAAAGATAAGATGACCATAGCTCCGTTTACTGGAAACAGAGAAAGAGTTAGTGAACTCTTGGGATGATGCATGTTGATGTATGTAAGGTCCCCTGTCTACACTTGCCAAGACCGGTTCTTTATACTTCATTACATTCTCTGATAATCTCTCAAGATTCAGACATATGTTCCTGTTGAAACACAAGTCTGAACCTTTTGAGATATTCACAGAATATAAGTTAGAAGTAGAGAACCAATACGGGTATAAGTATTATGTCCTTTGATGAGATCAAGGAGGAGAATACTTGTGCATGGAATTCCTGAACTATTCTAAAGGAGAATGAGATTCTCTCTCAGCATTACTCCTCTGTATACACTATAGCACGATGGTATATCGGGGTGGAGCAGATACACCCTATTTGATATGGTGTGCTCTATGATGAGTACTACTGAGTTACCTATTTCCTATTAGGGGTTATGCACTTATGAAGTTGCATACCTATTGAATAGGGTTCCAATCAAATCAGTTGCCTACCACTTCATATATGATATGGAAAGGGAAGAGCCCATGTCTTAAACTAGTTAAGATTTGGGGTTGTCCAGCCTATGTCTAAAAGCATAATCCGGACAAGCTCGAGGCAAGATCTGTTATGTAAAACTGGAAAGGTTCCAGCTATACAATACTACAGCGGATGATTTGATAAAACCAAAGGATTCAATAGTTACCAACGAACCTCAGCCTCTCCGCCGATCTAGTAGGGTTCCTCACCCACCTGAGAGATACTTCTGTTTCTCTATGACAGTGGGAGCGAGGATTGCATCATGAGATGATGACCCAACTAGTTTCGAGCTGGCCATCAGGAGTAAGACTCTGTAAGAATGGCTGGATGCTTAGTGATCTGAGATGGAATCCATGTACACCAACAAAGTATGGACTTTGGTTGCTATATCTGAAGGGTTAAATCCCAATCAGGAGCAAGTATATCTTGAGAAGATTGTGTAGATGGAAAAGTTGAGACTTTCAAAGCTAGACTTGTTAAAGGTTTTCGTCATCGACCAGGCGTGGATAATGATGAAACCTTTTTCAAGTAGCTATGCTTAAGTCCATCCAGATCCTACTTGCCACGGCTACATACCATGACTACGATATCTGGTGGTTGGGTGTCATGACAGCTTTTCTAAAATGATGTTTTGGAAGAGGGCATCTATAAGTACACAGCCAGAGGGCTTCGTAGACAGTGGGAGCAGCGGAAGCGTGTGCAATATGCTTTATAGGATAAAGCAGGCATCGCGGAGTTGGAACATCTGTTTTGATGAATTAGTCAAGGAAGTTGACATCATCAAAATGGTAGATAAACCTTGTATAAATAAAAAGGTAGTAGGGAGTATGGTGACGATCCTCGTAGAGTACGTGGATGACATACTCTTGATAGGGAAGGAGTTTCCTATGCTACGCTCGGTCAATCTCCGCTTATCACAATGATTCTCCATAAAGGATCAAAGTGATACCTCCTAAATCCTGGATTTTGGATCTATGAGATAGATCTAATTGGATGTTAGAATTCTCACTAATTGTAGTGAGAAGGTATCAATCGACCCTGGGGAGAATCACTGGAATGATTCCAGGGTGATAAAGACGACTGAATGTCAGTCGCAGGCATTGTCTTTACCCTCAGTAAAGGGACGGTATGTTGGAAGAGTTCCAAGCTAGATACCGTGACATACTAGACGATAAAGGCCGGATACATCGCTACTTAAGATGCTACCAAAGAGGAAGTCTGGGTGTATATTGGTTCATGAGATGAACTACGTTCCAACCATTGTGAGACAATGGAGTTGTGGCTTATGCCAAGGAACGCCGGTCCCATCAGTGATCCAGACATATTCTAAAGCAGTATCACCTGATCATGGAGATGGTTGATCTCTAAGGGATCGAGGTAAGGAGAGTAGACTCAGAGGACAAACACAGCGGATCCACTCACAAAGGCCTATTCCCAGAGAGAGATTTTTATGGGATGGTTGAGTATGAGATACTAAAACCACTGCTACAGATGGCCCTAGTGCAAGTGGGAGATTGTTAGTTATATGTATGCCCTAGAGGCCATTACTGTACATAGGATGTATATTGTAATGGATGCTGGGACATATATAGGGAGGACTTTCTTGCTCGACATGATAGTATGCTATCTGGTTACTCTTTACCTTAACGTGTACACTGATTGTCTCTCTGTTACATGTTGGTAAAGCCCTTAGGATCTGTACTTGACTACCTGGACTATGATGCGGATCATACTAGTGGGGACATGGTAGTCCATAAGTACATCCTTCAAAGTCCCTAGTCGAGGGTGTATCGAGACGGGGCATCGATATACCAGAGTAGACTAGCGTGTACCTTCTCGACCCATACAGATGGGCGATGGATGATCCCATATCCATCGGTGTTTGACATCAGAGATGATATACGGGTGCTCAGTGAAGACTGGGTACACTGGACGGACTCGCCGAGAACTCCCAGATGGTATTATACCTCACGTCAGATGGCAGTTCTCTGGTGACACTGGTACAGAGTAGTCTGTTGACCCGAGATCGTCATAGAGTCTTGTGTGGTTCCCACTGTTCTTTGATTTCCATCTTACCACGTCCAAGAGGGCATGCAAAACGGTGGTTTTTGGATACAGTCCCGAGTCACATGGAGGCAATGAGCGATAGGAGGGGATTCGTCTCTCCCGGTATAGGGAGTTGATGTTGCGCTGTGTTCGATTGGCTATAACAGGAAATCCCTGGCCAGGGTTGCTGAGATTTACTGGTAAGTGTTACCAGTAGTTTCTCGAATAGTTATTGACCTCATATCGACACGACTTATCGAGCTATTGGGGTCTATCGTTTACCACCCCTAGGCGAGATATGCGACATATCAGACTATCAGACCGGACTGTACGGTAGTGTTACTGGTTGGATTCACTGGAGTGTGAGCGGGCTTGCTCTTCGATCTTCAGATCGCTCAATACCCGGGTGGCCGTTACGTTTAGCAGACCGCTTGCGGCTTGTGGGTGTTTGATATGATCATCACCTGCTGCCGGCGTATTGACGAGTCTTTAGAGTCCTGCACAGAGGTTTCCTGGCTCAAGCGAACCGAAATAGGAGCGCATATGAGATATGTGCAGGACCGAGAATAATGCGTGTATGTGATACCGTATTCTATTCTCGCGATGAATGTATCGAATGGTTGTATGCGATATAACCTAGTTATCGAATCAAGTATTGATTCGATAAGCCGATACATTGAATACTAGTCGGTTGTGTGCGACATGACCGGATCATTGAATCAAGTGTTGATTTAATGATTTAATGCATAATTATATATTTGATATATTACTTTGCACTAACGAGTATAAGTTCACTTTAAACGGATTTTCTCACTTGATTGTACAAGTTGTATATGTGATATACTTTTTGTGCAAATGATTGTATCATGTTTGATGATGCATGCTTACTTGGTTTGTGTTAAAGATTGATCCATGGTTATTTAAATGGTTTGGGTTTTGTTTTTCATATACATTTATTTATTCATTTATTTCTTTGGAAAATATAATGCATAAAGATAAAATGGTGGCTTTTATTTTTGTTTCTTTCATGAACATTCATGAAGGTTTGAATAAAGTGACCATTTTGTCTCATGCTTAACCCTAACCATTACACCTAACCATGGTCCTCTCTCTACACTTAACCATGGTGTGATTATGATAAGAATAGATTTTATTTTCCATTATTCTTATTCTTATCATAACATTCTTCTTCTTCTTCCTTTCTTCACTTGAAGAAAGCAAGCTCCATCAATGGTGATTGATGGAAATGAGTGAGAAATCCAATTCTAAAGTCTACCCACTTCCTATTTCTTCATCCTCTACCTCTTGCCAAGTAGTAGAGTGTGTTTCCTTCACAAGTTTTCATGGCAAGGTGAAGGTGGAGCTTGATCTAGCGATGCCTCGACGTAGATCATCTTCGGCATGAACATCGACGACCTAGCTCGCCTATTCTCCGATGAAGCCGACGCTAGAGCCCGGATTCTTTTTGGACAGCAAAGGAACTTCGTTGCGGAGCTATGGAGGTTGAGCACCGGATCTACAAAGGTTGTATTTCCGTTTTCTTATAGTTAAGTGTTAACTAGTTACTTTGTTCGCCTAGATTTCTAGCCAACGATCCGTAGTCGGGTTTCTCGGCACCTAGCTTTTTGAAATTGGCATGGTTGATGCCTTGTGAGACCTCTTGGGAGTGCCTAGGAACCCTACAATACCGCATTTCATTCTCGCGATATATGTTTCGATTGGTTATATTCGATATGACCTAATTATCGAATCATTGATTCGATAAGCCGATACATTGAATACTGGTCAGTCATGTGCGACATGACCGGATCATTGAATCAAGTGTTGATTTAATGATTTAATGTATAATTATATATTTGATATATTACTTTACATTAACTAGTATTGGTTCACTTTAAACGGATTTTTCTCACTTGATGCACATTGTATATGTGATATGCTTTTGTGCACATTTTTGTATCATGTTTGATGATACTTGTTCATTTGGTTAAGTGTAAAGAATTAAACCATGGTTAAGTAGATAATTAGGGTTTTGATTCATTCTCTCATTTATTTATCCATTCTTTATTTATATAAATGGATAAATGAAAACATAATGGTTTCTTTTTATCATGAAGCTTGTTGAAGCTTCATGAAGCTTTGACTAAAGAAACCATTTTGTCTTCTAGCTTAACCCTAACCCTTCTCTTTTACCATGGTCTTTTCTCTACACTTAACCTTGGTTTAGTTATGATAAGTATTGATTTATTTTTATTTTATCTCAACACTTATCATATTCTTTCTTCTTCTTCATCTTCATCTTCAAGAAAGAAACCTTGATGCCATCAATGGAAACTTGAGTTCTAGTGGGAGAAATCCAATTCTAAAGTGAACCCACCTCCTATTTCTTCACCCTCTACCTCTTGCCAAGTTGTTTTGGGTGTTTTCTTCACAAGTTTCACAACTTTGTGAAGTCGGATCTTGAACTTGTGATGCCTCGACGTAGATCGTCTTTGACACGAAGCCGACGACCAAGCTCGCTCGTTTCTCCGATGAAGCCGACGAATGAGTTCGGGATTCATGATGGACAGCGAGAGGACACCCACATGGAGCTAAGGAAGTGGAGAACCGGATCTACAAAGGTTGTAGCATCTAACTTTTAGTTAAAGTGTTAACTAGTTTATAGTTTCGCCTAGAAACCTAGCCGACGATCCGTATTAGGGTTTCTCGGCACCCATAAAATTTTAAATTGGCATGTTCGATGCCTTGTGAGACCTCTATAGTGTGCCTAGGAACCCTACACCCTATTGGATATGGTTCGTTCCATGATGAGTAAGGCTGAGTTGCCGCGGTCCTTCTGGAGTATGCACTAGAAACAGCTGTATATCTTTTAAACCAAGTTCCTACTAAGTCAGTGCCTACCACACCATATCAGATGTGGAGTGGGAAGAAACCCAGTCTTAAACACTTTAAGACATGGGGGTGTCCAGCTTTTGTAAAAAAGCAGCATGCGGACAAGCTCGAGGCACGTTCGGTACAGTGTAAGTTTGTGGGATACCCAAAGAACTCCAAAGGGTATCTTTTCTATTACGCAGAGGAACAAAAGGTTTTTGTTTCTCGCCATGCCCGCTTCTTGGAAACTGAGTTTTTAGAAAATCAGATAAGTGGGAGCACAATAGAACTGGAAGAAATTCCAGAACCACGAACTATTACTGAAAGCTTGGTAGAACCAGAGGGTTCGAAAGAACAAGACATTCCTACGCCACTCCGTAGGAGTAGTAGGCAGTCTCATCCGCCAGTGAGATACTACGGTTTTCTCATTGACGGGGATAGAGAGGATTGTACTATGGATTATGGTGAGCCTACTAGCTTCTAGCAAGCCATTCAGAGCGGTGACTCGGTAAAATGGCTGGATGCAATGCGGGCCGAGATGGAGTCTATGTACACCAACAAAGTTTGGACTTTGGACTTTGCTCCAGTAGGGGTAAAACCCGTAGGCTGCAAATGGATCTTCAGAAAGAAGATTGGTGTAGATGGGCAGGTTGAGACCTATAAAGATAGACTTGTAGCAAAGTGTTTTCGTCAAAGACCTGGTTTGGACTATGACGAGACCTTTTCTCCAGTGGCTATGCTGAAATCCATTCGGATCCTCCTTGCCTTTGCTGCGTTCCACGTGTAGGTTTGCTAGGCACGCGCACAAGGGTCTACGAGGCATCAACCATGCCCGAATAAAAATTTAGCCGTGCCAAACAACCCGAATACGGAACTTTAAACTAGAGATTAGGCGAAAACAAGCATGCTAAACACTTTAACACTAAGTGAGAGGGATTACAACCTTTGTAGATCCGGTCCTTCACTTCATATGCTCCGTGTTGTGGTCCCTTCGCTGCGATCATCGGGACCCGGACTCTCGAGAGGTTCCACGAAGAGAAAGACGCAACCTTTGCTTCCGATCTTCGATACTAAGATGATCTACCTTGAAGTTTCTTTAACACAAGCTAACACTCATGAAATGATGTGAACACCCTCATCTAAATGGCAAGGGAAGACGAGGATGATGAAGTAGGATTTTTGCTCTCTTTATTTATCTTTTTCTCATATTTATTCATCACCTTTTGAAAAACTAGTAAGCTTTTTATGAAAGAATGAAGGAAGAAGAAGAATAGTGATCCATTTTCTTTTGTGATGAATAAGAAAGGATTAATATGAAGAATAATGCAACCATGGTTGACTTAACCATTGTAGAGAATTAACAAGGGTTAGGGTTTGGGTTAGGTTAAAGCATGACTCACTTGAAAATATCTTTATCATGACAAAAAGAAAAGCTTCTAGAAACATCTAGAAAGATTAACCCTAATCCAAACCCTAATCATGTTTAAACTACACTAAACAAGTTGCATTAGTTATCATATCATGTTACAATATTATATATCACATATATAATATTTATCGTAACAAAATAAAATAATACAATTAACATATATCGCATATATATCAATGTATTATCCGAGTGTGAAAAAGAATCTTTTAGTGAGCAAATATTAGTTAATGCAATTTAATATATCATATATATTATTATACATTAAATTATCGAATCAACACTTGATCCGACAATCCGGCTATATCGCATATAACCGGCTAATATTTATCCGTACCGATTCATCGAATCAACACTTGATCCGATGACCCGGCTGATATCAAATATCGCGAGAATAGAATACGATATCACATATCGCATTATCCTCGGTCCCGCACATATCACATATGTGCTCCTACTCCGTTTTGCCTGAGTCAAGAAACCTCTGTGTAGGACTCTAAAGAATCGTCAATACGCCGGCAGTAGGTGATGATCATATCAAACACCCACAAGCTGCAAGCGGTCAGCTAAACGTAACAGCTACCCAGGTATTGAGCGCTCAGAAGATCAACAAGCAAGCCTGTAACTTCTCCTGTGAATCCAAACAGTAACACTCCCGTACAGTCCGGTCTCATCGTCTGATATGTTGCATATCTCGCCTAGGGGTGGTAAACGTCAGACCCCAGTAGCTTGATAAGTCGTGTCGATTTGAGGTCTGTAACAGTTCGAGAAACTACTGATAACACTTACCAGTAAATCTCAGCAACCCTGGCCAGGGATTTCCGGTTATAGCCAATCGAACACAGCACAACATCAACTCCCTATACCGGGAGAGACGAATCCCCTCCTATCGCTCATTGCCTCCATGTGATTCGGGACTGTACCCAAAAGTCACCTTTTTGCACGCCCTCTTGGACGTGGTATGATGGAAATCAAAGCACAGTGGGAATCGCACAAGACTCTATGACGATCTCGGGTCGACAGACTACTCTGTACCAGTGTCACCGGAGAACTGCCATCTGACGTATGGTATAATACCATCTGGGAGTTCTCGACGAGTCCGTCCAGTGTACCCAGTCTCCACTGAGCACCCGTACACCATCCTTGATGTCAAACACCGATGGATATGGGATCATCCATCGCCCATCATATGGGTCAAGATGCGTATACGCTTGTCTACTCTGGTGTATCGATGCCCTGTCTCGATAAACCCTCGACTAGGAACAGTTATAGGATGTACTCGTCGACTACCGTGGCCCCACTAGTATGATCTCATCATAGTCCCAGTAGTCGAGTACATATCCTAAGGGCTTTATCAACATGTAACATAGAGACAATCAGAGTACATGTTAAGATAAAGTATAACCAGATAGCGTACTATCATGTCGAGCAAGAAAGTCTTCCCTATATATGTCCCAGCATCCACTACAATATACATCGTATGTACAGTAATGGCCTCTAGGGCATACATATAACTAACAATCTCCCACTGGCACTAGGGCCATCTGTTGTGGTATCGCATACCCAACAATTAGCTACGGTTGAATTATCTCATACTCAACCATCCCATAATAGTCTCTACTGGGAAAAAGGCCTTTGTGAGTGGATCCGCGCTGTTGTCCTCTGTGTCTACTCTCCTAACCTCGATCTCCCTGGAGATCAACCATCTCCATGATCAGGTGATACTGCCTAAGAATTATATCTGGATTTCTGATGGGACGGTAGTTCCTTGGCATAAGCCACAACTCCATTGTCACACAATGGTAGGAACGAAGTTCATCGCATGAACTTATATATATATCCAGACTGCCTCTTTGGTAGTATCCTTGGTAACGATCTATCTTGCCTTTAATCGTCTAGTAAGTCACGGTATCTAGTTTGGAACTCTTCCAACATACCGTCCCTCCACTGAGGGTGTAGACAATGCCTGCGACTGACATTTAGTCGTCCTTATTAGCCTGGAACCTTTCCAGTGATTCTCCCAGGATCGATTGATACCATCTCACTATAACTAGTGAGAATCCTAACATCCAATTAGATCTATCTCATAGATCCAAAAACCCAAGATTTAGGAGGTATCACTTTGATCCTATATGGAGAATCGTTGTGATAAGCGGAGATTGACCGAGCGTAGCATAGGAAACTCCTTCCCTATCAAGAGTATGTCATCCACGTACTCTACGAGGATCACCACCATACTCCCTACTACCTTTTTTGTATATAAAAGGTTTATCTACCATTTTGATGAAGTCAAACTCTTTGACTAGCACATCAAAACGGATGTTCCAACTCCGCGATGCCTGTTTTATCATATAAAACATCTTGCACACGTTTCCGCTGCTCCCACTGTCTACGAAGCCCTCTGGCTGTGTACTTACAGACGTCCTCTTCTAAAACATCACTTAGAAAAGCAGTTATGACACCCAACCACCAGATATCGTAGTCATGGTATGTAGCCGTGGCAAGTAGGATCTGGATGGACCTAAGCATAGATCCTTAGAAAAGGTTTCAACATGATCCATACCTGGTCTATGATGCAAACTTTTAACAAGTCTAGCTTTGAAAGTCTCAACTTTTCCATGTACACCAAGTAATCTTCTCAAGATATACTTTCTCTTGATGGGGATTTAACCCTTCAGATAAAGCAACCAAAGTCCATACTTTGTTGGTGTATAAGGATTCCATCTCAGATCGATAAGCATCCAGCCATTCTTACAGAGTCCCACTCCTGATGGCCAGCTCGAAACTAGTTGGGTCATCATCTCATGATGCAATCCTCTCTCCCACTGTCATAGAGAAATCGAAGTATCTCTCAGGTGGGTGAGGAACCCTACTAGATCGGCGGAGAGGCTGAGGTTCGTTGGAAACTATTGAATTCTTTGGTTCTACCAAATCATCAGCTGCATTTTGTATAGCTGGAACCTTTCCAGTTGTACATAACAGACCTTGCCTCGAGCTTGTCCAGATTTTGCTTTTAGACATAGGCCGGACAACCCTAAATCTTAACAATCTTAAGATATAGGCTCTTCCCTTTCCATATCACATATGAAGTGGTAGGCAACTGATTTGATTTGAATCCTATTCAATAGGTATGCAGCTTCTCAAGTGCATAACTCCCTAAAGGAAATAGGAAACTCAGTAGTACTCATCATAGAGCACACCATATCACATAGGGTGCTATGGCTCCACCCCGATACACCGACGTGCTGTAGTGTATACGGAGGAGTAATGCTGAGAGGGAATCTCATTCTCCTTTAGAATAGTCCAGGAATTCCGTGCTTAAGTATTCTCCTCCTTGATCACATCATAGGACATAATACTTTTACCCGTATTTTGGTTCTCTGCTTCTAATTTATATTATGTGAATAACTCAAAAGGTTCGGACCTGTGTTTCAACAGAAACATATGTCTGAATCTTGAGAGATTATCAGAGAATGTAATGAAGTAGAAAGAACCGGTCTTGGCATGTGTAGACAGGGGACCTTACATACATCAACATATATCTATCCCAAGAGTTCACTAACTCTTTCTCTGTTTCCAATAAACAGAGCTGTGATCATCTTATCTTTGTGACATGACCGGCAAGTTTCACAAGATGTAAATTCAAACTAATTTAAATATGCAACTAAATGTAACTTCAGCCAGTCGGGTCGCATTGATATGACCTAGTCTACAATGCCTCAAGAAGGATTCGTTCATATCTGAACTCTTCCTCTCGTGTGTGTTCTGTATACTAAGAACTGTAGTTTGATTTAGAACGTCAATGCTTTTAGATAACGTGCCTGAACCGATCAACTCTTGATATAGGAAATGTTCAAAACATTATCCAATCAATACAAAATTATATCCTTTCTTTACTAATAAAGAGACTGATATGATGTTGTATATCAGGTTCGGTATCTAATAACATTCGTTCAGAATCAATGTATTCTGGTAATACAGGGTGATAGTGACCAACAGACTTGGCTGCAACACTTGCACCGTTTTCTGTCTCATGAAACTTATCACCCGTTCTCAGTTCTTTACCTATCTGTAGCCCATGTAACAGATTACATATACGGGATCCTGATCCGGTATCACATACCCAGGACGTAAAGGATACTGAGAAACAGTTCTCTGTAATGAACACACCCGAAGATGATGCATCAACATGCACTTTCTTCGTTTGGGCGGCACGGGAATTCTGGTAATCCCCAATTTCCTGCTCTGTCTTATAACAATTATAAGTTGGAGCGGGACCAACGTTCCCCAGCTCAGTATAACAAGCGGGTTTGGTCAATATATCCGTATTATTATCTTGATTAAGGCGTGATATGGTCGCTACCTGGAGAGAGAGAGAAGAAAACACTCAGCGTATACTCTTGCAAGATTAGATTGGTTATATAATATATCTAATCAGGATGTCTCCCACTGTTTTAGTCAAATCTTCCTTCAAACCCTAAAAGGAAAGACTAGCCGGGATTAATTACACGCTACAAGTTTGCCAATCTTTCAGCCAGGCCAGTGTCGGTACTTTGAGGGAGGTCCCCCGTGCTATCGCACGAACCTAATTAATGTAAACCTCATTTTCCCAGAGGCGTAACCCCGTTGACACCTTTCTAGACACCTACTTGATCGGCTAATTGTAATGTGTAAAACTCTCCCAGGAGTAACTCTTACTCGCAGCGGGTATTGGGATCCAACTATCTCATAGAAGGTATGCAATCTCATTGCAAATTTCAACACTTGAAATCCCCAATAATACTTTGCCCCTAGCGTCCTATGACCTTGACGAAGGCCAAACTACCCATAGTCCGCTAGTCAAGTTCAACCCGTTCATTTCTTGATTGAATTAAACCCACCCGCATGACCCTTGACGAAGGCCAAACTACGCCGTACGAATACCCTAATCCAATCGCATCGTATGCAAGCAGATAAGCATTAGTTAGCTACCGTACACTACGCCTTGATGAAGGCCAAACTACCGCAGCACGAATACTAACTAGTACTTATCTGAAATGACGGAGGGCTACGACAGGTTTTTAAGAAAACCCTTTGCGTAATGAACTTGATATCGTTGTAGAATCGAGTGATTTTAAATGGAGTGTTTTTGAGGCTTTTCTAGTTTTGCTAAAGGGATCACTCCCGGTGAAGGGATCGTCGGCCCTTTCCTCATCGAATAAGGTGCAGGATATTTCACAAATATCACTATGCAAAGCAGAAACTATAGAAGCAATCAAAAGACAAACCGAGTTTGTAGCATCTGCCAGTTATTGCTAAAAGAGTCACTCCCGGTGAAGGGATCTCGGTCCTTTCCTTATCGAATAAGGTGCTGGATGTTCTACAAGGAACACCGCTATGCAAAGCAAGAACTAGAGCTACCAGTTTTTAAACAAGTTTCTACAACATCTTAGGTTTCTTTTATTTCATTAATCTCATTAATGAAGTCCCATTTTATTATGCTTCACAAGCATCTCTTTTCAAACGAAATCTGCAATATAACATATATCTCATATATATATAATATAAACATTCGTCACAGGCAGTAATATGATCTCATCACAGAACATTGCAGCAGAAGAACATATATGAAATATTGGATATACTAGGACGTCCGTGTTTTCAATACGAGCCTGTATAAAACACGGATTCCACGGTCGCGATGAATAGCCAAACCCACATCCCTAGACCCCTACGAGAGCGGCAAGTAACACTGCCAATTCTAGGGTTAGGAGACCCGGTCTCGACTCCTCGAGATGGTCTCCCACTGGACCGTAGAACCCGGTTACTTGTGCTCCCCTCCTTGGGTCTACCTAATGCGGAAAAGTAAATAATATACAACGGTGACATCTTCCGCTACCTGGAAGTGCCCCAATAAAACAATATTACATACAAATGAATTTTACATGAATGAAAAAGAAAAAACTCTCATCTCACATAAAACCCCCGGCTATTCAAAACGCGACGATCCAATATAACATATCACAGCAACACATAATATCTCATATCATCAACGTAAGCAAGTATGCGTATCCCGATTGTCGTTGATGTATAGCAACGAAGCCGGCGATACACCACATACTACGCTTACGGTCACAGAAAAGAAAGTGTAAAACTACAACAGTTGGAATCCGCAACTTCCTTAGACATCGCATGCCTAACCAAATGAATTCCTTAGACATCACATGCCTAACAATTATAAACCGCGCATTTTAGTCTCATTTATCGAAAACTCTTTTCAATATCAAGTCGGGCAATTCAACAAGATTCCCGAAGTCCTGATCGAATGCTCGTCGCAAACTTTAGTAGACGGCCGCACCCCCGATACCGTCGACGAAGTGCACCAAGGCGGAACACCGCTACCGGGAGCACCCGAACAGATGCTTTCGGCGACGGGGTTCTCCTACAGTCACTTGGTCGGGGCTATGGGGCGTGGCTGTCTATTAAGTTTACCCGGCGAGTATCCGCGTACACTACGTGATTGCGACGGACTTTTGATCACATCAATATTCCGTGGCAACCGATCATCTGAGACTAAAGTGCTATGTTTATAATATTCAAATCAGTTATCTTATAACTACCTGTGGATTCCAAATATTGTATCACAATCCAGATAAATAGAAAAAGTTAAACTTTCCGATCGAATCATCGAGCACCCAAGATTTCCCGAATATATCTCAACACTTGAAATCAGTTTAAAAACATCCATCACATGCCACAGTACCAATGGTCCAGCCGTAGAAGGGTCAAGCCAACGCCTCACATGTGGCACGCCGTACTGCCCCAAACCCTAAGGTTCAAAAGGCAGTTCAAGACGGTCACATAATCGAGTTAAGGTTTGTTGTCTTCTAGAGGGTCCACCGAGTTACTTGCACGACTTAGAACATTCTTAAACACGAGAAAAAATCCAACTTTTGAAAAATTTTCCGACAGGGGAAAAAGTGAGTTATTGATATCCGTTCGAACTTTTTAACAGTTTCTAAAAGTTATCCGGACAAAGCACACCGACAAAAATTAGACAGTCCGATCGAATACACCGAGTCCCCAATACAACCCAGAAAATACAACTCTGGAATAAATATTAAAAATTCCCAGAAAATCCAGCATAATAAAACAAGAGTTACTGTGCAAACAGAAATTGATGACGTCATTATTTAGCCGCGGAACCGCCGCAGAAGGCATGCTTCTGCCGCGGTTCCGCCGCGCTTCTTACTGTTCATCAAAAAAATTTTGCACCGTAATTCTTAGAATTCCCTGCTGAATTTTTTAAGCATTTTTAATTTGGAAAAATCCCAGTTTTTAGAAAAAGTCCAGAGAGCGGGTTTTATCGGGGTTTCGGGTTTCGATCGGACTTTAAATTTCGTCTAGACTTCGCCTAAAGCTCTAACTTGGCTCTGATACCACTGTAGGTTTGCTAGGCACGCGCACAAGGGTCTACGAGGCATCAACCATGCCCGAATAAAAATTTAGCCGTGCCGAACAACCCGAAAACCCCCTATACCGGTAGAGACGAATCCCCTCCTATCGCTCATTGCCTCCATGTGACTCAGGACTGTACCCAAAAACCACCGTTTTGCACGCCCTCTTGGACGTGGTAAGATGGAAATCAAAGCACAGTGGGAACCACACAAGACTCTATGACGATCTCGGGTCAACAGACTACTCTGTACCAGTGTCACCAAAGAACTGCCATCTGACGTGAGGTATAATACCATCTGGGAGTTCTCGGCGAGTCCGTCCAGTGTACCCAGTCTCCACTGAGCACCCGTATATCATCTCTGATGTCAAACACCAATGGATATGGGATCTGTAAGTGCACGGCGGCGCCCCGGCCGTCAATCCGACGGCCAAATGCGGAAGCGGTGAATAACTTTAATTTTTTCTGAACTGGAAAACCGCCGCGCATTAATACCCGGATCGAACCATTAACTAGTCCTAGCTAACTACAAGAAAGGGAAGAGAGATATACCGACAGATCCGAGTCCTCCGGTCTTCTCGTCGTCGTCCCGATCTCCTGCGGAATGTCCCGTCTCCTCCTCGTCGCCGGAAGTGCACCACATCGCCTACTTCTTTTACGGGCTCACACCTCAATGCCGAGGCAACTCGGGCACGAAGCCGGCTACTCGACGTGCCCAAGGTTCGCTGTAGAATATGTAGTCCTCAAGTCTCACTTTGGGGTTGTAGGAATTGCCATTGGTGGAGGGATTGAACTTGGAGCTTTTGAGATTGATCAAGTGTGATTTTTGCAACATGAAATGAGCTAAAAACCCACACCACAAATTTTGGACAGCCCCCAAATGGGAGTGGCCGGCCAAGCTTTCAAGAGAGGGAGGAATGAGAGTGTGTTCTCATGGATAATGAGAGAGCCATCTAATTATCCAATGGAGAGAGAGAGAGAAAGCTATCATACAAAAGAAACATCATCACAACAAATCCAACACTCAAACCTACCATCATCAACATCCATCATGAAAACAAAAGTCAAGTCATGATGAAGACAAGAAGTCAAGGTCAAAGAATGGCTATCATGATGCAACAAAAAGCAAAAGCCCCCTCCACAAATACTTATTTGCAACAAAGCAAATAAGCCCTCCTCCACCAATCTTCGGCCAATGAACGGAACAATGGAAATTGGCCGAAACGGAAAGCAAACTGGCAACTCCAGAAAACTGGTCCAGTAATAAATTACAGGAAAACCCCGATACTGTGCATACACACCCGCATTTGTATTTCGACCGAAATACAAATGCAATGAGACAAAATCTACACTGTACTATACTAGGATCCGGCTTAAACCAAAGCCGGCTAGTAATATCCGTTCGATCCTGATCCGTGCAATACCGCACGTATATGATCGAACCCTGCCATATAACCATACGGCCTATAGTACAAACTGTCCGATCCTGATCCGTGCAATACCGCACGTATCTGATCGGACCTTGCCATATCTCCATACGGCCTCTACAACCTTTCGCCCGAAAGCTGAGTAACTGAATGTGGGGGACTCTAAAGACTCATCAACACCTTGGTTGTGGATTTAACCACTAGCACGTTAGAGGTATAAGCCAATACATAACGGGCTACCAGGTATTGACCAAAAGGGACGTCTGTGAGCGAACTCAGCCTGACTCCCTACTGAGCCTGTCAGTGACAATATCCGTACAGTCCGGTCCGTTCGTCTATGAGCATCGCATGGCGGGCCTAGGGGGTTGGTAAAAGTCAGACCCCCAAAAGCGGTACAAGTCGTGTCGGAGTGTAGCCCAGAACACCCTGAGATACTACTGGAATACCTACCAGTAAATCTCCTTGCCTCGGCCGAGGGCTTCGTGTAATGGCTCTCCTAGACACAGCACGACCTCACCCCCAATACCGGGAGAGACGAACCCCTGAAGATACGCTCACTGCCTCCATGTGGCTCGGGACTGTACCCAACTAAAACCTGTTTGCACGACTCCTTTGAGCCGTGGTAGGGTAGTAATCAAAGTACAGTGGGAACTCACACGAGACAAATGACGATCCCCAGGTCGATGAACTAACCTGCACACATGTCACCAGGGAACTGCCATCTGACGTCTGGTATATGACCAACTAGCAGGTTCCCGGCGAGTCATGTTCGGTGTACTCATAACCCAATGAGCACCTGTATACATCTTAGGTGATCCAACTGACACCAGTGGCTTGTGAGACCGGCCACCGCCCCTCGTCGGGGTCTCGACTGTATACACTAGTATACTATGGAGAATCGATGCCCTGTCTCGAAACTCTCACGACTAGGGACCTTTTAAGGATATGCTTATAGACCCCCAGCTCCCACTTATATGATCGCCCTCATACTGCTGGTGGTCAAGCAAGAATCCTAGGGGCTCTATCAACGTGTAATAGCGACGTGTCAGGTCACTTAAAACAGTACACGATGATAAAGGTAAACCAGATAGCATACTATCATCTCGAGTAAGACTGTCCTACCGGAATAGGTCCTCCATCAATCATTACAATCACGTACCTGTGACCTAATAATTGACTCTGAGGGCACTATCTCCAACAATCTCCCACTTGCACTCAAGGCTAATTATTGCGATGTCGCATACTCACAGCCCGTGTGATACCGAACACTCAACTCCTCTACTAGTCAGTCTCACAAAGCTCGTTTGCGAAACTATTGCATTCGAGGAATAGCCTCAGTGAGCGGATCCGCTTTGTTGTTTCTTTCTATGTCTCTCTATATCTCAAGTTCGCGGAGAAAGCCATCTCCCGAAATGAGCAATACCTGTCTTAGAATGTGTCTGGATGTCTGATGGGACATAGCTCATAAATGAACTCCAAATCCAAACTTCTTAGACTGTATCGTCAACTGAACTTAATCAGTATCCTGCGCCATGCCTCCTTCAGTATTGCCTTGGACCAACTGTCCAAAATACTGCCCCTCGTCAGAAGGAATAACTAAAACTCTGACAACCTCCTTGTCGTCCATGTCACCTTGGAAGCCTGAAATGATAACTGTCTCCCGAATGAGGCTGTCGTTATCATATCCCTAGAACATCCACTTATGTTCTAAAACTGCTTCCGACCGTTTCTCCAGGATTGGATCAATGTCAACTTATTGCATCTAGTGCAAGAACAACATCTGGTGTGGTACTTGACATCTCATGATTGACTCAATTGCCTGAGCAAGTAATCTGCCAATCATGCACATCCCTCTCCCCTTTAGTCTGCAAGACACCTCTAGAGAGGGTGACTCCATCTTCTGCAGGTACACTACCGTGCATGGAGTCGTCCATTCTAAATACTCTTAGAATGCTGTCTAAGTACCCTGATTGGGAAACCACCCAAATCTAGATCTAAAGCCATAGATCTAGTAACCAGTTTGTCTGATATAATGTCCAAGTCCCATATGGAGAAACTACTGTGTGACGACCAAAGTATAACCGATTGTAGTATAGGAGTTTCTTTTCCTACTCTGTGTATGTCATCCAAATACCAGGACATCACACCCTACTACCTTCTCAACAGATCCATCCCCTATTCTGATGAAGTCAAACCTATGACTGTCACGTCAGAAATAGATGATCTATCTCCGCTACATCTGCTTTAGTCTATAAATAGACATAAGCTACCTGTCCACCAATGCTTCCGTTGCTCCCACTGACTACGACAACCCTCTGGCAGAGTCATATAGACGTATACTTCTAAAACTAGTTTAGAATGACTCTATACTCATCCTCCCACCGGGTCTCGCAGCCTGGAACAACAGCAATGGTAATTGTGGGTAAACAAGAACTTCCCTGTCACCGTCCTTGAGGCTACCGGAGTACCTCTCGGGTGCCTGAAGTTACCCACCGTATCTGCGGAGTGGCCAATGGAATGTCATACCAGATTGAATCTTTAGGTTCCTTATCAAATCTTCAGTAATCGTTTGTGGTTCTGGAATCACTTCCAGTTCTACCATACTCCCACTACTGTTTTCTGAAAAAAATCCATTTTTATTAAAACTGTGGCGAGTCTAGAACAATATTGCTATTGTTCATCCAGATGGTAGAAAGTCAACCCGCGTCATAGCCTGGGTCAACCCACAAACAGCCATTACAGAAACGTGCCTTGAGTTGTCCAGTGTCTGGTTTTAAGCATAAGCCGGACAACTCCCCGTACCTTAACATCGTTAAGATACGAACTGTTCTATATCCCATATAGGACCAGAGGCACTGATTTAACTGAACCAGATCCAAATCATGCAGCTGTCTCCAGTGCATGTCAACTTAATGGAAGGAGGCCGATCAGCGTTACTCAACTTAGGAATGCTTCCAATTATGAGTAACCTGAAAAAGAAGCAAATTCTCTTAGTCATTACTATCAACTTAATACCATACACAAGTATCTACATCTTCGATCTCTTTGAAGAATCCCGATACTTGCTACACCTGGTTCTCTACTCTATTCAAATACCTATAACTTCTCAAAATTCGGACCCTGTGTTTCCACGAAACACCTGTCTAAAAACTAGAGAAGTCATAAGTAAACCGAATATAGTACGAGGACCAACCCCTCTGTCCGGATGGACCCTAGACAACATACAATACTCTGTATAAGTCCCTTGAGTCTGAAAACTCATTCACTGTGTGTCGTAGGTTGAAAACTGTACTTATGGTTAAGAAGAATTACACCGCTGTTTAATGCTCCTTACCTAACCATCCACTGATATAGGTAAATGTCGTAGACATAATTTCAGAAAGGTATATCTCACTCTATGAAAATAGACGTACAGATATATCAATTTGAAATTGGTGCATAAAAGCGGATATTCAAAACCAAATATTTGCCAACCGGCAAACAGCCCAGGTGATTTCCTTAAATATCACCGATTACAACGAATCCCGATATAATGAGGATGATCACCCAATTCCCAATAACCTACTCCCACTCATCATCTGTAAAACCATACAGATGTGAGAATCGTTCCTGGTAAATACATACCCTGGAGTAAGTATCTAATCGGGAAATCAGTTTTCTTTTAACACTACACAGTGAAACTGAAACATTGAAATGTTTCGATGGGGTATTCTGGTATTCCTAGTAATGCCTCTTCCAGATTCACGACTGTAACCGTATAGTTCTTTGCCACCTCTCCAAATCCCTTCATATGTCTTTAGTCTTTACCTTCTGTACACCCCTTTAGGCCAAATGGTTTTCTTCCTTCCCTACCGTTCGGCACCAGCCTATGGTTTGGAAGAAGACTATCCAATAAGCATAATGGGTGTACTGTCCTAATCCTAGGAGCACTCGCAATGCGAGAGAAGGTGAAGATAAAAGACACCTGAATAAATCTTATTCCTATTTCTCCTGAACCAGAATCCATCCCCGAACTGGAACAAGTTCCTTTCGAGTTCGTATATAACCATACGATGGAGTATCCAAATAAACTGTGGATCTTCGTAGTGATACGGAGTGTCCTGGAGAAATACAAAGGTGATGTGGGAGTAGTAACGAAATATTTGGTTTGGTCGTGAATATTTGTTGCAATTTACTTTGCCCTCTTACTAATCCCTTGCTTTGTCTGAACTTAATACCTTCTGTACACCATCGTTAGGCTAATTGGTTTTCTTCATTCCCTACCGGTCGGCACCTGCCTATGGTTTGGAAGAAGACTATCCAATTTGCGTAATAGGTGTACTATCTCCTAAACCAAGGAGTACTCACAACTTGAGAGAAGGTAAAAGGAAAAGACAACTGAATAATCCTATCCGTTTTCTCCAGAACCTGAAACCATCCTCGAATAAATTCTTTCGAGTTCGTATCTAACCATACGATGGTTTTGTCCAATGGAAGTGGACGTTCGTAGTAATACAGGGTGTCCTGGAGAAAAGGGTAAAAGTAGGAGTGGCAATGAGGTTTGCAACTCTGACAATCCAAAAGCCAGTGTTTAAGAAGGTTCGGTCAACTTGGTCACTGAGTCATAGTCTTAGGGTCGGGTCAATGGTCGCTGCCAAAGAGAGAGAGAGAAAAGAAACACTCAGCGTGCACTCTAACCTAGATCAGAATGGTTACCAATTTATCTAATCTGGAATCCTCCCACTGTACCTCAAATTCTCCTCCAAACCTTAAAGAAGAATTAGTCGGGGTCACCCGAGGAGTAAACCAACTCATCAGTGGGAATCGGGATCCAACTATCATCGCATGATAACGTGACGGAATCCGCTCACGCCATCACACTCCAGAAGGTATGCGCATATCTGGCAAGTTTCAGTTCTTTTGAAACTCCCGATGTGATTTCTGCCCCATGCTCTTATGACCTTGACTTTGGCCAACAAATCATAAGTCACATGTCAAGTTCTACCCGTCATTCTCCAGGTTGATTCGAATCCACCCGCACAAGCCCTTGACTTTGGCCAACAAGGCTATACGACTGTTCCAAACCAACGCATCTATCTATGCTGCATATGAATAACCAACAGCTACCAAACACTGTGCCTTGACTTTGGCCAACAAACACAGCTTGAATACTATTGACTACCCATATGAAACGACGGAGGGCTACGAATGGTTTCTGGCGAAAACCTTTAACGTAATGAACTTGATATCGTCGAAGGAACTGATAGCTTTTTGAAAATATAGTGACGAAAACCGTTGCTAAAGAGGTCACTCCCGGTGAAGGGATCTCGGCTCTTTCCCCGTAGAATGGGGTGCAGGATATTCCAACTGAATACCACGATGCAAAGCAAAAGTAATCGGCTATAGTGAAGTTAATGCCCTGACGCAAACTTATTGTCCAAGGGGTCACTCCCGGTGAAGGGATCTCGGCCCTTGCCTCGTCGACTGAGGAGCAGGATATTCTAACTGAATACCACAATGCAAAACAAAAGTGAACGTCCTTGCAATAACAGCTTTTTGAAAAGTGTTCCAACAACATCAGATTAGGTTTGTTTTTAACTTGCATTGATCCGAATCAATGCAGTCCCATCAATTGATCACACCACAAAGAACGAAAATATACTGATGTACGTATATGCCATCCGCATTCGCCACTGGGTCCCGTCATTACCCGTTAGGTTAGCTAACTAACGACAGAGCGGGGACTGGACTAGCGCGGATGCAAAACATATACAACATCTACTAATATATATACCAATATATTATATTTCGCTCAAGGCGTGAATAAAATGCAACATCACAGAAATATACAGCATCACAGAAACAATACAGATATCTGGGATCCCCGGGTTTCACAGAGCCGCTGAAACCCGACGTTCCCCTGGTCGTGTGGATAGCCTGTGCAATGAAATACTAGACCCTACGGGTGCGGCAAGTCACCCGCCAAAACCTGAAGCGAGGCAGCCCCCTTCAGCGCCGTGAATGGACCACCCAGCACTTCACGGAATCCGGTAACTTGGGCACCCCTCCTGGGTCAACCTGTACCCCCTACGAGTGCGGCGAATAGCCCGCCAATCCTAGAGTGAAGCCCCCTCCGTCCCAATGCCATGAGATGCGGGCTTGTTGCCCTCTAGAACCCGGCTATCCGTGCACCCCTCCGCGGGGCAATCCTAGTACAGAAAGTAAAATATACATACAACGGGTACATCGACCGCAACCAGGTCGTGCCCCAAAATAATAATACAAACAGGCAGTGACGGCAGTCCACATGTCGGACGCTCGCCCCGCAATATCAAATGTACATAATACAACAAAACTGTACTAGCATTGCATCCAGGCTATCCCCCACGACCGATCCGCAACATCACAGCAAAAAACAGAACATCAACGTGAAAGTCACGTTCGCAAATCCGTCTAACCGGGCTATAGCAGTTAGACCGGATTTACCGATCAAGTGACATTCACGGTCGCAGATATAATGTAAATACTGTGAAATAATGTGTTTAAAATATCCGATCGATCAAATTTTAATAAGTGGGCCCCCAAGCAATACTGTAGCACACACAGAAATTCTGGGCCCAATATTAATGTTCCAAAATACCTATTTTCTCCCCTGAAGCCCACTGGAAAAAGTTGACCCATTGACCTCTCCAGACTGCGGCGGAACCGCGGCCCAAAGAGGGTTTTGGCCGCGGTTCCGCGCTCTGGCTGAGAGATCATTGTGTAGAATTTTTCCATAACTCTTAGAACTTCCTGTACATGTGTTTTCTGCAACCTGAAAAATTTTTGGACACCAAAAAATCTTAACAGAAAACTGATGTGAGCTAAAATTGGAATTTTGGAATTTTGGTCGATCGGAACTCAAAAACACATTAAACCAAGCTAGACTAAGTTAATGGCGAGGCTCTGATACCACTGTAAGTGCACGGCGGCGCCCCGGCCGTCAATCCGACGGCCAAATGCGGAAGCGGTGAATAACTTTAATTTTTTCTGAACTGGCAAACCGCCGCGCACTAATACCCGGATCGAACCATTAACTAGTCCTAGCTAACTACAAGAAAGGGAAGAGAGATATACCGACAGATCCGAGTCCTCCAGTCTTCTCGTCGTCGTCCCGATCTCCTGCGGAATGTCCCGTCTCCTCCTCGTCACCGGAAGTGCACCACATCGCCTACTTCTTTTACGGGCTCCCACCTCAATGCCGAGGCAACTCGGGCACGAAGCCGGCTACTCGACGTGCCCAAGGTTCGCTGTAGAATATGTAGTCCTCAAGTCTCACTTTGGGGTTATAGGAATTGCCATTGGTGGAGGGATTGAACTTGGAGCTTTTGAGATTGATCAAGTGGGATTTTTGCAACATGAAATGAGCTAAAAACCCACACCACAAATTTTGGACAGCCCCCAAATGGGAGTGGCCGGCCAAGCTTTCAAGAGAAGGAGGAATGAGAGTGTGTTCTCATGGATAATGAGAGAGCCATCTAATTATCCAATGGAGAGAGAGAGAGAAAGCTATCATACAAAAGAAACATCATCACAACAAATCCAACACTCAAACCTACCATCATCAACATCCATCATGAAAACAAAAGTCAAGTCATGATGAAGACAAGAAGTCAAGGTCAAAGAATGGCTATCATGATGCAACAAAAAGCAAAAGCCCCCTCCACAAATACTTATTTGCAACAATGCAAATAAGCCCTCCTCCACCAATCTTCGGCCAATGAACGGAACAATGGAAATTGGCCGAAACGGAAAGCAAACTGGCAACTCCAGAAAACTGGTCCCGTAATAAATTACAGGAAAACCCCGATACTGTGCATACACACCCGCATTTGTATTTCGACCGAAATACAAATGCAATGAGACAAAATCTACACTGTACTATACTAGGATCCGGCTTAAACCAAAGCCGGCTAGTAATATCCGTTCGATCCTGATCCGTGCAATACCGCACGTATCTGATCGAACCCTGCCATATAACCATACGGCCTATAGTACAAACTGTCCGATCCTGATCCGTGCAATACCGCACGTATCTGATCGGACCTTGCCATATCTCCATACGGCCTCTACAACCTTTCGCCCGAAAGCTGAGTAACTGAATGTGGGTGACTCTAAAGACTCATCAACACCTTGGTTGTGGATTTAACCACTAGCACGTTAGAGGTATAAGCCAATACATAACGGGCTACCAGGTATTGACCAAAAGGGACGTCTGTGAGCGAACTCAGCCTGACTCCCTACTGAGCCTGTCAGTGACAATATCCGTACAGTCCAGTCCGTTCGTCTATGAGCATCGCATGGCGGGCCTAGGGGGTTGGTAAAAGTCAGACCCCCAAAAGCTGTACAAGTCGTGTCGGAGTGTAGCCCAGAACACCCTGAGATACTACTGGAATACCTACCAGTAAATCTCCTTGCCTCGGCCGAGGGCTTCGTGTAATGGCTCTCCTAGACACAGCACGACCTCACCCCCAATACCGGGAGAGACGAACCCCTGAAGATACGCTCACTGCCTCCATGTGGCTCGGGACTGTACCCAACTAAAACCTGTTTGCACGACTCCTTTGAGCCGTGGTAGGGTAGTAATCAAAGTACAGTGGGAACTCACACGAGACAAATGATGATCCCCAGGTCGATGAACTAACCTGCAAACATGTCACCAGGGAACTGCCATCTGACGTCTGGTATATGACCAACTAGCAGGTTCCCGGCGAGTCCTGTCCGGTGTACTCATAACCCAATGAGCACCTGTATACATCTTAGGTGATCCAACTGACACCAGTGGCTTGTGAGACCGGCCACCGCCCCTCGTCGGGGTCTCGACTGTATACACTAGTCTACTATGGAGAATCGATGCCCTGTCTCGAAACTCTCACGACTAGGGACCTTTTAAGGATATGCTTATAGACCCCCAGCTCCCACTTATATGATCGCCCTCATACTGCTGGTGGTCAAGCAAGAATCCTAGGGGCTCTATCAACGTGTAATAGCGACGTGTCAGGTCACTTAAAACAGTACACGATGATAAAGGTAAACCAGATAGCATACTATCATCTCGAGTAAGACTGTCCTACCGGGATAGGTCCTCCATCAATCATTACAATCACGTACCTGTGACCTAATAATTGACTCTGAGGGCACTATCTCCAACAGGATCATCCATCGCCCATCTGTATGGGTCGAGAAGGTATGCGCTAGTCTACACTGGTATATCGATGCCCCGTCTCGATATACCCACGACCAGGGACCTTGAAGGATGTACTTATGGACTACCATGTCCCCACTAGTATGATCCGCATCATAGTCCAGGTAGTCAAGTACACATCCTAAGGGTTTTACCAACATGTAACAGAGAGACAATCAGTATACACGTTAAGGTAAAGGGTAACCAGATAGCATACTATCATGTCGAGCAAGAAAGTCCTCCCTATATATGTCCCAGCATCCACTACAATATACATCCTATGTACAGTAATGGCCTCTAGGGCATACATATAACTAACACCACGATTATGAAATCTGGCAGATGGACGTAAAGACGGCTTTCCTAAATGGAAATTTGGAAGAGTGCGTCTATATGGATCAGCCGGAGGGATTCATTCAGAGTGGGAGCTGCGGTAGAGTGTGCAAGTTGCTCAAGTCCATTTATGGACTTAAGCAGGCATCACGGAGTTGGAACATTTGCTTTGATGATACTATCAAAGAATTCGACTTTATCAAAAACCCAGATGAACCATGCATTTACAGTAAGATTGTAGGGAGAACTATGGTATTCCTCGTCTTGTACGTGGATGACATTCTCCTAATAGGAAATGATATTCCTATGCTACAGTCAGTCAAAGGATTCTTGTCGCAGAGGTTCTCCATGAAGGACCTGGGCGATGCCAACTACATTCTGGGGATCCAGATCTATCGTGATAGATCTAAGAGGATGTTGGGACATTCACAGTCAAGGTACATCGACACCTTACTGAAAAGGTTCAGTATGGAAGATTCCAAGCGCGGTAATCTACCGGCTTGTCACGGGATCACCCTCTCTAAAGATATGTCTCCCAAGACTGATTTGGAAAGGGATCGCATGTCTATTATACCCTACGCTTCTGCGGTAGGCTCAATAATGTATGCGATATTGTATACCAGACCAGATGTAGCATACGCATTGAGCGTTGTAAGCCGGTATCAGTCGAACCCAGGGGAGAAACACTAGATAGCAGTAAAGAACATTCTCAAGTACCTGAGAAGGACTAAGGAGATGTTCTTGGTGTATGGCGGAAAAGACCTCCAGCTCGAGGCCTTTGCTGACTCCAGCTTCCAGAGTGACAAGGATGACTCCAAGTCCATGTCGGGTTATGTCTTTACCCTCAATGGAGGGGCGGTTTGCTAGAAGAGTTCCAAGCAGGAGACTGTTGTAGACTCAACTATGGAAGCGGAGTACATAGCTGCTTGCGATGCCGCAAAGGAAGCTGTCTGGATAAAGAAGTTCCCCATGGAGCTTCAGGTGGTTCCTACCATTGTTGATCCAATACCGCTGTATTGTGACAACAACGACGCTATAGCTTTAGCGAAGGAACCCAGGTCCCATCAGAAGTCCAGGCACATTTTGAGGCGGTACCACCTGATCAGGGAGATCATAGGTCACCAGGAGATCGAGATGAAGAGAGTAGGTACGAAGAACACCACTGCAGATCCACTCACGAAGGCCCTACCCCACTCAGTTCGAGCGGCTGATCGAGATGATAGGTCTTCGATACGCCAGTACATGGCCTTAGTGCAAGTGGGAGATTGTTAGTGTATATGCCCTAGAGGCAATTACTGTATCATACTAGTATGTATATTACTTGATGGAAGCTTGGGATATTCACAGTTGTATATACAATCTTGCTCGAAATGGTAGTATGCTACTTGGTTTGTCTCTGCTTTAATATGTGCGTGTATTTCTTTTAGCATGTCGCTTATATACATATTAGTAAAGCCCTTAGGATCTTTGCTTGATTACCAGCGTTGTGATGGCGCTCACACTCGTGGGGCTGGGTAATCCATAAGCACATCCTTATACAGGTCCCTAGTCGTTGGATTATCGAGACAGGGCATCGATACTCCGGAGTAGACTAGCGTATGCGCTTCTCATCCCAGCGTGGGAGACGGTCTGTCCCACAGCCGTCAGTACGTCGTACTTGAGATAGTATGCGGGTGCTCGTTAGGTTACGAGTACACTGGACAGGACTCGTCGGGAACTGTTGGTTGGTATTATACCTATCGTCAGTTATCAGTTCCCAGGTGACATGAGTACAGCTTAGTCCGCTGACTTGACACTTTCACTTCGCCTCGAGTGTGTTCCCACTGCACTTTGATTACTACCCTACCACGGCTCAAAGGAGTCGTGCAAACAGGTAGTTTTTGGGTGCAGTCCCGAAGCACTTGGAGGCAGTGACGCTTAGACAGGATTCGTCTCTCCCGGTATTGGGGGTTGACATCGCGCTGTGTCCAGGAGAGCCATTACATGAGTAGTCCCTGGCCAGGGCAAGCGAGATATACTGGTAGGTTTCCAGTGTTATCTCAGGGTGTTCTGGGCTACACTCCGACACGACTTGTACCGCTATTAGGGGACTGATGTTCACCGCCCCCCTAGGCCCGCCATGCGATGTATCAGACGAACAGACCGGACTGTACGGAGACTGTCACATACAGGCTTAGTAGGAGTTAAGATGGGGTCACCTCGTCAGTCTTCTTATCGGCATCTACCTGGGGACCGTTACGTACAGCTACTGCCGCTTGCGGTCTGTGGTTAAACCCACTGCCAGCGTAGTGTCGAGTCTTTAGTGTCCCACACAGAAAGCTATTCGCCTTTAGGCAAAATGAGTAGAGGTCGCATGGTTTTGCGACAGGGTTCGTTCACATCCGCGCACTTGTGCACGTTTGCTGTCCGGACAGCTTATACTAGCGGGCTTTGGTTTAAGCCAGATCATAGTATATGATTTGGGATTGGTTTTATCTCTTTGTATTCGTGTTCCTCGGATCACGAATACGGGTGCGTATGCACATTTGCTTGAGACAGAGGGAGAGGACTTTGATTAGGGTTAATGGCCATTGTCATTTTATTAACCCTAATGCTTATGTGTGTATTATGGTTAATTGATATTAGTTTAATATAATTGTGCATGGTTATGGTTGTTGACCATTTGACATTCTTGACTTGTTGACCTAGGTTGACACTTTGACCATCATCATTTCATTTGGAAGATGCTCTTTGATCCTTGCAATTTGCATTAAAAATGAAATTATAATGGTCATGTCTTGATTAAGCTATGACAATTATCTCACTAATTATCAATTCACAATAATTCACACATATATGTGAGAATGCTTCATAATTCTCTCATTCTATCATATACTTTCTCTCTCTTGCTCTTCCTCTTCCTCAAGCTCTCCCCTCTCATGTGTTGAGAAACACTTGAGCTTGAGAAAAACCATTCCATAGTAATCTCTAATCTCATGTAGGGTTCTAGGATTAGCACTTCTAGCACCCTAGTTACTTCTAGCTTGAAGTTGAAGCCAAAGGTTGAGGCTTTCGGGTGGATCCTTCTTCGACGTGAGAAGACGACAAAGGTGATCCCTTTCTACTACTCCAAGGAGCAAGGAGAGAAGGACATAGAGCCCTAGGTATAACCATTCTACCCTTTAGCTAGTTTCTAGTTAGCTTTAGCTAGTTTTTGTTTAGCAAAGATCCTCCTTTGTCTAGTCCATGTTGCCTAGCATGATAAAAATCCGATTTTTATTCCGTTTTCCGCCTCCCCGCAAGCACCGGGGTGGGCAACGTGGACTTACAATTATCAGATAGGTGAACCATATACCAAGAACCAAACACAAATTCCCTAATGTGGCCGCAATTTGCGGCCACAATGAAAAAATCTGCGGGCCAGCAGTTGAGTTGGGGTCTCGGGTCTCTAGTGTACACTCACAGTCACCTGCTCATCTCACTGTCTTTGCTAAATGATTTTTGGTGTCCCCGGGTTACTCCAGATTCCTATATACACTCACTAAATCCACAAAAACTCGATATCGGCAACTCTAAAGTTTGTATATTGGTTTCTAACCCGGGTCTTGTCCAGTAAAAACAGCACTAGGGGTCTTATAACAACAACTTCCATCACCACAACACAATTCAAACCCTAATCCTTCTCTAGGAATTTCTAACTTCACCATTACACACTTAAACCACTTTTAACTAAACTAGAATATAAAGAACTAAAAACTACACTAAATGGAAGAAGATATACCTCAAGGATGCAACTCAAGAAAAACCCTAGTTTGCCAATGTTGTCAAAATCCCACTTTTCTTGGTCCAATGTGTAGAGGAGAAGGTGGGGATAAACTTTTATGAAAGGGGTTTAGGGTTTTGATGAAGCTTTTTAGATGATTTCATGGGGTGAAGGAGGAGGGAAACTTGAGGAAAAAGGAGATGAGGAAATGAAATAATGGGGAAGGAAAAAGATATGAGGCAGCCCCCTCTCTCTCTCTCACTTATTCTCACTCTCTCTCACCTATTTACCCTTCCACCCTTTCTCATTTTCTTTTCTTTTAAACCTTAAAACCAAAACACAAAATACCCGTAAAACAACACAAATGAGATAACATGTAACCAAATGCAACATGACGTGGTGCACTAGCCACGGAAAACTGTAAAAACACGGATTTAGCTTAATCGCGATTAGCAATACACTAATCGGGTTTTATCCAAACTGTATATAATTGATTTTTAAAATGCCAAATCCTTTAAATATATTGTAAAAATGAATAAATCATTTTACTTTCAAATTATTTCACAAATATTGGTATATATTTATACCCTTTTTCGAAAACCCCAATTCGCAAATCGGGCAGTTTTCGGGAAATATATTATTTTAATATTAAATTCCAAAAATAATATTTTATATTTTCTGAAATGTTACAATCTTCCCCCTTAAATAAATTTGGTCCCCGAATTTAAATTTAAATCCCCAAAATCTAAAACATTTCAATAATCAACTCAAATCAACGGGGCTCCGAAATCACGGAAGATATAGAAGTAACACAGCGTGTCAAGTGCGCATGAAAACGACTATAAAACTCAAAAAACGAACTCCGTCAAGCGTCACGCAAATAATCGGATTTGCACGCATATCCTCGGAGTTACAATAGAGATACAGCTCTCGAAATCCATTACTGAAATCCAATATACACTAGTCAAATACTATAATACATATATAGTACGCATACTTGAAAAATCTCCAAAAACTGATTGACACACATGCAAAATCCTTCCTAAATCGCCGTGTGATGCGTAACTCACGGCATAAGTGACGGACATCCATTTTTAAAGTAATAATATATGTCCATATATATTTTGCCATGTATACGTTACGTCTTCTTTCAAAATAACCCAAAAGGTTTTCCTTTAAACCGTTCGTGTCGCTCATGGACACGTAGGAAATAGCGAGACTATAGCTCTTTTTCAAATACCTCTTGGTAAACTTTTAATGCAAGCAAAGTACTCAGGTACTGTCCTCGGATCAGTCATGTTCGGCCCCTATATAATATGGTGCCCATCAAGGAAACAAAGTGCTCAAAAGCAAAATCAGCCTCAAAAGGTGTATCCAACAATCACATGCATCTGGTGCGCAAGGAAATCAATCCAAACACAGTGCCACTATATGCACAAAGCAAAACTAAGTGCAATGGGTGTGCACGAAAACATCTGTCTTGTGCAACGGGTGTGCATGACAATATTATCAAGTGTACCTAGAGTGCACGAAAATCTCAATCAGGTGCAACTAACATGCACGAATAAAAATCCCAAATCGAGTGCATCCGGTGTGCACAAAATCACATTTCATATCATGCGCCCAACATGCGCGAAAACCCAAATCAAGTGCATCTATCATGCATGAATAATACCTAAACCAAGTGCATCCAACGTGCACGAACAAAAGCGAAATCAAGTGCATTCCAACATGCACGAATAAGATCTAAATCAAGTGCATCAAACATGCTTGAATAAAATCTAAATCAAGTGCATCAAACATGCACGAATAAAATCTAAATCAAGTGCATCCGACATGCACAAGTAAAAGCAAAATCAAGGGCATCCGACATGCACGAGTAAAAATCTCACTCAAGTGCATCCGATGCGCACAAAAACATAAATCTGGTAACACAAATGCTCAAAGACATAAATCGGGTGCAACCAAGGCACAGAGTGTAAATCTAGTGCAACCAATGCATGAAATACCGATCAGGTGCAACCAGCATAAAAAATGTAAACCCAGTGCAACAAACGCATGAAATATAAATCTGGTGCGACAAACGCACGAAACGAAAATCTAGCGCAACAAATGCACGAAACGAAAATCTGGTGCGACAAATGCACGAAACGAAAATCTCTAGTGCAACAAATGCACGAAATATAAATCTGGTGCGACAAACGCACGAAACGAAAATCTAGTGCAACAAATGCACGAAATATAAATCTGGTGCGACAAACGCACGAAACGAAAATATGATGCGACAAATGCACAAAATATAAATCTGGTGCGACAAACGCACGAAACGAAAATCTAGTGAAACAAATGCACGAAATATAAATCTGGTGCATCCAATGCACGAAATACAAATCCAGTGCATCTAGTGCACGAAATACAAATCCAGTGAATCTAGTGCATGAAATACGAATCAATAACTCAAATGCGTAAACAGCAACACCGAGTGTACCAAGGTGTATAAAATCATTAACGTATGCAACTGCATGCACAAAACACATATCAATGCACTGCAAGCACATATAAGTTGTACCGAGTGCAAAAATCAAATCGAGTGCGTACTACAAAATCAAATCAACTGTATGAAATCCACGAAATTATAAACATGTGCAGCCAAGGCACAAAATCAATATCAAGTGCACTAGATATGCACAAATCATAAACCAACACAACGGTGTATAAAATATATATCAAGTGCGGTAACTATGCGCAAAATGTAAATACCCAGCAGGTGCAACCATGGTGCACGAAAACAATATCATGAAACTCAATCATCAAAACTCAAATCCAAGCGATATAAGCGTGATACTCATATCACAACGCAAATCGCAGTAAATGACATTGAGGTACACCTCCTACAATGTCGAAAAAAATGTGTCCGTGCGCCTAAAACCGGCAGAACAAGAACATCCGCTTACCTCCTGCTCACGGTCTGGCGTCCTCTGTCTTTGGGTACTTATCTTCTCTGTGGATTTACTAATCTCGGAATCCATCGGCTCATCGGCCCAGTCAGGTGTGCTAACGTGGACGATTCCGTTCTGGCACTTCTCTGGTCGTCTCTTGGCCAATTATCACGACCACTCATAAAGCAGCACATCACTGGCGTCGGCCTCTGGTTCTCTGAGTACACGTGACACAACTGATCCTGGGTGCAAATCTCATTGCAGCAGTGTCCTGGAAGGAATCTTGCTCAAGGTCTCTTTCGATCTCGCCTATGCCGAACAATACGGAGGCTAGTACTCTTGCATAATCTTTTCTCTTCTCCTGGACATCTGTGTTTCCAACACAATATTTCCTCGGAAACTGGCCGTATCCCAACGCCTCTGTACACATATCAGATCTCTCATCTCAACGGGGAGTAACAACAGCTCGTCAGCGTCTCGCACGAACCTCTGGTTCCACTCATCTGTATCATCGTCCACTTCGACGTCACGTCATGCTATCTGTTTACTGCAATTGTCTCGGCTACAGTCAATCCGGACTCTCTCACACGGACTCGAAATCACGAACTCGGTATCTTCATCACTCTGTAGAAGATCCCTAGCCGAACACGTCCTTGGGAACTCGTCCATAACATTGGAGGAATACTCAATACTCGTCCGTTCTCGATCAGCTCACAACGCATCTGGGTGAGGTCCTCTATCCGAAGCTGGTCAGCTTATTGATCTCTTATCACATGATATCCGGACGACGTCAAACTTTTCGATCGAGTCATCAAAGTCCCAAAATTTCCCGAAAGCTCAACACCTGAGCACAGTCTAATAATATCTGGTACATACCACAGTACCTACGGACCAACCGTAGAAGGGCAAACCCAAGCCTCCCTGATGGCACCGCTGAACTGCCGCAAACCCTAAGGTTCAAAAGCGGTTCCATGGTCATCATGTCGAGTTAGGGTTTCATTCTTCTAGAGGGTCCACAGAATTACCTGCATGTTCTTCCGAATACTTAAACTTGGAAAATGGGTTTTCTGACATGCGTTCGAACTTTTTAACTTCGCCTAGGTGACATGTGAGTACCCTTCGTCCGCACGCTAAATAATGCCTCATTCCTCCCGGAAAGGAGATATTTCAACGGTCATCTCTGAATCGGTGTCCTCTGGATCTGAGTAAGACACTCCACACTGGAAATCTTCAACTCAAATGGCCTGCGTCGGTGCATCAATCTGACGAATCACCTTCGTCTCTCAACTTAAGGTGGACTAGTTATCATCTACCACATCTCTGCCTGAAAGCTCCAGCGATCTCAGCTCGTAAGCTCTGGAAGCGACATCACATCAATCTCAGCAACAGCTGGGTCATCTGTCCACATGGTAGACGACGTCACAATCTCTGAGGCAGGCTGTACATCAGCAGTCCACTCACAACTGGCAGTCTCTATCAATGGCCCGATCATCCGATGCAAAACCAAACACTCGCCTCAACAAGAGGTCACAACACAAAAATACTTCGAGAAGTTCCCATGTCACCAGAAAACACAATGGTCAGTCCTCGTCCATGACGAGCTCTCCCTGACCGCAACACTGCAGCAGCTTAATCTGCGCTCAAACCATGGTGATAGGAACCTCAATCGAGTATCGATGAAAACAGATCAACGACATTAAAGGAAACGACAGATCCAGAATGGATACATGATCATAAGAAGGAACAGTATCAATGAACGTATGATCATGAAAACGAAGAGAATCACAGATATCAAAATATGTACACCTAAAGGTTTCTTAAGTAGAGTATCGTATCGTAAATATGCCGTGGAACATACGTACGGTACGTCACTCTACTCAAGCTACCTACTCCATCAATCAGGGTCAGCCTATGTAACGAAAGTTCGGGTCTAATACCCCCCTGTTCAAGTCTAAGTTCCGTAAGGTCAAGCCTAGGTTCCGAAATACATACCCGCCCTAGACTCCGCATAGTCAAACATAGACTCGAACTAAGGTTAAGCCTAGCGCTCTGATACCAACTTTGTCACGACCCAAAATGTTAGTTCGTAACCAGCACTTGAATCACGCAACGTATAAGGCGCAACGAAATTCAAGTAAGCTGCAACCCAGAAATCTAAACCTTTTTAAGAAAATAAAAGAGGTGAAGTTTTGAAATAAAGGTATAAAGAAATCAAGTTTTCTTAAATGCATGGAAAAAGAACATAAATAATGCAAATGAAATTTACTAGTTTGAAAACATGTTTCTTCTTTTAAAAATTTGGGCAGCACCTCCTTTGTATATTTTGATCCAAAACCTCAAATACAAGATAATATAAGGCATCCCCAAACGGGAGCTAGCTCTTTGCCAACCGGCGGATCACAACCACGCAAGACAGTATAAATATAAGTTTACGATGCCCAACGGTGAAGATCACCACAAAAGATAAAGAATTAAGTAAGACATAAACCCAAAAGCGAACATAAAACCCATCGCTCCAATCTCGCAACTACAGGTCTCACTAAGTCTCATTACTTATACAAATACTAGTTTTGATTTGATGGAGTTAACTAGATACAATATTAAATATAGATACAAGAGTGGGTACGATACAAATGTCCTACCTACCAATGCAAAACACCCGAATGCAACTGTGTGCCAGCGAAGCCGCTACTGATCCATGCGGTCTACCTGCAAGAACTTTGGCACAACGGGGGTGAGTTGCCAACTCGTGAGTAGAAAAACATCTACAAGTAGAAATCGAATAAACAACGACTCCTAGGTCAACTATATCATAAATGTAATACTATGATATCTAGGGTGACCGGGTCATCATATGTGCCAACAATGTAATCAATACCTATATGCATGCGGATATCATCCAACCATATAGTCAATGTATGTGTGCATGTGGATCTCGTCCAACCATATAATCAATGTCTGTATGCATGTGGATCTCTTCTAACCATATAATTAATGTATGTATCCATGTGGATCTCATCCAACCATAATCAATGTATGTATGCATGTGGATCTCGTCCAACCATATCAATGTATGTATGCAAGAAAGTATAAGGATATAAATCAACGGTGTCCCTCGCGACACATCAAAATCATGGAACCTGGGTGTCCAATATCGACACCCGAAAACATCATGAAACCCGTGTCCAGCATCGACACGTAAATCCTCATATCTCGGGCTCCGTCAGTCGGATCGGCTCATGGGCTCCGTCAGTCCGGATCGGCCCATATCATCTCTCGACTCCGGTCGGTATCCTCCGGATATCCGCCAGGCCCAACCAATCATCGGTAGGTAGTAGTTCCTCTACCAGGCTCATCGTCATCCATACGAAATCTCTCTCTCACCCCGGGGTACCATACCGGGTCCACTATGTACCCGCAAACGGAATCATCCGCCTCCTCGAATCGGGTTTCATATGTCACACGTCTCAGAACCGAGAAAACGCATGGTGGATGCACTGAAATATCATATCAAGATAAACCGGGTTTTTAAAAGAGTACATACTTTCTTTTGAAATAGCCATGGTTCTCAAATCCAGAAATCTCATGAAAACAAGATATCTCAATGCGTAAAATCATAAAGTATGATGTATTCGACATATGATAGAAATGTAAGCATATCCGTATATCATGCAACATGGAACAGTAATATGACATATTAAGGGAAAACCGCTCTTTTAAATTGATTCCAGTTTTTAAATATATCCTGCGGTTACCAATTCTCCAAAATCAAAGCCAGCATCATCTATGTGTGTACAATGTGTATGTACGTAGGCATGGATGAACAAGATATATATATATGCACATAAGTATGGGTGTACAAGTGGGTATATATGCAAGTATGAGTGTAAAATATGTATGTGAGCCAATATGGATGTACAAGTGGGTATATACGCAAGTAAGTCATGCGAAGAGTCATATCATGATGTAGCAATCCTACTGTGTAGTGACATGGAAATTATCGATGATGAAGTGTGTGTGAGCCGACAATCTGTGTACATGTAACAAACGCATCATCGATAATGGTGCAGGTGTACTAACACAGGTATAAGTAATGCAATGCGAATGACATGAATGCAGCATAAGGTAAATCATCAGCTAATAGCTATAAGGTATACGTATCTACAAGACCGAGTCGGTGAATCTATCAATCGGCATATAGTCTCACAACAACGCGCACTGTACTATACATCGTATGGCAGTCTCTAGTCAGGGGTATGGATAAAACATCAAGTCAAACTCATCACGCACGGAAAACCATCGTATGGCGGCATTAAACCGATAGGGATCCTATCAACCTATAAGACAATGAGGGTACGGCCTAATATCTCGTACGGCCTATCATTCATGATTCACAATATTCTATATATATTTATATACCTATGTCCCAGGTCACATCCATAACAATCTCGTATTAGGGGACCGGCAAGGTATCAATCATCTCAATCGACTCACATCCGTATACCAACATATCACCAAGTCATCATATCGAATCGTACATTCTTTTTATCATATTTATATCTCACATCGAATCAAAAGTTATATATATACATTCTACCTTTACTATAAGCATACTTATCTAATCAAACATACACACCCGAACCATACAATCAGTTTTTAAAAGATGCGAATCGTAGTTTTGAAAATAGGGGCTACGGTGTTTTTAAGAAAAAGATATCTTTTGAAAATCCCTAACTTCCTTCAAGGTATCTATTTAAAAGATTCATACGATTCTTTAGTTTAGAAATAGGTATGGTTCGGATGACACATCTACGTCGGCTATCTAGTCCTATAATACCCTAAACGGCAATATCGTCAAACGTCATCCTCAAATCCCGTCATCATATATTAGTCGTATCAAAACACTTCTAACTATCCTTTAGTTTATAATATGGTTTCAATAACTATCTTTTAACTCTAACCCTAGTTTCCTAATCTAAGTTTCCTTAACCATATTGTATAAATCAGTTTCCATCAAAACTTTGCGGGGGTGCTATACGCCATCCACCCGACTTCCCCCGTAGATATAGATCTACTCACATTGCTCATGCTTGCCAATGTCGATGTCACCACGCTCTGTCACCTCGGAATCCACGAGAAGATACCTACAATAATACACAATCGAAATCGCTATAAAAATCGAGTTCGTAAAACCAAAACGTCACACGGATCGTCTATAGGTCAGAACCTATAGCCCACACATGCAAAACAAACAAATTACCCCTAGTCGTTGATGTACAACATTCGACAACCAAACACAAATCCAAATACCAAAACCAAGCAATCTAAAATACGGAAAACTTATCCCCAAAACACCGCAATGTGATCCCAGATTCTCTCTCAGGTAAAATTGGCCAATTCTGCACATATAGGGGTCTAATTATCAGATAAGTGAAACCTATACCAAGAACCAACCCAAAATTCCCTAATGTGGCCGCAATTTGCGGCCACAATGAATAAATCTATGGCCCAGCAGTTGAGTTGGGGTCTCGGGTCTCTAGTGTACACTCACAGTCACCTGCTCATCTCACTGTCTTTGCTAAATGATTTTTGGTGTCCCCGGGTTACTCCAGATTCCTATATACACTCACTAAATCTGCAAAAACCCGATATCGACAACTCTAAAGTTCATATATTGGTTTCTAACCCGGGTCTTGGCCAGTAAAAACAGCACTAGGGGTCTTATAACAGCAACTTCCTGTTGGTTATAGTACCCTCAAAGTCAATTATTGGATCGCAGGCGCGTGATTGCAATGATTGAGGAGGACCTATACCGGTAGGACAGTCTACTCGAGATGATAGTATGCTATCTGGTTTGCCTTTATCAGTCGTGTACAGGTTCAGGTGACTGATCACTATTACACGTTGATAGAGCCCTTAGGATCCTGCTTGACTACCAACAGTATGATGGCGATCATATACATGAGAGTTGGGTAGTACATAAGCACATCCTTAAAAGTGGTCCCTAGTCGTGGGAGTTTCGAGACAGGGCATCGATACTCCGGAGTGTATACAGTCGAGACCCCGACGAGGGGCGGTGGCCGGTCTCACAAGCCACTGGTGTCAGTTGGATCACTTAAGATGTATACAGGTGCTCATTGGGTTATGAGTACACCGGACAGGACTCGCCGGGAACCTGCTAGTTGGTATTTATACCTAGCGTCAGATAGAAGTTCCCTAGTGACATATGTACAGGTTAGTTCATCGACCTCAGGTCGTCATTTGTCTCGTGTGAGTTCCCACTGTGCTTTGATTTCTACCCTACCATGGATCAAAGGAGTCGTGCAAACAGGTCTTTTTTGGGCACAGTCCCGAGCCACATCGAGGCAGGTGAGAAGATCGGCAGGGGATTCGTCTCTCCCGGTATTGGGGGTGAGATCGCGCTGTGTCTAGGAGAGCCATTACACATAGCCCTCGGCCGAGACAGGAGATTTAATAGTAGGTACTCCAGTAGTATCTCAGGGTGTTCTGGGCTACACTCTGACACGACTTATACAGCTATTGGGGGTCTGACTTTACCAGCCCCCTAGGCCCGATATGCGATACTCATAGACGAACGGACCAGACTGTATGTATATTGTCACTGATAGGCTCAGTAGGGTTCTAGGATAAGTTCGCTCATCGGCTTCCCTTGAGGTCAGTACATGGGCAGCCGTTACGCACAGCTAGTGCCGCTGACGTGCTTATGGTTAAACCCATTGCCAGGGTACCGACGAGTCTTTAGAGTCCCCCATAGATAGTTTCCTAAGTTCGGGCGAAACGTTGTAGAGGCCGTATGGTTTTATGGCAGGGTTCGGAAAATACACGTGTGTTTAGGCATGTGTCATATTTCGGGCAGATAATACTGGTGGGCTTTGGTTTAAGCGGGATCCTTGTATTATATTGAGTCGGAATATTTTAGTCTCTCGTATTCGTATTCGGTCGGAATACGGATACAAGTATGAATATACAGGCGAGGGGTATTTTTGTAATCCGTTACGAGAATATTTTAGAAGATGTATTTCTTTTTGGATTAATTATTTTGGTTTAAATGATTATTTGGTTTTGGAAATGGTGACTCATTATGGATGACACATTTATTCTAGCATGTTCCTTAGTGACTCATGCTAATGAGTCACTAAGTGAGTCATGAAGAATTAATGTGTTTTGTTTTGTGAAGAGATATTTGAGGAGATATTTTGATTAGATATTTCTCTTTGGTTTTTGATAAAAGATGAGAACCTCTTATATCTATTTACAACATGAGAAGAAAATGAGAGAGAAAGTTTATATGCTTGGTTTTCTTACGCTCTCTTGATTTTCTTGAGTTCACCACTTCCAATCCTTAGCATCTTTTTCCACCTCCACCCTAACCCTCTCATATGATGAGAACCCTAGGGTGTTTGAGACAAAGTATTCTACTCATTCTCTACTTCATCTTGGTCATCTCTTTTAGCAGACTTGATGACCGAGTTGCCTCGGTATAGAAGTGGGAGCCCGTTTAAAGATCCGTTGACGTGGTGCCACCTCGGTGAGGAGACAGGAGATCGGAGTTGCCGCGAGGAGCGTGGGATGATGGCTAAAGACCGAAGGACTCGGATCGATCGGTATAGCCTTTCTACCTCTTTACATTTTTTTAGTTTAGCGTTAATGGCAAGATCCGGGTTATAGTATGTGATAGCGCCAGTTATAAAAGTTTTTATTCCGCATTTGGCGTCAGAATGACGGCCGGGGCTCTACCATAGACTTACATGGTATTAGAGCCACGCCATTAACCTTTACCAACTTGTTCTATCGTGTTTAAAACAACGATCGAACGAAATTTCCGAAACCGCGATTTTCAGGCTAAAGTTTCTGTCGATTTTTAAAACAGGTCTAAAAATCATTTTGAGCATCTCAGAAAATCGTGCAGGCTTTTTTATGAACACAGTAGAAATTTAGGCCACTGATTTGACCGTACGGCCGCGGAACCGCCGCACATGCCAAGGTTCCGCCGCGGTTCCGCCGCAGTCTTGGTGCTTCAGTGTGCCAAATTTCTTCTGGGGCTTCTGCATAGGGAATTGTGGTTTCTGGAATATTTCTTTTTTGCCCAGATTTTGTTTGTGTACTGCAGATGTACGTGGGGCCCACTTCGGGAAGTTTTGTCAATCGAAATTTTAAACTTGTTAGTTTACAGTACTTACATTATATCTCCGACCGTGAATTTCATTCGAGCGGTAAATTGCGTCTAATTGCTATAGTCCTTTTAGACAGATTTGCGAACGTGACATTCGCGTTGATGTTCTGTGTTGTGCTGTGATGTTGCGGGTTTGTCGTGGTAGATAGCAGTGTGCAATGGTAGTGCAGTTTGGATTTATTTTTACATTTGATATTGCGGGGCGAGCGTCCAACATGTGGACTTCCGTCACTGCCTGTTTGTATAATATTCTTTTGGGGCACGACCGGGCTGAGGTCGATGTACCCGTTGTACATTTTTTTCATTTATGTACTAGGTTTTACCCCGCGACGGAGTGCACAGATAGCCGGGTTCGGGAGGGCAACGGGTCCGCATCTCATCGCTTTGAGAGGCAGAGGGGCCTTACTCTAGAATTGGCAGACTATTCGCCGCACTCGTAGGGGGTACAGCTTGACCCAAGGAGGGGTCCTCAAGTTACCGGATTCCGTGAAGTGCAGGGTGGTCCATTCATTCTGCTGTAGGGGGCTGCCTCGCTTCAGGATTTGGCGGGTAACTTGCCGCACCCGTAGGGGTCTAGGTTTCATTGCACAGGCTATCCACACGACTAGGGGAACGTTAGGTTTCAGCAGCGGCTCTGTGAAACCCGGGGATCCCGGATTATCTGTATTGTTCTGTGTTGCTTATTAATTTTCTGTAATGTTGCATATTATCACTCCTGGAGCGATTATTGTATATTGATATATATACTAGTAGATGTTGTATATGTTTTACACCCACGCTAGTCCAGTCCCCGCTCTGTCGTTAGTTAAGTAACCTAACGGGTGATGACGGGACCCAGTGACGAATGCAGATGGCATATACATACATTTTATTTTTCGTTCTTTTCTGGTGTGATTAATTGATGGGACTGCGTTGATTCTAATCAATGCAAGGAAAACAAACCTGTTTGGACGTTGTTGGAACAGTTTTAAAAAGTGTCATTACAAAGACGTTTTCTTTTGTTTTGCATAGTGGTATTCAGTTGGAATATCCTGCACCTCATTCGACGAGGCAAGGGCTAAGATCCCTTTACCGGGAGTGACCCCTTGGGCAGAAGTTTGCATCAGGGTAATAACTTCACTATAGTCGATTACATGTTGCTTTGCATCGCGGTATTCAGATGGAATATCCTGCACCTCATTCCACGAGGAAAAAGCCGAGTTCCCTTCACCGGAAGTGACCTCTTTAGCAAAGGTTTTCGCCACTAAAATTTTTATAAAAAGCTATCAGGTTCCTTCAACGAGATCAAGTTCATTACGTTAAAGGTTTTTCGCCAAAAACCAGCCGTAGCCCTCTGTCGTTTTAGATGGTAGCACGTAGTATTCATGCTATGTTTGTTGTCCTTCGTTAAGGCATAGTGGATGGTAACTGCTTGTTACTTTTCTGTTGCATAGATAGATGAGTTGGTTTTGGACAGTTGTATTACCTTGTTGGCCTTCGTCAAGGGTATGTACGGATGGGTTCGAATTGACAAGATAATAACGGGTAGAACTTGACATGTGACTTATGATTTGTTGGCCTTCGTCAAAGTCATAAGAACTTGGGGTAAAAATCACATCAGGAGTTTCTAAAGAAACTGAAACTTGCCAGGCATGCGCATACCTTCTGGAGTGTGATAACATGAGTGGATTCCGTCACGTTATTATGCGATGAGAGTTGGATCCCGGTTCCCACTGATGAGCTGGTTTACACTTCGGGTGATCCCGATTGATTCTTCATTCAGGTTTGGAGGAGAATTTGACAGTACAGTAGGAGGTTTCCCGATTAGATAAAGTGATAACCATTCTAATCTAGGTTAGAGTACACGCAGAGTGTTTCTTTTCTTTCTCTCTTTGGCAGCGACCTTTGACCGACCCTAGACTATGACTCAGTGACCAAGTTGACCGAACCTTCTTAAAATACTGGCTTTTGGATTGTCCTAGTTGCATAAGTCATTGCCGCTCCTTCTTTTACCCTTTGAATTTCTCAAAACACCTCGTATCATTACGAACATCCACTTCCATTAGATAGATCCATCGTATGGTTATATACGAACTCGAAGGGACTTCTTCGAGAATGGATCCGGGTTCAGGAGAAATTGAATTGGTTTATTCGGTTGTCTTTTATCATCACCTTCTCTCAGGTTGCGAGATCTCCTTAGTATAAGATAGTACACCAATTACGCTTATTGGATAGTCTTCTTCCAAACCATAGGCAGGTGCCGAAAAGTAGGGAATGAAGAAAACCAATTAGCCTAAGTAGGGTGTACAGAAGGTAATAAGTAAAGATTGTAAGTCCACGTTTCTTACCCCGGTTCTTACGGGGAGGTGGAAACGGTAAAAAACGATTTTTTTGGCACAAAGGCAACATGGATTAAAAGAAGGATCTTTGCTAAACTACAAACTAGCAAACTACTTGAGGTGCTATCTACTATGCCATAGAGATTATACCTCACGATATCGGTCCTTCGGATCTTCATTCCGCTGTCCTGCTCGTCCATCCATGCTCCGAGGGTCGATCCGGATCTTGATCACCTCCGCGGCCTTCTTGAGTCGAAGACGATCCACCCGAGAGTTGTACTCCGTGCTCCACCTCGAGCCGAGGCAACTAGGGCAACAAGATCGCTAGGCTTGATGTCCTAGGTTGTATAGAAGTAGTAGATGGATGTGTTTTTCTATTTGGATCCTTTTTCTCTCAACACTTGAGATCAAAGGAAGATTCAAGAGGAGGAAGAAGAAGGAACAACCATGGAGCTTTTTCTTTTCTTCTCACAAGAGAGAGAATGAGAAATGAATTATGAGCTAGAGAAAATGAACCATGGTTGCAATAATACACAAATATCATCATTACTAATCCTTTCATGATAAAGTTGATGGCTACATTTGAATTGACCATTTTCATATAAAAAAATAGAAAGAAAACTAAAGAATACTCTAGACCTCTCATGAAGGTCCAAGTCAACTTTGGTCAAACGGTCAACAAAGTCAAGTGTGGTCAAATGGTCAATGCAATTAGCCATCACATAATTATCACTAAAAAGACTAGTAAATAATGTCCCCGGCTCATAATGGTTTTGACCGAACCAACTGCAAAACCCCTAATGAGTCCGCCTCATTGTGGTTTCGACCGAATCAACTGTCAAAACCCTAATGAGGCACCTCTTTCCTCTTCGCTCCTCACAACTGTGCATACACACCCGCATCCGCATTCCGTAAAATGCGAATGCACAGAAGACAAAACAAATCCATCCGTGCAATACTAGGATCCGGCTTAAACCAAAGCCCACTAGTATTGCCTGCCCGAACAGCATACGCACACAAGTGTACGTAAGTGATCGAAGCCCTGCCGTAAAACCATACGGCCTCTACACCTTTCGCTCAGTGTAGGGAAACTCTCTGTGTGGGACTCTAAAGACTCGACACTACGCTGGCAGTGAGGTTAACCACAAACCGCAAGCGGCACTAGCTGTACGTAATGGTTCCCAGGTAGATGTCGATAAGAAGGCCGATGAGGTAAACCCATCCGAACTCCTACTGAGCCTGAATGTGACAATCTCCGTACAGTTCGGTCTGTTCGTCTAGGAATATCGCATGGCGGGTCTAGAAGGGTGGCGAACGTCAGTCCCCTAATAGCGGTAGAAGTCGTGTCGGAGTGTAGCCCAGAACACCCTGAGATAACACTGGAAACCTACCAGTATATCTCACTTGCCCTGGCCAGGGACGACTATGTGTAATAGCTCTCCCAGACACAGTGAGATATCAACCCCCAATACCGGGAGAGACGAATCCTGTCTAACCGTCACTACCTCCAAGTGCTTCAGGACTGCACCCAACTACTACCTGTTTGCACGACTCCTTTGAGCCGTGGTAGGGTAGTAATCAAAGAACAGTGGGAACACACTCGAGGCGAAGTGACAGTTTCAAGTCAACGGACTAAGCTGTACTTATGCTACCTGGGAACTGATAACTGACGATAGGTATAATACCAACCACCAGTTCCCGACGAGTCCTGTCCAGTGTACTCGTAACCTAACGAGCACCCGCATACTATCTCCAGTACGACGTACTGATGGCTGTGGGACAGACCATCTCCCCTGCTATGATGAGAAGCGCATACGCTAGTCTACTCCGGAGTATCGATGCCCTGTCTCGATAATCCTACGACTAGGAACCTGTATAAGGATGTGCTTATAGATTACCCAGCCCCCACAAGTGCGACTGCCATCACAACGCTGGAAATCAAGCAAAGATCCTAAGGGCTCCACTAATATGTATAAGCAATATGCTAAAAGAAACACATGCACATATTAAACTAGAAACAAACCAAGTAGCATACTACCATTTTGAGCAAGATTGTCTATACAATTGTGAATATCCTAAGCTTCCATTACGTAATATACAAACTAGTATGATACAGTAATGGCCTCTAGGGCATACACACTAACAATCTCCCACTTGCACTAGGGCCATGTAGTGGCGTATCGAAGACCTATCATCTCGATCAGCCGCTCGAATTGAGTCTGGGGTATGGCCTTCGTGAATGGATCTGCATTGTTATTCTCCGAATTTACTCTCTTCACCTCGATCTCCCGGCGATCTACGATCTCCCTGATTAGGTGGTACCGCCTCAAAATGTGCCTGGACTTCTGATGGGACCTGGGTTCCTTCGCTAAAGCTATAGCGCTGTTGTTGTCATAATACAGCGGTATTGGATCAACAATGGTAGGAACCGCCTGAAGCTCCATAAGGAACTTCTTCATCCAGACAGCTTCCTTTGCGGCATCGCAAGCAGCTATGTACTCCGCATCCATAGTTGAGTCAGCAACGGTTTCCTTCTTGGAACTCTTCCAGCAAACCGCCCCTCCATTGAGGGTAAAGACATAACCCGACATGGACTTGGAGTCATCCTTGTCGCTCTAGAAGATGGAGTCAGCAAAGGCCTCGATCTGGAGGTCTTTTCCGCCATACACCAAGAACATCTCCTTAGTCCTTCTCAGGTACTTGAGAATGTTCTTAACTACTATCCAGTGTTTCTCCCCTGGGTCCGACTGATACCGGCTTACAACACTCAATGCGTATGCTATATCTGGTCTGGTACATAACATCGCATACATTATAGAGCCTACCGCAGATGCGTAGGGTATAGATGACATGCGAGCCCTTTCCAAATCAGTCTTGGGAGACATCTATTTGGAGAGGGTGATTCCGTGACAAGCCGGTAGATTACCGCGCTTGGAATCTTCCATACTGAATCGTTTCAGTATGGTGTCGATGTACATGGACTGTGAAAGTCCCAACATCCTCTTAGATCTATCACGATAGATCTGGATCCCCAGAATGTAGTTGACATCGCCCAGGTCCTTCATGGAAAACCTCTGTGACAAGAAACCTTTGACTGACTGTAGCATAGGAATATCATTTCCTATTAGGAGAATGTCATCCACGTACAAGACGAGAAATACAACAGTTCTCCCTACAATCTTACTGTAAATGCATGGTTCATCTGGGTTTTTGATAAAGTCAAATTCCTTGACAGTATCATCAAAGCAGATGTTCCAGCTCCGCGATGCCTGCTTCAGTCCATAGATGGACTTGAGAAACTTGCACACTTTACCGCTGCTCCCACTCTGATTGAATCCCTCCGGCTGATCCATATAGACGCACTCTTCTAAACTTCCATTTAGGAAAGCCGTCTTTACGTCCATCTGCCAGATTTCATAATCGTGGAAGACAGCAATGGCAAGAAGGATCCGAATGGATTTGAGCATAGCCACTGGAGAAAAGGTCTCGTCATAGTCCAAACCAGGTCATTAACGAAAACCCTTTGCTACAAGTCTAGCTTTATAGGTTTCAACCTGCCCATCTACACCAATCTTCTTTCTGAAGATCCATTTGCAGCCTACGGGTTTTACCCCTTCTGGAGAAAAGTCCAAAGTCCAAACTTTGTTGGTGTACATGGACTCTATCTCGGTCCGCATTGCCTCCAGCCATTTTACTGAGTCACCGCTCTGAATGGCTTGCTGGAATCTAGTAGGCTCACCATAGTCAATGGTACAATCCTCTCTATCCCCGTCTATGAGAAAACCGTAGTATCTCTCAAGCGGATGAGACTGCCTACTACTCCTGCGGAGTGGCGCTGGGATGTCCGGTTCTCCTGAAACTTCTGGTTCTTCCAAGCTTTCAGTAATAGCTTGTGGTTCTGGAATTTCTTCCAGTTCTACTACGCTCCCACTAGTTCCTTTTTCTAAAAACTGATGTTCCAAAAAGTGGGCATGACGAGAAATAAAAACCTTTTGTTCCTCTGCATAATAGAAAAAATACCCCCTGGAGTTCTTTGGGTATCCCACAAACTTACACAGTACTGAGCGTGCCTCGAGTTTGTCCGCATGCTGCTTTTTAACAAAAGCTGAACATCCCCATATCTTCAGATATTGAAGATGGGGTTTCTTCCCACACCACATCTGATATGGTGTGGTAGGCACAGTCTTGAAGGGAACCTTGTTCAAAAGATATGCAGCTGATTCTAGTACATAACCCCAGAAAGATCGCGGTAACTCAGCCTTACTCATCATGGAACGAACCATATCCAATAGGGTTCGATTCCGCCTTTTCGATACACCGTTGTGTTGTGGTGTGTATGGAGGAGTAAGCTGAGAGAGAATTCCATTCTCTTTTAAGTAGTCCAGAAACTCGGCACTCAAGTATTCACCACCTCGATCAGATCTTAGTGTCTTGATACTTTTGCTTGTTTGTTTTTCAACTTCATTCTTGTATTCCTGAAATTTCTCAAAGGCCTCGGATTTATGCTTCATCAAGAAGACATGTCCATACCTAGAGAAATCATCTGTGAAAGTAATGAAGTATGACTAACCACTTCACGCATGTGTAGACATTGGACCACACACATCACTGTATATGAGTCCCAAGAGCTCGCTTGCTCTTTCTCCGTGTCCAGTGAACGGAGTCTTTTTCATCTTTCTCATGAGACAAGATTCACAAGTGGCATAAGACTGGTACTCGAACGGATCCAAGTATCCTTCTTTATGTAACTTTGTTGATCGTGTCTCATTAATATGACCCAGTCTACAATGCCATAAGAAAGCCTGATTTAATTCCGGGGACTTTCTTTTAAGTGTGTTCTGGACACTGAAAATCTGAGCTTGATTCAATACGTATATCCCGTTTTTTAATGTACCTGACCCAATCAGAACTTGATTTAGGTGGATGTTGACCACATCGCTTACAAAAGTAAAATCATATCCTTCCTTAGAAAGTACGGATACAGATATGATATTACAAGTCACACCTGGTACATAAAGACAGTCACGCAGAATCAATATCTGCCCAGTTGTCAGTCCAAGATGATACTCCCCTACGGATTCAGCGTACATGCTCATTCCGTTAGCAACCCTGAGAGTCATATCACCTATTTTGATAACCCTACGGTTTCTCAGTGCCTGTAACGAATTACAGATGTGAGATCCTGATCCGATATCCAATACCTAGGAAGTAGGATTAACTCACATACAGTTCTCTATTACAAACACACCCGAAGCCGAAGCCACAACATGCTTAGAATCTTGGCTACTGGCTTTGCTAGCCCTGCAATCCTTCTGCCAATGTTCATTCCCGTAATAATAGGAACGTCCCTCTTTTACTACATCCAGTCCCGAAACTTTTGCCCTTCCCTTTCCTTCTATTTCCCTGGTTTCCTTCAGGGTAGAAGGTAGAGACTGTAGAATCAAGTCAGCATCTGACCCGTTCTTCAACGTGGTCTTCAGGTCCGTGAGCTCAAAATAGCTGGTCTCTGTAAGGACGTTGCCCCCTACAGACGACCCGATAGCCAACCTCGTTGGAAGCAATTCGTTCGAGGTCTCATATCTTGCGATACGAGATTGCTCTCCATATAAATCTTTGTTATGGAGGAAGATAGAAACTAAGTCCGTCTTCTCGTGCTGCCTCTGGTATGCACCATCAACTGAGGCTAACACAAGGCACTTGGCTTTCGCACAGTCTTTTTCCGATGTCTTGCGGATATGAATATCCATGACAGGGGAAACTGGACCTGAGACGGCAGGGGTTGGATCAGTCAAGAGGTGTCCCAGCTTGTCATGGGCAATGGACATCTGGACAGACCTTTGCCAGTCATAACAGTCAGATTCAGTCATTTTATTATCTAGATGTAACCTATGTCTGGTCACTGGGTTGCTGCAATTAAGAGAGAGAGAAGAAAACACTTAGCATGATGCTCTTGCAAGTTTAGATTGGTTTTTAATTTATCTAAACAGGATGGCTCCCACAGTCTCTCGAATCCCTCCTCAAACCATAAAGGAAGAATTAGTCAGGATCAATCTCACCGTACAATACTTGCTTAACCGTTCAGCCAGGCTGGTGTCGGTACTTGGAGGGAGGTTTTCCAACGCTTTCGCGAAGTTCCTTAATTAAGTAAGCTCTTTTCCCTGTGGGCATAGCCCCGCTAACACCTTTCTAGACACCTACTTGGTTTATAGCATTGATCGTTAAGCGAGAAAGTTCCCGAGGAGTAGCATATACTCACAGTAGGATCGGGATCCAAATATCATCGTGTGATAAAACTGAAGGAATCCTACCAGAATCATCACACTCCAAATGGTATGCAGCACTAGCAAGTTTTAGTTTCTTTAGAAACTCCCGATGTGGATTTTTGCCCCATGCTCTTATGACCTTGACGAAGGCCAACATATCATAAGTCACATGTCAAGTTCTACCCGTCATTATCCAGGTTAATTTGAACCCACCCGTACATACCCTTGACGAAGGCCAAAATAGTAGTACGACTGTCCCAAACCAGCGCATCTATCTATTCTACAGATAAATATTCAGCAGCTACCAATCACTATGCCTTGGCGAAGGTCAAAATACATAGCATGAATACTACTGAATATTTAACTGAAATGACGGAGGGCTACGAATGGTTTTGGCAAAACCGTGAACGTAGTGAACTTGATATAATCGAAGGAACCTGATAGCTTTTAAAAGGAGTGGCTTAAGCTCCGCATTTTTAAAAGTTTTCTGTTTTGAAAAGAAACCGAGTGGTTTTGAAATTGTTCCAATGACTGTAACTTTGGTTTATTTTCTTGCATTAATTTTAATGCGTCCCATCATTTAATCCTACCATTGCAGAAAACAAAAAAAAATATGACGTACGCTTATGCCATCCGCATTCGCCACAGGGTCCCGTCATCACCCGTTAGGTTACTTAACTAACGACATAGCGGGGGCTGGACTAGCGCGGATGCAAAACATAAGCAACGCCTAAATAGATATCATATATAGATATATACATTCGTAAGATGCAATGATAGCCATTCCAGATCACAGATAAACACTTTGGATATACTAGGAATCCGCATTTCGTTCGAGCCTGCAACGAAAGACGGATTGCACGTTCGCGATGAATAGACAAACCCCACCCTAGACCCCTACGGGTGCGGCAAACTACCCGCCAAGTACCCGAAGTGAAGCAACCTCCCTCAACAACGTGAGTAGGCCACTCGGCACTTCGAGATACCCGGTAGTTTGTGCACCCCACCTTGGGTCTATCCTAGGAGCAAAAACAGTAAAAAGAAATAATATACAATGGCGGCTACAACCTCATCCCGGATGTGCGGCCATAAAATAATATTACATCAATTACAAAATTTTACATTGAATGAAAGAAAAAGAAACTCTCATCTCAAATCTCCCGGCTATTCATCCGTGACAATCCACCGAGTTCATATACACAAACCATCAACATTACATATCACAGATATGTATAACCCCCACTAATCGTCGTATAGCGATTAGCAAACGTTCAATACATATATCACATCACAGATAAGATCCATTAGCCAAAGTCTACGGAATTTTGATCAAAATACGGATTTGCAACCACCCCAAATACAAATTTGTTCTCTGGAAATTCTGGGCAGAAACAAAACATACTAAAAATCCCTAAACATCGAAATAAGAGCATTGCACAAAACCCGGTCCACGGCCGAGTCAACTCGGCCGTGGATCCGCAGCATGAAGCATGTTCTTGCCGTGGATCCGCGGCGCTTTGACCGAGCCACTGGATCGTTTTTGTTCTGTGTTTTTACAAAACCCTGAGCAGATTTTTCATGTATGTAAAATCATTTTTAGAGTAGTATTAAAAATCGGCAGAAACATGGTTTTTCCGGATGTGTTTTGCGAATTTTTTCCGATCGAAATTCTAAATACTTTGCTAACATGCTAGTTTATGTTTAGCTAGGCTCTGATACCACTGTAAGTCCACGTTGCTCACCCCGGTTCTTACGGGGAGGCGGAAACGGTAAAAAACGATTTTTTGGCGCAAAGGCAACATGGACTAAAAGAAGGATCTTTGCTAAACTACAAACTAGCAAACAACTTGAGGTGCTATCTACTATGCCATAGAGATTATACCTCACGATACCGGTCCTTCGGATCTTCATTCCGCTGTCCTGCTCGTCTATCCACGCTCCGAGGGTCAATCCGGATCTTGATCACCTCCGTGGCCTTCTTGAGTCGAAGACGATCCACCCGAGAGTTGTACTCCGAGCTCCACCTCGAGCCGAGGCAACTAGGGCAACAAGATCGCTAGGCTTGATGTCATAGGTTGTGTAGAAGTAGTAGATGGATGTGTTTTCTATTAGGATCATTTTTCTCTCAACACATGAGATCAAAGGAAGATTCAATAGGAGGAAGAAGAAGGAACAACCATGGAGCTTTTTCTTTTCTTCTTACAAGAGAGAGAATGAGAAATGAATTATGAGCTAGAGAAAATGAACCATGGTTGCAATAATACACAAATATCATCATTACTAATCCTTTCATGATAAAGTTGATGGCTACATTTGAATTGACCATTTTCATATCAAAAAATAGAAAGAAAACCAAAGAATACTCTAGACCTCTCATGAAGGTCCAAGTCAACTTTGTTCAAACGGTCAACAAAGTCAAGTGTGGTCAAATGGTCAAAGCAATTAGCCATCATATAATTATCACTAAAAAGATTAGTAAATAATGTCCCCGGCTCATAATGGTTTTGACCGAACCAACTGCAAAAACCCTAATGAGTCCGCCTCATTATGGTTTCGACCGAATCAACTGTCAAAACCCTAATGAGGCACATCCTTCCTCTTCACTCCTCACAATTGTGCATACATACCTGCATCCGCATTCCGTAGAATGCGAATGCACAGAAGACAAAACAAATCCATCCATGCAATACTAGGATCCGGCTTAAACCAAAGCCCACTAGTATTGCCTTCCCGAACAGCATACGCACACAAGTGTACGTAAGTGATCGAAGCCCTGCCGTAAAACCATACGGCCTCTACACCTTTCGCTCAGTGTAGTGAAACTCTCTGTGTGGGACTCTAAAGACTAGACACTACGCTGGCAGTGGGTTTAACCACGGACCACAAGCGGCACTAGCTGTTCGTAACGGTCCCCAGGTAGATGTCGATAAGAAAGTCGATGAGGTAAACCCATCCGAACTCCTACTGAGCTTGAATCTGACAATCTTCGTACAGTCCCGTCTGTTCGTCTAAGAATATCGCATGGCGGTCCTAGGGGGGTGGCGAACGTCAGTCCCCTAATAGCGGTACAAGTCATGTCGGAGTGTAGACCAAAACATCCTGAGATAACACTGGAAACCTACCAGTATATCTCGCTTGCCCTGCCCAGGGACGACTATGTGTAATGGCTCTCCTAGACACAGCGCGATATCAACCCCCAATACCGGGAGAGACGAATCCTGTCTAACCGTCACTGCCTCCAAGTGCTTCGGGACTGCACCCAACTACTACCTGTTTGCACGACTCCTTTGAGCCGTGGTAGGATAGTAATCAAAGAACAGTGGGAACACACTCGAGGAGAAGTGACAGTGTCAAGTCAACGGACTAAGCTGTACTCATGTCACCTGGGAACTGATAACTGACGATAGGTATAATACCAACCAACAGTTCCCGACGAGTCCTGTCTAGTGTACTCGTAACTTAACGAGCACCCGCATACTATCTCCAGTACGACGTACTGATGGCTGTGGGACAGACCATCTTCCCTGTTGGGATGAGAAGCGCATACGCTAGTCTACTCCGGAGTATCGATGCCCTGTCTCGATAATCCTACGACTAGGGACCTGTATAAGGATGTGATTATAGATTACCCAGCCCCCACAAATGCGACTTCCATCACAACGCTGGTAATCAAGCAAAGATCCTAAGGGCTCCACTAATATGTATAAGCAATATGCTAAAAGAAACACATGCACATATTAAAGTAGAAACAAACCAAGTAGCATACTACCATTTTGAGCAAGATTGTCTATATAATTGTGAATATCCCAAGCTTCCATTAAGTAATATACAAACTAGTATGATACAATAATGGCCTCTAGGGCATACACACTAACAAAGACAAAATAAAGGGATTAGAAAGAGGGCATAGTAAATTACGATTGCTATCATTCATGACCAAACCGCGTACTTCATCGCCACTCCTATTTCAACTTTTCTTTTTTCCCCAGTTCGGGAGAAATAGAATAAGGTATTATTCAGTTGTCTTTCATCATCACCTTCTCTCAGGTTGCGAGTACTCCTTGGTTTAGGAGAGTACACCTATTATGCTTACTAGATAGTCTTCTTCCAAGCCATAGGCTGGTGCCGAACGGTAGGGAAGGAAGAAAACCACTTAGCCTAAAGGGGTGTACAGAAGGTAATGATTAAAGCCAAATAAAGGGATTTGGAGAGATGGCAAAGAAATATACGGTTACAGTCATGAATTGGATTATGGAAGAGGCATTACTAGGAATACCAGGATACCCCTACGAAACATATTCATGTTTCAGTTTCACTGTGCGTTGTTAAAGGAAAACTGATTTCCTAATTAGATACTTACTCCAGGGTATGTATTTACCAGGTAAGATTCTCACATCTGTATGGTTTTACAGATGATGAGTGGGAGTAAGTTATTAGGAATAAGGTGATCATCCTCATTATATCGGAATTCGTTGTAATTGGTGATATTTGAGGAAGTCGCCTGGGTTTTTGCTGGACGGCATGTATTTGGTTTTGAGTATCCGTTGTTGTGCACAAATTTCAAACTGATATATCTGTACATTTATTTTTATAAAGTGAGATATAACTTTTTGAAATTATGTCCGTGACATTTACCTATATCAGTTGACGATTGGGTAAGGAGCATTGAACAACAGAGTAGTTCTTAACCATAAGTACAGTTTTCAACCTACGATGCACAGGTTTTGAGTTATTCAACTCAGCAGACTTATACAGAGTATTGTATGTTGTCTAGTGTCCATTAGGACAAAGGGGTTGGTCCTCATACTATGTTCTGTTTACTTGTGACTTCTCTAGTTTTTAGACAAGTGTTTCATAGAAATACAAGGTCTAAGTTATGAGAAGTTGCGGGTATAGGAAGAAAGTAGAGAACCAGATGTCGCAAGTATCGGGATTCTTCAAAGAGATCGAAGATGTAGATACTTGTGATTGGTATTCAGTTAATGGTTTTGAGAAACCTGTTTCCCTTTCAGGTTACTCATAATTGGATGTATTCCTAAGTTGAGTAATGCTGATTAGCCTCTCTCCATTAAGTTGATATGCACTAGAGACAGTTGCATGATAAGAATCTGGTTCCAATTAAATAAGTGCCAAAGTTTCTATATTGGATATAGAATGGTTCATATCTTAACGATGTTAAGGTACGGGGAGTTGTCCGGCTTATGCTTAAAACCCGACTCTAGATAACTCAGGGCACGTTTCTGTAATGGCAGTTTATGGGTTGGCCCAGGCTATGACGAGGGTTGACTTTCTACCATCTGGAAGATCAATTGTGATATTGTTCTTAACTCTCCACAGTTTTAGTGAAATGGATTTTTTCAGAAAACAGTAGTGGGAGTATGGTAGAACTGAAAGAGATTCCAGAACCGCAAACGATTACGGATAATTTAATAGGACCTAAAGATTCAATCAGGTTTGACATTCCATTATCCACTCCGCAGATATGGTGGGTAACCTCAGACACCCGAGAGGTACTCCGGTAGCTGATTGTTAATGATGCGAGCGTGTCAAGTTTAGTTCTAAATACCGCAATCAAGACGGTTTCGCACGTAGCTAGCCGGTTGAGTACGGGTCGTCCGCAGGGAGATGGGAATCTTTTTCTATGTGTTTTTCGACGAGTTAAGTCCGGTTGTTCAGATTTTGTTTGTAGTTATCTAAGTATTGAGTTGATATTTAAAGAGAGCTTGTTAGGGTTAGGATTAGGTTAGTTTGAGTTAGGAGTCTCCACATCTTTCGTTGCCCCACTTAATATCGGTGTTACGGTAATCGGCAACAACGGGGATTAGCACGACTAGGAAGGAACTTGCGAGTATAAGCTAGGCTTTCCAACGCATAGTCCTTCCTTTTGGTGCTTGTCCGTCCGTTCTTGGCTCTTATCCATAACCTCCGGTTAATTCAACCACAACCGGTCTCACTATGGAATCACCGCTATCATGTAGGATAGGGTGCCGTAAGGAGCGGATTGTGGTTGGGTTAACGGGAGTTGATTTAAGTTGTTGGGCAAGGAAAGAGTGAGAGAGATTTCCTTCTCTCAAACTTCCCTTATCCTACCCTAACAAGTATAGAACTACTCACACTTCATAATACGGAAAAATAAAACAACACAAAAGAGGAAGATAGAAAGAAAGAGATTAGAAGAATACGACTAACTGTTTGCGACCTCACCTTGGCGAGGATCAAGCGTAAGTATCATTGTCGTATGAAAGGATAAAGAAAAAGAGAGAAGAAACAAACAACAAGGAAATAACAACAACTACTTAACAATTAAAATTACAACAATTATAACAAGTAAAGAAAGAGACAAGCATGATAATAAAAATGGTCTTCTTTATTCATCACTCTTCACTCAAAAGCTCACTTACAAGTTTAATGGAGAAGAGGTGAGAAGAGGAAGAAGAACATGTACTAAAACCTAGCAAAGAAAAATACAAGATTATGGACCCTTTCCTTCTCAAACTTCTGGGCTATTTATAGGCTGGAGAATGAAAACCTAGGGCAACCACCAGACCAAAAATGCAAATACCAAAATACCCCTGAAAATTGGTCGGCTGAAGGCACTGTACTGCCGCGGATCCGCGGCCTAGACCCCCCTTTGGCCGCGGATCCGCCGCACCTTGGTAGGTTTAGGGTGTGGGCTTTGGGGTACTTCCCTGTTCTTCTGTCCCCTCTTGTCTGTTGTATGTATTTTCTGAAAATACTTCCAAAATTCTTCCAGAATTTCTGTTGAGGGAAAGGTGTTATGAAGTGGACTTTTTGTGGATGATTGCCTCGAGCTCCGTGTAGATCTCTTGGATTATGTGCTACCATAGTGCTTTGTGCATGAAGGTGACAATTGATTTGTCCTTTTGTCTCCTAAACTGGTATCTGGCAACATACGGATGAAGAGCGGAGACCGTGTTTTATCTGTGGTTGGCAGGAACTCGGATTTTGTCGTGTTTTTCCATGAATTTCACCGTTTTGGAACCGAGGACCTGTATCCTGCAATTGACTAGCAAACACGGCTCAAGAGTATCTACGGATATGCAATGTGATAAAAATTGGACGGTATGAAAATGCAAAAATCTGATATGAACAAATACCCCCAAACTTATCATTTGCTCGTCCCGAGCAAAGTCCATTTATTCACAAAAAATTTCCTAACCTCACTTTCGCAGGGAACGCGATTGCACTGAGCATGTGCAACAAGTCGTTAAACCTCTAGGTGTCCCTAGTAGGAGGAGTGTTGTCTCCTGAGGGTTTTCAGCGGATACTACCCACAAAATCCGGTCAAGTTGGTTTGTAAAAATGACTAAGTTTCAAAACCCTAAAGTTTTGTTTTTAGAAAATAACAATTCTATAATCCTTAGTCTAGACTATCGAACCTTTATTTTTCACACCTCACATCTTATTTAACTACAGATTTTATATGTCTTTACGTGCAGTGCGGATAGTGTCGTTAAGTTCCAGAAGGATCGATTAGAGTCATCATGTCGCACAATAAAGCCCAGATAATAATTTTAAAAGGATCACATAAGTTTTATAACGAGTTAAGCATTTTTCAAGTTTCGTTTTCCAGTAAGGTTTTAACTTCAGAATTTCTATCTTCCTTAACAGGAAACTACGTCGTATTTTTCACTCCACCTTTTCTTGTTTTCATTTCATACACACCACTGTGAATGTGCAATAGTCTTTATCATAGAATAAAACCTTCATATCTCCGTTAAAATTTTTTAAAAGCCTGTCTTTTATCAAGATTATTTTCACACAAAGGACCGTTAGGAATTTTAACTCGGAGAGAACACTTGCTTGACTTTGTTTTTAAAACTGGACTTTCTAGGCTTCTTAGCGAGCTTTGGGCCAATGCTCCCAAACCAGTTGGTTTTAGGGCATTAGGTGTAGAAACACCCCAGCGGACTTAATTACTCAAGTTACCTAGGTCCAAAAGCAAAAGACAGTTTGGCGTGAAAATCAGATGATTTAATACGAACGGAGATATAACCGGCAGTTCAAATATTTTTTGGATAAAAGACGTGTCTAGTGGGTTTGGTGTGTAATTATTCCAATCAAGTTTTAGATGGGTTATTTTTCAGACTTAGCTCCTATTACGGTATCAATAACATTCCTTCATATTCGCTTTACTTCATAAACTATTCTTGACATTACTTATTTCAGAACAAACCTATTTGATCCTCAGAAAATCATTTATCTGTTTAAAAGTTCAAACATGAAAGACTTGTCATCTAATTCCCAAAATCTTACGACACGTGTAGTGTGATGTAAAGACGTATATCAGCTATAGTTAACTTCAAAGGAGAGTTATCTTTCAGGTTTTCAAAATCCAAACAGAAGATCTAGTTATTCCTATTTTTTCAAACAAAAACCGTCGAATGTTGAATCAGAGTTCTTTCATAAGCTAACTTGACAAAAAGTTTTTATATTTTTAGAAAATTTTCAAATTTTTATGGTTTTTATGGATTTAATATGCAGATGCAAAATATACATATGAATGCGAAGGTAAGAAATGCGTACCGAGCGTACCCCCAAACTTAAACTGGACAGTGTCCTCACTGTCATAGCATGAAGAGAGCAGTTGGAAGGTTCAAAATTGTCGGTTAGTGATACACAAATTTTTATTTGTTTTTGTTTTTAAAGAAAAGAAAAAGAATATACACAAATATAAACAAAATGGTTTGTACATACCCCCAAACTTATTTGGAACAGTGTCCACTGTTCTTGGCTGGATAACCGAAGTTTGGAGGTAGGCAGAGGAAGATCATGCAAGGTAAACCGGCTCCTGTAAGAACAGGAGCTCCTCTGTTGGTTCGGCGCTAAGGTACGGTTTGCATCGGTGTCCATTGACCTTGAAGAGTGAACCGTCCTTTGGATTTTCCAAATCCACAGCGCCCTGCGGATACACATTCCGCACAAAATACGGCCCTTTCCAACGAGATCGGAGCTTTCCAGGATGGAAGTGAAGTCGGGTGTCGTAAAGAAGTACCTGCTGACCAGGTACGAAGGTTTTGCGCAAAAGGTGTTTATCATGAAACACCTTCGTTCGATTCTTAACGACAATCGCGTTGTCGTAAGCCTCATCCCTAAGCTCGCTCAGTTCGTTCAGCTGCAGCTTCCGATGGCTGCCCGCATCCTCCAGAGACAGATTCAGCTCCTTTATCGCCCAAAACGCGCGATGCTCGATTTCGACAGGAAGGTGGCAGGCTTTTCCGTACACAAGCCGATAGGGAGACATGCCAAGGTCGGTCTTATAAGCGGTTCTAAATGCCCAAAGGGCATCAGTGAGTTTCAAAGACCAATCCTTACGGTTCTTGGAAACCGTTTTCTCCAGTATCTGCTTGATTTGCCGATTTGAAACTTCGGCCTGCCCGCAGGTTTGGGGGTGGTAGGGCGTAGAAAGCTTATGATTAATGGAGTATTTCCGCATCAAGGCCTCGAAAGTCCTATTGCAGAAATGACTTCCATTGTCGCTAATGATCGCTCGGGGGTGCCCAAACCGTGAGAAAATGTTTTCTTTAAGGAACCTAACGACAACCTTGTTGTCGTTAGTTCGGCTGGGCACAGCCTCGACCCATTTAGAGACGTAATCAACAGCTAGAAGAATGTACAAGTTCCCAAAAGAGCTGGGAAACGGCCCCATGAAGTCTATCCCCCAAACATCGAAAATCTCCACAACCAAGATCGGTTGGAGCGGCATCTCATTCCTCCGGGATATCCGGCCCATGTGTTGGCACCGGGAGCAAGTCTTGCAATAGTCGTGAGCGTCTTTGAAAAGTTGTGGCCAGTAGAAACCACATTGCAAGATCTTCTCAGCTATCTTTCTGGGCCCAAAATGCCCGCCACATGCTTGGTCGTGGCAAAATGACAGCACACTCTTGAATTCCTCATCAGGGACACACCGACGAATAATCTGGTCGGGACAGTACTTGAACAAGTAGGGTTCGTCCCAGTAAAAATGTTTTACTTGGGATAAGAAGCGAAGTCTGTCCTGACTCGACCATTTGGTCGGTAGCAATCCCGTGGCCAAATAGTTCACAATATCTGCGAACCAGGGTTCGCAAGATACTGTCAAGAGTTGTTCATCCGGGAAAACGTCATTTATCGGAATTGGAAGCGAAGGCGAAGAAGGAAGTCGCGAGAGATGGTCGGCAACCACGTTTTCACATCCTCGTTTGTCCTTAATGACAAGGTCAAACTCTTGAAGCAAGAGGATCCAACGGATCAACCGAGATTTGGCATCTTTCTTCGCAAAAAGATGGCGCAGAGCTGAGTGGTCAGTGTAGACAATGACTGGAGAGCCGATGAGGTAGGGCCTGAACTTTTCTAAGGCAAATACAACAGCTAAGAATTCCTTCTCAGTTGTTGTATAATTGAGTTGTGCGTCGTTCAGGGTTCGGCTTGCGTAATAGATTACATGCGGCATCTTGTTGATGTGCTGTCCAAGGACAGCACCGATGGCAAAGTCGGATGCATCGCACATAATCTCGAATGGGTGCGTCCAGTCAGGAGAAGAGAGAACGGGAGCAGAAGTGAGTGAGAGTTTCAGTGACTCGAATGCAGTCACACAGCTCGAGTCGAAGGTGAAAGGTGTGTCCTTGGCCAGCAAAAGCGTCAAGGGCCTAGCAATCTTGCTAAAGTCCTTGATAAACCGTCTATAAAAACCGGCATGGCCAAGGAAGGCTCGGATATCTCTGACGCATCGGGGAGGAGGCAGATTGGAAATGACCTCAATCTTTGCTTTGTCAACCTCTATGCCATTTTGCGAGATGATATGTCCTAAGACAATACCTTCACGCACCATGAAGTGGCATTTCTCCCAGTTCAAAGTGAGATTCTTGTCCTTACATCTGGTAAGGACAGCGTCGAGATGCAGCAGACACTCGTCAAAAGAATCGCCGAAAATGGAGAAGTCATCCATGAAAATCTCCAGAAATTTCTCCACCATGTCTGAGAAAATCCCCATCATACACCGCTGGAAGGTAGCGGGCGCATTGCATAACCCAAAGGGCATGCGTCGATATGCAAACGTGCCGAAAGGACAAGTGAAAGTGGTCTTGTCCTGGTCTTTTTCGGCGATGGGAATTTGATTGTAGCCAGAGTAGCCATCAAGAAAGCAATAGTACTCATGTCCGGCCAATCGTTCGAGCATCTGGTCAATAAAAGGTAGCGGAAAGTGGTCTTTCCGCGTTGCGGCGTTGAGTTTTCTGTAATCAATGCAAACTCGCCACCCAGTTTGGGTGCGAGTAGGGATTAACTCATTCGCCTCGTTGGTTATGACCGTGATGCCCGACTTCTTGGGGACAACGTGAATGGGGCTAACCCACTGGCTATCAGAGATAGGGTAAATGATACCACTATCTAGACATTTGACGATCTCCTTCTTCACAGCCTCCTTCATGACTGGATTAAGACGTCTCTATAGATCCCAGGCTGGTTTGGCATCATCCATCAGATGAATGTGATGCTCAACGATGAGGGGACTAATCCCCTTGATGTCCGCCATGGACCAGCCAAAAGCTTGCCTGTTGCTGTGCAAGACCGCGAGAAGGGCTTTCTCTTGCTCGGGAGCTAGAGAAGCCGAGATGATGACAGGAAGGGTCTCGTTCTCACCTAAGTAAGCATACTTAAGGTGAGACGGCAACGGCTTGAGTTCGAGCGTTGGAGGTGAAATGATGGAAGGCAAGACTGGTGCAAAGGTCTCGAACTCAAAGGACTCCAGCAAAGGTTCAAAACGAGTGTAGGCAACCGAGTCGGATGGTTCAGGTAACTCATCCGAAAAGTCGAAAGATTCAAACTCGGGTTGTGCGCGGCTAAGATCGTTCGTGAACGTGAAACACTCGTAGTCGTTATCGGGCGCAGAAACAGCAGCAGGTTCGAAGAGACACGCACTAGTGGCGTCAAGATTATCGTATTCAAACAAAAACTCCTCGAATTCACACTCTTCGGGGGTGATCTCCTGGATCGAG